>CM061226.1:56027657-56744815 GCA_030844895.1 Ambrosia x helenae
ATGAATTGCTAAACCATGCTGAGAAAATAGCCAAAGAGAAAGAGTAAGATGTTTGAAGATAAAAATCTTTGAAGGGCATAGAGACGCCTCGTTCGAACAAACTGACAGTTTTGAAGGAGTTGTTGAGGAAGCTGAAGAGAAGGAGAAAACCGCCCTAAAGCTGATATTCAGGGATGCTTCTACAAACTTCATAGCAGTATGTTTTAAAGGTCGTGCCTTGGCCTGGAAGTTTGAAAAGAGCTTAGATGTTTTGGCAGTAAAAATGGGAGAAGGGTATTCTATACTTTGAGAAGTTTCATCATTTAAAGACTCTTCCTTACTGGGCAAATCAGGGATATTTGTCGTCACCGTCTAACGGGAGCGCCAAATAGCCAGATTGAATATTTTGCTGAGAAGAATGACTCGTGAAAGTCGAACCGAGTGGAATTTGTTTAGACCTCAGTATCCAAAGAGGATTGAACACAAGAAGGAATTAATGAGATAACAGGATTGCCCAAGGTCACTTTGAAGTATAAACCACCGCGTGTGCTGAAGAAAATTCCATTGTTACATATTCCTCAGCATTTCGCTAAAGACTTTATCTGGTGGTACTATGATTGGAAGAGAGCAGAGGCCGTGATTGTGTTAAAGGATGTGAGAGGATTATAAGAAAGTGCTTATTTTTGATCCTATGTGGCTAATCAATTGCTCACATGAGGATATCATTATGTTATTCTATAATCCTATCTACTCAGACGCAAAAGATGCTGAACAAGCAGGAAAATACCAACGTGTGGTATTTTTAATGCTTTGCGTATGACATCAACGCTGGATGTGACTTTGAGCAGAAGTTGGGAAAGACTGTTGAGAAGGTTGTGCTGTGAAGAAATCAAAGAAGAAGATAGTTCAGGAACCGGTACTGACTAGAGAACAAAGGTTATTCGACATATCAGATTGATGAACAAGATCATGGATGAACAGAGAAGATTACAATCCAAGCAATAGTCGAGGGGAGTTTGTAGGTGCATATATGCGACTAATGCTTTGGATTAATAAACCATATGTTTTGATGTTTGTCGATGGTGCGAAGGTGAGTTTTGGTAGGTGCGAAGGAGAGAAATTGAAGGTGCAAAGGAAGGTTTTGGACGAATGAGTCTTTGTTTTATTGTGGAGTTTTGTCGACCACTGAAAGTGGCGAACCTGCACATTCGTATGAACTTTTTGGCGAATGTGCAGTCTATATAAAGGCAAACTCAGATTTTGTAGTTAAGTTTTGTGTCATTTGTTCCCGCCCTTTGTCCAATTTCTCTCTGTAACTTTATTAGTCTTATACACGTCTAAACCTTGATTGTAAACATCTTTCTAAGTGTATTTGATTTGTTTTATGAAATGAAAATGATTGAAAATGATGATTTGTGTTTGTTTTACTGATTAGTTATCATTTTGTAATAATTTTGGGGATTCCGCACCCAAAGTTAACTTGTTTTGATTGTCTTTGTTGCTAAACGATCCTTTCACGCACATACACACATCATCCCCCAATTGAAAGAATTTTTCGTCCCGAAAATTAAATGAAGTTCGGAGATGAAGAGACAAAAGAAAGGAAGAAAAGAAAAAATTTCCTGTTGTTACATCATCCCCAGTTGAAAGGAATCTCGACCCGAGATTCATTTAGTTTTGGAAGCAACATAGTTTGATTCAAAAGCACGCTTAAGAAATATATGAGGGTACTTAGCCTTCATCTGATCTTCCCGTTCCCACGTGAACTCCGGTCCACGATTTGAATTCCAACGAACCTTGACGATGCGGATTTTACTCCGACGAAGGCTACGAATCTTATAATCAAGGATTTCAACCGGTTCCTCCACAATACGTAAACGATCATCAATTTGATTTCTTCGAGAGGAACAACTAGAGATTCGTCAGCCAAGCACTTCTTAAGATTCGAGACATGGAAAACATTATGCATGCTACTAAGCTCGGCTAGTAAGTCAAGTCTGTATGCCACCGGCCCAATACGTTCCAGGATTGGGAACGGTCCGACATAACGAGGGTTAAGTTTACCCGCGCTTCCCGAAGCATATAACGCCCTTCCATGGAGATACCTTCAATAAGACCCTGTCGCCAACCTGAAACTCCAACGTTTGCGACGACGATCGGCGTAGCTCTTTTGGCGATCACGAGCTGCCGCCATATCTTTTCGGAAGTTTCGTACACCCATTTCTGGACCAGTGAGTTGGCTCTCGCCCACCTCGCCCAACAAAGAGGAGACCGCACTTTTCGTCCATACAGAGCCTCGAACGGTGCCGCCTTAATGCTAAGTGGTAACTATTGTTGTAAGAGAACTCCACCAGCGGCAGGTGAACCTCCCAACTCTTACCAAAAGCGATGACACATGCTCGAAAGCATGTCCTTCAAGCGTCTGAATCGTCCGCTAACTCTGACCGTCAGTTTGCAGATGATATGCGGTGCTCATGTCCAGTTGAGTACCTAACGCTTTATGCAATTGCTTCCAGAAATGGTAAGCGAAACGGGAATCACGATCGGAGATGATAGAGACGGGTACCCCGTGCTTGGAAACCACTTCCTTAATATAGATACGAGACAACCGCTCCAGACTGTCGGTTTTCCTTAATAGCGAGGAAGTGTGCAGACTTTGTCAACCGTCGACAATCACCTAGATCATGTCACAACCACTGGGTGACTTCGGAAGTTTGGTCACAAAATCCATTAATCCCGTTCCCCATTTCCATTCCGGAATTTTTGGTTGCTGTAGAAGACCATACGGCTTCTGGTACTCCACCTTGACCTTAGCACAGGTCAGACATTTGCTAACATACGAAGCTATATCAGCCTTCATGTTGGGCACCAATAGAGTATCTTTAGGTCCTGATACATCTTATCAGAACCTGGATGAATAGAATACCGGGATTTGGAGCTTCGTCCATGACAAGCTCTCGCAAACCCCCAAATAACGGAACCCAAATTCGTTCGGCAAAATAATGCAGGCCATCAGACCCAAGCTCGAGTGGCTTATCGACACCGTGCATGGTTTCAGCTTTAAGGTTTTCCTCCTTCAAGGCTTCCAATTGTGCAGAACGGATTTGGTTAGGCAACGAAGAATGAATGGTGAGCTGTAAAGCTCGAACACGACGAGGTTTCACAGACTCCTTCCTGCTCAAGGCGTCCGCCACAACGTTCGCCTTGCCAGGATGGTACTTGATAGCACAGTCATAATCGTTCAGGAGTTCAACCAAGCGTCGCTGCCGCATGTTCAACACCTTCTGGTTGAAAATATGCTGGAGACTCTTAGGATGGGTGTATACTTCGCATTTGGTACCGTACAAGTAATGTCTCCAGATTTTCAACGCAAAGATCACTGCACCCAACTCCAAATCATGAGTAGTGTAGTTCTTCTCATGGACCTTAAGTTGACGAGAAGCATAGGCAATAACCTTCCCACGTGCATTAACACACAACCGAGACCACGAATAGAAGCGTCACAGTACACAACGAAATCATCCGTACCCTCAGGTAAAGATAAGATAGGTGCAGAACAAAGTTTTAAGCTTCAGCATCTGAAATGCTGATTCCTACGGTTTTCCCCAGTCAAACTTTCGGTCCTTCTGGGTAAGAGTGGTGAGGGGTTGCGCGATCTTCGAAAATCCCTCAATGAAACGACGATAGTAACCCACAAGACCTAGGAATTGTCGCACCTCAGATGGTGTCTTTAGTGCTTCCAGTCTTTAATAGCTTCGATCTTAGCCGGATCGACATGAATTCCCAGTTCATTAACCACATGTCCCTAGGATTGTACTTCACGTAACCAGAATTCACACTTTAAGAACTTAGCATATAACTGATCCCGTCTCAAAAGTTCCAAGACTAACCGTAAGTGTTCCTCATGATCCGTCTCGTTCTTAGAATAAACCAAAAGATCGTCAATAAACACGATGACAAATTTATCCAGATATGGCTTGCAAACGCGGTTCATCAAGTCCATGAAAACAGCAGGGTGCATTCGTGAGACCGAAGGGCATGACCAGGAACTCGAAGTGGCCATAACGTGTACGAAAGGTGGTCTTTGGAATTTCAGCTTCTTGCACCCGCAATTGATGATATACAGACCTCAAATCTATCTTGGAATAAAAACTAGAGCCTTAGAGCTGATCGAATAGATCATCAATACGAGGAAGTGGGTAATGATTCTTGATGGTTACCTTGCTCATTTCCAGGTAGTCAATGCACATACGAAGGCTCCCATCTTTCTTTTTGACAAATAGGATAGGAGCTCCCCACGGGGATGAACTAGGTCGAATGAATCCATTTTCCAACAACTCCTGCAGTTGATTAGATAATTCCTGCATCTCGGGAGGTGCAAGGCGGTAAGGAGCTCAGGCAATAGGTGCAGCACCGGGCGAAAGATCAATGTTAAATTCAACCTGACGGTGAGGTGGAAGACCAGGCAAATCGTCGGAAATACGTCTGGAAAATCACGAACAACAGAATGTCCCTCGATCCTCTTCTCATTGTCAGATGAAACCGAAACAAGAGCTAAGATAGCAGAATACCCTTTACCTAAATACTTATACGCTTTCATACATGAAATGATGCTCAAAGGAACCCCACTTTTCACGCCATGAAACAAAAGAATCTCTCCATCCGGGAGAGGAAGGCGAATGATTTTATCAAAGCAAACGATTTCCGCACGATACAAAGACAACCAATCCATACCCAATGACACCGGCATGAGATCAATAGGAAAAGATAACCCAGAAAGTTCCAACTGGCATCCCTTAAGAATATGAGTTGCCTCAATATTCTTACCATCAGCCAATTCAATTAAGTACTTAACCTCTAAAGGCGTCGTACTATGTCTAACAGTCGGCTAAACTCAACAATACAAAACTCTTGTCGGCACCCGAATCAAATAAAACAAAGGAATAACGATCACAAAGAAGAAATGTACCAGTAACAATATCCGGATCCTGACGGGCCTCGCCCGACCCAATGACGAAGGCGCTCGCGTTCCTGCCGCCACCCCCGTTGCCCTGTCATTCTTAAAGTGCCCTGTCTACCCATAGTTGAAGCATCCCTGATTACCCCTAGGTGCAGCAGTGGTAGTAGTAGTAGGGGCAACCACCTGTTGCTGAGTCTGAAGATTCACCCCTGCATGTCTGGGCCTGATGCCGTTCTTCTTCCTCCTGCTGCTGCTGCTGAGGCTGAACTGTGCCCTTACCCGCGCTCTCCTATTTCCTCTGTTGCCATCAGAGGTCTTCACCACAGTACCCTTAGGAGGCAAAACACCTCCTGAACCTTCTGTTTAGTCAGCCTATGAGCCAACCGAATGGATCCCGAAGTGTAGTAGCATCATTCGCGGTCACCAACCCCGAACCTCAAGCACCAACCCACTAATGTAGAACTTAATAGCCTTATATTCAGGCGTCACAGAATCCGGGCACAAAAGTGCCAACTCATGGTAGCGAGTGGTATACTCCTCTATCTCAGATCCCACCATCTGATGATTCCACAGCTCGTGCTCCAAACTCTTAATCTCATCCCTGGGACAATACTCCATCTTCAAACGAAACACAAACTCGGTCCATGGCAACGCCTGGGCCTCCAGTAAACCAATAGTTTGCACAGTCGAAATTCCACCAAGTCAAGGCACGTCCCTCAAATGTCCTGAAGAATACTTCACACGGAACTCCTCTGGGCAGTTACACATGGAGAAAGCAGACTCGACCTTCTCCAATCAACGAAGCAGTCCACATCTCCCTCAGTCCCACTGAAGTTATGGGGCTTGCAGTCCTAGAACATCTTGCAAGTACAGTGGACTGGAGGAGGTGGAGGTGGTGGAGGATGAAGAGCATCCCCTGTTTACAACAAGCAACACGGGTCAGAAAACGAACATCACACGACAAAAGATAAGGAATGGGGTAGGGGTAATTAAATTACCACCATGGCCCTGCTGGTGGCCTGCTGCGCAGCAATAGCAGCTGCCACGTGCTACTGGATCAGATTATTCAGCTCCGCTTGGGTCATGCTGATGTTACCACGACCCCTATTACGTCCACCGCCATTCCGGCCACCAACGCGACCACCACGACGTCCTGCCATCTTCTGTCAAGGTCAAAGACAAGATATCAGATTCCAGAACAGATAACAAGAAATCATAAGTAACAAGGTCAACCAGAGAACTGGATTCCATCATGGTTATCAGATCAAACAGAGAGTCCACCAGGATTTCCATGCATCTCAACATATTATTTCGTGTGCACCGAAATGATAAGTCGCTCTACATGGTCCCCGAGGCGTGCTCCTAGCCTGACTTTCAAACCACAAGGCACCCACGTTAAAGAATAGATTAGAACTTCTACGTGATAAAACACCCAAGATATAAAACAGCAAGTACAAGTGTGCGATAATGTGTGCGAGCAAGTGTGTCCATTGGAGTATAGAAAGGGGAGATGTCCGAATCTTGGACAAATCTCCGAAGGATGCCGAAGTCACTCCAATGTACGCCACTGCCGTGCAAGGATAGTAAGCCTCCTAGTCTTCAGCACGAAGACGAAGAACAGGATAAGAAATAAGAGTAATAGATAGATGATGTATGCATAAATGATAATAACGAATGTAATACTAACACCCCGGCAAATCCCCATATGGCATGACTTATATGAATGTGACCGTCTAGTGTGTGCGACTCGGCTATAGACTTGTCTCAACATACAGTCCTAGTTCACTATAACCATTGGCTCTGATACCAATTTGTCACACCTCAAATTCCACGTGTGGGGTTTTACCGTGAGGCGCGTGACAAACCAGGATCTAAGTCTATGGTCACAATAAACAACACTATATGATACGTAAAAATGACATAATCAAACCATCAAGTTTTCATAAATCCATCGCTGCGGAAGCGTAACACTTTATTACAAACCCCAAATGCAAAAGTACGTAAGTCTGAAAAAGCTAAGTAAAATGCATATGAATCCTAGACGCCGTGAGACTCCGTGCGCCTATGATAAGCTGCTACCTCAACGACCTGAGACAAACATGCTAAAAACTCAGCGAATAATGTCGGTGAGTTCACAGGTTTTATTTTAAATGTTAAAGTAATAAAAACCATCATGTTATCACTATGTTAGAAATGATAGCGTTAGCTAGACGCATGAATAATACTGCTACGACCGGAAACCATTACAGACAACGATATATGATTTTTGCCCGAAACGATTAAGCTTATGACCGAGACAATATGCACCCGCCCGGCTCCCAGCCGACGGTGGGGTCTGTCAGTCCCAATAGATCTATTCACATTTCCCCCGTTATGCTATCCAGCATATTCATGGTTTCCCCGGGACTTTACGTATCGTATAGCACAAATGAATTTAACACTAGTATAACATGATAATTTATGAAATATGTATAAGCATGTGTCTCCCCCAAAATGTAAAACGTAAAGTGGGGCCGTGAAACTCACCTGATGCTGCTCCTCACACTAAGACAAGTAAACCTTCTCAATAGATGGCACCAAATACCGGTGACCTATCATGACGAGCGTATAAGGTGTTAGACTAACAACCCGTAGGTTGATTAGTCCCTAGCAGTCCAGACCATAACCGTGTACATATGGATGATGTTTAAACGTTTAACCGACCACACCAGACAAGACCCGACATCCCATTGGTGACCCGACATTCCACGTGTTAGCCGAATGCAAGATATCATGCAACATATGCAATTAAACACGTAATACGCGCAAGAGTTCACCTAGTCTAACATATCGGTCAATTAACGTATAACTAAGTCCGAACACGTGTTACCAAGTCATTGGACATGTCTCGGGTTCGTAACATGTTCTAGGCGTCAATTCGTGTGTCGGGATGTTAAAATATACATATAGCAGCTGCACACGCGATTAGGAAGCAAACATGTGATTAGGAGAAGTCAACTAGTGATTAGGAGGGTCAAAATGGCGAGTAGGGTTGTAATCACCAGTAAAATGGCAAATAAGGCTCCTAATAGCCTATAGTTCTGGCGATTAGCAGCCAATCGCCTATAATAGTGGCGATTAGAACTCCTATTCGCTAGTTCTGATCTGTTCCGTCCTTTTTTACGCGTTTAACCCTCCAAATCAGATCTGAAACATGTGTAAACACCCAATACCCAAACCAAAACATTAACCCAACTATTTAAAGCAAAAACCCCTAATTTATCATCACCTAGCCATCCCGAATGCCTGCGGTTTCCCAAAATAGCATAACTTGCATGTAAGCATCACATCAACATGCAAAACTTACCCTAAACAGCAAATATTCAGATTTCATCACATAACGACGTTATCTGACATTATCCTACTGTTCTAGCATCATCCTAGAGTAAACCCTAACCTCAAACAACCAAAAAAAGACAACATATCATCATCAATCCACCATAGTCACTCAAACGGTCAAAACGCCTAATATCAATATTACACATCTATGAACCTTCAAACTCCTAGGTTATCATCATATTAACTTATTTAGATCAGAAACATAATAATAACACAAGAACAATCATGTTTAAATGATAAAAATCATATCTTGCATGAATACATCACATATAACAAGTATAGATGTTTGGGTTTGTTTTGAAACTGATTTTAATGAGTTTTCAAAGACACAAATGTTTATAAATTAGGTCTGGACCTTTAGGGATCAAAACAATATCATTAAAAGGTTTGGGATGAAGAACACACCTTGAAATGGTGAGATTATGGGGTCTAAGACTTGGAAATGTGATTTCTTGCTAAAAAACGTGTTGCAGAGGTTGGATAAGGTGTGGGGTGGCTTTGGGGTGTATTAGGGTTTCACAAATGATGTTTTGAAACATAAGGGTGGTATTTATAGGCGTTTTTAGTCGTCATATGCAGTATGGGCGAGTACAGGGATGTTATAGGCGAGTATGAGGTGTAATCACTAGTAGTAACTAGCGATTGGCTTCTATTCGCACCTAGGGCTCCTCTATCGATAGTTATACTAGCGATTAGGCTTCCCCAAGTGGCCTAATCGTCTATAGCAGATATATCCGGGTTTTAGGCGCGTTAAACCATATTTTAACATATATAAACACGTTTTCACATACCGACAAGTTGCATAATGATTATAAGTATGTAATGCACGATAACTAACACGTTTCCACCCGATCACCAATTCCCGGGACTCAAGTCTTGCGTGTGTGCAATAAGCCCGGGGATTCTACAAATCGCCGATCCTTGTACACATGGTTATGGACCGACACCCAATGATCTCTCGGACCATTGTAACGACTCCCGATGATTCCCGAATCATCGACACGACTCAACCGACCCGGTCGAGTATGATATTAAGTAGTTGTTTTCAATGCTTTCGTTGAGGTAGACTCGTATGTATGCAAAGTATGAAACGTATGTATGTAGAGTACGAAACATATGTATGTAAAGTATGAAAAGTATTAACCTGAATATGTCGGGTGTCACATCATCCCCAGTTGAAAGAATTTTCGTCCCGAAAATTAAATTAAGTCCGGAGATGAGGAGACGAAAGAAAGGAAGAAAAGAAAATTTTTCCCGTTGTTACACAAAACATCATCATTCATCCAATTGTAACCTAAGACAATCATAAACCATTACCAATAGCAGCCGTAGATCATGATTCTATCATCTAAACAACATTCAATCATTAAAAAACATTTAACACAACAAAAAAATCATCAACACATGTTTATTTTTATGAAAACTCATGTTTAATGATAGGGTTTTGTCTTGAAAGATGTTAGAAAGGTTTTTTAATCATGAGAACCACCTAGATCTCTTGTTTTGTTTTTAATCATTAGAACAGATCTGGCCCTTTGGGTTTAAAAAAATGAATAAAAAATGATTAAAAAGGGTTTTAGATCAAGAACACACCTTAGATCTTCTCTTGTTTGTGATATGGGAGATGTTTGTAGGTTACATTATAAAAAAACAAGGTCAAAAACTCCTTCCTCAGTGTTTAAGGCCGAGAGAGAGAGAGAGAGAGAGAGAGAGAGAGAGAGAGAGTGTTTAGAGGCGACTAGTGTCACACACTCAAATTTCCACTGCGGGGTTTTACCGCGAGCGCATGACAAACCAGGATTCAGTCAACGGTAACAATAAACGACCCTATATGAAGTACGTAACCAAAAAAAAAACATAGATTTCATAAGCGGAAGCATTTAAAGTATTTAATCTCTACAAAACCGTGTTCCCAAGTATCCAAGACACTTATTACAAAACATGCTACTAATCCTAGACGCCAATGCAGACTAGTGCGCCTAGTCCAACCGGTGCTACCTTAGCGACCTGAGAAAAACATGCCAAAAGACGTCAACATATATAATGCTGGTGAGTTCACAGGTTTGTTCAATATGTTACCAAGAGTTACCAAAGCGTTACCATGTCCATACTATATCAATGTTACCAAGTACGCAAGCTAGGCGTATGTTTTATTACTACTACGATTGGAAAACCATTACTAGACACGTTTAGCAATGTTTAGCAATGTTTCAGCCCGAATGTTTTAGCATGTTACCAATGTTACCAGTTCGAGATAATATGCACTCGCCCGGCCCTCCAACCCGACAAGTGGGGCAGGTCACGCCCAATAGATCTATCCACATTTCCCCCGTTGTGCATCCCCGCACATTCATGGTTTTCCCCGGGACTTTAAAAGATCGTATAGTAATGCAAAGTTAAAACCATAGTATGACATATGTTACCAAAATAGTTTAGTGTATGTTTTCTCCCCCAAAAGTTAAAGCAGTAAAAGTGGGGCCGTGAACTCACCTTAAGTTGCGTTCTTCAGTAATATATAAGAGAGAACCAAGCCCTTGATAATCCCACTACCGGAGATCTATCAAAATGTTCACATAAGTGTTCCGACTAATAACCATAAGGTTATCTAGTCCCCGATTGTCCAGATCATGACCAAGTATGTTTTAAAGCGTGTTTAAGTGTTCAACCGACACACTAGATCGACCCGATATCCCGTTGGTGACCCATTACCCTAACTAATCAAGTACACATAGATTACACACAAGGTTCAAGCATAAAACACTTAGTTTGTGTGACACCTGGCATATTCAGGTTAATACTTTTCATACTTTACATACATGCGTTTCATACGTTGCATACATACGAGTCTACCTCAACGAAAACATTGAAAACAACTACTTAATATCATACTTGACCGGGTCGGTTGAGTTGTACCGATGATTCGGGAATCATCGGGAGTCGTTACAATGGTCCGAGGGACCATTGGGTGTCGGTCCATAACCATGTGTACAAGGATCGGTTATTCGTGGAATCGTCGGGTTTAACGCACACACACAAGTCTCGGGTCCCGGGAATTGGTGATCGGGTGGGAACGTGTTAGTTATCGTGCATTACATATTTATAATCATTATACAACTTGTCGGTATGTGAAAACGTGTTTATATATGTTAAAATAGGGTTTAACGCGCAAAAAATCCGGACACATAGGCTATAGGCGATTAGGCCATGTGTGATAGCCTAATCGCCAGTTTATGGGGCGAGTAGGGAGATTTAGAGGCGAATAGGAGGCTATTCGCTAGTTCCTAGTAGCGAGTAGCAGTCCTACTCGCCTGTACAGCTCTGTACTCGCATGAACTGCAGGTGACGACTAAAAACGCCTATAAATACCACCCTTATGTTTTAAAACATCATTTGTGAAACCCTAATACACCCCAAAGCCACCCCACACCTTATCCAACCTCTGTAACACGTTTTTGAGCAAGAAATCATATTTCCAAGTCTTACAACCCATAATCTCACCATTTCAAGGTGTGTTCTTCATCCCTAACCTTTATAATGATATTGTTTTGATCCCTTAATGTCCAGACCTGATTTATAAACGTCTATGTCTTTAAAAACTTATTAAAATCAGTTTCAAAACAAACCCACACATCTATACTTGTTATATGTGTTGTATTCATGCAAGATAGGATTTTTATCATTTAAACATGGTTGTTCTTATGTTATTATTATGTTTCTGATCTAAATAAGTTAATATGATGATAATCTAGGAGTTTGAAGGTTCATAGACGTGTAATATTGATATTAGGCGTTTTGACCCGTTTGGGTGATTATAGTGGATTGATGATGATATGTTGTGTTTTGTTGATTGTTTGAGGATAGGGTTTACTCTAGGATGATGCTAGAACCGTAGGATGATGTTGGATAACGTCGTTATGTGATGAAATCTGAGTATTTGTGTCACACCACGCCAATGGCGGAAACACGTGGCGCGACGGTTCAAGAGCATAAAGCCAAGATTAACGCAAATCATAAGTAATTAAGAAAATGGGTCATTTATTTAAGACGCCGAAACCATGTTTGATGTTCACACATAAATGAAAATTTGTTTTTAATACATTAAGGAGGCTTCTCAAATGTATCCCAAATCTTTGGGAAATAAAGTTGAAACCCCTTTGAAACACCCGACGCCCATATGAGAGATTTCCCCAACCCAGCTTGCCACGTTGTCCATCATCTATCAATTACCTGAAAGATATGTTTAAAAAGTCGTCAATATATAATATTGGTGAGTTCACAGGTTTTAGTTTATCAAACTTTATCTCTTGGGAATTTCCATGTTATGACAATTTATAGGAGTTGCAAGTTCCTACAATCCTACTTGAGCCTATAACCAAACCAAGACAAATAATAATAATGCCCCGCTCCAAGTCGTTACTCGGTATCCTACGACTTAATTTCAGAATATGAGCACCCCAGGCATACACCGATGCATAATCGACGCTATCGATAAGGGGTGGGCCTTGTCAGGCACCAATAGTACTATTCAAATATTCCTACGGTTTCATTTCCCTGAATTAATGATTATAGTAGAGAGGTCTCAACCCCGAGTGGCGATCACAACTCAAGTACTTAACCCGTCAAACATTTCCCTAACATATCTGTCCCCCGAAAAATATAAAATAGTTTAAAATGGGGCCGTGAGACTCACCTGAATCTGTGCTTGGCTCAAAAAGGAAGATAGCAAGTTTTGTGGTCTCGCACCTACAAACGTCCTAGGCGTATAAGTCACTACACCTATAGTGCATGTGCCTTGGCAAGTTGTACACCCAACTCCCCGACCACGTGTTGTTCCAATTCCCGTTTAATTAGACGCATATCCTAGGTTCATTGGCGATGGATTACCCCTTTTCTTACGAGTTATGTATTATTCTCGTCAATACTTTTGTAACTTGTATACTATTATTCTCGACATGACTCTACCCAACGTATAATTATTTTCCCATTTAAATAATTATACTTAGGATCGTATCGTTCGATATAATGTATCCTTTAATACCCGACTCGAATCACTTTGCCGCATATTTATTTTCCCATTTAAATAAATATGCTAAGGTCTTGTCGTTCGGTAGTATATTCTTAACGCCTGACTCGACTTACCATGCCGTACATTTATTTTCCCATTTAAGTAAATATACTAGGATCTTGTCGGTATTCACACGTACGTCGATATATCTTGCCTACTCGTCTCGGTTTTCCTTCTCGCATATCTACTTTCCCATTCAAATAGATATACTAGAATTTCGTCGAGACGAGCATGTATACATATATCAATGTGTAAATTTTCCTTGTTAAGTCCATACGTTGTTTAGCGTTTTTAATTCTTTACGTTATGCTTTCTCCCACGAATATTCTCTCTAACACTTAGGAAAGTGTTATATAATTTTCACCCATGTTATATATATTTTACTTCTTAAAATATATATATTTTCACGTTTTGCCGTAATGGCATTTTTCTCTAGTTTGTCCGTTTATTCGCTATAGTTAGTTTATGTAACTAAGTCCGATAGTTTAAATTTTTCCCAAGCTTCTTCCAATATGTGTTCTATAGAAATATTATTTATACTTCTAATTTCCAAACACATATTACTTGGAAAGATATACTTTAGTATTTTTAGTCCAACTTGTTAACTTATATTCCAAAAATGTTCCCGACACTTTTATATTCCCATTTATATAAAAGTATCCATTTTTGTACAAGTTTTCTCAAGTTTCTACTTTTGTCCAATATTTTATAAAAAACTTTATTTTTATAAAATCCTTTATGTTAATATAATTCCATATTTTTATAAACTTCCATTTTTATAAAAATACACTTTTCATAAAATACACATGTAGGTTACTAGTGTTTACCAAACTATACTTGGAAAAATCATTATTTATGATTTTGACACCAAACTTTCCGTTAATGCATTTTTGGACCAAAGTTTCTAAAATATCTATTTTAGTCCATCAACTTTCAAAGTTATCACATTAGTCCCTTAACTGATAAATGTTGCATTTTTCCATCCTCACTTCCAAAGTTAGCATTTTTCTTCCAAACTAGTGGACTTTAAAGAACCATCTTCTTCATGTTTGGTTATTTTTACATTATTCCACTTCTAATAGTCTTATATTTCATAAATAAGGTTACTAATATTTGTGTTTGGTGTATTTGTCCATCATATCCAAATTTCACTCATCTAAGTGAGTAGACTTTGATTTTGTACTTTTTCATCTATGCCTTTCTAACATATTCCATCTTATTTTATATTTTAGATAGTCATTTTATGATGATTAAAACCATCTTTTAATACACTCAAGTTTCTTTCATCAATCATGCCCAAATCATCATCCTTCTTAAGTGTATGTACATATTTTTGTATTTTCTTGAAATACCATATTACTAATAACAAATCCATGATCTATCCATATTATTATTCTTCCATTTTACTCTTGTAAAACATATTAAGACTTATGTTTTCAAAACCACATTTTACCCATTAATGTACAACTTGCTTATAAGAACACAATACATGAACATTAATAATCAAAGCAAGGTTAAAACTTACTACTAGCTCAAGGCTAGGGAAGACAAAAACCTTGGATTGGAGTGGGGTTTAGTGTGTTCTTCCAAGTGATTAAGCTCCAAGCTATTGAAACACACAATGGGGTTTTGAGAGATGAAGATTTAGAGATGATTTGGAGATGTAAAACTTGAAAAGAAAATGTGTATGGAGGGGGTATAAGCTACGGCTCAAGGGAAGAAGAAGAAGAAGTTTTTGGCTTTTTGATTCAAGTATGCTCACTAGATTGCTTATAATATCCCTTCCAAATCTTTCCAAGATCACTCAATATCTTTCTTAGATTATGTAAGATCAAATGGGGATTATGTGAGATATGAAAATCTTTGAGAGATTATGTTAGATTGTGTTTGGCCGTGAGGTTTAGAGAGAGAGGAGAGGTGATTTGGTGAATTTTGTGTCCAATAATAACCATGCATACCAATGATTAATACTAATTATATTTGAATTAGTGAGAATTGGAAGGGTTAACCACTTGGGGTGGCCCTAGGCCGGCCCCTTGGGGGTGTTTGGGTGGGGTCCACTTTGCTAAATAATACCCATTATTATTATGTTTAATTTCCTCTCGTTCGGGTATCGTCCGGGTATTTTTCGGGTTTTTAATCGCGTGTTGTCCGGATATTAAAAATACTTTTAATAACCCTTAAACATAGTCCAGTTTAAGCGTTGATAAATTATTTAGGCTTTTGCCGGGTGAAATTATAAGTTATGCGCGTATCGGGTGCGGTACGCGCACTTTATTCGTTACCGGGAGATTTGTATAACAAGCTTTCACGTATGGCTTTGAAGTTCCAAAACCCATTATATTTTGTGAAATTACATTTTATTTTATATCCCGGGTGTCCGGGATCCGTTTCGCTTATTTAATTTTTACCAGGTAATCGCCAGTGTCCATACCGGATAGATTACTCGCACATGATCCTATAATGTTTTGTCATTAAACATATGCATTCCTATGCTTTATTTGGGAATTGCTATCTTTCTAAGGCCTTAGTTAAATAATCAACACATAATTGCATTTAATTACGTTAATCGCGTGTAGTTAATTAGTACGGAATTACCTTATTTTTGCGGGTTGTTACAATTTGCCATCTAGGGTAAGTTTTACATGTTGATGTGATGCTTACATGCAAGTTATGCTATTTGGGTAACCGCGTGCATTCGGGACGGCTAGGGTGATGATAAATTAGGGGTTTTTGCTTGAAGTAGTTGGGTTAATGTTTTGAGTTGGGTATTGGGTGTTTACGCATGTTTCAGATCTGATTTGGAGGGTTAAACGCGCAAAAGGATGGAACAGACCTGTACTAGCGAGTAGGAGTTCTAATCGCCAGTGTTATAGGCGATTAGCTCCTAATCGCCTGAAATACATGCGAATAGAGGCTCTATTCGCCCCTTAAACTGGCGAGTACAAGTCTAATCCCCACTTTTACTAGTGATCACAACCCTATTCGCTAGTTTGATTCCTAATCGCGTGTAATGCTGCTGTATGTATATTTTAACATCCCGAAACACGGATTGACGCCTAGGAACATGTTAGGAACCCCAGGACATGTCCAATGACTTGGTAACACGTGTTCGGTCTTAGTTATATGTTAATTAACTGTTATGCTAGATTAGGTGAACTCTTGCGCGCATTAAGTGTTTAATTGCATATGTTGCATGATATCTTGCTTTCGGCTAAACATGTGGGATGTCGGGTCACCAATGGGATGTTGGGTCTTGTCTGGTGTGGTCGGTTAATCGTTTAAACATCATTTCATATGTACACGGTTATGGTCTGGACTGCTAGGGACTAATCAACCTACGGGTTGTTAGTCTAACACCTTATACGCTCGTCATAATAGGTCACTGGTATTTGGTGCCGTCTATTGAGCAGGTTTACTTGTCTTAGTGCGAGAAGCAGCATCAGGTGAGTTTCACGGCCCCACCTTACGTTTTACATTTCGGGGGAGACACATGCTTATACTTTTTTCATAAATTATCATGTTATACTAGTATTAACTCATTTACATACTATACGATACGTAAAGTCCCGGGGAAACCATGAATGTGCGGGGCACAACGGGGGAAATGTGGATAGATCTATTGGGATTAACAGACCCCACCCGTCGGCTGGGAGACGGGTGGGTGCATATTGTCTCGGTCATAAGCTTAATCGTTTCGGGCAAAATCATATATCGTTGTCTGTAATGGTTTCCCGGTCGTAGCAGTATTATTCATGCGTCTAGCTAACGCTATCATTTCTAACATAGTGATAACATGATGCCTTTTGTTACTTAAACATTTAATATAAAACCTGTGAACTCACCGGCATTATTTGCTGACGTTTTTAGCATGTTTGTCTCAGGTCGTTGAGGTAGCAGCTTATCATAGGCGCACGGAGTCACACGGCGTCTTTTTCAGACTTACGTACTTTTGCATTTTGGGTTCTAATAAAGTTTACGCTTCCGCAGCGATGGATTTATGAAAACTTGATGGTTTGTTATGTCATTTTTACGTATCATAGAGTGTCGTTTATTGTGACTGTTGACTTAGATCCTGGTTTGTCACGCGCCTCGCGGTAAAACCCTGCACGTGGAAATTGAGGTGTGACAGTTTGTATAAAAAATCTCATTTTTTAATCAATAGGGTCAAACCAGAAAAATAGTTCCACCTTCGCCCCTTTTTTAGCCACCTTCGACCGTTTGAAAGCCACCTTCGACCGTTTTTAAACAGATTCGACCAAACTGTCCAGGTTCGACCTTGGGATTCCACATTCGACCCACTCGATCGGTTCGAATGTGCCCAGGTTCGACCCTGACAGATTACTTTTTCCCAAAAACGCTCCAAAAAACATCCGAAACATTATCAAACACTGCAGTTAAGCATGAATAACTTATTCCTACAAAACCCCACCATTTTTGCCCCAAAACCTATTCGTTTTAGCCCTTTCCCAAAATGGCAAAGATTATGGAAGTGTCACATCATGCATGTAATCTTTACCCAATTTGGAAACTTTTCGAAATCAATCATAATCACCTTAAAATGCTTAGTTTATCATGTAATTGAAAACCCCCAATAGTTCTATTGATGATACTAACATGCAATAAGACCTAGATTCAATAAAATCCCCAAATTAGACTTGATATCATCATCTATCCAATTATAACCTCCAATAATCCTAAACTATAATCAATAGCAGCCCTAGATCATGTTTCTAGCATTAGCACAGCAGCAAATCATTAAACAACACATAATATCACATAACACATAATTAACATATGTTTATTGATATGAAAACCTATGTTTAATGATAGGGTTTAGGTTTAGAAAGATGTTTAAAAGGTTTTTATTAACAAAAACATCCTTAGAACAGATCTGGACATTTAGGGTTAGATAAAAATGAATTAAAATACTTGAACAAGGTTTAGAATTAAGAACACATCTTGGATTCTTGATTAGATGTTGTTGATAGGTTAGATTATGAAAATAAGAGCAAAAACTCCTTCCTTAGTGATTAAAATCGTTTGAGAGTGTTTTCAGACGGTTAGGGTTTGTGAAATGGTGAAAAATGACAAAGTTTGGTATTTATACTAGTCCACATTCGCCCCTTTCACTTGGGCGAATGTACCCACATTCGCGCCCACACGATGTGGTCGAACCTGGACCTATGTTTTTTCTAGTTTTCCAATTTGTCGTGTTTAACGCATTTTAACGCACCTTAACACATGAACATGCAACCTTAGTCTATGTTTAACATATTTAAGCATGGATGATTATCTACACATCGTTTAAACACATCTTTGCATATAATCCACCATACGCCAATTAATCTACACATACACTTAATTAGTTTATGTAATTTCACCAACAACGGGAACCCGGTACTAGTGTATTTCCAAAACGACTCCCAATGATCCTCCAGATCATTGAACCTTGGACAATCCTATCTTGACCCGACTCAACTAACCTAGTTAAGTCCGTTTATAAATGTTTCCCGCTAATGTAGACTTAGGTGTTACTAAAATGTTTAAGCCAAATATGCCGGGTGTCACATCATCCCCACGTTGAAAGAATTTTCGTCCCGAAAATTGCACAAAGCCAAAAATGAAAGAGACGGAAAGAATGAAACGAAAAGAAAATTTACCAGATGTCACAACTAGGGTTTGTGAAATGATGATTTCGATTAAACTTTAAAAATATTATGAATACTAAATTTTCTATTTTTGTATCTAATATCAAATTTTTTATACCTATCATTTTGATTTTTAAAATTTGGTTAATATTAAAAAAGTCAAAATTTGGAATTTAAGATAATCTTGATAACGTTTAGACTTAATTATTCATTTAAGACATTCATTTCAAATTTTGAATGACTTGAATCTTTTAAAATATATCAAATATGTTAATTTAACTTAATAATGGTAAAGATTACGCCTACTTTTTACATTTAAATTAGGGATTTCTTAACAAATAATAATTTTAGTTATAAATTTCTCAAATTAGTTACAAGTTAAAATTTAAATTTTGAATAATAGAATTTTAAATGATAGATTTCGGTTAAACTTTATAAATACTCAAATATTAAATGTTCTATTTAAGTATATAATTTCATATTTTTATATCTATAATTTTAATTTTAAAATTTTTGTTATCAAGATAAAAATTCTAAATTTGAATTTTATACATTAATAGTAACAATTAGACTTAATTAAAGCATTTAATTCAAATTTTGAATGATCTAAATAATTTTAGAAAAATTGAAACTTTTTAATTTAAGTTAATAATGATAACAATTAAACCTACTTATCTATACTATATTAATAAGCATATAGGAAGGGCAGAAATGGTCATTTGCCACTTTTAAGAAATGTACACATTTTAAAGCTTCTTGTACAACCTTCAATGCACAAATCTAAATAGAACACGGATACTTCCAAGATCTAGGTTTCAAGCTCTAGGGTTCACCTCATTCCTCATTTCAGCCTCCCGCCCCCTCATCCCTTTCTATCTCTCTCTCTTTCTCTTCGATTCAAAATCTAGGTTAACAATCTTCCTCCATCAGTTTTTTTACAGCTGCCCCGAGCTTTCCTCACTGTCGCTTGTTCGAATTTTTTAGATCGAACATTGGATATTGTGGGTACTGTGTTTGTTTTGATAGATCTTTGTTTTGTTTTGATAAGTAATCGGTAAATATAGGTTACAATGTTCAGATTCCAGTTTCTTGTTCTTAGGGGGTTATTATATTTATAATTATAATTATTTGTAATTTAATGGTTACAGATGGAGCTTCTGCTACATTCCCGGAGCTTGCACCATATGATCTAGATTGGTACTACATCTGAGTTGGTTTGCTTTTCTTTTTCCATTTCAGATCTTGTATATGATGTTGTGAAACCAAGTTATTGATTTTGTGAAACTATAATTAACATTTTGTGATACTTAAGTTAGGTAGTAATGCTGATTGTTATTGGGCCAGCAACAGTCGGTGTGAAAAAGCTGGAGCTTTCAAGATTGGTAATATTATTTCAGTAATTTTTTAGAATATTATACATGAGTTTTTTATGCAAAAAAAAAAAAAAATTAACAGATCTTTAGATTTATTGAAAGTGATAGACCAATTTCCATTATAGCAAAGAATGGAACAAGTTTTGCAAATCTCAAAGAGGTCGAACGGGTGTTTTTTAATTTTATACATAGAATGCGAATTTTAACTACAAGCGTGTTTCATGGGTATTTTTGGAAATTAATATTTTCTATTGACGTGTTGTAGGTCTTGGTTAACTTTTTCTGAGTGAGGCTGGAACAACATTAACGCTGACCCATTTGCTTATTGGAGTGAAAAGTTTGCTGGAGGTTTGGAATACATAATCCTAAGACATATTTTATGTTCAAGTTGTATGTTTGCATACTAAAAGAGAATTAATAACATTAAATGGTCTTAAATTTATACATTTGCATTTCGAATGCCGCTTTTGGCAAACTCAGGTCCAACATGCGCCATGAACTGGCTATGGTAAGATATAATTTTTAGTCTTAATAATATTTGGTTTGTATGGATTTTTTTCAATCCTATTTAGTTATTTATACGTTCTCATTTGTTAATAGATGACTTCATTATGTGCCTTCTCGATGTCTCTTATGCGCTTAGGGGCACGCAGGTAGTGGAGACAACGTGCAATTAACGTTGCACGCGTTGAGGTAGAGGGTTCGGAATATGGCGTAGGAGTAGTCAAACACTTACTGGGCCGCTACATTGGTAAGCTTTACTCCAATTGATATGGAAGTGAATTGTATTGGTTTTGACTCGACCTGTTTCAACAAGTATAGTTCTAAAATGTTGTTTTAGGGTTCATTGCAAAGTCGGGATGTGGATTTATGTTTGATACCAGAATTACCTTTCTTTGTTGATGGCGAAGGTGGGCTTCTAGATTACGTAAAAACGGCCTATAGAAAACGGACACATGGTTATTGTTGTAGCTTAAAGAGCAGGTCAAGAGCCTGTTGCACAAAGAAATACGAAAACTGCAAAAGATGCATCGGAATATAAGCTACTTAAATTAGTTCGGGATGTGCATATGCCACTGTACCAGGGAGTTTTTAAGCTTTATGATTTCTTAGTTTTTATTTCATTCAAAATATTAGCATTGTTGATTATGTTATTTATTTGAATAATTAACCTATGCAGGTTTGTGTACTTGTTTCATCAACATTTGCAGCAGCTCAATGTGGAAAACATAATTCAGTTTTGTTAATATATTTATTACTAAAAAGGTTGACTAAATGTAGTAGCTTCATAGTTAATTGAATTATTTACCTTTGGAGGTTCGTATGTTGGACTCATCATCTGATGTTGCTCCATGAAAATATATCTACTTATATTTATTCATAAGTGCCTCGAGTATTATGAAACACGATCTCAAACTATTTATTTGGAAGCGAGTCAACTCAGGTTGTATCTTATTAAAAGTGGGTCAAACTGGTAAAAGTATAAACACACATCACAACTATTCATCGGATATTTTCTTACCTACAAATTATTCCTGGCAAAACGCCCGGGTCAGAACGGGTTTAGGAAGTTCGGGTCTTGATAAAAAGTGGTAATTTTGGTGTGGGCCACAACAAGTTTTGACCAAAATGGGTATGGATTAGAACATGTTCGGATCAGGGTGGGTTGTGTCAGAACAGCGCGTTCTTTGATGTAAGTTTCGAACCAGATATTAACATATGACAAGTTTTGCTCATTTACTTACTCACATTTTCCGGTATATGCAGATTAATATGTGAGGACTTGAAGGGATTCAAGGCCCGGTGTAGGTCGGCACAGGATGTGTTTTTAACCGGCAGACATTATACAAATACGACCCCTGGTATCGGAAAAAAGACCAATCGTGACATGTGATTGCTGGCCTTCATGGTGGTGTTGCTCCTGTGGTGGGTCAAGGAAAAAGTCAATGGATAAGTCAAAGTCTTATTTTTATTTTTGTTTAACTTAGTTTTATTCTCATTGCTGCCATAATGACTTTAAAAATGCACATTCATTTACCTCTTATAAGTAGGTTAGTAACAAGAAAAGGAAAATGGCCGCAAGAACAAGTTGGAAAGTGGAATCGTGAGTTGTCTCATCTTTTGTCTCTTGTTTTTTGCATTATAAGCAAGTTTAAATAACAGGAAGGTTCCAAGGAGTCAATAAACTATGAGTAAAGTTAAAAATTTAGTTATGTGGAAACAGGTCAAATGGGTTGAAGGTCCCTTAGTGGTGTTTCAAACTTTTCTCTATCTTAATGACTTTAAATTAATATGGTACTCGACACCATATCATTATAGACACACACATGTGGTTTTATTTGTGTAGTGAATGAAAAAGTGTAGGGTTTATAGGCGAGTAAACTAGATAAGCGTCCGAAGATTCATGTATCACATGGCAATGCATGTGAAATGGTTCTTACAAAAATGTGACTCAACTATAGACGTATAACTGGCTAAAAATGATTGATTTCTTGATTCTCTATGTATTTTCATTTCAACATTATATATTTTGTTGTTGCAGGAAGGGTCTAATGCTCCAAGTATCTAATAAAAACGCACCTTCAATTGTGGCAGCAAATTAGTCACCCTGAATACCCTGATCATTCTTGCATGGAAACATGTATCTTTCTTGATTTTTGTTGTTCTAAAAAAATCTTGGCATGCAAAGTAAATAAAAAACTTATATCAATTTGTATATATTTTTTCAGGTGGAACATATTTTAGGAGATATGTAGCTGCTCAAGGCTTTTTGTTGAAACACCCAATCAAACTTATAGGTTCAATTTTCAGTCCACTTATTACAAGAATGCAACACCCAATTACCCAATCTTTGCTAGGTTTGACTATTTCATGTTGTTATATGATGTTGCTGGAATTTATATCTGGTCATTGGTCAGTGTATTAGTTCTTGTAAGCAATGCAAATTGATGGATATATGCGATACAGTGCTAAATAATCCTGGTATAACCCGGTATAAACTCTAAAGCGACTAATTCATAGTATGCTTGATTGAAAATAATACTTAAGCGTATTTAAGGGTTTTCTGCCCAGCTTTTGCTTTACTGAAAATTTTCAGACCCATTTTAGGCTACTGAGTTGTAATTTTTTATTTTTATCTTTTTCTCTGTCACACAGGACCAGTCAATATCCAGTTGAACCAATTGAAAGTCAATTCTGCAAAGGACCAGTCCTTCATAACCATTTTCGCCTTTCAGTTTGTATTTTTATACTTTCAACTACATTTTTTACTTTTGTATTTTTTCACTGACCTCTTTAGACTTGAAAGAAGAGAAAGGGTCTACTGAAATGCCCTCTGCTCACCCTCTGCAATCTGTGCAATTCATTAGATACATGTTACAATAATAAAATTTTGATTCTTCCTTTTTATATGCCTATGAAATAGCTGCTATTATCTTAGTTATGTAATAGCGTTGTACATCTTCAAGACACGCTCTAGATATATATAGCATTATATGAAGGTAAGACGTGTATTTATGTAATGTTTTTATAATAATATTCATTTTTTTATTATTATTATTAGTATTATTATTATTATCACAAAATGACTGGTGTTTAATGGTGAATATACTGCAAATTTGGTATACATGTTAATTATATGCGTTTCCACAACTTGCTTTTCATTTTATCATATGTCTTCATTATTCATCTAACATATTCAAATGGCCATTTGTAATTGTCATAGAAATGAATGCGTATAATTCCAGCTTTTTAGCCTATTCCTACCCAAATCACTATTTGGAAATCATGAAATGTATACACATCTAGAATTTGGCGTTTATATTGCCTAACACCGACACCACCAACTCAAGTACATATTTTAATTTAACATAGTATAAGATGCAATGGTCACGTAGATGTTGGCCAAATTGTTAGGCTATAGCCTATAGGGTGTGGAGGATGGTCCTTCACCTCACTTGCCATGTCATTGTGGGGTAGGTTCATTCTCTCCAAGATGGTCCAAGGGTGTGGAGGATGGGTCCCCCACCTTTTTTTTAATTATTAATTAATAATTAATATTCTAATTTTTTAAAAGTAAAATTAATATTAATAAACCTAAAATTACACCAAAAAAAAACACTTAAAACAAATACATGACTTCTTAAAAATTAAAAAAAAAACTATGAATTCCATTTTTTGGTCATCTTCTCCTTCATTTTTAGCAAGACAGGATGGTCCTCTTCGGGATAGTCGTTGATGTTGCTTGTCATTATTTTCCATTCTTCTATTTGCGTAAATTTATATTTCAACCGAATTTTTTCCTCCACTTGCTTTTGCTTCGATTGGAATTTTTCTTCCACTTCCCGTTTGCTCAGTTTTACCTTCTCTGCTTGCGTCTCACTAAAGGTATGTTTGAAGACTTGCAATTCGGCCACTAAATTATCCATCTTTGACCCGATTCCGCTCCCTGATGCGACTTGTTTTTTTTTCGTAGCGTGCCTTTTAGCTTTCTCCATCGCTATGGGTCGTGGTTCCTATGGAACGGGCTCATCGTGAAACTCCAGGTCGTCATTTATATCAATTTGACAACGACCGGTCGGGCCGCCTCCCATGCTATAACTGCCCGACTCTGAATATGTTACCTAACACATATTTTTTTACGATAAAATAAACTATTTCATAGCGTTGCATACATTACCTAAATTTATACATTCTCATACGAAGTTGGTTCGTTTACAAGAGGGTAAATTTCATATGGTCAATTACCAATGAAAGGAGACGATTCCTTATATTGCATGATAAAAATGTACGCTATTTATTTGTTTATTTTGAATTTACATAAGAATGAATATGCATGTGAGTATTGATAGTTTAACTTAATTGAGTTGTAACATATTACACGAATAAATAAAGTAACTTAAGTACTTTACAATATATAACGAGACGATTGATAACATATATCATGAGACGATTGATAAACTAACATAAAACAAGTACCGCGTTGTAAATTGTCGTCACCGCTGCATCGCGCGGGTTTCCTACTAGTTACCTTTAAAGTATATATATCCTGATATATTTAAAATTTAACAATTAACATTTTCGGTTATAAATTTATCAAATTAGTTACAATTGTAATTGACGAATTAATTTTTTTCTCCATATCCTAATTCAAATCATTACATATATATATACTAGGTTATGTACCCGTGTGATACACGGGTTGAACAATTTAAATTATATATATTATATATAAATTTAAATTATAATTAAAAAAAATTAGATTACATATTTTATTTAAAATAAAAAAAGTTTCCAGTACAACCAAAAAATTATTAAATATTCATCAACCCCTAAATGATTTCATGTAAAAAACATTTTTATTCACATAAAACTTTTTTCAAACATTCCAAAATATATCTTCCATACACAGCTATTACCTTGTAGACTGCAGGTACAACAAAGCAAAACAAAAATAAAAAAAGTAATAAAGGTAAATCTGTTTAGGCCAAAATATAAAAAAAATAAAATTAACTTAAAAGTATATCCTCATCCGTTAAACCATCCCAATCGAGTATTATTCATTTTGGAATTTGACATCAAATTTCCTCAAAACCAAAGTATTTCTAACCTTGACTGTATAATCATTTTTTTTCTAACATCAAGGTCCTTAAACATAATGACATTTATTGGTTCGATTTGATTGTATTATAAAAAAAGATAGTGTAAATTAATAGCCTGAAAATAAAGATTGAAACGAATTAGTAATGCAAAGACTGTTTTGATATTGCATTTCTTTATTGAAGTAACTTGAAAAAACAAAGTCAATGAAGATTTCAATTAATGATTTTTCATATATAAAATGTATTTTATATATCAAGCTATTATAATACGAAAATAGCCAAACATATTTAGTTTTGCATTAAATCAATTATTTAATTAATGTGGATTGATTTGTTTTATTTTATTTGTTTAGAATATTGTAAGAAATATATTTTTAAACTTAGAGTGAAAGACCACATATAAAAACACGTTTTTAAGGTACACGATTTAAATTTAATAACATATAAATACATTATCTTAAAAAATAAATAATTTTTAATAAAGATTACCTTTGTTAGTTCATAAACATTTTCAAATTATGTCTATTAATTTATTTCTAATTTTGTATTAAAATATAATTATATATATATTAAACTGAATTACAGTAATTATATTAATAATTATAGTTGTAACAAATAAAAACTGAATAAGTAATAATTATTAAATAAAGAAACAAATTAAAATAAATGTATTGTTTTAAATAATAAAATGGGAGGCTTTATAATGGAGTTCTATATACTCCATGTGCTGTCTTTTATTACTATAGATAAAATCGATTAATGTTGATTGATTTCTTTTATTTATTTGTTTTGAACAATATAAAAGTCTCATAAAAAAGCTTGACTTATTGCATTGTGTTATTATTAAAATTAATATGTATTTGCTGAACATAGTTTAACATCTAAAACAATGACCAAAATAATAAAAGTTAATAATCATTTGTCAAATATTGTAACAAAATTAATTTTAAACTTAGAATAACAGATTAAATTTTTTAAAAATTGGTTAATTTAAGGTACATGATTTAAATTCAAAGTTAATAATACATAAATATAAATATGTTATATAAGTTTAGATTCAGTTACAACTATAATTATTAATATAAAATTACTAAAATTTAATTTAATAAACTTATATCATGGTTTTGCAAATCAATTATTATAATTAAATTTGAGTTTAATGTAATAAATAATAAAATGAGAGAATTCATGAGGGAGTGTCATGTGTCCCTCATGTGTTTTCTTTTATTATATAGTGTAGATGTAGATGTATATGTAGATGTAGAAGTGTAGATTCAGTTACAACTCATCATCATCATCATTATACTCAGTTAATCCCACCTATAGCAAAGCTAAGGTAGGGTCTGAGGAGGGTAAGATGTAGACAGCCTTACCTCTACTCCTAAGAATAGAGAGGTTGCTTCCAGTGAGACCCCCGGCTCGATGTGGTTTGATATCAAGCCTTGGACATAAGACACAGAACACTTAGCAATCGGGACAATTAACCCAATCGGTGCATGTACTCCTTTGTCTTTTGGCTATCCACGCCACCACATGATGCATGATTAACCGTCCTTCTTTTTAAACGTTATTTTCATGAAATTAATAAAATAACGTTAAAACTAGTGCCACTTTACTTTTGCCCCCCAAAGCCACACATATATACATTATATGCGCACACCGTAAGTGGGGCGTAGATTCAGTTACAACTATGATTATTAATATAAAAATTACTAAAAATTAATTTAATAAACTTATATCATGGTTTTGCAAATCAATTATTATAATTAAATTTGAGCTTAATGTATTAAATAATAAAATGAGAGAATTCATGAGGGAGTGCCATGTGTCCGTCATGTGTTTTCTTTTATTATATAGTGTAGAAGTTTAACATCTAAAACAATGACCAAAATAATAAAAGTTAATAATCATTTGTCAAATATTGTAACAAAATTAATTTTAAACTTAGAATAACAGATTAAATTTTTAAAAAATTGGTTAATTTAAGGTACATGATTTAAATTCAAAGTTAATAATACATAAATATAAATATGTTATATAAGTGTAGATTCAGTTACAACTATGATTATTAATATAAAATTACTAAAATTTAATTTAATAAACTTATATCATGGTTTTGCAAATCAATTATTATAATTAAATTTGAGTTTAATGTAATAAATAATAAAATGAGAGAATTCATGAGGGAGTGTCATGTGTCCCTCATGTGAGTTAATCCCACCTATAGCAAAGCTAAGGTAGGGTCTAAGGAGGGTAAGATGTAGACAGCCTTACCTCTACTGTCACACCCTCAAAATCCACTTGCGGAGTTTTACCGCGAGGCGTATGACAAACCAGGATCCAAACCAACGATCACAATAAACAAGTCTAAATGAATTTAAATGCAATTTCAAAACATAGTTTAAAATCCCCGTTTACAGCGGAAGCTTATTCAAAACAATTATTCAATAATAAACCAACGTTCAATGTTCGTAAAATCATGCAACTCTAGCTAGACGCCGTGCAGACGCGTGCGCCCTAGTTCCATTCGTGCTACCTTAGCGACCTGAGAAAACATGTAAAAGTTTACGTCAGCACAAAAATGCTGGTGAGTTTACAGGTTTTGTATCCAAGTACCAAGTCCACCTGTCCATACTATAACAAATAGAAAACCAGTATACGCTAGCTAGGCGTACGTTTTGTTACTACCACGATTGGAAAACCATTACTAACGCGAATACCAAAAGTATGCCCGATGTAGTTCCTGTTGTTCCTGTTGTTCCTGTTTGAGACAATATGCACCCGCCGACCCTCCAAGTCGACGAGCGGGGTTGGTCACTCCCAATAGCGCTATTCACATTTCCCCGTTGTGCAAACCCGCACATTCATGGTTCCCCCCGGGACTTCCAAAGATCGTGTAGTACACAATAGAAACCCATAGTATGACAGTAGTTACCAAATAATCGTTTTAACACATGTTTTCTCCCCCGGAAGTATAAAACCAGTTTAAAAGAGGGGCCGTAAACTCACCTTAAGTTGCGTTACTCCTTAACCCGAGTAAACCCAGCTGCTATGCTAGTCCCGTAAGCGGCGACCTAACATACGACAGTTACAAGTACTTAGACTAATAACCCGCAGGTTAATTAGTCCCTAGATGTCCAGACCATAACCAAGTTCGTTTGAAATCACCGCGACTGTTTAACCGACCCAAAGTACAAGACTCGACATCCCATTGGTGACCCGAGACTCCCCGTGTTATGTTTACGCTCCAAAACATACAATAACGCAAGTATACTTAACATACGTTAACGCACAACAAGTTATAGCACATAGTTCACGTATCACCGGAATACATCCAAATATATGTTACCAAGTTATTAGACATGTTACGGGGTTCCTAGCATGTTACTACATGTTAAATCGGGTCTCGGAATGCTAATTTACACTTACAACAGCAGTACACGCGATTAGGAAAAGTCAACTAGCAATTAGGAAAGTCAACTAGCAATTAGGAATCCTATTCGCCCCTATTATAGGCGATTAGGGGCTACTCCCCTCTATTATAGGCGATTAGGGGCTACTCCCCTGAACTTACTAGTGATTAGGGCTACTCCCCTGAACTTACTAGTGATTAGGGCTACTCCCCTAATCTTACACAAGAGTAGACCTCTACTCGCCTGTATTATGGGCGATTAGCACCCTACTCGCCTATAATATAGGCGATTAGGAATGCTACTCGCCTGTAACCTTGCTGTTCCGGTTTTTCGGGCGTTTAACGCTCCAAATCAGATCCAGAACGTGTGTAACTACCCAATATCATCCCAAACACTATCCTAAACATGTTTAACCCAAAATCCTTCGTTTAACCTCGTATAATCAGTCATGCATGCAACCAAATAATCCAAACACCAATTCACATAGCATGCAACATCATACAAACACGCGTAATCATAACCCTAATATCCAATTACTGAGATTCCTATTATCATACTATCAATATCAATACTGATCTATCATAATAACATATCAAATCATCATCATGAATCATAAAAACCCTAACTTTCTAATCATACACACTCATAATGCATGCATATTAGTTATAATCCGATTAACAACCCTTATTGACGATTTTCAGAAAGCTTTTTCGTTTATGAACAGGTCTGGACCATTAGGGATTGATTAAAAACGTTTACAAAGTGTTATGGATGAGAATCAAACCTTAGGATTATGAAAGAATGATGGTTAGACCTTGAAACCTTGTGTTTTTGATCAAAATCGCCTTCCAGAGGTTGTTTATGTGTTTGGGGCGGTTATGGGACGACTAGGGTTGATATTAGGAAGTTTAGGAGGTTAAGCATTGTATTTATAGGCGTTTCTAGTCGTCCAGCACGTTACTAGCGAGTATGCAGCAGTTTCAGGCGATTAGGGCTTGTAATCGCCTGAAAGTTCATGTGATTGGGCCTACTCGCCCTTAGCTACACACGAGTAGGGGCCTACTCGCCCTTAGGGTTCCCTACTCGCCTATAGGGGTTGGTTTCGTGCGTTTTGCGCGTTAAACCCCGTTTTAACATATGTTAATACCTATTCACGTACCGACAAGTCACATAATGATTGTAAACACATAACACAAGTAAATACACATATTTACACTCGTTCACCAATTCCCGGGACTCGAGACTCGTACGTTCCGTATGCCCTGACGATCCTACAAATCGTCACCGTTTGTACACTTGGTTAAGGACTGACATCTAACGAACCTCTAGACCAACATCCAATGATCTTCTAGACTAACCAATAGTTCCCGAACCATAACCCGACTTAACTAACCCAGTTAAGTACAATATACGCGTGACTCGCTAAGGTAGACTTTCATCTATACAACGTTGTTAACCAGAATTTGCCGGGTGTCACATCATCCCCACGTTAAAAGAATTTTCGTCCCGAAAATTGCACAAGTACCAAAAGAACAAAAGAAATAACGAAGGAACAAACAAAAGATAGAAACCAAAAGAGAGAGATTTACCCGAGTTGTCACATCATCCCCACGTTAAAAGGAATCTCGACCCGAGATTCATTCAGCTGCAGAAGAGACATGTCTCGACTCGAACGCTTCCTTAGGAAAGAGATGAGGATACTTAGACTTCATCTGATCCTCCCGTTCCCACGTATACTCCGGTCCCCGGTTCGAGTTCCACCGAACCTTAACGATACGAATCTTGCTGTGACGCAGGCTACGAATCTTGTAATCAAGGATCTCCACAGGTTCTTCCACAATCCGAAGACGATCATCAACCTTGATCTCTTCTAATGGAACGATGAGAGACTCGTCAGCCAGACACTTCTTCAAGTTTGACACGTGAAAGACGTTATGTACATTACCGAGCTCCGTCGGTAGATCAAGTCGATATGCCACCGGCCCAATCCGTTCCAGGATCGTAAATGGGCCGACATATCGCGGATTGAGTTTGCCACGCTTCCCAAAGCGTATGACACCCTTCCACGGTGAGACTTTTAGAAGTACCTTGTCATTGACTTGGAATTCCAGTGGTTTGCGACGCTGATCAGCATAACTCTTTTGCCGGTCCCGTGCCGCCGCCAACCGATTACGAATCTGTACGATCTTTTCCGAAGTTTCGTACACTAGTTCAGGCCCAGTGAGTTGACTCTCACCCACTTCAGCCCAGCAAAGAGGAGAACGGCATTTCCGTCCGTACAGTGCTTCGAACGGAGCAGCTTTGATGCTCGTGTGATAACTGTTGTTGTACGAGAATTCTACCAACGGCAGATGAGCTTCCCAACCCTTGCCAAAATCGATCACACATGCCCGCAGCATGTCTTCTAAAGTTTGAATCGTACGCTCACTCTGACCGTCAGTCTGTGGATGGTAAGCCGTACTCATGTCTAGTTGGGTACCCAAAGCCTTGTGCAAAGACTTCCAAAAGTGAGAAGTAAAATGGGAGTCACGATCCGAGATAATAGAAACTGGTACCCCGTGCTTAGAAACAACTTCTTTCAAGTAAAGACGAGCCAAACGATCCATGGTGTCGGTCTCCTTAATAGCAAGAAAATGGGCTGATTTCGTCAACCGATCGACAATCACCCATATCTTGTCGTTCCCGCTTGGTGATTTAGGAAGTTGTGTGACAAAATCCATAGTAATCCGTTCCCATTTCCATTCCGGAATTTCAGGTTGTTGCAGGAGACCCGACGGTTTCTGGTATTCCACCTTGACTTTAGCACAGGTCAAGCATTTGCTCACGTATGAGGCTATGTCCGACCTCATGTTTGGCCACCAGTAAAGCACCTTTAGATCTTGGTACATCTTATCCGAACCAGGATGAATAGAATACCGGGACTTATGAGCCTCATCAAGGACAAGCTCCCGTAGTCCCCCGAATAAAGGAACCCATATGCGTTCTGCGAAGTAGTGCAGGCCATCAGGCCTTTGCTCGAGGTGCTTGTCGGCACCGTGCATGGTTTCAGCTTTAAGGTTTTCCTCCTTCAAAGCTTCCAACTGGGCAGAACGGAGTTGATCAGGTAGTGACGAATGAATGGTGAGCTGCAACGCCCGAACACGACGAGGTTTAGTAGATTCCTTCCTGCTCAAGGCGTCTGCTACAACATTCGCCTTGCCAGGATGGTACTTAATAGTACAATCATAGTCGTTCAAAAGTTCAATCCAACGACGTTGCCGTATGTTCAAATGTTGTTGGTCGAAAATATGTTGGAGACTCTTGTGATCGGTGTAGATAGTGCATTTGGTACCGTACAAGTAATGTCTCCAAATTTTCAACGCGAATACCACGGCACCCAACTCCAAGTCATGAGTTGTGTAGTTCTTCTCGTGCACTTTGAGTTGACGAGAAGCATACGCAATCACTTTCTCGCGTTGCATCAACACGCAACCGAGTCCATGAATGGAAGCATCACAGTAAACAACAAAATCATCAGGACCCTCAGGTAAGGACAAAATAGGAGCAGAACACAGTTTAGACTTCAGTTCTTCAAACGCTGACTCTTGTGGTTCACCCCAGTCGAACTTCCTATCCTTCTGCGTGAGAATGGTGAGGGGTTGAGCAATCTTCGAGAACCCCTGAATGAAACGACGATAATAGCCCGCAAGGCCTAGGAATTGCCGCACCTCAGTTGGCGTCTTTGGTGCTCCCCAGTCCTTGATCGCTTCGATTTTGGCTGGATCGACATGAATCCCTAGTTCATTAACCACATGTCCTAGGAATTGAACTTCGCGTAACCAAAAGTCACACTTTGAGAACTTGGCGTAAAGTTGCTCCCGTCGCAAAAGTTCCAAAACTAACCGCAGATGTTCCCCGTGTTCGGTCTCGTTCTTGGAGTAGATCAGAATGTCATCAATAAACACAATAACGAACTTGTCCAGATATGGTTTACAGACGCGGTTCATCAAGTCCATGAAAACCGCCGGTGCGTTCGTAAGACCGAAAGGCATGACCAAGAATTCGAAATGGCCATAACGTGTTCGAAAAGCAGTCTTTGCAACGTCAGCCTCCCTGACGCGCAGCTGGTGATAACCGGACCTCAAATCGATCTTGGAATAATAACTAGAACCCTGAAGCTGGTCGAATAGGTCATCAATACGTGGAAGAGGATAACGGTTCTTGATGGTCAATTTGTTCAGTTCTCTGTAATCCACACACAATCGGAAACTCCCGTCCTTCTTCTTAACAAATAAAATCGGGGCTCCCCAAGGGGAAGAACTTGGCCGGATGAAACCCTTGTCCAAGAGTTCCTGTAACTGACTAGACAATTCCTGCATCTCGGGAGGTGCAAGACGGTAGGGGGCCCGAGCAATAGGAGCAGCCCCTGGTACAAGATCAATACCGAACTCGACTTGACGATGAGGAGGAAGACCAGATAAATCATCGGGAAAAACATCCGGAAACTCGCGTACCACCGGAATGTCGTCGATCTTCTTCTCATCAACAGAGGAAACAGATAAAAGCGCCAAAACAGCTGGATAACCCTTTCGAAGACACTTAAGGGCTTTCATGCTAGAGATGATGTTTAGCGGAACACCACCCTTGATACCGTACACAGAAAGAAATTCTCCTTCAGGGAGAGGAATCCGAATAACCTTATCGTAACAGACGATCTCCGCGCGATACAAAGATAACCAATCCATTCCTACCACAACGTCAAAACTACCCAATGGTACCGGCATAAGGTCGATGGGGAACGATAAACCCGACAACTCTAATTGACACTCCCGAAGAACACTAGTAGCTTCAATCGTTTTACCGTCAGCTAACTCAATAATATACTTGGTTTCTAATGGTACGGGTACTACATCTAGCAGTCGACTAACATCCATGGATACAAAACTCTTGTCGGCACCAGAATCAAATAACACGCTAACAGAACGATTATTGAGAAGAAACGTACCGGTGACTGTGTCAGGGTCCTGCCTAGCCTCAGCAGCTCCAATGACGAAGGCACGTGCATTTCTGCCGCCGCCCCCGTTGTTACCATTCCCGTTGTTCCCACCCTGCTTCAGTTTTGGGCAATCCTTCTTGTAATGCCCAGTGTCACCACAGTTGTAGCATCCTTGTTTCCCTGTAGTCCCCTGAGTAGTCGGAGCTGAGCTGTTAGTCGGAGCCTGAGTCGATGGAAGTGTAGCCCGACAATCCTTAGCATAATGCCCTGTTCGCTGGCAGCGGTGACAACGGTTACTGTCGCAGTTCCCTTGGTGATGGCGTCCACACTTGTTGCATTTGGGCAGTTTTCCCGCATAACCACCCTGCTTATTACCCGAAGAAGATGAACCCCCATTATCAAACCTTTTACCCTGCTGTGCAGACCCAGATCCTTTCCCGTCGTTTTCCCACTTGCGCTTGTTGTTCTCTGGGGCCTTAACTGTTGAACCCTTCGCAGGCAAAATCCCCTCATTCACTTTTAAGTTGGTCATCCTATGGGCCGATCGAACTACCTCCGCATAAGTAGGATGATTCCCAGCAGCCACTAACCCTGCAATTTCCGGCACTAACCCTGAGACATAGTGTTCAATCTTACGATACTCTGGCACGTGCAGATCGGGACACAGCACTGCCAACTCATTCCTCCTCACAGTATACTTCTCGATTTCCGATCCAGTCATCTTGAGGTTCCACACCTCATGCTCCAGCTTCTGTACCTCTTCCCTCGGACAATACTCACGCTTCAGCAACTGCACAAAATTCTCCCATGGCATAGCATATGCCTCCCCAATACCCATGTTCTGGGTGATACCATTCCACCAAGTCAATGCCACGTCTTGAAATAACGCAGCAGAATACTTCACCCGATCTTCTGGGAGACAGTTACACATCAGAAATACCGACTCCACTTTCTCCAACCATCTAAGCAAACTAACCGCACCCTCAGTGCCAGAGAATTCCTGGGGCTTGCAGTCCCGGAACATCTTGTAGGTGCACATGGGTGGGGGTGGGTCAACAGGACCACCTGAAATGAAACGTATGAGAAACCACGAATAATGTAAACAAGGTTCACCAATGAGGTGAAGAAAACGGATAAAACACTTACCACCACCGTTGTGCCCTAACTGAAAGGCAGCTTGGAGCAAGTTGTTCAGATCAGCCTGTGATAGGTTAATACCTCCACCACGACCACCAGCACCACCGCGACCACCACCACGTCCACCATTGCGACCACCTCCACGTCCTCCACGCACTCCAGACATGATTCTGGCAGAAAGAACGAGAAAATTTAGTTTCGCAGTTAAAGATAACCACTAATGTTCACAAGATCAAAGCTAGATCCAATCCAGGACTATCCCTCCAAACCCAGAGCTCACTAGGGCTTCCATGCATTTCGTTTTATGATTTTGTGTGCACCCAAAATGATAAAACGCTCTACATGGTCCTCCAAGTGTTCTCCTAGTTCAAAGTTCAAATCACCGAACATAGACTCTTAGCTATACACCGTAATACTACGGTAGTTCATGACAAGTGTTTCTATTGGAGTGCGGAAGGGAGATGTCCGAGCCTTGGACGAATCTCAAGAGCACACGAGTTACTCCAATAGACTACACTGCCTAGATAACAAGTAACCCAACCTAAGATAGAACGGATGATGTAACGTAGAAAGACCAACGATTTAGAGACACCCCGACAAGACCATACGTAAACCACTATAACGTTTAGTACCATGTGATCGTCTAGTGTGTGCGACTAGGCTATAGACTAGACTCTACATGCAGTCCTAGTTCACTATAACCATTGGCTCTGATACCAATCTGTCACACCCTCAAAATCCACTTGCGGAGTTTTACCGCGAGGCGTATGACAAACCAGGATCCAAACCAACGATCACAATAAACAAGTCTAAATGAATTTAAATGCAATTTCAAAACATAGTTTAAAATCCCCGTTTACAGCGGAAGCTTATTCAAAACAATTATTCAATAATAAACCAACGTTCAATGTTCGTAAAATCATGCAACTCTAGCTAGACGCCGTGCAGACGCGTGCGCCCTAGTTCCATTCGTGCTACCTTAGCGACCTGAGAAAACATGTAAAAGTTTACGTCAGCACAAAAATGCTGGTGAGTTTACAGGTTTTGTATCCAAGTACCAAGTCCACCTGTCCATACTATAACAAATAGAAAACCAGTATACGCTAGCTAGGCGTACGTTTTGTTACTACCACGATTGGAAAACCATTACTAACGCGAATACCAAAAGTATGCCCGATGTAGTTCCTGTTGTTCCTGTTGTTCCTGTTTGAGACAATATGCACCCGCCGACCCTCCAAGTCGACGAGCGGGGTTGGTCACTCCCAATAGCGCTATTCACATTTCCCCGTTGTGCAAACCCGCACATTCATGGTTCCCCCCGGGACTTCCAAAGATCGTGTAGTACACAATAGAAACCCATAGTATGACAGTAGTTACCAAATAATCGTTTTAACACATGTTTTCTCCCCGGAAGTATAAAACCAGTTTAAAAGAGGGGCCGTAAACTCACCTTAAGTTGCGTTACTCCTTAACCCGAGTAAACCCAGCTGCTATGCTAGTCCCGTAAGCGGCGACCTAACATACGACAGTTACAAGTACTTAGACTAATAACCCGCAGGTTAATTAGTCCCTAGATGTCCAGACCATAACCAAGTTCGTTTGAAATCACCGCGACTGTTTAAACCGACCCAAAGTACAAGACTCGACATCCCATTGGTGACCCGAGACTCCCCGTGTTATGTTTACGCTCCAAAACATACAATAACGCAAGTATACTTAACATACGTTAACGCACAACAAGTTATAGCACATAGTTCACGTATCACCGGAATACATCCAAATATATGTTACCAAGTTATTAGACATGTTACGGGGTTCCTAGCATGTTACTACATGTTAAATCGGGTCTCGGAATGCTAATTTACACTTACAGCAGCAGTACACGCGATTAGGAAAAGTCAACTAGCAATTAGGAAAGTCAACTAGCAATTAGGAATCCTATTCGCCCCTATTATAGGCGATTAGGGGCTACTCCCCTCTATTATAGGCGATTAGGGGCTACTCCCCTGAACTTACTAGTGATTAGGGCTACTCCCCTGAACTTACTAGTGATTAGGGCTACTCCCCTGATCTTACACAAGAGTAGACCTCTACTCGCCTGTATTATGGGCGATTAGCACCCTACTCGCCTATAATATAGGCGATTAGGAATGCTACTCGCCTGTAACCTTGCTGTTCCGGTTTTTCGCGCGTTTAACGCTCCAAATCAGATCCTGAACGTGTGTAACTACCCAATATCATCCCAAACACTATCCTAAACATGTTTAACCCAAAATCCTTCGTTTAACCTCGTATAATCAGTCCTGCATGCAACCAAATAATCCAAACACCAATTCACATAGCATGCAACATCATACAAACACGCGTAATCATAACCCTAATATCCAATTACTGAGATTCCTATTATCATACTATCAATATCAATACTGATCTATCATAATAACATATCAAATCATCATCATGAATCATAAAAACCCTAGCTTTCTAATCATACACACTCATAATGCATGCATATTAGTTATAATCCGATTAACAACCCTTATTGACGATTTTCAGAAAGCTTTTTCGTTTATGAACAGGTCTGGACCATTAGGGATTGATTAAAAACGTTTACAAAGTGTTATGGATGAGAATCAAACCTTAGGATTATGAAAGAATGATGGTTAGACCTTGAAACCTTGTGTTTTTGATCAAAATCGCCTTCCAGAGGTTGTTTATGTGTTTGGGGCGGTTATGGGACGACTAGGGTTGATATTAGGAAGTTTAGGAGGTTAAGCATTGTATTTATAGGCGTTTCTAGTCGTCCAGCACGTTACTAGCGAGTATGCAGCAGTTTCAGGCGATTAGGGCTTGTAATCGCCTGAAAGTTCATGTGATTGGGCCTACTCGCCCTTAGCTACACACGAGTAGGGGCCTACTCGCCCTTAGGGTTCCCTACTCGCCTCCCCTATAGGGGAGTAGACCTCCTACTCGCCTATAGGGGTTGGTTTCGTGCGTTTTGCGCGTTAAACCCCGTTTTAACATATGTTAATACCTATTCACGTACCGACAAGTCACATAATGATTGTAAACACATAACACAAGTAAATACACATATTTACACTCGTTCACCAATTCCCGGGACTCGAGACTCGTACGTTCCGTATGCCCTGACGATCCTACAAATCGTCACCGTTTGTACACTTGGTTAAGGACTGACATCTAACGAACCTCTAGACCAACATCCAATGATCTTCTAGACTAACCAATAGTTCCCGAACCATAACCCGACTTAACTAACCCAGTTAAGTACAATATACGCGTGACTCGCTAAGGTAGACTTTCATCTAGACAACGTTGTTAACCAGAATTTGCCGGGTGTCACATCTACCCCTAAGAATAGAGAGGCTGCTTCCAGTGAGACCCCCTGCTCAATGTGGTTTGATATCAAGCCTTGGACATAAGACACAGAACACTTAGCAATCGGGACAATTAACCCAATCGGTGCATGTACTCCTTTGTCTTTTGGCTATCCACGCCACCACATGATGCATGATTAACCGTCCTTCTTTTTAAACGTTATTTTCACGAAATTAGTAAAATAATGTTAAAACTAGTGCCACTTTACTTTTGCCCCCCAAAGCCACACATATATACATTATATGCGCACACCGTAAGTGGGGCGTAGATTCAGTTACAACTATGATTATTAATATAATATTACTAAAAATTAATTTAATAAACTTATATCATGGTTTTGCAAATCAATTATTATAATTAAATTTGAGCTTAATGTATTAAATAATAAAATGAGAGAATTCATGAGGGAGTGCCATGTGTCCGTCATGTGTTTTCTTTTATTATATAGTGTAGATGTAGATGTAGATGTAGATGTAGATGTAGATGTAGATGTAGATGTAGAAGTGTAGATTCAGTTACAACTATGATTATTAATATAAAAATACTAAAATTTATTTTAATAAACTTATATCATGCTTTTGCAAATCAATTATTATAATTAAATTTGAGTTTAATGTATTAAATAATAAAATAAAATGAGAGAATTCATGAGGGAGTGCCATGTGTCCCTCATGTGTTTTCTTTTATTAGATAGTGTAGATGTAGATGTAGATGTAGATATATACATATATATATATATATAAAAATATTTCAGTTTAAAATCATTTATTATTTGATTCATTCATAGACATCACAATTCTTGATGAATAGCAAGAGATTTCAAGCATAATTATTTAAACACTTGGTTTTGAACGTTGTTCTCCGTCTTCTTTTTCATTCCACATAAGTAAAACATCTTCTTAACCATTTTTTATATGATAGAGTTTCATGGTTGTTTATTAAGTTTATTATGGTTATACATAAGTGAAATACCCCTTCATATGTATAATTATTTATGATGTAAATGTATGCACATATACATTTGGTATTTGTTTAAAAAATAAAATTGCTTTTAAAATACAATAAAAACATAAAAACTTTCAATCGAAGAAAATTACTTTTTATGGTACTTGCATTTCTACGTTTTATAAAAGATATAACTAATAGCTTATTATCTTTGTGCAACTTCAAAATAATGCATAGCATATTAGCATAAAACTTGCATATATAAAGCCGATATTACACTCATTTCTTCCTATAATAAACAATCTTTTTGACGTCATATGTAGTAAAATTAGCTCACTTGCATCTTGTTTAATAACCCGAAATGTCATTTTAATTTTTTCGGCAAGTTGTTTGTGCGGTTGACTTTGACTCGAATTAGATTATTGCCTTATTAGATTTTTTAATATATTCATCACTCATACCTTATTGATTTTCTGGTTAGATTATTTACATTTTTTTACCTCAAATATAAAACAGGATAGGTCTAAGTGATCTAAGCATCCATCAAAAAGTGACACATTAATTGGTAAGTTGTTACAACTTTAATTAATCAATGTAAAAAAAAGTAATTTAAACTGTAACCCACATTTTTTAATTTAATAATTCAACTTATATTGAATTTGTTTCTTTTTTTAGGTGACCTGAAATGGACACCATTATCTAACATTTTAAATGGTATTTGAATTATATGTTGTTTTTTCTTACTTATGAATTTTATTCTAACTATCGATTACGTTCATGTTTTATTTTTCGTATATGAATATTTAACTTTTTGTTAATGCATGTTTATATTTATATTTATTTAATAAAGTTTAAAATTCAAAGTATTAGTATTTATTGAACTGTGTTGTAGATGCATTATTGTGCGACTAATGCTTTGGATTAACATAAACATATGTTTTGGTGACTGTCGAATGGGCGAAGGAAGGATTCTGTGGGAGAATGAAGAATGTTAAAGGTGCGAAGGAGAAGAATTGATACGAAGGAGAGACAAGGAGTGCGAATGTAGAATTTATGTTTTGTATTGCTTGGTTCGCACGATATGATTGGGCGAACCTGCACATTCGACCATTCAATATGGGCGAATGTGCAGGCCTATAAATAGGTTAAGCCATTTTTGAAAGTTAGTAGTTGTTCATTTTATTTCCCTCCTGTTTTGTGTCTCTCCCTAGTGTTTTGTCAACTTATTTTCACGTCATATCTGATTGTAATCTTTATTAAAATGTGTAATTTGAGTTGACTATTGTAAGTCCAAGATCTTCTCTACCGGGTATCAAACAAACAATCGAGTGCGGAAAACAAGATTGAATGTGAAGAACAAAAGATTAAAACTATGAAAATGATTATATTGCTGCTTCACCTTGCACACAATCTCTAGGATTGTCTGGTACAAGGTGGTGGCTCTTATGTTACAAATGAGAGGATTAACCCTAAAATTAACTAGAACATAACAATATATAGGGTCCAATAAAGCCTTGGCCCACATGGCCTAACCCAAGTCCATTAACTTAAACTAAGCCCAATTAACACAAACAGGCTTAATAAAGACAAGCGTAAACCTACTTAAATATAGCCCAACAATATCCCCCTAGGTTTATGCTATCTTTATCATGGCTTAGTAGGAAGAATCTTCAGATCTTGATCTTCCAATCCTGGGTTCATTTATCTTCTGCTCTCGGAGGCATACTTGTATTTTGATCATCATCAGCTTTTTCTTGAACATCTTGCTAAAAGAGAACGTGAGAGGAGGATTCTCATAACTCTTTTCTTTGTCAATCTTCTCTTTCAAGCAACTTCACAGGTACTTCTTCAATTGTACTTTCATTGTCAAAAGATGATTAACTTCAGGTTCTTCTGACTCAGGTACATCTTCTCAGTGTGGTGATTCATGCTTATCAGCAACTGGAACTCTTTCATTCTTCATCAACCCTACTTCTTGATTTGAATCAAAATCTGCAAATTCTCATAATTTTGTGAGCAAACAATTTTATGCAATAGAGGGTCCAGTATATACATGAACACCAAGTACATCAGTGTACTTCAATTTTAAATTTTCAAAACCTGAATTTTGTTCGAGAATCGGTCAAATCCTCAAGAATAGTTAATTTTTTATAAAAGAAAACAAACAAAAATAAAAATTCAAACTAATTACAATGCATCTTTTTTGTGAGAATCATGTGCAAGAAGATCATATCAGCTTTGTCAAAATGCAACACACCGTTAGTATATTTGTTTTGGTATACTTATTAAAGTGCCATAAAGCAATCCAAGACGATTACCAGCATCGTTTATCCACTTAAACAAACATACACACACGTCTTCAAGTCCTTTATTTTTCTTATTTTCTTAACGTGTGTTAGACCGAAATAACTGTGTGTCCCACATCATGACATACCCCCGCGATCAAGGTATGCACAAAGCTTCTTCATAACAGGTGAGTAAATTGTTGACATCTGTATGTTTTACAAGGTCAAGATCATCGGTGATCAGGTCTGCATATATCTGGATGCAACAGAGAGACCGATGGATTCTCGACCAGGGTTAGGGCAAATACCAAATGTTTCGGTATGATCATTGCTTTAGGCTTTTGATTTGTGCCTTTAGCTTGAATTCTCTTTGAGAATTATGGGTTTTGGCATTTCCTTATTGCTCTTTTAAGATGTCCTGACTGTGCCTAGGTCAGCATATATCTGGATGCAGCAGAAGGGCAGCCATGACATCCCCAGATGTATCAACAATTTAAAGACCTGAAATCTCAGACTTTGGCAATCTATCAACGCAAGATTTAAGACCATAAGATCAAACGCCGATGATGTGTTCCCCACAAGCTACACAGTCCTTTATCTTTATCATTAATTTTGGACTGAGTTCGTTGTGCAGTTTGCCTGCCAATACATCATATAATGGAGCTGCAATCACACCTGATTTAATTTTCTTTTCGATTTTAAGGTGTGTCATTTCAACAGCTGATGTACTATCATTTCTTCTTTTTCGCACCATGAACTTCTCATTTTCTGAATTTTCTATGTTTTTGTATTTTTCTGAGGATATATATCCCCCTAAATTTGTGCTTAAAATTGAGAATTTAAAGAACAAATTTACAACCTAAAACTAAGAAAAATCTTTTTGGGTTTTTTTTCTAAGACCATTCTCGAATTAATGACCAAAACAATTTCAGAACTTTTAACTCATCAGGTTTTGAGCGTACCTCTCTAGCTGATTTTACCTCCGTTTTCTCCTTCAAAGGAAACATACTCACTGTTTAAGAAATTAAAATAAATATATAACAGAGAGATGTCACCTGTCGTGTGCATGGAACAACCGTTATCAACATACCAGTGGTCGTCGACAATCCTCCTTGGATGTCCCTGCACTAAGAAAGGAGATTAATTAAACATTGGTACCCAGGCCATCGCGGTCCTGGGCACTCCTGAAGCATCTATGAAATACACTTCTCTCAAGCACATGTCCTTCTTCTCATTTAGGACTGGTGTAGCTGCCGCCTTTGATTTCCAGACTTGCTTAGGTTTAGCACACGGTTTTGCTACTTTCGGAGTAGCAGCTTTCTGTTTCTCAGGTTGCTTCGACTTCTGTGGTTGAACAACCTTCCGTTTGCTCTTGGCAGCATTGCAGTCTCCATCAGATGGTTTAACTTTGGGATTCATGTTCTTCCTTGCCTTAGGTTTATCAACCTTCATTGGCTTGGAGTAGTAGTTATCCCTTGGTGTAACCCTCTGATTCTGTCTATAATAGGGCACATAACGACGACTTGTGCAATTCCTTGCAATGTGACCGGGTCTTCCACAGTTGTAACATGTCTGCTTCTTTGCATATGAAGCATATCCCGGTCTGTTCGATCCCACTGATGAATGTGAGTGATGGGATCTGTTGGATGATTTGTTTGCAGGCTTCCCAGTCTTCCTGCTCTGCTTAGAACAACTTGAACACCTGTGTGAACAAGATTGTGCGTGTGATGATGACTGTCCTTGAGCTTTCTGTTTAACTTCAGGAACCTGTTCAGAAGAGTTAGCACAGGTAGTTTTTCTATGTGGTGGCACATATTTATCGGTCGTGCCATTAACAGATAACTCGAAACAGTCTTTTGCACATATGGTATAGCATCTGCAGACAAATTAGATTGTTTCACACAAACACCTGCATTGTTAGTGCAAACAATATCATCCCCCTCAACCTTAACTTCTACCTTTTCTAAATCTGCACATGAAGTAGAAGCATCAGTAATGTTCACACATTTAAATTCAGGAACTATTGGCTTTACCACACCTGTGCCAACAGTCATGGATGAGGGATCCTCACATTCTTGTTTAATCTCGACTGGCCTTGAGCACACAGATTTTTCAGATTCTGGCTCAGTCGAGGGTGTGTCATTTGATTCAGACGAGCCAGTTGATTCAGAAACATGTTGTGGCTCTGCTGAATCCCCCGTTGACTCAGCTGCTCTAGAGGACTCACAGCTGGATTCACTCGATTCAACTGATACTGATTTCTCAGATTCGGTTGTTTCGGGTGATTCACATTTGGAGTCACTTTCAGAAGTTGATGGGGCAACTGGTTCAACGGTCTGTGGTGCTCTGTACTCTTCATAAATATTTTTGAATGTTTTCATGAAATCAAACTCAAAGGGCACATTTGAGTCTGATTGGCCGGTCGGTTCAGTTTGCGCAATTTTCGGTTCAGTTTCAAAAACGGTTTCTTTTAAGACGTCATTCAATTTATTTGTGTCATTTGAAACTGGAACATCATCTCTCCTCACATCAAAAACTCTGTCAATTTCTTTATTTTTCTCAAAATTTAACGTCTCGGTCTGCTTTGAAGCATCTTGAGACTTGACAAAGGTTTTTGATGGAGCCTGCTCCTTCTTAGGTTGTTTGTTCTTGGGTTTAGAGATTCGGACAAGGACTGATTTAGGTTTGGAGATCTCAACTTGATCCCTCGATGGTCGACTGGTTGGCTCTTCTATTGGAGGACCGTATCCTTTAACAGGCAGAGCCAACAACTCTTCATCCGACATGGGAATTGAGGAATAGTTTTCATTAAAAGGTGGTGGAATTTCCACAAACCCCAGACCTTTATTCCTCACTTCCTTTGGTCTTAACTTTAGCTGGGTATTGATCATTTTTTCAACTTTGGGACTGGAACAATCGAACTTTTTAAAGTGAAAATCGGCATTTTCAAATTTAGATTTTAAGTCGATCAATTCCGCGGTCAAAGTATCAGACAGTCGTTTAAAGTGTAAATATCGACACTTGTGATCACTCACCTCCTGATGCAAGGGCTTGATATCGAGTTTTTGTTGTTCGACCATTTCTTTATAAGAATTAAATTTCTTTTTAATATCCCAACTGGCCATTTTCTCGTATTCAAGCTGCTTGTATGCAGAGAAAGTTTCTTCTCTAAAACCTTTAACTTTTAACCTGCATCGTTCAGTACAACATGATTCAGCTAAAATGTCAGCGTGTACCTCAGATGCGGATGGCACGTGGTCATATTCCATCTGTGCCATGAGAACTTGAGCAGCGTAAGTGGCAGGAGCAGCAGATGTGACAGGAGCAGCAGGTGTGACATAAGCTGCGGGAGCGACAGGAGCAGCGAGAGCGGGTGAGCAGTCAGATTTTGAATTTGAAGATGAAGTGTCAGAGGCAGATGAGCATGTTGTAGCAGAGGTGTTGCTTTGAGTCGTCAGCTTTGCACGCTCAGCATGTTCTTTGACGAGTAAGATTAACTCATCCGACGTCATTTTGGACCAACTTGTTTCTGTGATAATCCAATTGACATACTTAAACCAGCTGCATGTTGGCTCATCTGGAATTCTTTTCAAAGCGTCGAGAAGACTTTTGTTGACCCAACGATTTGACACTATGATTTCAGTATTTTTTATGTCTGACAGTAGTTCGGAAAATCTGCCAATAATTGCTTCCACGGTTTCACCAGGAGTGTAACTGAAACCTTCAAGTCTCTGCTCAAACATCTCATTTTGAGAAGACATTTTAATTTTGAATAGTGATCCCCCAAAAATCTAGACGTTTCACCAAAATTTTAAGACGAGCACCGGCGTCCAACCGTAGTCAACAGTCAAAAACAGTACACAATCTAGTCCACCGTAGTCAACCGAATCAAAACGTATGTCGTAAGGTCGATCCCCTCAACTTGAGCTTGTGCACTCCAAAATAATACTAGTACCACTATTATTATTATTAAAATTGAATGGACACTATCTCCAAACTCCACTTTACTCCTTTCAACGTCTGTCTGTCTCTCTCTTCAATAAACCATACCAACAATAATTACTCTCTCTCTTCAATTATAATTCTCAATCTCTACCAAACACACTTCACCTTTTGATTGCCCTCTCACTCCTCTATACAAGCAGACAAACAACTTTCTTTCACTCTATCTTTTTGACTTATCACTTTCAAATCACTATTCTTTTCCTTTTCTTTTCCCTTACAAATCTCGCCTCTCTCTCTTTAATCCTTCAACTCCACTACACAACAACAATAATTACCCTCTCTCTTGTTCACAACACTCCTCCTCTCTTCTCAATCCACCACTCCCCTCGTATCCCTCTCTCTCCCTCTGAATGCAGCCGACCACCACTACTCCTAGTGGTGGTAGCGTGGTGTTTTTTCTGGCAGAAAGATGAAGCTCAAGTGACCGATTAATATGAAGTTTCCGAGTGGAGGTGGGTGGGTTTTTCGAGGTGGGTGTAGATGGTCGGGTGGGTGTTTCGAGGTGGGTGTGAGTGGTTGTTCGGCAGCAGCTCTGTCGCCGCCGTGTTTTGTGTTTCCGGGTAGGTCCACGTCAGGTGGGGTGACCGGTGGTGGTTGACGTTCCGGTTGGGTTTGGGGACTGTTTAGTGATGTCGGGTTGAAGGGGTTGAAATGTTTTTCGGTCAAGAAAGTTTGTGGCGGTGAAGGACAGGCGGTGGTTTAGTCAGTGTTGCATGTTGTTTCCGGTGAAAGAAGATGATGAAGAAGATGTTTTACAGGTGAGTGAACGGGTTTCTGATTGGGTAGTGGGTTGGGTTTCGTTGCAGGTACGGTATGGTGGGTGGTCGGGTTGTTTTTGATGTCCGGGTGGTTGGTTGGGTCAAGGAGGGGTGTCGGGTCAGGTAGAGTGACCGGTGGTGGTTGACGGGTCAGAGGGTTTCGGTGGTCGGGTAAGAGTGAAGGTGAATGGTGATGGAGAGGTGGAGCAGGTGGTGACGATGCGGCGGTGGGTTACGAGAATGGTGGTGGTTTGTGGAGCAGGGAGTTCGGGTTGGAGCCGGGTTCAAGTGTTCGAGTAATGAGTTCGACGAGAAAAACTGAGTTCGAGTAGAAGGAGGTGAGTTCGACCTGAAACAGGCTGAGTTCGACTTGCAGATCTGAGTTCGACCTAGGCATAGTGCTGAGTTCAACCAAGACAGCTGAGTTCGACCTTGAGAACTGAGTTCGACGTGGAGTTCGACGTGGAGTTCGACCTTGAGTTCAACCTTGAGTTCAACCTTGAGTTCAACCCTGAGTTCAACGTGGAGTTCCACCTTGAGTTCAACCTTGAGTTCGACGTGGAGTTCAACCCTGAGTTCGACCTCTAACAGTGCTGAGTTCGAGTCGGGTGTCCAAGGTGTTTCCGGTGAAGAGCAGCTGTTTCCGATGATCCCTTGTTGTTTTCCGGTTGGCGTTTCCAACTTCCAATCAGCTCCCTATGAGTTGTAAATTTTTTTTTTTTTTGATTGACAGCTGTGTAGTTGAAATTTGCAGCGCAGATCTTTGACTTTTTATCTGCTCGTTTCCAAACTGAAAACCTAAAAACTTGCAAACACAATTAATAACCACCAAACTAAATCAAACATCCCCTTTTGAGTCTGTTCTTCGTGTTCTTGATAAAACAAATCTGCAAAAAATTCTAAGACACCAAAACAATTAAAATAAATAAAATTAAAAACGAGATAGCGCATAAACCTGTAAAATCAAATAAAAACGCAGCAGCAAAATTCTTTCTTTTGATCTTCGAATGATACCGAAACCGAGCCTTCGAAAGACTTCTTAGGCTCTGATACCAATTGTAAGTCCAAGATCTTCTCTACCGGGTATCAAACAAACAATCGAGTGCGGAAAACAAGATTGAATGTGAAGAACAAAAGATTAAAACTATGAAAATGATTATATTGCTGCTTCACCTTGCACACAATCTCTAGGATTGTCTGGTACAAGGTGGTGGCTCTTATGTTACAAATGAGAGGATTAACCCTAAAATTAACTAGAACATAACAATATATAGGGTCCAATAAAGCCTTGCCCACATGGCCTAACCCAAGTCCATTAACTTAAACTAAGCCCAATTAACACAAACAGGCTTAATAAAGACAAGCGTAAACCTACTTAAATATAGCCCAACAACTATTAATGAGAAAAACCTTTGAAATGATGATTTCTTGTGACAGGGTGTTTGAATTAGAATATAATGATCCAGATTTGGAAGATGGTGAAGTCTCGGCGGTGATGACAAAAGAGATTTTTGAAGGTTTAGCGAAGCAGGTTGGAAAAACGTTAGAAGAACTGTTGGCTGATAACCAGATTCCTGATCTACCTGAAAAGGAAGCTGGAGATCATTCTGATGATCGTGACGTACCTGGTTTCGAGGATATAGAAGTTGAAGATGTGACTAGTGAAGAGTATCCAGAATATTTTAAGAGAGACAAGGATTCTGGATTTACTGCTTTCACTGATGAACTGTTAAAGGAAGCCGAGAGACTTGCAAAAGAGAAGAGCGATATGTTTGTTGATGAAGTATTCAGAGGGCATGATAAACCGCATATCACACAATCTGATAGCTTGAAAGAGTTACTAAGGGAATTAAAAGAGAAAGAGGCTAATCGTCCTAAAGCTGAGATTCAGGGTAGCTTTTATAAATTCCACAACGATATGTTTAAAGGAAAAGCGTTGGGTTGGAAATTTATAAAGCAATTGAAGTGTGTTGCAGTGAAGTGGGAGAAGGGGATACTCTACTTTGATAGATTTCATGATTTGAAGACTCTCCCATACTAGGCCATTCGTGATATTTGTCGTCACAAGTTGACTGGAACGACAAATGATCAGATTGCCTACTTTGCTGATAAGATGGCTAGAGAAAGCAGGACGAAGTGGAATCTCTTTGAACCTCAGTATCCAAAGCAGATTGTTCATAAGAAAACCATTGATGATATTACCGGTTTGCCTAAGGTGACTTTAAAGTACAAACCACCAAAAGTGTTGAGGCATATTCCATTGCTGCAGATTCCTCAACATTTTGCTAAAGACTTTATCTGGTGGTACTACGATTGGAAAATTGCAGAAGCTGTGATAGTGTTGAAAGATGGTGAAAAGAGTTTCAAGAAAATACATATTTTTGATCCCATGTGGTTGGTGAATTGTTCACATGAGGACATCATCATGTTGTATTACAATCCAATTTTCAGTGATGTGAATGTCACACCCTCAAATTACCACTTGCGGAGTTTTGCCGCAAGGCGCATGACAAACCAGGGTCCAAGTCAACGATCACAATAAAAAACTCTATATGAAAAACGTAAAACCATAAACAATGATTTTATAAGCGGAAGCATTTAAGAATTTAATCAGCTACAACAGTATTCCAAAGTATTCAAGAAACTTTATTTCAAAACATGCAACTAAGCCTAGACGCCAATGCAGACCCGTACGCCTAGATCCATTTGTTGCTACCTTAGCGACCTGAGAAAAGCATGCCAAAAAGATGTCAACATATAATGCTGGTGAGTTCACAGGTTTGTTCAATATGTTACCAAAACGTTACCATGTCCATACTATATCAATGTTACCAAGTACGCTAGCTAGGCGTATGTTTTATTACTACTACGATTGGAAACCATTACTAGACACGTTTAGCAATGTTTAGCATGTTTAAGTAGCCCGTATGTTCAGCATGATACCAATGTTCCTGTTCGAGACAACATGCACCCGCCCGGTCCTCCAAGCCGACGAGTGGGGCAGGTCACGCCCAATAGATCTATCCACATTTCCCCCGTTGTGCATCCCCGCACATTCATGGTTTCCCCCGGGACTTCCAAAGATCGTATAGCAATACAAAGTTAAAAACCATAGTATGACACATGTTACCAAAATAGTTTAGCGCATGTTTTCTCCCCCAAAAGTTAAAGCAGTAAAAGTGGGGCCGTGAACTCACCTTAGATAGCGTTCTTCGGTTATAAGTAAAGATGTTAAGCCCTTGATAATCCCTCTACCGGAGATCTATGAAAATGTTCACATAAGTGTTCCGACTAATAACCATAAGGTTATCTAGTCCCCGATTGTCCAGATCGTATCTAAGTATGTTTTAAAACGTGTTTAAATGTTTAACCGACACACTAGACCGACCCGACATTCCGTTGGTGACCCATTACCCTAACTAATCAAGTACACATAGATTACACACAAGGTTCAAGCATAAAACACTTAGTTTGTATAAAAAATCTCATTTCTGCATCATAACGGTCGAACCAGTCAGTTTAAGTCTCCTTCGCCCGTTTTTAATCACCTTCGCCCATTTTGGATTTCATTCGACCGTTTGATGTTTCCTTCACCCGTTTTACCACGTTCGCCCAAACATAACCCAGGTTCAACCCTGGATTCTCTCCTTCGCACCTTCGATCGGTCGAAGGAGTCCAGGTTCGCCCCCGTTGTGCAAATTTTCCTAAAAACGCTTCAAACACATTCAAAACGACTCGAAACATCATCAAACACAGCAGTCAAGCATGAATAACTTATCCCTACAAAACCCCACCGATTTCCCCCAATAATACGTCCATTTCAGCCCTTTCCAAAAATGGTAAAAATTATGGAAACGTCACTATCATGCATGGATTATTTACCCAATTTGGAAACTTTTGAAATCGATCCGTATTCAACTTAAAATGCTCAGTTTGTCGAGTGTTCGATCTTTCCCTATTAGTTCTATTGATCATAAATATCATGCATCAAGTCTAGATTCGTTAAAATCCCCAAATACCCATAATATCATCATTTATCCAATCCTAACCCTAAACAACAATAATCTAGCATCAATAACAATCCTATATCATGTTTCTATCATAGATACAACAGCAAATCATTGAACAACACATACCACCACATAATACACAATTTACATATGTTTATCATCATGAAAACCTATGTCAAATGATAATGTTTTGGTTTAGAAAGATGTTTAAAAAGGTTTTTAATCATAATAACACCCTTAAAACAGATCTGGAAAATTTGGGTTAGATGAAAACGAATTAAAATGCTTTTAAAAAGGTTTAGGATTAAGAACACACCTTGGATTCTTGTTTAGATGTTGTAGATAGGTTAGATTATGAAAAAGAAGAGCAAAAACTCCTTCCTTAGTGATTAAGATCGTTTGAGAGTGTTTTGGGACGGTTAGGGTTTGTGAAATGATGAAAAATGACAAAGTTTGGTATTTATACTAATCCTCCTTCGCCCCATATCAATGGTCGAAGGTGGCCTCCTTCGACCCTTTCACAGGGTCGAATGAGCCCTGTCCTGGTCGAAAGGAATTCTTTCAATTCCACACCCCATATTCGCCCATTTACAAAGGGTTGAACCAAACAAATGTTCTCCTTCGACCACTCGAAGTGGTTGAACCAGAACTCATGTTTAACTAATTTTCCAGTTTGTCGTGTTTAACGCATTCTAACACATCTTAACACATAAGCATGCATCCTTAGTCTATATTTAACATATTTAAGCATAGATAATCATTTACACATCATTTAAACACATCTATGTATATAATCCACCACACGACCCATAATCTACACATATACTTAATTAGTTCATGTAATGTCACCAACAACGGAACCCGGTACTAGTGTATTACCAAAATGACTCCCAATGATCCTCCAGATCATTGCACCCTGGACAATCCTAACTTGACCCGACTCAACTAACCCAGTTAAGTCTGTTTATAAACGTTTTTCGCTAAGGTAGACTTAGATGTTACTAATATGTTTAAGCCAAACATGTCGGGTGTCATAGTGAAGGATGCTGAACAAGCAAGTAAATACCAGCGTGTGGTATTTCTGTGCTTTGCTCATGATATCAACGCCGGATGCGACTATGATAAGAAGCTCGGCAAGTTTGTTAAAGCTCAAGAAGTTCCTGAAGCGAAAAAGAAAAAGCCGAAGCAAGTATTTGAGAAGGTGATGACGTTGGAAGAGAAGAAACTACTGCGTATAAAGTTTATGAACAAGAGAATGGATGAAGAACGAAGGCTTAAACAATCCAATCAATAGTCGAGGGGGAGTTTGTAGATGCATTATTGTGCGACTAATGCTTTGGATTAACATGAACATATGTTTTGGTGACTGTCGAATGGGCGAAGGAAGGATTCTGTGGGCGAATGAAGAATGTTAAAGGTGCGAAGGAGAATAATTGATACGAAGGAGAGACAAGGAGTGCGAATGTAGAATTTATGTTTTGTATTGCTTGGTTCGCACGATATGATTGGGTGATCCTGCACATTCGACCATTCAATATGGGCGAATGTGCAGGCCTATAAATAGGTTAAGCCATTTTTGAAAGTTAGTAGTTGTTCATTTTATTTCCCTCCTGTTTTGTGTCTCTCCCTAGTGTTTTGTCAACTTATTTTCACGTCATATCTGATTGTAATCTTTATTAAAACGTGTAATTTGAGTTGATTATTAATGAGAAAAACCTTTGAAATCATGATTTCTGAGTTTTGATTGCTTGATTACCATAATTGTGATTGATTCAGGATTCCGCACCTGAATCAAACTTGTTTGATCAATCTCTTTGTAGATTTGACGATCCTAAGCGCATACATGTGTATCTACACGAAGAATAATCTAGTATACTATATATTAAACAAAAGTGGCAAGAATAGTGTCAACCCTTTTTAATGGTTCTGAGGGCGGTTATTATTTTTATTTTTCTTCTCTGGTATTTGTTATAATATATACTAATTTAGGCAGAGTAAAAAACATAAGCGTTAATAGTGTAGTGATTAGATGTGCGCCCATAAACTGGCTGGCAAGTTTAAAACCAAATGAAAGCGGTGTTTTATTTTTCTTTGAAATATTAATTTGTTATAATATGTAACTAGGTTAGAGCACCGTGTGTACTGACATTATATCCCTAAGTTAAATGACAAAATTCTATAAAGATTGTAGTATACAAGTTTTATTTATTGAAAAGTTACGTAATGCAATGGATTTTGGTTGTACGCAAAAATCATAAAACGGTTTAATGTTACCCGATAATGGATATATGAATCAACAAGTGTTTGATTTAATATGATCTAATTACAAATAATGAAATGAATATTAACATATTTATTATGACGAAATGCAAATGAAGATTAAAATTAAAATTAAATAAATATAGTTTAACAGCTAAGCCAGTTGTGCCAATCAAATGAAATTTTCCTTTTAGTATGTACATATACATTAGAAATTCAAGGGTTCAATACAATCAAATGTTGCAGCTAAGCCTCAGGTTATAAGTTATAAGTTACCAGATAATCAAAATCATTTTCACAGTTGGCATGTTAAGATTTCAAAATTTTACTTTCTTGTACACAACATACGCATAACTGTGTTGATGAAGGAAACCAAAAATTTTCTGTTTAAGGTCCTATTTCAAGGCTGGTTAAGTTTACGAGATACTTGGTGACGTCTACACAATCACATAATAATCCAACAAAGACACCGGTCTACTACCTATAAACCTCGAACAAACTTCAAAATTGAAAAAATTACACATCTAGTCCTTGTGGTTTCTGTGTAATTTCAATGTCACGTAATAATAGTTTTTTATAACAGCTTTAGGTATTAACATTCTAATTTGTGCTAATGTGGGGTATTAACACTAACCACCGTTAATATTTAACGAACCTAATCCTCACGTTCATTAAATGTGAGGGTATTATTGCCCATTCACCATTTTTTTTAAATCTTTGTAGAACTGTGACTACAGTCAATGATCCAGGTCAACATCCGTAGGCATTTTATTTATTATTATCATTATATGTGCATATTTAGATATTTTGCACATGTTAGGATCTGAGTTTGATTTGTTATGAAGTTTAATAAATGAAACAGTAATGAAGATGAACAATAATGGAAAGTGCAGTGGAAATATAAACTTTAAATCATAACAAACAGGACAATTGCTTTTAACAAGTACTTTTCATAAACCATCACAGATTTCAGTACTAGTACACAATTCTCCCCCTCAGCCCGATCACTCACAACTTTGTTTGTACAAGAGAATGTTTTTTCAGAGTGGTGAATAGAACAGTACAGGCAGTGTTCTATTTATAGACAAACTAAAGCTCTGATGACCTAAGGCTGACGTCACCTAAGACAGTGACATCTAACAGATATAAAAACATAAAACAACTTCCCTATTACAAATACTGTTACATCGAAAACTCTGATGACTAAACAGCGGATTGGATTAACTCTGATTGCTTGAATCATCTGTTGGAGCCTAAGTGCTGTTGACTCCAACAGACCATGTATCTTCAGACCTTTGGCTCAGCAGGCATTTCTTCAACAGACCTTGTAAGCAACATTTTGTACAACAGTTGTTAGGGAGCAGCAGTTGTTAGTGTCAGTGGTCTTTTGGGAGGATCTTGTATGCAAACTACTATTTTATTATGGATCAGATGTTTAGTATGTTTTGGCTTTTCACTTCATCTGTTCTTCTCCGGTTCAGTAGACCCAACAATCACCCCCTAGAACAGATGATGCCAAAACTCAAGCTTTATTGCTGATCTTTATCTCTCATCAGACTTTCTCTAATTTGGCCTTTAAATTGCAATTCAAAGTTTAGAGAGTACAAGTCTTCAGCATCCCTTTCTAGCTCATAGTTCAGCGGGTTTTGGAGATCATTTGCACACAGACCTTGTGCATCATCCATGCTTATCTTTTGAGCTTCTCCATCAGATCTGAGCAGAGTCAATTCGTGGATGTCTTTGTTGACCTTCCACTTTAGAATTTTTGAATCTGAGGAGTTTTTGAGTCAATTTCTTCTTGATGAGGTTGGTGATGGAGGCCTTCCAATGATTCTTTTGAGTTCTTCACTTACATGATCAGAGAAGAAGTTGACCTGCTTGAAAATCCCTTCTTTCACAAAAGTTTCTTCAAACTCCTTTTCATCCTCCTTAGACATCTACTTCTGCCTTTTGTGTTGTTTCTTGGCAGCAAGGGTGAGATTAGATGTTGAGAGTAGACTATCAAGTGAAAAAGTCTGTTGGGATTTTCTAACCACTGTTTCATCAGGGTAAATAGGTTTTCTTGGAAGTGTAGGATCAATTTTTCAATTCTCTTCAAGTTTCTTGTAAGTTTCAACTAGCCTCAGCTCAGACCATCTTGCCACAGATTTTATCTCTCCATAATCACCTGCTACTATTTCTTCCCTCATTCTTTTGAATTTTAAGGCTCTGACAGGGTCCTTAGCTTTTCTAAAATCAAGAGCTGAAGCAATCTGATTTGGATGCTTAGCCATTTCTTAAATTTTGTTCAGTTCTTCTTGTCACACACTCAAATTTCCAATGCGGGGTTTATACCGTGAGGCGCATGACATACCAGGATCCCATAGCCATAAGTCATATGAACGAACTCTAAATGCCCAAACCATTTAGTTCGTTTTCAGAAATCAAGTTTAGTTAAGCTGCGGAAGCATAAACTAAATTTAAACCTTTTAAAAACCATGCGTAAAACAACGTCCCAAGTTAAAACCATATGAAAGAAAATGTAAAAGCTTAATATGTAATTTAGGTGTATGCCCAACACCCCAAATGCAGTGAAACGTGCTGTGCTTCCTAACCGTGACACCGGAAGCTAACTACCTGCAAAAGCATGTACATAGTGGGTCAACAAACAATGTTGGTGAGTTCACAGTTTAAATAACGAGTGTAAAGTTATCAAAAACCCAAATGTTAAAGTGTTATCAGTTTAAGGGTGTCAGGGGTACCTAGCCCACTCATTGTAACTAAACATGTGATTATTGGGAACCTTCAGAAATGTGTTAACATACGTTAAACTGCCTTAGTACTAGTGTCTATCAATGTTAGTGCATGATGTCCCTAGGCTAGTATATATGTTGTTTGGACGTGTTTTGGGGTGTTTGGAGACGTTTAATAGCGTTTTTGGGGTGTTTAGGCTTCCCAGGCGATTAGGATTATGTGTATTAGCGAGTAGCATGTAATCTCCTATAGGTATAGGCGATTAGACTTCATTCGCCTTTTAGATCATGCGAATAGGGCTCATTCGCTAGTTCTAACATGGTGGATAGCCCCTAATTGTTAGTACTGACCTGTACGAGTACGGGAGGTATAAATAGGCCCAATCATTGCCCTAATCATCAGTTCTTGCCACACACACTCTCCAAACACCCTCCCCAGGTCTGAGATTGCTTGGTTTGATCATTGTAACACTCGTGCTCTGTTTTAATGATATAAACGTTAATCTTTTGACCCGTTTGTGTGTTGTAATTGCTCGTTTATCATTGTTTCAAGTTTGTTTATGTTATTAAAGCATATTCAAGGGATTCCGCACCTTGAATATAACCCTCGTGATTGTCGATTGACACGAAAACTTTAAAACTTTGAGTTTTTCACAAAAACCCTTATTTTCAAATTCTTAGTGTGTTTTTATGGATGAAAATGTGTGTTTTTGATTAGGTTTTGTTCTAAAAGTGTTTTGGAAACTTTTCTAATCATTTAGGGATTAAACACATCATTTTGGATAAGATTTTGAGGCAAAAACGGTGGTTTTTTACCAAAAGTGAAGTTACAGATCGAATCAGGCGATTATAACAACCAGATCCTTCCAATCGCCTATCTATAGGCGATTGAGCCTTAAGTATACACAATTACAGTGTATTCGCCTGTTCATATACACGATTACAGTACAATCGCCCCTCCTACACACGATTAGAAGCTAATCGCATGAGTGATAGCTTCCAATCGCCTGAAGAGTCCCAATCGCCTGAAAACTTGTAATCACTCAACTGTTCACTAGCAATTACACCCTAATCGCATGTAATACTAGTGATTATACCTGTAATTGCCTATAAGAAACCCTAATCGCCAATAAACACACGATTACTGTTCCCAATCGCCAATAACAATCTGAAACTGAAAATTTGACTAAGTATCGGACTTTTAACGAACTTAAACATATGGCGAACCCGTGGGGACATCTGAATCAACCAAGGCAACAATATAATCAACAAATGAACAATCAAACAAACATACCTCAGCCGAGTGAAACGCGCAACGGATGCAACAAGCGCAAATGCAAGCGAATGTTGCCGGAATCAATCCGTGGGCGCTAGCGGCTCAACAACAGGTGATGAATGCGAATCCATGGCACTCGCGGCTGCTACAAATTCACAGACTAATCATCTGTCTTCCATTCTCATGAGTGACATAGAGACAGGTAGTTCGAATAGGGAACCGAAATTGCAATACATGTCCGACTACCACAGATGGAAGGGCAGATTTCAGACATACGTTGAGCGTATCGATGGTCTCGTATGGTCAGCAATAGAGACAGGGTACAGTAGGCCGATGGTTGAGAATTCGAATACTCCGATCTCACTGGAAGATATGAATGAAGATCAGAGGAAGAAGTATAACTACGAAAAGAAGGCGATGGCAGCATTGAAACAAGCTCTTCCCAAGGATATACTTCATCAATTGGCTCAGTACACTACATCCCAGATGCTTTGGTTAGCGCTTGCTGAGCGAAACGAGGGAAATCTGAAGACTCGAAAGGTCAAAATGGATCAACTCAAGAAGGAGTTCGAGAACTTCAATGCTATTGGGAACGAATCGCTAAGAGACATGACTGCAAGATACTACCACTTGATGTCAGAAATGTACCAGTACGGGGTCTTATACTCATCTGCAAACCTTGTGGAAAGATTTGTTGAGGCGCTACCTCCTCATTGGCATCAATGGTTGGACATCCTGAAATCAAGCAATGCTTATCAGACACTCACCATCAACGAGTTCATAACCGAGTTGGAGAACAAGGAGATAGAAGAGATCAGGAGGGCAAACAAGGCGCTCATTCCACAGAATCCCAGTATCTACTATGGGAACCCTCTTCAGGACGCTAGTGTGGTGGATCGAAACCACAGACTGCTTTTGTGGTTAACCCGGATCCAGTTTATGCCTTTGACAACTATGGTCCCCAACTAATGTTCCTCCTCCAACCTATCCCTTCGGACAAGGAAACCAGTATCCTTTGAATTATAATACTAACCATTTTGGTGTTAACCCTTTTTCTCATCTTGCAGCACCAGCACAGGCAACTTCAAACTTTGGTGGACCTTCTCCTTCAGGGTTTGGTGGGGTTCCAACTAAAAGTAATGGTGGATATGAAGGTGCTTCGACTTCAAGTCAAGGTGGCTATCGGACCAACCCAGTCACAGAGCAGCTGAACACAACAGGTTTAGAGAAGGTGACTGTAGAGTTAGCGCAAGAACACATGGCTCTACTGTCAACCTTGGTCAACTCCTACAGTGGATTGGTTGCCGGACAGATCGGGAATCCTCATCTTACACAAGAGGATTACTCGCAGATCGATAAAGATGACATGGATCTGATAGACATCCAGTGGCACTTCACAAGTGTGGTGAGAAGGGCAAAAGAGTATATGGACAGGACAGGAAGGAGCGATGTTCTGATAAACAACAACACTAAGTTTGGGTTTGATAAAACTAAGGTCACATGCTACAACTGTGGCACCAAAGGGCACTTTGCAAGAGAATGTGACCGACCGAAGCAACAAGGTCATCAGAATCCCTTCAACAACAACAGAGTCAATCAGAATCAGAGGCAGCAAGCTCAGACACAACCTAATCCAAATACTGAACGAGCTATTGTCCCAGTAAATAACCAGAACCAAAACCAGAGGCCTCCTGCGAACAACAATCAAGGACAAGCCCTGGTAATTCAAGCTGATGAAGGTTTCAATTGGAACCATCTAATCACTAGAGAAGCAGCTCCTCAGGTTGGTGCTGCATGCTTTGCCCAACAATCGTCTGAAGCACTAGTCGAAGTTGAAGAATGCTCAAGTCATTCTGGCGTTATTATTTCTGAAGCCGAAGTGTCCGACTGTGACTCTGAGTGTGATTCTGATATGGGGGAAGATTTGGAAGATCTGTTAGCTGAAGCAGATGCACTGATCGGCAAAAGATCGTTTCTTGTGGATGCTGACTGTACTGAGAAGAACTTTGGCGAATTCTTTGGAGCTAAGAAGACTGCAGCTCATTATGCTTTGATGACCATTACAGAATCGTCAAACAAGGTTTAGTGTGTTTAATTGTGTATGGGAAGGTTTGAGTCGGTTTTAGACTTAAACCAATAAAAAACCGACACTTCATGTTTTCATTTTAGTGTGCATGATAAGGTTTGGTTCGGTTTTAGGCTAAAACCAATCAAAATTGACGCTTTGGTTTTTCATTTTAGCAAACACCGCTTGCATTTTTTTCGGTTTTTGTTTTACGTATAGGTGTGGTATGGTTATGGACCGGTTTTCGGTTTTGGACCGGTTTTCGGTCCAGGTTGAATAAAAAACAATAAATTAATGAATAGTAATAAACTAGTAGGTAGAGGCAAAACTACCGTTGTGCCCTCTGTTCACACTTGAAATTACATCTATGCCATCCATTCATACACTATTGCACCGTCCGTTGATAATTAATATATATAGTAATTTGCGTCTTAAACCATAAATCCAATATATCAAACATTTAAACAAGTTTGGCGTGGTTCGGTTCCCATGTTTGGTTCGGTTCAGACTGGTTAGCTACGGTTTTCAAACCGGGTATAGCTTAAACCTAACAATAATTTAGATTTTCAAAAAAAAAAAATCTCAGACTTTGCTGATTATTAATTAGTTTGAATCTGTTATCTCGGTTCAGTTTTATTGGCTTTAATTCAATTCACATAGTCTTTGATTTTCCGTGATCAGCTAAAATTCAGAATTAAAGAATTAACTGAAGAGAATCTGAATTTAAAAGCTGATGTTGGTCCATTGCATAGGTCAATTGATTTCTTAAGACAAAAAGAGAAAAATTTTCTATGTACAATTGAAAATTACAAGAAGGATGTTTCTGAACTGTCAAAAACCCTAGCAAACAAACAAATTGCTATAAACAATTACATAAATGAGGTGGAAGACACTAAGAAACAATTGGCCATTGTAAACTATGACTATGAGAAGATCAAGAAGAAACTTGAAAGTTACCTAAACTGCAAGTATGTTCTTGATCACATAGTTGAACACTCAGAAAAGGAAAGCATTTCCACCAGTCCCAAATATTCTCAGTGTCCACCTCCGGTGATATTCGAAAATCACAATTTTGATGTCTTACCGAAGGAGGAACTTGTGGACGTGGCAGCAGCAGCAGCAAAAGCTGCAGAGGCGGCCAAAGCAACTGAAGCAGCTAAACCTGCTGATGTTACTAAGGCTGCTATACCTGCTAAAGCTATCAATATTGGTGAGAAAGCTAATGATATTAGTGTGTATGACACAGACTCATCGGATGATAAGCTTGATGAGCCTCTTAGGTATGCACCGGTCAAAACACAAAACGTTCCTCTTGAAAACTATATCATTACTACTGAAACCTTGAGTGAACTTGAACCGAAAGTGCAAACCGAGGATGGCAGAAGGATTAAGGTGTTTTACAAACTTAAAGGGTCTGAAAAGGTATATGCTGATGAGGAAGCCCCTCTCAAAGGTATCGCCCCTGGTCTAATTCCTAAAATTTGGCAAGAATCTGTCATTACCGTTGAAAAGGAAACCTAGAATAAGAAGAAGGGTAAGGTTAAGGGTAGAAGAGACCAGGGTAATCAGACAAATGAAAACAACAAGAAAAATCAAAAGAAAAACACCGTTAATCCTCAAAGTCATGCTCAGAAGAAAAGTCCGAAGAAGCATGTCACTGAATTTGTTAGATCTACCGAAAATGAGATTAACGACGATCCTCATGTCGATGTGCAAAGAAAATTCCTTGAGGATCTGAAACACAAAAACTCATTTTCCAGTTCATCAAACAGAAAGAACAAAAAGGAGAACAAGTCTGAATCTCCTCGATTTGAAGAATACAGATCCTGTCATAAATGTGGTGAACGTGGGCATTTAGTTACTGCGTGCCCTAAATTTAGATGAGAAAGGATCAAAGTGGATGTTTCTCCCAGTTCTAGCAAATCTAAGCAACCTGTTTCCCCTAAACTTTCTGAAAAACAAAAGGGAAAGTAGATTGTTTATGACAACCGAAACAAGATTGCTATGAACCAAAAGCCAGTTGATGGCAGGGGTCCACAGTTGAGGGGGAGCACTGTTCCCACAAAGGTTCAAGCAGCGCCTAAGCCTTCAGCAAAGGCTGCAACTAAACCACAGGGCAACCCCAAAACTGTTCCACGTACAGTTAAATCTGAAGTGGATCCAAAATATGTTCCTCCTTAGGAGTCTAAGGCTGGATCTTCTAGCTCCAAAGCAAAGAAGAAGCCCAAGCCAAAGAAACCGGAACAGGTTTGGAGACCCAAGTCACCAACCAAAATTGGAGAATCATCTGCTGGTGATAACACTGCCGGACAATCGGGAACAACACTAACTCCAAACGGAAGATGGGTTGATTTTCCGACTTTAGATGAAGATGGTAGACCCAAGACCGTGAAGGCTTGGGTCCCCCTTAACCACTGAACTTTGAATGTTTGTGTAGGGAGTTCCAAAGGGGCTTATCAGTAGCCTATGGATTGTTGATAGTGGAGCTTCTGGGCACATGACAGGCGACTTATCCCTGCTTTTTGACATTTAGAATATCAACGGGGGGTATGTTGCTTTTGCTGGTAATAAAGGGGGTTACATTACGAAAGAAGGTAGTATGAGTAACGGAATTGTAAGCTTTGAGAAGATAAGCTTTGTCAAACAAATAGACCACAACTTGCTGAGTGTCTCGCATATATGTGACAAAAAGTTCACTGTGTTCTTTGATGACAATGCTTGTTTCATTCTGAAACCTGGATTTAAGATACCGAAAGAGTGGCTTATGATCTCAGCTCCCAAGGTCAACAACTTATAGGTCCTGGATATGAGCCGAGCCATGACAGAAAAAGGTCAAGTCACTTGTTTTCTGTCTAAGGCGATAGAAAAGGAATCGATCATCTAGCACAGACGTATGGGGCACATCCACCTGAGAAAAATGAACCATCTCGTTCAGAATCAACTGGTGGAAGGTGTTTCTGTTAAAAATTTTCATCTAAACGACGTTTGTGTCTCATGCAAGAAAGGGAAGCAGAAAAAGAAGTCTCACAAACCTAAGAAGACAAACTCAGTTAGTCTATCTCTCGAACGGCTACACATGGACCTGTTTGGCCCTGCCAATCGGAAGAGCAAGAATGGTGACTTATACTGCTTGGTGGTTACGGATGACTATTCTAGGTTTTCTTGGGTCGTGTGTATGAAGCACAAGAGAGAAACGTTTGAATACTTGAAGAATCTGTACACTAAACTGGAAAATATATATTACCTAAAGATCCGCAGGATTAGAAGCGATAACGGGACAGAATTCAAGAATCATGCTATGGAGTCGTTATGTGCAGGAAAGGGTATTCGTCATGAATTTACAGCACCGTACACTCCTCAGCAAAATGGGGTTGCAGAAAGAAAGAATCAGACTGTTATTGAGGCGGCAAGAACAATGCTCGCAAAATCGAACTTGCCTGTGATCATTTGGAACGAAGCAGTTCACTGTGCGTGTTACAATTTGTATCAAGTTTACAAATGTCTTCAAATACTAATTACAATCAACACATTTTCTAATTATTTTCTCAACATAAATAATGTTGGTGAGCATACTTAGTTTGTGTACGTATAATATAAGTATAAAGAAATGTGTATACAATTCAGGTGCCATGATTCATTCAAGGCAAATATGAAAAACACGTAAGTACACAACACTGATCAAAATCAATCCTCTTATGTGACAAAGTTTAAAGCATTAACAATGACCTAGGACTTCCCACACACATAGGTACTTTCCACTAGGCGGGTTGTCAATCCAAATAGCGCTATCCATTGTTAAAGCGGCTTGTACGGAGTTAATGATTTCGTAATGATTGCAAGTATTCTACGTTTATGTTTAAGCACAAAGCACAAGAATTCAAGCATAACATGTGTATGAATTGTATGTAAAATGTTTATGAATATGTGTAAGTGTAAGTTTCATAGGTGTACATGTTTCACCCCAAAAGTGCAAGAAAACGAAAAAAAGGGATAAGTATACTCACATTGATTGTGACGATGAACTTGAAAGATTTGACGAGAATCAAAGAATTATGCTTGCACCTAAGTAGATTAAGAATGATGTTTTAATATCCACTAATATTATTTTATACTAGTGTTCGAGCAAAAAAATATGTTATTTTTGATGTGTCTAAGTTATTATCATTATTATTCTACCAATATTAATTCTCATCAATAATTCTTGGATAATCAAGACCATAAATATCTCTAGTAGCCCAATTAAACCTTATGGTAATACACCCATGATTAGTGATTTGATCGTTGTGTTTCAAAATGGTGATTACAACAGTCAACTTTTAGTAACTAGTCAAAGATTTATTAGAAAACATTGTATAATATGGCCATAAATACATATGCATATGTAATTTAGTATGAAAAAAATAATATTATTTAATTTAATGTTGTGTCGAAATACACAACTTATATCCTCTTTATACCAAAATAACTTAATAATTATTTTCATCAATATCTCAAAGTTAGTATAACGTTGATCTAGGATAATAATACTTAATATGATTGAAATTTGCACAACCTACCATTTTAAAACAATTTGTTAATGTATTATTGTATGTTTAGTTAAACAAAAGTGCATATATTTTTACTAAACAACCATCAAGGTTTGAAAAGATTCAAATGGTTCATCTGAAGTCATCCTCTTCTGCGTATTAGTTTAGTCATCGGAGAAGACAACTTACAATTGAACACATTTAGCTTTCACCAATATTAATAAAAAAACATATAGGGGTTACCTTAGTATATTGAACCGAAACGGATTATGGTGCCTTAGATGTCGAACGAGGAGACTTGAGACCAACGATTTAACTATTACTGTCGACCAACAACGAAGATGAATCAAAACCTCGGAAAAGGCCATGGAATGAATTAGGACAAATGTATGAGCCAATAAGGTTGCAGAGGTCAGGGAAGTATCCGGTTGTTGGATTGTTGATTGATGGATAGGGATGGTGTATGGGCGGTGGTTTCAAAATTCGTAGGAATAAAGGAGATGGGTTTAAAATTCATTTGTCATTTTGGTTTCACTAGATAATAAATGGGTTATAATATTGAATCGCCTTTAATAACATTGAACTCTTTTTGTAGTTACAAGGAAAATAAACGGTCTGGTTTGAAAGTTCATGCCAAGAAGAAGAGTCCTAATTATGTTGCATTAATTGCATCCGCACCATTGAGATGTTACAATTATTATTTTTTTCTTTTCGTGAAGCATTCACACAATAATAACATACTTGTGTTAGATAATGATTAATAACTAAGTTGTTTAGTATTTGTCGGTAATCATTTAATCGATCTTTACATCGTGTAAAATTCGTTTAAGACTCGACGTAATAAATCGCTATTCAATAACTTTGAGTTTTTCCAAGTCTTACAATTTTGTCACAAACGTTAAGTAAACTTATGGTTTATGAAATTTCCGTTACGCTTATAACCTTTCAAAACTTAAAAAAATAAATAAAAAAATAAAACTTTTATAAGTATCACATGGTTTTACGTTTAAGGCACGTCATATATATTAACATATACGTATTCAAATGGAATGTATATACTTCAACCAGATAAATAAAAATGTAAAGATTGAGTGCAACTCAAGATTTTATTAAATTTGGAAAGACGAAAAGTATAAGGACTCAAATTATGAATACACAATATTACAGGAAATATGCTGTAACATCACGTATTTTTCTTTCAAATGTTTGAGTTAATAAAATCACCACTTTACCCACCATGTACTCCTTATACAATTTTGAAAACAATATATATATATATATATATATATATATATATTTCTTTTATTTTTTAACCACTTTATAATGATAATAATAATAATAATAATAATAATAATAAATAATAATAATGAAGATAAATAATCTGATTAGTTGGTTTTGTCATAATGTTCTTAACCCAATCCAATAGTTGGCCCACCCAGACAAGCCCAAACCCAAGAAATTTAAACCGGCCCATGATGCTTGTCTTCCCCAGCCTTCGTCGTCTCATCCGGCCAGCCAAAACAGGAAACTGGAAGTTTCCATTAATGTCCGTCAATCATATTTAACGACTCTGTGTGCTTCCAGGCTGTAACCGATACCCTCAATTCCATTTATTACTCGTCAAACGCACATTAAATCGTTTTAATGGTGCTTTCCGCGTTTTCCGGCAACACCAAAAATATCAAACCTGCCTACAACGATTTCGAATATAAATAGGTAAAACCATTGGCTATGAAGCACTGCCCGAAACTTATTCACACTCTAAAACCCACCAAAAACAATCTGCTATCGTGAAGCTCGTTGGAGCCGATTATTTTCCGGCCACCCCCATTTAACCCCAATTCTTGCACTAACTGTAAGTTTTTGTACATCTCTACATTTGTTTTTGATGCCATATCAAAAGCCCCATGGTAAATTGGGGTGAATTTATTTATTGAAACAGATTAGAAAACTAGGGTTTTAAAGCTTATTTGGGGAAGATGATACCAGGTCGCGTTGCTTTATAATCATACCAGAAACAATTTCAAACAGATATCTGATCTAGATCAGATGGTCACGCGTCCTATTGTTAACCAACTCGTCTTGGGTTCGAATCCTAGCAACCTCAAAACTTTTTTTTAAGCTCTTTATTTTATCATTATCTTTTAAAATGGTTTTAAAATACCAAAACAACTTTATAAATCGTATACAATTTATTTTATGCAATTCAAATGGTTAAGTTTATTAAACAATTTTTAGTTTTTCAAAAATCTTTTATTTATTATATATAATAAATATTACAAGTTTATTCAATTATAATTATAAAATTCTATAAAAATATCAAAACAATTATATAAATTTCCACAAAAATTTATTCTGAGTTTTTATAGCATTAAACTTTTCTGAAATGATTTTTATTTCTGAAAAATCATTTATTTAATATTTTTAATCAATTTTTGTTAGTTTTAATCATAAATAAATCATAATAAATTCATTTTTCAATATTTTTGCACCAAAATTTTATATAAATTGTTTCTATTTATTTAGAACAGAAATACAATTTTTAGTTTAAAAATTCTTTAATCTTAATATTTTTAAAAATTAAGGTTATATTTTGACAATTTGAAATAAATAGATTTAATATTCTATTTTTATGAAAATAATTTTATAAAAATTATTTTTATACTTAAAACTTTATATTGTGACCATCTTAAATTTAAAATTAACAAAAAAGACTTTTGTTTATGTATTTATCGCATTTCTTTTATTTATTAAACAATTTAATTATTAATCAAACGAATAGCTATCCCCAAATTCGAAACCCTAGAAAATATTTGTAGACTAGAAAGACTTAGACATATTTATTACCTTAATTATAGGGTAATACTTGGCATCATTGGGCAACACATATTCTTTTTCGCAAGACTTAACATTTTGCTAAGGTGAGTTTACATAGCCCCTTTTTTCTGTTTTACATTTTGGGGTGAAAGATGTTTAAATATTTTATACTCTATCATTTACTCATTCTTACATTGTTGAAACTTGTGATTCAATTACACTATCATTTATTCATTCTATCATTTGACTGTAACAAAAAGACAAAGTACAATCATTAACATTGATCACGCCGCCTGTTTAGATTATAGCGCTATAGGTCTGACAAACCCATCCTCCCGCATAAATTCAGGGATGATCGATAACAGTAACAACATTTAACTAACTTTCCAGTTAGTCCTCAGTCGACACAAGGTTTGATTGTACAAAGACGCATTGTTACATGTCGGACTCATACTCTATCATTATACAACTGTGATTGTTGTACAAACTATTGTTATCAATTATATTCAAAAACCTATGTATTCTCACCAACTTTTGTTGACCCAAAATATTTTCAACTTAACATGTTTCAGGTTATACTTACATGAAGATTTGAGTTAATGCTTGAAGATGTGTAGCTAGTGTTTTCATCTTGTGATGTACAAATTCTTAGAACAATTGTATGTAACTTATTTAAATTATTTAATGAAATTTATTATTCACCATGAGCTACTGAACAATCATCAATACGTGACATCCCGATGTTTCCGCCATCGGTTGGGGTGTTACAGATTGGTATCAGAGCCATGGTTATAGGGAATTAGGTTATTAGAAAAATAATCTAGTCTATATCCATAGGATTTAACGAGTACTTATTTCTTTTAGTTGATATTCCCTATCTCCCCCTACTTCTTATCCCTACTTTAATCCTTACAAGAAGATTGCTCTCCATCATTGGATCTACTCTTAGACTAATAGGAAAAAATCCTCAGGTTTAGCCTGAACCACCTTGAGATCTCGTCGAAATTCTAGATATTAATAACGAACACGTGCAATCTGGAAGGGTGAACACCTGTATTCTGAGTCTTCTGTCTAGGCTGGCATTGCGCATATATCCCAATCAGACGAGGGACCCAGATGCCTACCTGGGAATTCTCGGGATGAGTGTTCACTAATAGGCTAAAGCATGTCTTCACTATGTTATTAGAATCTAGAATCTTTGATAAGTCAACGTTTTCGTTTATTCATTTTAATAAATGGGTAAATGATTACATTCCTTATATTACCTCATTCATGTCTCATTGAACCTTCATTGTGTCTCTTACAGATCATGCCTCCACGTCGCAGCACTCGCAATAACAGTGGTGGAAATCAAGAAGAAGGTAGCAACAACCACAACCATAACCACGACACTAACCACAACAACAACAACAACAACAACAACAACAACAACAACAACAACAACAATGGTGTTGATGCCCAACTGGCTGCGATCATTTCTCAACAAATGGCACAGCAGATCGCGACTCTGGTTCCTAACTTACTGGCTCAAGTCATCCAGATGAACGGCAACGGAAACGGTAACGGAAACGGAAACGGTAATGGAAACCACAACGAAAACGGGAATGGTCTCCCAGCTTGCACTCTTAAGCACTTTAATTCCTGTAATCCCCCTAAGATCACTGGAGAGGAAAGAGCTACTGGTCTTCTACAATGGTTCGAGGGTATTGAGAATACCTTCATTAACAGTGAGTGTCCCGATAACTTTAAGGTCCGTTATGCTATGAGTGTTCTTCACAAACGAGCACTCACTTGGTGGAATGAGGAAAAGCGCACCCGAGGAGCTGAAGTTGCACTTACTATGACCTGGGATCAAGTCAAGGAGATAATGAAAGATGAATTTTGCCAACGTAACGAGGTCAAGAAATTAGAGGACGAGTTCCACACCCTTGCTCAGGATAGTGGGGAAAACCTTGCTTATAATACCCGCTTCCATGAGCTCAGTCTGTTGTTGCCCCATAAGGTCACTCCGCTACCTGTGGCCATTGAGAAGTATATCGATGGTTTACCCATGCAGATTCAGGACACGGTATGGGGAAGGAACCCTGCTACCCTCGAAGAGGCCAAGCGTCTAGCAGCTACCTTCACTGACAATCACGTAAAGAACGGGACCTTAGTTCGGAAAAGCGAGAAAGCAAGTATTGTAGTCGCGGTAACTACTGAGAACCAGAAGCGTAAGACCAGGGATCCTGATGCAAACCTCACTACACAAGCTTCTGCAAAGAAACCTTATATAGGAAACTATCCATTGTGTAACACATGCAAACGACATCATCCCACTGCTTCAGCGTGTCGCTTATGCACCAATTGTGGTAAGTATGGCTATATGGTCAACACATGTCGTGAGACCCCAAACCCTGAAACCAACCAACCAAACAACCCTGCTCAGGCTGCAAATCCTAATCGTCCTCGTAGATACAACTATGGTCAGTGTTATGAATGTGGAGACCCAAATCACTTCCGTAACCGATGCCCTAAACTAAACCGAGATCAAGACCCTCCAGCTACTTAACAGCAAGTCCCACCATTTGAATGTATTCGCTTTTTATTCTATGTATTGACGCTATTTGATTCAAGTAATAAATTCTAGTATTGAAATTTTTCTGAGAGTTGTTTAATCATAACACTTGGATACATGCTTTTTTTGAATGTGAACTAATTGTTATATCAATATCTAAATCTATACAACCACAATTCATATACTGTGCTTGTTATACTTATAAACTTGCTTGCATAAACATGTTATCAATTTGCAATCTATGTGTATAATAATTGCTGCACTTAATTGAGGTCATCATGCCTTTTCAACAGTCGGGAGAGGCCCTACAACCTGCTCCACGACTGGTAGAGGCTATCGAACCTACTCAACGATTGGTAGAGGTCATTATGCCTTTTCAAACAGTCGGGAGAGGCCCTACAACCTGCTCCACGACTGGTGGAGGCTATCGAACCTGCTCAACAATCGGTAGAGTCATAGAAGGACACAAAACCCTAATGTAAGGTAAGTTGGTGATTGCGGTCCGGAACGTAATCATGAATTTATAGGTACGTTAAGGTGGTGTGAAATTCTATCAAGATTTCGGGAGATAACCCAATGTAAACTCTAGTTGTCTGGTAGATCATTTACTCAATCAACTCACACATAACACGCCTCCTATCCAAACTATTCGAGACAATTTATTCTATTCATGTCATAAAACAAAATCTCCAGACCACACTTATCTAAATTTCTACCCAATCACCTTCAACCCTGTGTTTTCAATAAACTTCGGGACGAAGTTTTCAAAAGTAGGGGAGACTGTAACATCACGTATTTTTCTTTCAAATGTTTGAGTTAATAAAATCACCACTTTACCCACCATGTACTCCTTATATGATTTTGAAAACAATATATATAAATATATATATATATATATATATATATATATATATATATATATATATTTCTTTTATTTTTTAACCACTTTATAATGACAATAATAATAATAATAATAATAATAATAATAAATAATAATAATGAAGATAAATAATCTGATTAGTTGGTTTTGTCATAATGTTCTTAACCCAATCCAACAGTTGGCCCACCCAGACAAGCCCAAACCCAAGAAATTTAAACCGGCCCATGATGCTTGTCTTCCCCAGCCTTCGTCGTCTCCTCCGGCCGGCCAAAACAGGAAACTGGAAGTTTCCATTAATGTCCGTCAATCAAATTTAACGACTCCGCGTGCTTCCAGGCTGTAACCGATACCCTCAATTCCATTTATTACTCGTCAAACGCGTTTTCCGGCAACACCAAAAATATCAAACCTGCCTACAACGATTTTGAATATAAATAGGTAAAACCATTGGCTATGAAGCACTGCCCAAAACTTATTCACACTCTAAAACCCACCAAAAACAATCTGCTATCGTGAAGCTCGTTGGAGCCGATTATTTTCCGGCCACCCCCATTTAACCCCAATTCTTGCACTAACTGTAAGTTTTTGTACATCTCTACATTTTGTTTTTGACGCCATATCAAAAGCCCCATGGTAAATTGGGGTGAAATTATTTATTGAAACAGATTAGAAAACTAGGGTTTTAAGGCTTATTTAGGGAAGATGATACCAGGTCGCGTTGCTTTATAATCATATCAGAAACAATTTCAAACAGATATCTGATCTAGATCAGATGGTCACGCGTCCTATTGTTAACCAACTCGTCTTGGGTTAGAATCCTAGCAACCTCAAAACTTTTTTTTAAGCTCTTTATTTTATCATTATCTTTTAAAATGGTTTTAAAATACCAAAACAACTTTATAAATCGTATAAAATTTATTTTATGCAATTCAAATGGTTAAGTTTATTAAACAATTTTTAGTTTTTCAAAAATCTTTTATTTATTATATATAATAAATATTACAAGTTTATTCTATTATTATTATAAAATTCTATAAAAATATCAAAACAATTATATAAATTTCCACAAAAATTTATTCTGAGTTTTTAGAGCATTAAACTTTTCTGAAATGATTTTTTATTTCTGAAAAATCATTTATTTAATATTTTTAATCAATTTTTGTTAGTTTTAATCATAAATAAATCATAATAAATTCATTTTTCAATATTTTTGCACCAAAATTTTATATAAATTATTTCTATTTATTTAGAACAGAAATACAATTTTTAGTTTAAAAATTATTTAATCTTAATATTTTTAAAAATTAAGGTTATATTTTGACAATTTGAAATAAATAGATTTAATATTATATTTTTATGAAAATAATTTTATAAAAATTATTTTAAACTTAAAACTTTATTAAATAATTTAATTATTAATCAAACGAATACCTATCCCCAAATTTGAAACCCTAGAAAATATTTGTAGACTAGAAAGACTTAGACATATTTATTACCTTAATTATAGGGTAATACTTGGCATCATTGGGCAACACATATTCTTTTTCGCGAGACTTAACATTTTGCTAAGGTGAGTTTACGTAGCCCCTTTTTCTGTTTTACATTTTGGGGTGAAACATGTTTAAATATTTTATACTCTATCATTTACTCATTCTTACATTGTTGAAACTTGTGATTCAATTACACTATTATTTATTCATTCTATCATTTGACTGTAACAAAAAGACACATTACAATCATTAACATTGATCTAGCCGCCTGTTTAGATTATAGCGCTATAGGTCTGACAAACCCACCCCCCCCCCCCCGCATAAATTCAGGGATGATCGATAACAGTAACAACATTTAACTAACTTGCGAGTTAGTCCTCAGTCAACACAAGGTTTGATTGTACAAAGACGCATTGTTACATGTCGGACTCATACTCTATCATTATACAACTGTGATTGTTGTACAAACTATTGTTATCAATTATATTCAAAAACCTATGTATTCTCACCAACTTTTGTTGACCCAAAATATTTTCAACTTAACATGTTTCAGGTTATACTTACATGAAGATTTGAGTTAATGCTTGAAGATGTGTAGCTAGTGTTTTCATCTTGTGATGTACAAATTCTTAGAACAATTGTATGTAACTTATTTAAATTATTTAATGAAATTTATTATTCACCATGAGCTACTGAACAATCATCAATACGTGACATCCCGATATATCCGCCATCGGTTGGGGTGTTACATGTGCAGACATTACAGTTTTGCCTCCTAAGGGTACTACTGCGAAGGGTTCGGAAGGGAACAAGAGGAAGTGGGATAACGTGGGAAAGAGTGTAGTTCCATCGCCATCTCAGCCGGTTAAGAAGTTTGATTCATCTGGGTCTTCTTCGGGGAAAAAGTCGGGTGGGTATGTTGGAAAGCATCCCAAGTGCAACAATTGTGGTTATCATCACTCTGGGAGTTGTGACCGGGCTCGTTGTCATCGGTGCCTCCAGGTGAGGCATCTTGCTAAGGATTGCAGGGTGTCACTTTCCTCGACTCAGACTCCTGCTACTACTCCTGCTCCTGCTGCTCAGGGGACTCCAGGGAAGCAGGGGTGTTATAACTGTGGTGACACGGGACATTTAAGTGTGACTGTCCCAAGCTGAAGTAAGGCGATAATGGGAGGGGCGAGAATGGTAACGGGAAAAACGGAGGCGGCGGCAGGACTGCGCGTGCTTTCGTCATTTGATCTGCAGAGGCTAGGCAGGATCCAGACACAGTTACCGGTACGTTCCTTCTTATTGGTCGCTATGTTTCTGTCTTGTTTGATTCTGGTGCCGATAACAGTTTCATATCTGTGGACATTAGTCAATTGCTAGATACAATACCCACACCTTTAGAGGCTAAGTACTTAATAGAATTGGCTGATGGTAAGAAAATCGAAGCGACACACACTCTTCGAGAATGTCGTTTGGAACTGTCGGGTTTGTCTTTCCCTATCGACCTTATGCCGGTACCCCTGGGTAGTTTTGATGTTGTTGTCGGCATGGATTGGTTATCATCGTATCGTGCGAAGGTCGTATGTTTCGATAAGATTATCTGGATCCCTCTCCCTGATGGAGAGACGCTTTCGGTTCATGGCGAGAAGGGTGGTGCTCCGCTGAGTATCATTTCTAGCATGAAAGCCCTTAAGTATCTTCGAAAGGGTTATTCGGATATTATGGCACTTGTTTGGTTTCGACTGACGATGAGAAGAAGATCGAGGATATCCCGGTGGTTCGTGATTTTCCCGATGGGTTTCCTGATGATTTACCTGGTCTCCCTCCCCATCGTCAGGTTGAGTTTGGCATTGATCTTACTCCAGGTGCAAGTCCTATTGTCCAGGCTCCGTATCGTCTTGCACCTCCCGAGATGCAAGAGTTGTCCAACCAGTTACAGGAACTCTTGGAAAAGGGTTTCATCCGACCGCGTTCTTCCCCGCGGGGAGCTCCTATTTTGTTTGTGAAGAAGAAGGATGGAAGTCTTCGCATGTGTATTGATTATCGTGAGCTGAACAAAATAACCATCAAGAATCGTTACCTTCTCCCTCGCTGTGACACCCAGCAAACTCAGGTTAGTAACGTTGACTAAACTAGAAAGTCTACCTTAGCGAGTCATGCATATTACGTACTTAACGGGGTCAGTCGAGTCGGTATGATGATTCTGGGAATCATCGGGAGTCGTTACGATGATCCGCGGGGTCATCGGGAGTCGGTCCATAACCATGTGTACAAGGATTGGTGATTCGTGGAATCGCCGGGTTTAACGCACACACGAGTCTCGAGTCCCCGGAATTGGTGAACGGATGTAAACGTGTTAGTTATCGTGCATTATATGTTTGAAATCATTATGTGACTTATCGGTATGTGAATACGTGTTTATATGTGTTAAAATAGTGTTTAACGCGCCAAAAACCCGTTCCAGAACCCTATAGGCGATTAGGAGCCTGGGGAGCCCCTAATCGCCCCACCTTGATGCGAATAGGGGGAGTCTGGGGCGAGTAGGATCCCTTCTCGCATGAATAGAGGCGAGTAGGATCCCTACTCGCCTAAGTTGATCTGCTACTCGCCTAAAGGGCTGTGCACGGGTCAAAACACCTATAAATAGAACCCTTGACTCCCCAAACACCATTTGTGCAACCCTAACTGATCCTAAGCCTCCCACACACCTTGAAACACCTCTGGAACTTGCTTTGCCTCAAAACACACCATCACCAAGCTTATACACCCTTCTTTGATAAAATCCAAGGTGTGTTCTTCATCCTACACCTTTGTAAAGTTGTTGTTTTGGTTCCCCAAAAGTCCAGACCTTGTTTTGCAAAGTTTGTGTCTTTAAAACCCTTTGAAAAGAGTTCTAAAACAAGTCTACACCATAATACTTGCTATATGTGAAGTATTTGTGCATATGATGATTGTTGGTGATTATAACATGAATGTTTCCATGAATTTGTTGTACTTCTGATGTGTAGGTGTTGTTAGGATGATTATCTATGAGTTTAAGCCCTTGTTATGATGTTTAGGTGCAAGTATGCATTTTGACCCATTTGGGAAATTCTTGAAGAATAGGATGTTATGATGTGATTCATTGCTTGTTTATGGTTAGAAATCATGCTAGGATGATGATATAACATAGAGATGATGAATTGCAACTTGTAGGAGATGAAATCTGATTGCTTCCATATAGGGAAAGATAAGGTTAGTTAATGAAACCTAGTATTTGCCATTTTTGGAAATAATCGCACCGAGCCCGTTAGAGCAGAGATAAATTGGGGGTTTTTGCTTGGAAAGGGTTAGTTAATAGTTTAGTTTTGATATTGGGTGTTTTTACATGTTTCGGATCTGATTTGGAGTGTTCGGCGCACGAAAATGCACTACAGAACTGCAGAGGCGAGTAGGATCCTATTCGCATGAGGCTTCATGCGAGTAGGCTCCTAATCGCCTAATATTCAGGCGAATATAAGCCTAATCGCCCCAGACACTAGCGAGTACAATCCTAAATGCTAGTTTGATTCCTAAATGCTACTTTTACTAGTGATTACAATCCTAAATGCTAGTTTGATTCCTAAATGCTACTTTTACTAGTGATTACAATCCTAAATGCTACTTTTACTAGTGATTACAATCCTAAATGCTACTTTTACTAGTGATTACAATCCTAAATGCTAGTTTGGTTCCTAATCGCGTATAATGCTGCTGTATGTATATTTTAACATCCCGGAACATGATTTGACGCCTAGGAACATGATAGGAACCCCGGGATACACCCAATGACTTAGTAACACATGTTTGGACCTCTTTACGCGTTAATTGGACATTATGCTAGACTAGGTGAACTATTGCGCGTTTTAAGTGTTTAATTGCATATGTGGCATGATGTCTTGTATTTATCTAACACGTGGAATGTCGGGTCACCAATGGGACGTCGGGTCTTGTCTGGCACGGTCGGTTTAACAGTTAAAGATGTTTTCAAACGTTTATGGTCACGGTCTGGACATTCGGGGACTAGTTGACCCACGGGTTATTAGTCCGGAAACTTATACACATCTTATGATAGGTCGCCGCTATTTGGGGCTATCATAGCATAATTACTTAACTGTTTTTAAGTAACGCAAACCGAGGTGAGTGTCACAGCCCCACTTTTACCGTTTTGCTTTCGGGGGAGAAACATGCTACTTATTTTGATTACTCATCATAGATCATGTTATACTATGGTTATTTCACGTACTATGCGGCTTTTACAGAAAGTCCCAGGGGGGAACCATGAATGTGCGGGGATGCACAACGGGGGAAATGTGGATAGATCTATTGGGCCTTACAAACCCCACCCGACGGTTGGGAGCCGGGCGGGTGCATATTGTCTCTAACACTTTGGGGGTTACCGAGGCATCGGTAATCCCGTGCGTCTGGGCTGGCTTCAACACTTATACCGGTTTAGTAATGGATTCCCAACCGCAGTAGTAGCAACACTTAACGTCTAGCTAACGTTTTCATAACATAGTAGTAACGGAGATGATCTTACCGAACTTATAACAACACTTTATAAAAGAAAACCTGTGAACTCACCAGCATTATATGTTGACATTTTTGGCATGTTTTCTCTGGTCGCTAAGGTAGCAGTCAATGGACTAGGCGCACGGAGTCATGCACAGCGTCTAATATTTTGAAGCATATTAAACAATGTTTTGTAAACAATGATATGTCTTTTGGTTGTAAACAAGAAATGCTTCCGCTGCTGGTTTACGGCTCAAAGCATGATATTTTGGTTTTAAATATATTTATGAATGCATATTTGTTGTATGTTTATTGTGATCGTTGACTGAGATCCTGGTGTGTCACGCGCCTCGCGGTAAAACCCCGCACATGGAATTTGAGGGTGTGACACTCGCATTGATGATCTCTTTGACCAGCTCCAAGGCTCTAGTTACTATTCGAAGATTGATTTGCGGTCTGGTTATCACCAGTTGCGCGTTTAGGAAGCCGACATTCAGAAGACTGCTTTTCGCACTCATTATGGCCATTTTGAGTTCTTGGTCATGCCTTTTGGTCTCACTAACGCACCGGCGGTGTTCATGGACTTGATGAACCGCTTTTGCAAGCCTTACCTTGATAAATTCGTCATCGTGTTTATTGACGATATTCTGGTTTATTCTAAGAACAAGATGGAACATGAGGAACACTTACGGTTGGCTTGGAACTCTTGAGACGAGAGCAGTTGTATGCTAAGTTCTTAAAGTGTGCTTTCTGGTTACGTGAAGTTCAATTCCTAGGGAATGTGGTTAATGAACTGGGAATTCATGTCGATCCGGCTAAGATCGAAGCTATTAAAGACTGGGAAGCACCAAAGACGCCATCTGAGGTGCGGTAATTCCTAGGTCTTACGGGTTACTATCGTTGTTTCATTGAGGGATTTTCGAAGATCGCTCAACCCCTCACCACTCTTACCCAAAAAGACCAAAAGTTTGACTAGGGTGAACCACAGGAATCGGCATTCCAGATGCTGAAGCTTAAACTTTGTTCTGCACCTATTTTGTCTTTACCTGAGGGTACGGATGATTTCGTTGTGTACTATGACCCTTCTATTCGTGGTCTCGGTTGTGTGTTAATGCAACGTGGGAAGGTTATTGCCTATGCTTCTTGTCAACTCAAAGTTCATGAGAAGAACTACAGTACTCATGACTTGGAATTGGGTGCAGTTGTTTTTGCATTGAAAATCTGGAGACATTACAAGTACGGTACCAAATGTGAAGTATACACCGATCACAAGAGTCTTCAGCATATTTTCGACCAGAAGGAGTTAAACATGCGGCAGCGTTGCTGGGTTGAACTCCTGAACGATTATGACTGTGCTATCAAGTACTATCCTGGCAAGGCGAACGTTGTGGCGGATGCCTTGAGCAGGAAGGAGTCTATGAAACCTCGTCGTGCTCGAGCCTTACAGCTCACCATTCATTCCTCATTGCCTGACCGAATCCGTTCTGCACAATTGGAAGCTTTGAAGGAGGAAAACCTTAAAGCTGAAACTATGCAAAGTGCTGACAAGCATCTTGAGCTCAGGTCCGATGGGTTACACTATTTCGCAGAACGTGTTTGGGTTCCCTTGTTCGGGGGATTACGCGAGCTTGTCTTGGATGAAGCTCACAAATCCAAGTATTCTATTCACCTTGGCTCCGATAAGATGTATTAGGATTTGAAGATACTTTATTGGTGGCCAAACATGAAGGCTGATATAGCTTCATACGTGAGCAAATGCTTGACTTGTGCTAAAGTCAAGGTGGAGTATCAGAAGCCGTCTGGTCTCCGGCAACAACCAGAGCTTCAGAATGGAAGTAGGAACAAATCATGATGGATTTTGTCACCAAGCTACCAAAGTCACCAAGTGGTTATGATATGATCTGGGTGATTGTGGACAGGTTGACAAAATCGTCACGTTTCATACCTATTAAGGAAACTGATGGACTCGAGCGGTTAGCTCGACTCTACCTTAAGAAGGTGGTTGCTCGGCACGGGGTGCCTGTTTCTATTATCTCTGTTCGTGATTCTCGCTTTGCTTCGTGTACTCAGTTGGATATGAGTACGGCTTATCATCCGCAAACTGATGGACAGAGTGAGCGGACGATTCAAACCTTGGAAGACATGCTTCGAGCATGTGTTATCGATTTTGGCAAAAGTTGGGAGATTCACCTACCGATGGTGGAGTTCTCCTACAACAACAGATATAACTCTAGCATCAAGGCAGCTCCGTTCGAAGCTCTTTACGAACGGAAATGTCGATCATCTTTGCTGGGCCGAGGTGGGCGAGAGCCAGCTCATTGGTCCGGAACTGGTGTACGAGACTTCGGAGAAAATCGTACAAATTCGTAACCGTTTGGCAGCTGCACGGGATCGTCAGAAGAGCTATACCGATCGCCGTTGCAAACCTTTGGAGTTCCAGGTTGGGGATAGGGTACTTCTGAAAGTGTCACCATGGAAGGGCATCATACGCTTTGGAAAGCGTGGCAAGCTTAACCCTCGTTATGTCGGACCGTTCGCAATCCTGGAACGGATTGGACCGGTGGCATACAGACTTGACCTACCGGCGGAGCTCGGTAGTGTTCACAATGTCTTCCATGCGTCTAACTTAAAGAAGTGTTTGGCTAATGAATCTCTCATTGTACCACGGGAAGAGATCAAGGTTGATGATTGTCTTCGCATTGTGGAGGAACCTGCCGAGATTCTCGACTACAAGATTCGTAGCCTTCGTCGGAGTAAAATCCGCATCGTCAAGGTTCGTTGGAACTCGAATCGTGGACCGGAGTTCACGTGGGAACGGGAGGATCAGATGAAAGATAAACATCCCCATCTTTTCCTGAAATGTGCATTCGAATCTAGGCATGTTACTGCTGAAGCTGAATGAATCTCGGGTCGAGATTCCTTAAAACGTGGGGATGATGTGACACCCGGTAAATTTTCTTTTCGTTTCCGTCTTTCAGTCTCTTTCATTTTGGGATTTGTGCAATTTTCGGGACGAAGATTCTTTCAACGTGGGGATGATGTGACACCCGGCATATTCGGCTTAAACATTTTAGTAACACCTAAGTCTATCTTAGCGAGAAACATTTATAAACGGACTTAACTAGGTTAGTTGAGTCGGGTCAGGATAGGATTGTCCAGGGTTCAATGATCTGGAGGATCATTGGGAGTCGTTTTGGAAATACACTAGTAACGGGTCCCGTTGTTGGTGAATTACATAAACTAAATTAAGTGTTATGTGTAGATTGATTCTTATATGGTGGATTATATGCAAATAAGTGTTTTAAACGATGTGTAGATGATCATCCATGCTTATATATGTTAAACATAGATTAAGATTGCATGTTCATGTGTTAGGATGCGTTAAAATGCGTTAAACACGACAAACTGGAAAGACTGGAAAACATAGGTCCAGGTTCGACCATAGCGTGGGGGCTAACCTGGGAAATGATCTTGGTTCGACCCTTAATGAAGGGGCGAACCTGGGATGTGAAAACAACAGAATTTCATTCGACCAGTTAAGGTACATTTGACCCTGAGAAAGGGGCGAATGTGGGTACATTCGACCAGGTGAAAGTGGCGAATGTGGACTAGTATAAATACCAAACTTTGTCATTTTTCACCATTTCACAAACCCTAACCGTCTCTAAACACTCTCAAACGATTTTAATCACTAAGGAAGGAGTTTTTGCTCTTGTTTTCCGTTATCTAACCTACCAACGACATCTAATCAAGAATCCAAGGTGTGTTCTTAATCCAAAACCTTTTCAAAGCATTTTAATTCGTTTTCATCTAACCCTAAATGTCCATATCTGTTCTAAGGATGTTTTTATCAATAAAACCTTTTAAACATCTTTCTAAACCAAAACCCTATCATTAAACATAGGTTTTCAAATCAATAAACATATGTTAATTATATGTTATGTGATATTATGTGTTGTTTGATGATTTGCTGCTATACTAATGCTAGAAACATGATCTAGGGCTGATATTGATGTTAATTTAAGATTGTTTATGGTCACAATTAGATGATTAATAATATCATGTCTAAATTCGTGGTTTTAATTAAGCTAGGGCTCGATGTATGCTAGTATGATCAATAGAACTTTTTGAGGTTTTCAAACACACGACAAACTGCACACTTTTGAGATGATTATGGATTGATTTTAAAAAGTTTCCAAATTGGGTAAAGAATTCAAGCATGAGGTGACACTTTCATAATTTTTGCCATTTTGGGAAAGGGCTAAAATGAGCAGGTTTTGGGGCAAAATTGGTGAGGTTTTGTGGGGATATGTTAGTCATATTTAACTGCTGTGATTGATGATGTTTCGGGATGTTTTCGGATGTTTTTGAAGCGTTTTGGGGAAGAACAATCTGCCAGGGTCGAACCTGGGCACCTTCGACCAGTCGTGGGGTCGAAGGTGGAATCCTAGGGTCAAACCTGGACAATAATGGGCGAATCTTTAAAAAGGGTCGAACGTGGCTTTAAAAGGGTCGAACGTGGCTTAAAAAGGGGCGAAGGTGGAACAAATTTCCTAGTTCGACCCTATTGATTCAAAAATGAGATTTTTGATACAAACTAAGTGTTTTATGCCTGAACCTTGTGTGTAACCTATGTGTACTTGATTAGTTAGAGAATGAGTCACCAACGGGATGTCGGGTCGGTCTAGTGTGTCGGTTGAACGCTTAAACACGTTTTAATACATACTTGGTCACGATCTGGACAATCGGGGACTAGATAACCTTATGGTTATCAGTCGAAACACTTATGTGAGCGTTTTGATAGATCTTCGGTAGTGGGATTATCAAGGGCTTGGCTTTCTTATATTACTGAAGAACGCAATCTAAGGGAGTTCACGACCCCACTTTTTACTGCTTTAACTTTTGGGGGAGAGAACATGCGCTAAACTATTTTTGTAACATATGTCATACTATGGTTTTAACTTTGCATTGCTATACGATCTTTGAAAGTCCTGGGGAAAACCATGAATGTGCGAGGATGCACAACGGGGGAAATGTTGATAGATCTATTGGGCGTGACCTGCCCCACTCGTCGGCTTGGAGGGCCGGGCGGGTGCATATTGTCTCGAACTGGTAACATTAGTAACATGCTGAACATTTGGGCTGAACATTGCTAAACATTGCTAAACGTGCCTAGTAATGGTTTTCCAATCGTAGTAGTAATAAAACATACGCCTAGCTAGCGTACTTGGTAACATTGATATAGTATGCATATGGTAACATTTTGGTAACTTTTGGAAACGTATTGAACAAACCTATGAACTCACCAGCATTACATATGTTGACGTCTCTTTGGCATGTTTTCTCAGGTCACTAAGGTAGCATCGGTTGGACTAGGCGCACGGGTCTGCACTGGCGTCTAGGATTAGTAGCATGTTTTGAAATAAGTGTTTTGAATACTTTGGAACACTGTTTGTAACCATTAAATTCTTTAAATGCTTCCGCTTATGAAATCTATGTTTTTGGGTTTACGTACTTCATATAGTGTCGTTTATTGTGACCGTTGACTTGAATCTTGGTTTGTCACGCGCCTTGCGGTAAAACCCCGCAGTGGAAATTTGAGGGTGTGACACCATATGTTACTGTTGGATCAGTTTGCTCTTTTGTTTAAGTAAGAACTTGCTATCTTTGACACTTATGTGTTTAGCAAGTTCTTGTATATCAGATTATAAGCACGGCGGAATGTATAAGTTAAAGCAACACTTTTTATACTCAAGAGGAGTTATTACTCCCCCTTGATGATTGAAACTAATAATGACAAGTATTTATTATGAATCTAAGCAGTAAATGAGAATTAGATACTTAGACAGATTCACAATAAATACTGAAATGGAATAGAACAGTGAAAGTGTTTGAAGGATTTTTCTATTAAAATCAATGTCTAAAATAGAAGGTTGAAGCCTCCTATTTATAGACGTTTACATACATGTATCTTGCCCAAAAAGCAAGTACAGAAACATCAGAAACAAGTTGCACAAGTTGCAACATTGAAACTAACAAATACAGCTAAAAAGTAATAGTAAACAATAAACTACTGATACAAAAGGCGGTGGAAAATATCTGATGCTAAGTGCTGATGAATGACAAACTACTGATGAGTAGTTTGTCTTCAGTACTTCTGAAGTGAACTTGTCTGGTTTGGACTTCAGAACTTCTGATGAAGTTTCTTCTTCAGCACTTCTCATATCTTCTCTTCAGCAGTTTCTTGTCTTCTCTTCGGTACTTCTATACTTAGCCAAAATGACAGAAGTGAATTAGACTAAGGTTTCCAAAAGTGGTTTCACCAATCCTCTTTGTCCTAATAATCTCCCCCTGGATTGATGAAGGCAAAACCTTACTAATTCCTTATGATTTTCTTCTGTCTTGAACAATCTTCCATATCTCTTTGTACATGGTGTTCTTGAGCTGGTTTAACTGTCCATCAGATAGAGATCCTCTCTGTGGTTCCAGATGTTGAATTGTGAGCAGGTCTTGTGTTGACAGTTTCTTTAGATCACTGATCTTCTTGTAAGCCCTGCTTGAAAGGTCTCTTCTTGTCAACAATACTGAGTTGTTATCAGTAAGTGACCATCTGATGATAGGTACCTTTGACTTGTTAAAGTCAGAGGAGTAGGGAACCAGACTTTTCCCTTGGGTTGATGATCCTGAGTGTTGGATGCTTTCTGTTTCAGTTAACCTCAGGTGGGAGTCTCTTCCTTGTTGTTGTTGTTGCATATCAGGCATCTGAATAGTTGGGAGATGGTGTTCAGTTACTACCTTGGTATGCATCTTTTCTTTGATGGTCTTTTGGATTTGGTAGGCAAAAGTGGAAGGATCCCTGAATTGTGTTAACAGAGGTTTCTCCTCAATGTCAAAATCTGAATGGACTATTGAACTTCCTTCAAGTAGTACCATTTTGAAATCAGTTTTGACATTGTCCTCTGCTTTCTTTCTTTGAGTAGCAGGCCTTCTTGTTGATACACCAGAAGTTCTAACTACTGATCTTGAAGGATCAGCAGTTTGAAACTTCTCTGGATTTGCAGCCTTGGCAGCCTTGTATTTTCTGTAAGTATCCATCAGTCTTTCTTCTTTCCATCTGGATACTGAGGCTTTTGAACCATAGCCCTCTGCTACTAATTCATCTATCATCTGGGCTCTCTTGGCCTTTCCTTCTTTGCTTGTGGCCAGTTTGTCTGCAATGATTTGCGCTCTTCTTGTTAGCTCTTGCATAGAGAGTCCCTTGAGTGTGTAGGCTTTAGTCTTGCTGTTCATTGTGATGTAAGACATCAGTTGTTGTCTTTTGTCTTGTTCAGCAATCTCATCAAGGCTAGCCTGCCTTTGTAGTTCAGCTTCATAGGCCTGAAGTTTTTCTTCATGGCTTAAGTCTAGATCATCCCTTTCTTCCAGAGTTTTCCAGATCAGATCTTCTCTGGCCTTCTTGTTGGCTGCAACTAAACTTTTCTCTAGTAATTCAGCTGATTGAGAGATAAGAGAAGGGTTTAGTACAGTCATTGTTGTAACTGTTGTAGTAGGCCTGATAGGATCAGATGTTGGTTGAATGGGAGCAGTTGTTCTGGAAGGGTCAGCAGTTTGAGGTTTGGAAGTGTTAACCTCTGATGGGTTGACAACTGCTGATGGTTTGTCAACTACTGAAGGATTGTCTTCAGCACTTTCTAATTCTTCATCAGAACTTTTGCCATCAGAAGTTTCTTCATTATGCCTTAGGGATTCTTCAGAGGTTTGGGTCTCATCTTCTTTTTCTGTGGCTTCAATCTCTTCTACTGAGACACCAAACTGTTTGGCCAGTTTTTCTTTTCTGGCTTGATCCTTCTGATCTCTTTCAAGGATGGCCACTCTTGCCCTTATCCTGGCTTGGAATGACTCCTTAGGTTCCCTAATTTTCTCCCCCTTTTTGGATTCATCAAGTTTAAGTTTAGAGGTTGAGGGTTGGGAGAATTGACCTTGAAGATGAGCAATCTGTTTGCTATTGAATTCAATCTTGTTGGACAGATCATTCATCTTTGTCTTGATCACTCCAAATTGATTTTTGATTGACAGCTCCAAGTTAGCTGTGTATGTTTGGAAGTGATTCTTGATGAGAGTGTTCATCATGTGATACAGGGGACCCTCTGGGCTGCATAGCTGGTTCAAGTCTATGCTTGTTTGCCCAGGGAATTGGGTAGGCATTTGTTGTGAAGGGTGTGTTTTTTGGGAGATCCTCATGTTGTACAGAGGATGCCACTCTAGGGGTTTTAGGGATTGAGTGGACTTTAACCTGTGCAGGGGTGACTAGCTTCTTGAGCTTGGATACCCCTGAAACAGGACCTTCATAAAGTGCCGTCAATTCAGTAGTTTTGGTTTTTGAAACATCATCCAAATTAATGGAATCATCTGAATCCCTGATGTTGTCCTCATTGAGGATTGTCTCAGTTAAATCATGAGCTGAGCCCAACTCAGTTCTCTCATGAACCTCTTGTTCTTGGTTCTGAGGATTTCCTACTTCAGGCATTAAGCCTTCATCAGTAGTTGCCACATCTGAGGTCTTAGCTATTTTACTTCTATCCTCAGATCCACCACTGGGTGGTAACTGAGTAGTAGCAGCCTCAGATGCCCCAAGAGTCTCTAAAATTGGGCTTAAAGACTCTAGTCCACCCTCATCTCTTGGGTTAGGGCTAGTGATGTCCACATCCATGTCTGATGTTGTGGTTATGTCCCCTATTTGTTGTGGTTGTAGGGGACTGACATAATCAGATGGGACTTTCTCTTTTAGCCCAGAGAGAAGTTTGGCAATTTCTATTGCCTCTGGTTCAGAAATTTGAGGGGTTGGTTCAGTAGTTTGGGCAATAGGTGAAATAGGTTGGTCAGCAGTTTCAAAAGAAGAGTGAGTTGCAATAGTTTTTCTAAGTCTTTTTCTTTTGAATAAGATAGTTAGGGGTGCTCTTGGTGGGGTTTGAGATGGATGAGACTGAGAGGGTGTTTCAGTCTCACCTATTTGAAGAGCAGATTGCTCATGAGCATGTTCAGGCATCTCAACCTCCTGAACAACTTTTCTTTTGGGTTGGGGGGTTTTTGTCTTTGTTGGCTTGGGCTTTTTGGCTTTTGGTGGTGTGAGTTTGGAAGATGTGGGCTTCAGGGGGACTTGTTGTTGTTCTCCCTGATCATCTTCTGGCCAGGTAGCCGGTGTGTTATGCCTAGAGTATGCTTGTGAGGTTAATGGATTTAAAGTTGAAACTTTTCTCACAAGCACCTCATTACCCAGTTCCCCTATTATGCATTGCATAATGAACCTTGGGTACAACAAAAACTTTTTCTTGGTATTATTATGATGTAACACCAACTCATTGAAAAATAATTTTGATGCCCTGAATTTGGTTTCATTCACTATGGAATGAAATATTGGTTGAAAAGTAGAGGGCATCTGGTCATAAGACCCTGTTTTTGGACTCAAACACATAATAATATAATGAAACAAAAGTTTGTATTTTGGTTCAAAATATTTTTTGAAGATTGTAGCATGGGAGAGAGTACCTTGATAACCACACTCTGTCATGGTTAGGTGAATATCAGTGTTAGCAACATGATCAGGGGCAGTTACATCATCCAGGCACAGTCTTGTTGCCAGTGTGGCCGGTGTGATGGTCAGTGGTTTCCCTTTTATTCTTGAGTTGAGGGAAATGACTTCATCATCAGCCGTCAACGTCTCAGCATTTGCCCAGAACTCATTTAGAGTTTCAGTATGAATTGGTGGGTTTATTTTGAGAGCAGTAAAATATTGGGATTTTACGACAAGATCAATGATCTCATCGTATTGGGACCAGCCTTCTTGTTTTTCAAGAAAGGCTCTTTGATTGTGTCCCTGTTTTAGAACGAGAGACATGTGGTTTGGGTTTTGATCGAACAGTTGATTTGCAGGTTTAGGTTATTGAGAGAGTTTTTGAGAGAGAAAGAGGGAATTTTTGAGTTTGAAAGGATAAGTGTTTGAAAAAAGATATTTATCAGAAGTTTTTAACCGCTTGAATCTTCTTTATTAGAAGTTTTTAAGCCGCCTCGGTTAAAAATATCTTTATCAGAAGTTTTTAAACCGACTAGGTTAAAACTTCTGATGATGGGAAAAGTCATATTTGCCCTTTTTGACTAAACTGCTGATGAAGGATTATTTCATCAGTAGTTCCCATTTCCTCTTCAGTAGTTTTAAAAGCTGATGAGAAATGTTTTATAAATACTTTTATTCATAACTTCTGAAGGTTATTTTATCAGAAGTTATACACTTTTCAGAAATTATCCCCACACTGATGTTTTGTTTATTAGTAGTTTCTCTCTTTTCAGAAGTTTTGTTTCAGACTTTTTGTCATTTTGTAAGTGAAAAATGAAAAATATGTGCAGAATAAAATAAACACTTACAAATTTAGCATCCCAAGCATGGATACTAACTTCTGAAATGTTGATGTGTCAAGGGGTTTTGTGAAGATGTAAGCTATTTGATTAGCTGTTGCTACATGCTTCACCTCAATCTTGCCTTTTTAATAGCAATCTCTTATGAAATGGTACCTGATCTCAATATGTTTGGTTTTTGAGAACTGTACTGGATTTTGAATGATGCTAATGGCAGATTTGCTGTCTACAAACAAAGGTGTCTTGGTTTCTTTGATTCCATAATCAAGAAGTTGATATTGGAGCCATTGTATCTGTGATGTACAACTTGCAGCTGCAATGTATTCAGCTTCAGCAGTTGAAGTTGCAACAGATGTTTGCTTCTTTGATTTCCATGACACTAGACAGTTACCCAAGAATTGACAACCACCAGATGTTGACTTTCTTGTCATCTTACACCCTGCATAGTCACTATCTGAAAATGCTGATAACTTGGTATTGCTTGAAGCAGGATACCAAATTCCAAGTGTTGGAGTTCCTTTCAGATATCTGAAAATTCTTTTGACTGCAATAAGGTGTGATTCCCTTGGTGCTGATTGATATCTAGCACAGACACATGTTGAAAACATAATATCTGGTCTAGAAGCAGTTAGATATAAAAGGGAACCTATCATGCATCTGTACATGGTTTGATCAACCTGTTTTCCTTGATCATCAGGTTCAACTTGTGTGATTGGTGTCATGGGAGTGGAACATGATTTACAGTCTTTTAAAGAAAATTTGTTTAATAATTCTTTAACATATTTTGATTGATGTATAAAAGTTCCATTTGTTTGTTGCTTGATCTGCAGTCCCAGAAAGTACTGCAGTTCTCCCATGGTACTCATCTCAAATTTTGATTGCATGAGTTTCTTAAAATCATCACACAGTTTTGTGTTTGTTGAACCAAAAATGATATCATCAACATAAATTTGAACAAGTAGGACATGATTTCCAACATGTTTAATGAAAAGAGTTTTATCAATGGCACCTCTTGTAAAGTTATTTTTGAGTAAAAAGGTGGAGAGTGTATCATACCAGGCTCTTGGAGCCTGTTTGAGCCCATAAAGAGCTTTGTCCAGTCTGTACACCCACTCAGGATGAGAAGGATCCTCAAACCCAGGTGGCTGACAGACATACACATCCTCTTTTATTTTTCCATACAAAAATGCACTCTTTACATCCATTTGATAAACTTTAATTTTGTTGGAAATGGTATAGGCCAGAAATAACCTGATGGCCTCAAGCCTTGCAACTGGAGCAAAGGTTTCATCATAGTCAATTCCCTCTTCTTGAGAGTACCCTTGAACTACCAGTCTTGCCTTGTTCTTGATTATCATACCAGCTTCATCTTGCTTGTTCCTAAAAACCCATCTTGTGCCAATTGGTTGCTTGTTTGGAGGCAAGGGACAGATTTCCCAAACCTGTTGCTTGTTGAACTGAAGTAGTTCATCTTGCATAGCTTGCACCCAATTATTGTCTTTGAGGGCTTCCTGGTACTTCTTTGGTTCCAACTGTGAGATAAAGGCTGAAAATAGGCAAAAGTTGGAGAGCTGGTTTCTGGTCAGAACACCTGAAGCTATATCACCCATGATTTGATCAAGTGGATGATCTCTGTGTTCAATCAGTAGTTGTAAACCACTGACAGGTGTAGGTGGCTCATGTTCTTCAAACAAACTACTGAGGTCTATAATATCTGGTTCAGCAGTTTTAGTGTCTTCAGTAGTTGCAGGTGCTGAAGCAGATGTTTGAGTTTGGCGTTCAGTATTTGTTGAATCAGAAGTTTGTGAAACTTCTGATGGTCTTGAAGTTGACTTAATGACTGTTTGAGGAGTCCATGGTGTAGGATCCTCATCATCAAACCTTTGATCACCATAATAAGTAGGTTTGGAAGAAGTGACAGTCTTTTCAGGTCCAAAGTGGAAGTTGTCAAGGTCAAAAAGTTCAGCAGGATGTGCTGGAATAAGAGTGTGTTTTGACTCATTGAACTTGACATTCAATGTTTCTTCTACTATCCTGGTGTGAGAATTAAAAACCTTGTAGGCTTTTCTAGTTGAAGAGTAACCAAGAAAGTAACCTGAGTCAACTTTGGCAGCAAACTTTGAAATAGATTCCTTGATGTTCAAGATGAAACATTGACACCCAAAAGCCCTGAAAAAGGAGATAAGGGGCTTCATGCCATGAAGAACTTCATAGGCAGTCTTGGAATGTCTCTTGACCACAAGAACTCTATTCTGAACATAACATGATGTGTTAACTGCTTCTGCCCAAAAGTACAAGGGCAGTCCAGAATTAGCTAACATTATTCAGGAGTTCTGGGAACACTGTATTGGATAATAATGCCTTTAGACAAACAGAATTCATCCAGAGTTTTGTTCCTGAACTCTGTCCCATTATCACTTCTAATGGTTTTGACAGGTAGAGAATATTGTTTCTCTACTTGTAGAATGAAGAACTTGATGATTTCAGCAGCCTCATCCTTGGAGAATAAGAAGAATACCCATGTGAATCTTGAGTAGTCATCAATGATGACTAAGCAGTACTTCTTCTTACCAAGGCTCATAATCTTGACAGGTCCAAATAAGTCCATATGGAGTAGTTGAAGACATGCAGTTGTTTTTGATTCTTCAATAGACTTATAGGAGGACTTATGCTATTTTCCCTTTAAATAGGATACACAGTGTTCTTGACACTGGTATACTTTCAAAGGTAGACCTCTGACCAAGCCCATTTTTGTGACTTTATTTATGGTTTTAAAGTTCACATGGCCAAGTCTCCTTTGCCAGAGATCTGTTTCTGAAGTTGATGCCCTTGAGAAGAAACAGGCAGTGTTGTTCAATACTTTGTCTTTCTCAATGTCCACTGCATAGACATTGCCACATCTTTTGGCAATCAGCAAAGTATGATCTTCAATGATCTTCTCTATCAACTTATGGCCTTCTGGTGAGATGATCTTGCATGCTGTCTTTGTGAAAAAGGAAGAGTATCCTTTATCACACATTTATGACACACTCAGCAAGTTGTATTCAAGGTTTTCCACCAGATTGACCTTGTCAAACTGTATTTTTCCAGAGGAGACATTGCCATGTCCTAGCACATATCCCTTAGCTGATAAAGTTGTTTATCAGGTATCTGCATCCAGTCATGTGCATAGAGCCTCCACTATCAACATACCATATGCTGTTTATGCCCCTGGAAACTCTCTGCACATAAAAGAAAATTAGTTAGATTTAGGAACCCAAGCCTGTTTGGCTTTGGGTTTGCTCTTGAGAACAGTTACAGTTTGTTCTTGACTAGGTTGAGAAATCCATGTCTTTTTGGCAATGGATTTTTCATTAAGAACCATGGTGGTATCCTTTTTAGGACCACCATCAACCTTGGTCATCAGTAGTTGTACCATGTTCATTAGATTTTGTATCTCAGCAGTTTGCGAAACTGCTGATGATTCAGGTCTAACTACTGGCAAAGAATTTTGAGAAAAAGATTTTAGTTGAGATTTTATCTTTTTCTGAGAAAAGGTGTTTTCAGGTTGTTGTTTCTTGGGTTTAAAGATTCTCTCATAATCATTTCTGATTTGATTTCCCACAACCTGTTGTTTAATTTTTTGATTGAACTGAATTCCTTTTCTGTATCTACAAAATTCAGTTTTGTGGTTGAACAGACCACAAATTTCAGACTCTTTTGCCTTTTGTTTTTTATCTAAAGGCAAATTTCTGACATTAGTGTAAAGATTTTGCTCATCAGTAGTTTTCAGGATCTCAACTCCTGATGTAGATGAAACTACTGATGGCTTGATGTCAGATTTTGTTAATACTTCTGAAGTACTTTCTTTGAAAATACCAGGATTTCTGTTTAGAAAGTTTTCATGGAAAGATGTGCAGTCTTTCCCTTCAGAAGTTTCATTTGAAACAATTTTTCTCCCATCTTCAGTAGTTTTGGGAGAGAAATCTGTTGGTGTTTCAACATGATGGTACCCTATGCCAAACTTAACATTTGAAGCACTTTGTTTGTTTAGCAATAATTGATACCCCTTACAAGAGATTCCACCCATTTTTCACATGTGATCCTGGTGTCAGCAAGCTCTTGTCTGACATCTCCCAGGTCATTTAGCATGATTTTAATTTGTGCTTGGGTTTCAATAGCCGAGTCAGTTAATTTAGAAACTTCTTTTGTTTTAGCACACATTTTTCTTTCTAAATCACATTTCATCTGTGTGTATTTTCTTTCTAAATCATTGGCTTTTCCTTGTAAGTGCACATTTGTCTCTCTTATAAGAGCAAAAGTTTCTTTGCAAGAATTTGAGCAAAGTTTTGTCAAAGATTCTTTTGATACCTGTGACAATGCACATTTTGAAGTACAGCCTTCAAATGCCATTAAGGCAAAGTTCTTTCTGCCATTGTCTGGTTCTCCCCAGTTGATGTCAAACACCTTGTTGTCTGCATCAGGATTGCACTCTGTGGTGTCAAAAGGGAGACTGCTCCAGTCAACATACCCTGAGGTGAAAAGACTTTGTTGAGAGGGTTGTTGAGGCTGTGGAGGATGTTGAGCATCTGGAAAGGGAGGGATTGATTGTTGGCTCTGCATCTGTTGAGCAGGCATTTGAACATATTGTACTTGTGGCATGTATTGCTGTTGAGGAGCTTGTGCCTGTACAAAATGAGCACTCCCTTGAGTTCCATTATTCCTATTATAATTGGGGTTATAGTTATTTCCAGATTGTGATTGGTTAAAGCTAGAGTTTCTACACTCTCTAGCAAAGTGTCCCAACTTCTGACACTTGTGACATCTCAGTTTAGATTTGTCAAAACCAATTTTTCTATTACTGGTCAATCCTGGAAATTTCCTTCCTGACCTTTTATAAAACTTGTTAGTTTTAATGCTTAGCATGGCCAGTTGGTGTAAAATGTTCATTTCTTCTAAGTCATCACTGCTAAAGTTTTTCAAATCATCCAAGATAAAACATAGATTATCAGCAGTTTGACTTTGGTCATCATTGTCATAACCTGGGAAAGATCTTTCTGATGAGATCCCAGTTGTTATGTCAATGTTGTCATAAGATCCATAGGAACAAGTTGGTGAGTCTTGTCCCAAAAGTGCTGTACTACCTGGAAGGTAGTCATCAGCAGTTTTACCAGATGATTGCAATTTCTTCTTTTGATCAATTTCTCTCTCAAAAGTAAGTAATCTCCCATGGAGTTTTGTAAGAGTATGGGAGCTAAAATCTGGTGAGGATCTTAAAACAATGGAGTATGTTTCCCATTTGTCTGGTAAAGACCTTAAAAATCTATGTAGCATAGACACTGTTGTATAGGTCTGACCATTTAACTTTAGCTCAGATATTAATGAGGAGAATCTTTCAAATTTTTGAGTTAAAGTTTCCCCATTAATATGAGCAAATGTCTCATATTGTTGAGCTAAAATCTCTCTGGTGTTGGCAATCACCTCTTCAGTTCCTCCAAACTGTTCTTTAAGACAATCCCAGAGTTCTTTGGCACTTTCACAATGTAAAAGGCCAGAGTATATCTCATTTGGGAGAGCCATTGCCAACATAGAGAATGCTTTTGCATCTAGCTCAAGTTTTAGGAAATCATCATCTGAATATTCTTTTGGGTCCTTAGGGACCTCAACATTAGTTTCAAGATTGACATTTACTGGTTTGTGAGGACCATATATCACAGATCTCCAACAACCTGTGTTGGTCTGTGACAAGGTATGTGCCATTCTCTTTTGCCATATGTTGTATTCGTTTCTTACAAGCATGGCAGGTTTAGTAGCAGAACCAGTATTATGTGGATCCATTTTAAAGAGTATTGATTTGTCAGATGACTCTTTTAAGTGATGGATGTTGATAAAAAGTGAACTTTTGATCTTTTTATTGAGTATCAATAAGAGCTTTGTGTCTGATTCTCAATTTGTTAGATTGATATGTGATCAGATAAACCAATGCTCTGAGACCAATTGTTGGATCAGTTTGCTCTTTTGTTTAAGTAAGAACTTGCTATCTTTGACACTTAAGTGTTTAGCAAGTTCTTGTATATCAGATTATAAGCACAGCGGAATGTATAAGTTAAAGCAACACTTTTTATACTCAAGAGGAGTTATTACTCCCCCTTGATGATTGAAACTAATAATGACAAGTATTTATTATGAATCTAAGCAGTAAATGAGAATTAGATACTTAGACAGATTCACAATAAATACTGAAATGGAAGAGAACAGTGAAAGTGTTTGAAGGATTTTTCTATTAAAATCAATGTCTAAAATAGAAGGTTGAAGCCTCCTATTTATAGACGTTTACATACATGTATCTTGCCCAAAAAGCAAGTACAGAAACATCAGAAACAAGTTGCACAAGTTGCAACATTGAAACTAACAAATACAGCTAAAAGTAATAGTAAACAATAAACTACTGATACAAAAGGCGGTGGAAAATATCTGATGCTAAGTGCTGATGAATGACAAACTACTGATGAGTAGTTTGTCTTCAGTACTTCTGAAGTGAACTTGTCTGGTTTGGACTTCAGAACTTCTGATGAAGTTTCTTCTTCAACACTTCTCATATCTTCTCTTCAGTACTTCTATACTTAGCCAAAATGACAGAAGTGAATTAGACTAAGGTTTCCAAAAGTGGTTTCACCAATCCTCTTTGTCCTAACAGTTACACATGTGCAATATATATTACATATGTGCAACATATGATACATTGCATATGTGTAATATATATTGCACATGTATAACATATGATATATTACACATGTGAAATATATACTACACATATGCAATATATGATATATTGCACATATGTAATATAAAATTCTCGAGTTCTCTCAATAAAATGAGTTTTCTATTGAACCATCCCGTATATCCCGTATATGTATATATTACTATCTTTAACCCGTTTTAAATTGTTCCTATACTTTGGTGGTTTATATTAATGGTTTAACAGATTTAAATTTTAAAATACATGTTGACCTTCTTTAAAACCGAAATTATATCTTTTAAAAAATCACATTATATTTTTATTTCTTTTAACTATTTGTATACATATATTCATCTTAATTAAAATTAATTAATTAATTCTATCACATAATTGACTAAAATACACTAGTCAAATATTCGTATTAATTAAATACATAAAATTTGTTTATGTGATTGTTAATTACATTTTGTTATCTAAATTTACAAACATTTTCAAAGTTATAACAATAATCAAATTAATATATATTTTCTTTTTATAACTTACAACTTTTAGTTCAAACCCTCTAACTATTTTTGGTAATTTGAAAGCTAAATAAATACCTTTTAAATTTTTTTTTATGTTTCTTTTAATTTAACATATTGATATTTGAAATTGGTTGACAACTTTAAATTCTAATATCAATCAAATTGATTTTGATAAAATTTCGATACTTTGCTTATAAACATTCAAATTTTGACAGTGTTCTAGGTAATCGTCGTATCTCGATTATGGATTAGGAAATCGTCGTATTCTAAGTACGGATAACATCTAATTAAATCTTGAATCTTTATAGTGTCTTAACCTCTTGAATAATGGTATAGTATCTTTATAATATATTAGGCAAAAACTTTTATGGATGTTTTAATATGTTTATAACATCTTTATAATGTTTACAAACTATAAGATATTGTGATTTACCTGTATCTAGAACATCTTAGATACTGTTGAAACTATTTATAAAACTTTAAATATGCAAAATCTACATGATGTAAACATATAATGATTTATAATGAATTATAAATTAACATAAAAATATATTAACTTTTTGAATAAATTAGTAATATTGATAATATAAACAGCGAAAAAAAATACTCACAAGGCGGTTTCGAGCAATAATGGTGAACTCATGATAAACTTTGTTGGCATTTAATGTATATATCATGTTTTGAAACCGGACATATCCTATATCTCCGTCCGTAACATGAGGAACTTTTTCTTTCGAAATTATAAACTGATAACCATCCTCAACAAAAATGTTAAGCTTAATCTTTAGTGTATCAACCTGATGACATACAATCAAGTATGGAACCAAAGGCAAGCTTTTGAATAATTCTGACCAACCATTAATAAACACAAACTGTTTATCAAATTTTTCCACCCTCACTTTCTTCTCAATGACATCATTCAGAAAATTTGAAACATCCTTGTTTTCCAGTTTATTGTACTTCATGTTTTTTGCAAATAACTCAGGAATAATCTGCATAGATAAAGAATAATTAACACCGTATGAATAAAATAAGTATATTATTTAGCTAATTAAAACAAACAATACCAAGAAGTACGGTGTATCTTGATAAACGCGATGTGCAAATAACGCAACATGTCGTTTATCTTTATCTAAAGGTAAAGCAGTGATATTCATGTTTTTCCTTCGGCAATCATCCAAGCTATTCCATTCAATTCCAAGAGGAAAAACGTCAAGCTGATACGTATGCATATCATACGGGTTAAAAACTAATAAATCTCCCTGATTAAGTTGTAGATCCTCAATCATCGTCTTCCAACCTTCGGAGAATACCGGTTCACCATCCCTTTTGGATACACGTATTTTGTAAGACTTATTAGCATCAACTTGTATAACAACGTTACAACAAATACTTTGAAGATACTGAGTGAAAAACCAAGACGGTAAGACCTGCATTTATGTGAAACATATCAAAAAATAACATATAATGTGCATAATAAAAATTTAAAACAATGAATAATCATAGATTTTGTAATACCATAAAGTGTGCCACAACGTTAATTAGTTCTATATAAAATGATGGAAGCATCTTTTCAACCTGTATACATATGAAATCATGTATAATGTTATAAAACAATATCGAACATCAAGGCGTAGACAACATACTTATGTAAAAAAATGGGATTTTAATAAGCGAAAGTTATGTTGCGACATTATTCACACAATAAAGGTTTCAATTATAGCTTCTATGGACGTTAAGATTATTAAAACAACAAAGGCTTTAAGTGTTACAATGAAGACATTAGACCATATAATAACAAAGATCTGGTCATATTCAAATGCAAATTTAATGGTCAACATATGAGATAAAGTTTAGCCGTAATTAAATGTAATTCAAATCACCCATTAACCAAGTTAATTATGACTCCTAAATTGTAATAACGTTTAGCATAGGTTTTAACCTTTATGACTTATCTACAGCCGTTAATCATTCTTTTGATTATGCCTTCTCTGCAGCAACTTAATGCGCAACATATGTGATAATCTTTAGATAAACTTAAATGTCAATCAAATCACCCATTAACTGTGCGATGATAATGACTTCTAAATTGTTAAGTTTTAGCATATGTGAAACGTTTAAATTGTTCTCTGCAGCCATTAATCAACTTCATAAAAGTTCCATGCTCAGTCTCCTATTTGTCCTCCAATGGAGCAATAACTTCTTTAAGTTAAGGAAAACTTGCATCCTTATTCAACGACTCCTCTGAACATGTGAATCTTGCAATATTTCCTCTAATCTTGTATGATCCGATCCAAATATTCTGCATCAAATCTTCCAAAACTTCTTTATTTCTTGATACTTTAACCGTAACAAAACTGTGGTCTTCTTCGCATCTTGTCTCTTTTCCGGCCAATATAAATCTTCGTAACTTCCACATGATCGTTGAGAATGCGCTCCAAATCTGCACCGCTACAGCCGTCCGGGAGATTAGCAATGAAATACATAACCGATTCGTCCGTGGATAAGATGTTCTCAGCGTCGTCTTCCTTTCCTTGTCTTCGTTCGCCGGTTCTTCGGTCACCCATGCCTAGAGAGCTTCCAATTCAGCTTCTTCGGCAGGTGAGAGATATATTTAAAGCTCAGTTTTTTTTATATAATCTTTGGACGTAATTAAAGGTCATTCATATCACAAATTAAGCAACTCAATTAAGCAGATTAATGTACAGAATAACAGTTAATAGATTAAAACATAACAAAAATAAAATCATCTTTACCATGAACAGAAACAATATTGAAAGTACTATGACCTACAGAATAAAAGTTAACGAATTTGCAGAAATTAACCGATCGGACAACATTTTAATGAAGGTAACAGAATTGAATGTTAGTATAACTTACAGGGGATGAAAGTATGAAGGTTAATTGACTATATGGGGTATCAGCTTCGGCTGGAATCTGTTTGTATGAAGTAATAAGTTTATTAGACAATTTATAATACACATGAAGCAAATTTTTATAAAAAAACATATAGATATAGAGATAAAAAGATGAGAATATAATCATTATCCTTTAAAATTTACTTCAAATTTGTGATAAGATAATTGTATTTCAAATTGGTGATAATCCACTGATAATAAAAGGTTCAATGTATGTTGATGTAGGATGGAATGTCCACTAATCGTTATTTTAGATTATATATCATAAAATTTAAAATTCAAATTGATTATAACACAATTCTATTTTTTTTGCTGATAATCCAAAACATGAACCGAAGCATTAAAGGATAATATGTAAAATTCTTTTGATGTGATAAATATTTGAAGTATAATATGTGAAATACTTTTTATGTTAAATGATACCGTTCAATTAACATCATTGAATTTTAAATTGGTAATAATCCAACATATGTTATTATTAACAAATTATTTTATTGTATGATATGTAAAAAAGGAATTATCAAATTCATTTAATCAATAAACATTAAATAAAATAACGTTCGTGATACAATAGAAAGAAAATTCAATTACTTTAAGTGTCTAAAGACTTCTTTGTAAACAACATTGGTCGTCTTATTCGTAGGTTCACCATCTTCGTCTAAAATTAGTAATTTTGCTCCGGATCTACTCTTTACTCTTGAAAGAGAAACATATAATTGTCCATGGGTGAATACAGGTTGTTTTAAAAACAAACCAACTCGAGCAAGTGATTGTCCTTGACTTTTATTTATCGTCATTGCGAAGCAAACACATATGGGAAACTGCCTTCTCTGGAACTTCAATGGAATCTTTTTGTCCGATGGTATCATAGTAATTCTTGGAATATAAGTTCGGGTTCCAATGGTACCTCCTGATATTATTTCAGCCTCTATAACACGTTTAGCCAGTGATTTAATTTGTAGTCTTGAACCATTGCAAAATCCATTCTGTTGATCAATATTTCTTAGCAGCATAACAGGAACACCAACCTTCAACACAAAACGATGATTAGGCAACCCAGATGCTTTCAGTCCGTTTAGAACATCCGGAGAGTATATGTCATCATTTATCTCTTCATTTCTCTTCTCATTCGGACAAAGACAATCCGCGCTCAAGTACTCTTTTGCTTCACCAGGAAATATAGATAGCAAACGATCATTAATCTCATGGACCACTTCATTTTTAGGAGCCAAAATTGCACATTCACGGAAGAATTCAGGATTGTTATAGTTTTGTAGCACATCAGGATAAACAAACTCTATTAGACTTTCAATCGAATCAGACGACGGCTTTATTAAGAGATCATCAGGAATTTCTATAATTGCTTCGCCATCGTTATCACCTCCAACCTTCCCCTCACTGATGTCCAACAACCATTTTGCAAATGTTGCAGTTTCTTTCAAATCACTTGTATTAGATCCAACGGTCAGCCTCATGTTCTTAGTTAACCTTAGCACTTTACATTTGTTCCATAAATAAGAAGAGCTTAAAGCCGCATTAACAATTTGTTGCCTACTTCCGTTTGGAACAACAGGAAGAATGTCACACCCTCAAATTTCCACGTGCGGGGTTTTACCGCGAGGCGCGTGACACACCAGGATCCAAGTCAACGGTCACAATAAACAACACTATATGATACGTAAAAATGACATAATCAAACCATTAAGTTTTCATAAATGATCCAACGCTGCGGAAGCGTAAAACTTTATTACAACGTGAAATCAAAAGTACGAAAGTCTGAAAATACTAAATGAGATGCACATGAATCCTAGACGCCGTGAGACTCCGTGCGCCTATCGACAGCTGCTACCTTAGCGACCTGAGACAAACATGCTAAATACGTCAGCAAATAATGCGGTGAGTTCACAGGTTTTTAATGAATACCGACTCCAAATGTATACCAATGATCAATCCAGACCACATGCATGCAAATCATATGAATACCTGTTACTACTGCGATTGGAAAACCATTACTGGACTCGAATACTGTGAATACTGAATACGTGCCCGAATGAATACTGAATACTGAATACTGCATACTGAATACTGAATACCTAAGAGACAATATGCACCCGCCCGGCCCTCCAAGCCGTCGAGTGGGGCGGGTCAAGCCCAAATAGCGCTATCCACATTTCCCCCGTTGTGCATCCCCGCACATTCATGGTTTCCCCCGGGACTTCCAAAGATCGCATAGTAATATTGTCACACCACGACAACGGCGGAAACACGTGGCGCGACGGTTCAAAAGCATAAAGTCAAGGTTATTGCTAAACACAAGTAATTTAAGAAAATGGGTCATTTATTACGACATCAAATCTGTTTTCAAACATTACACAAAAGTAAATTGTTTTTGGATTAATCATAGAGGTTTCTCATATATATCCCAAATGCCTTAGGAAATAAAAGTGAAACCCCGCAAAAGTTCGACGTCGCATTGGAGATTCTCCGACCCAGCTCGCCTGATCCTTCTTCATCTAGTTACCTGAAAGATATGTTTAAAAGTTTCGTCAATATAAATATATTGGTGAGTTCACAGGTTTTCAGTTTCTAAAACTTGAATACTTGGGAATACCATGTTATGACAATATATAGGAGTTGCAAATTCCTATAACTCTACTTGAGACTATAATCAAACCAAGACGTATATAAATAAAATGCCCCGCTCCAAGTCGTTACTCGGTTTCCCACGACTTAAGTTCAGAATATTTGCACCCCAGGCATAACCTAATGCACAATCGACGCTATCGATTAGGGGTGGGCCTTGTCAGGCACCAATAGTACTATCCGAATATTCCTCCGGTTTCAATTTCCGAATAAATGATTATAGAGGCGAGGACTCAACCCCGAGTGGCGGTCACACCTCAAGTAATAAACCCGTCAAACATTTCCCTAACATATCTTTCCCCCGAAAACGTAAAAATAGTTTAAAATGGGGCCGTGAAACTCACCTGTAACTGCGTCTGGCTCGAAAGGTAGATAGCAAGTGGGTGGTCTCGCACCTACAAATGTCCTAGACGTATAAGTCACTATTCCTATAGTGCATGTGCCTTGGCAAGTTGTACACCCAACTCCCGACCACAAGTTATTCCAAATCCCGTTTAATTAAGCGCGTATCCTAGGTTTTGTTGGCGTTACATTACCCTTTGTGTTACAAGTTATATATTACTCTTGATAATATTTCCTTAACTTGTATTTTATTATCATCGACTCGACGTCACTTAACATATAATTATTTTCCCATTTAAATAATTATACTTAAGATCGCATCGCTCGATATAATATATATTTCAATGCTCGACCCGACTCACTTTGCCACACATTTGTTTTCCCATTTAAACAAACGTGCTAAGATCTTGTCGTTCGATTGTATATTCTTAACGTCCGATTCAACTCACCACACCGTATATTCATTTTCCCATTCAAATAAATATACTAGGATTTCGTTGGTACGACATACACATATATATATCCTTGTCTTCTCGTCGCGGCTTTCCTTCCCGCATATCTACTTTCCCATTAAGTAGATATACTAGAATTTTGCCGAGACGAGCGTACATATATATATAAATGTGTAATTTTTCTTGTTAAGTATATACGTTTGTTTTAACGTCTTATTTGTTTATGTCATGCGCTTCTCCCACGAATAATTCTCTTAACACTTAGGAAAGTGTTCATTAGTTTTCACCCAATGTATATATATATTTTACTTCTTAAAATATATATTTTTCTTATCTTGCCGCAATGGCATTTTTCTCATGATTTGTCCGGGTACGGTTCGTTAACGCGTTTTAGTTCGATATCTTAACTCATTTAGTTAATTTTTCCAAGTTTTTCCCAACATGTATTTTATAGAAATATTATCCATATTTCTTCCTATTTTCACATGTTACTTGGATGGTTTAAAATACTTATGTATTTTTAACCCAACTTGTTAACTTAACTACAAAAATGTTTCCAACACTTTTATATTCCCATTTATATAAAAGTATTCATTTTTGTATAAGTTTCCCAAGTTTATTTAATATTTTTATAAAATCTCTATTTTATAAAAATCCTTATGTTAAAACCCTTTATATTTTTATAACTTTCAAAAATACACTTTTATACAAAATACCCAAGTATTTCTACTAGTATTTACAAAAATCATCCTTAGACTTTATTACTTACATTTTTGACACCAACTTTCCATACTTGTATTTTTGGACTAATAGTTTCTAAAATGTCCATTTTAGTCCTCTAACTTTCAAAGTTACAACTTTAGTCCCTTAACTTACAAAAGTTGCATTTTTCTACTCTAACTTTCAAAGTTAAAATTTTTCACTCAAAATAGTAAACTTTGAAGATTCAACTTTTTATTGGTAAGTTATTTTTGTATCAAAACACTTATGTTAGTCTTATATTCCATATGAAAGACTAATTATATGTGTGTTTTATGTATTTGTCCATTTTATCAAAAAAAAACATTCATCTAAGTAAGCTAACTTAGATTTTCCATTTTCTTCATTTATGAACTTCTAACATGTTTTACCACATATTATAACTTAGATGATCATAATAAGATGATTTAAAGTCACTTTTAACATATTCAAGTTCATTCCATATTCTTAACCAAAACATCATCCTACTTAGTCTTACATGTAAACTTTATATATTTTCAAGACTAATACATCATCATCAACAAATCCATGCTTTATTTTCATATCTTTAACCTTCCATTTTACACATGTAAACCTATTAAAGATTATGTTCAAAACCATTTTTAAACCCTTCATGTACAACTTGCTACTAGGAACACATACATGAATAATAGCAATCAAAAACAAGATTAAGAATGCTTACTACTAGCACAAGGCTAGGGAAGACAAAAACCTTGGATTTGAGAGGGGTTTAGTGTGTTCTTCCAAGTGGTTTAGCTCCAAGCTCTTGAAACACACAATAGGGGTTTGGATGATGGATTGTTTTGAGTAATTTGGAGATGTAAAAACTTGAAGAACAATGTGTGTGTGTGTATGGATGCCCACGGCTCAAGAAAGGAAGAAGAAAGAGTGTTTTGCTTTGTTATTCAATCTCCTAACACATGTTATTTTATACTCTTATCACATGTAATGATGCTAAAGATTCAAGAGATCTTATGGAAGATCATATGTGTACTTGGGAGATTTTTGAAAAGATGATATGTGTGAGTGTATGTGAGCCGTGTATGTATGTAGGAGTGTGAGAGGTTTCTTGCAAATCTTGGTTAATCTTTATAAGGCATCATGATCCTACATCCAAGACCCATCACATACATGCATACTCTAATGTAATGATGTTTAAGTGTTGTCTTGGATTACTAGGGCCATGTGGCCGAAATTTTTATCAAGGGGACAAGGTCATAGTTGCTTTTTGTACTAATGTTCACTCATACCTTTTTCTTACACATTTTGTCTTTGCATAAAGCATGCTTTGCCTAAGATTATAGATTATTATTATCAACACAAGTTGCATGGACACATCCTTGGCCTTTAGGCCGGCCCTTAGAGGGTTTGGGTGGGGTCCACAACTTCAAATGTTTACCCATTGTTTGTTATGTTTAATCCCCCGTCGTTCGGGTGTCGTTCGGGTATTTTTTTCGGGTTTTAATCACGCGTTATCCGGACATTAAAAATACCTTTAATAACCCTTAAATATAGTCTATTTTAAGTGTTGATTGGTTATTTAGGCTCTTGCCGGGTGAAATTTTGAGTTATACGCGTATCGGGTGCGGTACGCGCATTTTATTCGTTACCGGGAGATTTGTACAAGACGTTTTCATTTATGGTTTTGGAGTTCCAAAACTCATTATATCTTATGAAAATACCCTTTATTTTATATCCTGGGTGTCCGGGATCCGTTTCGTTTATTTAATTATTACCGGGTAATTGCCAACTTCCATACCGGATAGCTTATTCGCACATGATCGAATCATGCTTTACCATTAAACGTATGCATTCCTATGCACTATTTGGAAATTGCTATCTCCTAAGGCCTTGATAATTAAATCACACATAATTGCATTTAATTACGTTAATCATATATTAATTAATTTGTACGGAATTACCTTATTTTTGCCGGTTGTTACATTCTCCCCCCGTTAAGAGAATTCCGTCCCGGAATTCACTTCGAGTTCTCCGGTACAGGTGTCTTCTCGAATAGGGCGGGGTACTTTTGCTTCATCCGGTCCAGCCTTTCCCACGTGAATTCCGGTCCACGCTTGGCATTCTAGCGCACTTTGACCAATCTGATCTTGCTGCGCCTTAGTTTTTGGACCTTCCAATCGGTTACCTCGATTGGTTCTTCCACAAAATGTAACTTGTCGTCAATCTGGATTTCGTCAGCAGGAATAATGAGAGTTTCGTCGGATAGGCACTTTTTCAAGTTCGACACATGAAACGTGTCGTGTATCCCACTAAGCTCTTGAGGCAACTCGAGCTTGTATGCCACTGTGCCCACCCTGGACAAGACTTTGAACGGTCCAATATATCGCGGGTTCAGCTTTCCGCGCTTCCCAAAGCGCGCGACACCTAAAGGCTTTCCGCGCTTCCCAAAGGTGACACTTTCAGTAGGACCCTATCTCCGACTTGAAACTCTAAAGGCTTTCGCCTCATATCAGCATAACTTTTCTGGCGGTCCCGGGCCGCTTTGAGGCGTTCCTTTATCAAAAAGACCTTATCCGTGGTCTCTTGAACAATTTCGGGCCCGGTGAGTTGTTTTTCTCCAACTTCCGCCCAACATAATGGCGATCGGCACTTGCGTCCATATAGAGCTTCAAACGGTGCGGCTTGAATGCTCGTATGATAACTGTTGTTGTAAGAAAATTCTACCAATGGCAAGTGCGTATCCCAATTACCTCCGAAATCAATCGCGCATGCCCTTAACATATCTTCCAAGGTCTGGATGGTTCGTTCACTTTGACCATCCGTTTGGGGGTGATATGCGGTGCTCATGTCGAGGCGAGTACCGAGGGCTTCGTTTAAACTTTCCCAAAATCTTGACGTGAAACGACTATCTCGATCGGAGATGATCGAAACAGGTACACCGTGTCTAGATACTACTTCCTTAATATATAGACGGGTCAGTTTCTCCAACTTGTCCGTCTCGCGAATCGGAAGGAAGTGTGCAGATTTCGTAAATCGATCAACGATCACCCAGATCGTGTCATGGCCGCTTGTTGTCTTGGGTAACTTGGTAATGAAATCCATGGTGATTCGTTCCCATTTCCATTCCGGTATTTCCGGTTGCTGGAGCAAACCGGAAGGTCTCTGGTGCTCGGCCTTGACCTTTGCGCAAGTCAAACATCGCGCAACATAGGCTGCTATATCCCTTTTGAAATTCGGCCACCAATAAAGTTCCTTCAAATCGTGGAACATCTTGTCTGCACCAGGGTGGACCGAATATCTAGAACTGTGAGCTTCAGCCAATACTAGCTCACGCAATCCACCATATACTGGAACCCAAATTCTATTCATGAAATACAGTGTCTGGTCCGCTTTTGGTTCCAGTGAATCAACCATCTTTCGTAACCTTTCACCTTTGACATTCTCGGGTTTGAGGGCGTTCACTTGAGCTTCACGAATTCGTTCAGTCATATTCGTGTGGATAGTCAGTCCCAAAGCTCGAACACGCAATGGTTTAACCCGTTCCTTGCGACTCAAGGCGTCAGCTACGACGTTCGCCTTACCGGGATGGTACTTTATCTCACAATCGTAATCGTTTAATAATTCAACCCATCGCCGTTGTCGCATATTCAAATCCTTCTGATCGAAGATGTGTTGTAAACTTTTATGATCAGTGAAAATCGTGCACTTGGTTCCATATAAGTAGTGCCTCCATATCTTGAGAGCGAACACCACTGCACCTAATTCCAAATCGTGTGTAGTGTAGTTCTTCTCATGGATTTTCAGTTGCCTGGAAGCATATGCTATTACTTTTTCTCGCTGCATCAATACACAACCCAAACCTTGATGCGAGGCATCGCAGTAAACCACAAAATCTTCCGTACCGTCTGGAAGTGACAGTATCGGAGCGCCACATAACTTGTCTTTTAACAGTTGGAATGCTGCCTCTTGCTTTTCCGTCCACTCAAATTTCTTATCCTTTTGGGTTAGCATGGTTAAAGCTTGTGCTATTTTTGAAAAGTTCTCGATGAACCTTCTGTAATAACCCGCAAGGCCTAGAAATTGTCGTACTTCGGTAGGAGTTCGAGGGGCTTCCCAATTTTTAATTGCCTCGATCTTGGCGGGATCAACGTGTATGCCCTTCTCGTTTACCACGTGGCCTAAAAAGTGAACTTCCCGAATCCAAAAGTCACATTTCGAGAATTTAGCATAGAGTTTCTCCTTGCGTAATACTTCAAGAATTAACCGAAGGTGATTCTCGTGGTCTTCTTTCGTACGTGAATAGATCAAAATATCGTCAATGAAGACAATGACGAATTTGTCTAGGTATGGCTTACACACGCGGTTCATTAGATCCATGAAAACCGCTGGTGCGTTGGTCAAGCCGAACGGCATCACCAAAAATTCATAGTGTCCATACCGGGTTCTGAAGGCCGTTTTTGGTACATCTTGTTCTTGTATACGCAACTGGTGATAGCCTGACCTCAAATCGATCTTGGAGTAATAGCTGGAACCTTGGAGCTGATCAAATAAATCGTCGATCCTGGGGAGAGGATAGCGATTCTTGATGGTTAGCTTGTTCAGCTCTCGATAGTCGATGCACATGCGAAATGTGCCATCCTTCTTCTTCACAAATAAGACGGGAGCTCCCCAAGGTGAGAAGCTCGGTCTTATAAAACCTTTGTCCAATAATTCTTGTAGCTGGCTGGACAGTTCCTGCATCTCTGATGGAGCTAGGCGGTATGGCGATCGTGCCACAGGAGCTGCTCCGGGAACGAGGTCGATGCGGAACTCGACTTGTCGAGGTGGCGGTAACCCCGGCAAATCTTCTGGAAATACATCCGGAAAATCTCTGGCGACTGGAATGTCTTCCAACTTTCGCTCGTCGGCCTTCTTGTCCACTACGTGTGCCAAGAACGCGACAAGCCCTTTTCTTAGACACTTACGAGCCTTCATGCTCGAAATAATCCTTAATGGCGTCCCGTGTCTTTCCCCTTGAATTGAGAGAGTTTCACCGCTTGCGAGGGGAACTTGAATAACCTTATCGTTGCAAACCACAATGGCACGGTGCGCGGACAACCAATCCATGCCGACAACGATGTCAAAACTTCCCAATACGACCGGCAATAGATCAATCCCAAACTCGTGCCCACAGAGTTCTAATTTACAATCTTTTGCTACTTCTCTCGTTTCAATAGTTTTACCATTAGCCAGTTCTATAGAGTAGGGTGTATCTAGTTTGCTAGTTTTTAAACCAAGTAGTCTTTTAAACTCAATGGATACGAAGCTAAAGTCAGCACCGGTATCAAATAATACAGAGGCATAATGACCATTTAGAGGAAACGTACCAGTGACCACATTGGGGTCTTGCCGTGCATCACCGGCTCCAATCACAAATGCCCGGCCGCGGGCCTGATTGTTGACCTTGGGGCAATCTTTCTTCCAATGATCTAACGACCCGCATGCAAAGCATGGTCTAGCCCCTCCATTCTTTGGTGCTCCAGAACGGCACTCTTCAGTCTTGTGCCCGGTGCGGTGGCACTTCCCACAAGTTAACCCGTTGTTTCTCCCCTGACCTCCCTGCTTGTTACCGTTACCACGTCCCGTGGCGACATATCCCTTTCCCTTTTTGTTCGAGCTACCCGACGCTCGGTCCCTTTTTCCTTCATCTCTCTTTCTTTTCCCAAACCTCGGCCTGTTACCCTGATCATTAGTCACAACAGCTGAACTTGATCCCTGATTCTTGGCCTCAACACTGCTTGCCTCAGAAATTTTTAACCCTGAAACTTGGCGGATTAGGGTACCCATGCGGATAGCATCCTCAGTGAGACTTAGTGCCAGATCAATCGCCTCGCGCATGGTCGTGGGCTTGGAAGAGGTGACCATGCTGCGGATCTGTGGTGCTAACCCGAATAAGTAACGTTCCACCTTGTTCTTTTCCGGTGTAACCAGACGAGGTACCAGTCGAGCGAGATCATGAAATCTAGACGTATATCCAGTAACGTCTGCTCCTACCATGGTGAGGGTCCAGAACTCGGTTTCCAACTTCTGAACTTCGCTTGCCGGGCGGTATTCGGCAGTCATAAGTTCCTTCAGTGCCGCCCATGATAGAGAGTATGCAACATCATCTCCTAGAGACTGTACTTGGCCATTCCACCAAGTTAGTGCCTGATCTAGGAACAGGTTGGTGGCGTACATGACAGATTGTCGAGGGGTACACCCGCTGATGCGGATAACTGCCTCGGTCTTTTCGAACCATTTGACCAGGCCTATGGAACCCTCAGTGCCGCTGAAGTTTATTGGCTTGCAGTCCAAGAAAGCCTTGAAAGTGCAGCCGCGCTCTCCCGAGGCTGTCCCTGTAATAGTAATGTAGTATGTTATTATGGAATAGGAGTTTTTGAAATATTCTCCCATTACTTTTTCATTTATTCTTAAACCTCTTACCAGTGGGGGAGGTCTCTCTTTGCTCGCTCCCTGTCCTGTCATGGGAGTGTTCAGAGCGTGCGGCTTCATGCTCAGCGATGGCGCGAGCTATGCGTTCAGATATCATGGTTTCGAGTTCGGCCGGCGTTGCGGGCAGTCCGTCTGCTCCGCTATTGCTTCTAGTGGCTGGTGCCATTTTTCTTCAATAATAATTATCAAAGGTTAATTTGGCAAACATTTATACAATATAAAGCATAAATAACAAACCAAAGTATGAACACAATAATCACACCATGTCAACATACCAACACATCATACAAAAATAAATAGTAATCAACACAACATCACCACACAAATATACAACCACAACATATGGAGTAAGCAATAATAATTATAGACAACAACATATTTCACCATAATAATAAGATTTTTCATTAATTTCAATAATACCAGTACAATGCTTGTTCATAATACAAAATGGAGAATACATTTCTCATACAATACATTGCTTTTGAAATAATAAAACATCATATCATACGCCGTAATACCCGTACGGCTAGGCAAAATGCAGACGAGTGTCATAACCCGTGCTGTACTACCATACTGCTGCTAATATGTACATAAGCTGGTGTGTCTTCTGTGCATCCCCGATACATCCTACTGTGGCGGTGGCGGAGGAAACTGATACTGAGGCGCATACATGCTAATCGTCATGCTGATCTCCGTGATGCGCTCGTACAAAAACTGTCGATGCGCCCAGTGTGCATCCCCAGTAATCCCGCACTGCGCATCCATGCGCAAGAGCTCCTCTGCGTAATGCGCTAAGGCATCACGAGTGTCAATCATCCTCGCCCACATCAATCTCGTCTGCTGTTCAACCTGATTCACGGTGCGCTGCACCGTGTTGACTAGAGTCTGAAAGTCCTGCTCTAAAGTGATGGTTGAGGTCCGGGCGGGTCCAGAGGGGGTGTCATCCTGTGAAGGTGGGACGGTCCGGGTATATCAGGGCGAACTGGCTGGAATGGGCCAAAAGGGTCTGGTGCGTGGAAGAACATCGGGGCAAAGCCCTGTGGTATGGGTGTAAAGAGTGGAGGTCTCATGTAAGGATCTCCCGCACCCAAAGGGTATGGTGCAGGTGTCATGCCGGGTAAGGTGGGTATCGGCAGTGTCATGGTCATGGTGGGTGGTGGTGGTACAGGCTCGGCTAAAGGGGTCAAGAGAGGCTCAGAGATAGTGGCCTACTCTGGGGTGGACACCACTACAGGGGGTGTGGGAGGGCTCGCAGTGGCGAATGCCTCCATGCCTGCCCTATGTAGCTCGGAGCTACGGGCGGGGCTACCCTCATGTACAAGTGCTGCTGGGGCTGGCTCCTCCTGAGGTATAGGCTCGAGTGCTGGTGGGGCTATGGGGTCGGCTGGGGCGTCCTCTAGCATTGGAGCCACTGGCTCCTCCTGATCAGCCTGAATCTCGGGCACCAACATGTGCCCTACCGAACCTACAGACTCGTCGTCGGAGTCGTCGGATATCCACCCGTTCCTCCCACGGGGGATAGGCAGGAGTCTCATGCCTGCAGGTACGTGAATGTGGGGTACCGGTGCCGGCTCGTGCTCGGCGTGAACCTGTCGGCGGAATGGAGACTCTGCCGCATCCGACTGGGCTGGGTTTGGTCGCGAAGGACCGGCACAGCCGTCAGGGAAGTCCCTGATGGCTCGAACGGGGTGTACGGCCAAAGGTGCGGCCGGTACAATGGGCAGTGGCGCGTCAATCACGGCCGGTGCCCAGTGGGGGTCCTCGCTGGGGTCTGTCTCATCTGAGCTATCGTCGCCTGCTCCGTCGGCGGCGACGCCCATCTCTACGTCCTCATCTCCCGAGGAGAGCACTACCAACTCTGCTGGCTCTGGTGGTGGTGCTGGGATGATCTGTAAGCTACTGTCGTAGCTCGGCGCGATACTTCCTGCGTTCGACATTCCTGGCAAAAGAACCGTACTAATATATTTAAATTAGACAGTTATGGTGTACTCTATAGTAACCTTCCTAACTTCTAATTTCACGTTAAAGCATAACAATACCCATGGCTGGCTTGGTCGGAATCTCCTCATGCCCAATGCTTCTTGAAAATTACTTTTATTTAATACCTTTATATATTTTCTTTTTGAAAACTTTATTATTTGAACCAAATCCGGTTATAGTCTAGTTTTTAAAGAAAATACTCTAGTTCGCTATAACCTTGGCTCTGATACCACGTTCTGTCACACCACGACAACGGCGGAAACACGTGGCGCGACGGTTCAAAAGCATAAAGTCAAGGTTATTGCTAAACACAAGTAATTTAAGAAAATGGGTCATTTATTACGACATCAAATCTGTTTTCAAACATTACACAAAAGTAAATTGTTTTTGGATTAATCATAGAGGTTTCTCATATATATCCCAAATGCCTTGGGAAATAAAAGTGAAACCCCGCAAAAGTTCGACGTCGCATTGGAGATTCTCCGACCCAGCTCGCCTGATCCTTCTTCATCTAGTTACCTGAAAGATATGTTTAAAAGTTTCGTCAATATAAATATATTGGTGAGTTCACAGGTTTTCAGTTTCTAAAACTTGAATACTTGGGAATACCATGTTATGACAATATATAGGAGTTGCAAATTCCTATAACTCTACTTGAGACTATAATCAAACCAAGACGTATATAAATAAAATGCCCCGCTCCAAGTCGTTACTCGGTTTCCCACGACTTAAGTTCAGAATATTTGCACCCCAGGCATAACCTAATGCACAATCGACGCTATCGATTAGGGGTGGGCCTTGTCAGGCACCAATAGTACTATCCGAATATTCCTCCGGTTTCAATTTCCGAATAAATGATTATAGAGGCGAGGACTCAACCCCGAGTGGCGGTCACACCTCAAGTAATAAACCCGTCAAACATTTCCCTAACATATCTTTCCCCCGAAAACGTAAAAATAGTTTAAAATGGGGCCGTGAAAATCACCTGTAACTGCGTCTGGCTCGAAAGGTAGATAGCAAGTGGGTGGTCTCGCACCTACAAACGTCCTAGACGTATAAGTCACTATTCCTATAGTGCATGTGCCTTGGCAAGTTGTACACCCAACTCCCGACCACAAGTTATTCCAAATCCCGTTTAATTAAGCGCGTATCCTAGGTTTTGTTGGCGTTACATTACCCTTTGTGTTACAAGTTATATATTACTCTTGATAATATTTCCTTAACTTGTATTTTATTATCATCGACTCGACGTCACTTAACATATAATTATTTTCCCATTTAAATAATTATACTTAAGATCGCATCGCTCGATATAATATATATTTCAATGCTCGACCCGACTCACTTTGCCACACATTTGTTTTCCCATTTAAACAAACGTGCTAAGATCTTGTCGTTCGATTGTATATTCTTAACGTCCGATTCAACTCACCACACCGTATATTCATTTTCCCATTCAAATAAATATACTAGGATTTCGTTGGTACGACATACACATATATATATCCTTGTCTTCTCGTCGCGGCTTTCCTTCCCGCATATCTACTTTCCCATTAAGTAGATATATACTAGAATTTTGCCGAGACGAGCGTACATATATATATAAATGTGTAATTTTTCTTGTTAAGTATATACGTTTGTTTTAACGTCTTATTTGTTTATGTCATGCGCTTCTCCCACGAATAATTCTCTTAACACTTAGGAAAGTGTTCATTAGTTTTCACCCAATGTATATATATATTTTACTTCTTAAAATATATATTTTTCTTATCTTGCCGCAATGGCATTTTTCTCATGATTTGTCCGGGTACGGTTCGTTAACGCGTTTTAGTTCGATATCTTAACTCATTTAGTTAATTTTTCCAAGTTTTTCCCAACATGTATTTTATAGAAATATTATCCATATTTCTTCCTATTTTCACATGTTACTTGGATGGTTTAAAATACTTATGTATTTTTAACCCAACTTGTTAACTTAACTACAAAAATGTTTCCAACACTTTTATATTCCCATTTATATAAAAGTATTCATTTTTGTATAAGTTTCCCAAGTTTATTTAATATTTTTATAAAATCTCTATTTTATAAAAATCCTTATGTTAAAACCCTTTATATTTTTATAACTTTCAAAAATACACTTTTATACAAAATACCCAAGTATTTCTACTAGTATTTACAAAAATCATCCTTAGACTTTATTACTTACATTTTTGACACCAACTTTCCATACTTGTATTTTTGGACTAATAGTTTCTAAAATGTCCATTTTAGTCCTCTAACTTTCAAAGTTACAACTTTAGTCCCTTAACTTACAAAAGTTGCATTTTTCTACTCTAACTTTCAAAGTTAAAATTTTTCACTCAAAATAGTAAACTTTGAAGATTCAACTTTTTATTGGTAAGTTATTTTTGTATCAAAACACTTATGTTAGTCTTATATTCCATATGAAAGACTAATTATATGTGTGTTTTATGTATTTGTCCATTTTATCAAAAAAAACATTCATCTAAGTAAGCTAACTTAGATTTTCCATTTTCTTCATTTATGAACTTCTAACATGTTTTACCACATATTATAACTTAGATGATCATAATAAGATGATTTAAAGTCACTTTTAACATATTCAAGTTCATTCCATATTCTTAACCAAAACATCATCCTACTTAGTCTTACATGTAAACTTTATATATTTTCAAGACTAATACATCATCATCAACAAATCCATGCTTTATTTTCATATCTTTAACCTTCCATTTTACACATGTAAACCTATTAAAGATTATGTTCAAAACCATTTTTAAACCCTTCATGTACAACTTGCTACTAGGAACACATACATGAATAATAGCAATCAAAAACAAGATTAAGAATGCTTACTACTAGCACAAGGCTAGGGAAGACAAAAACCTTGGATTTGAGAGGGGTTTAGTGTGTTCTTCCAAGTGGTTTAGCTCCAAGCTCTTGAAACACACAATAGGGGTTTGGATGATGGATTGTTTTGAGTAATTTGGAGATGTAAAAACTTGAAGAACAATGTGTGTGTGTGTATGGATGCCCACGGCTCAAGAAAGGAAGAAGAAAGAGTGTTTTGCTTTGTTATTCAATCTCCTAACACATGTTATTTTATACTCTTATCACATGTAATGATGCTAAAGATTCAAGAGATCTTATGGAAGATCATATGTGTACTTGGGAGATTTTTGAAAAGATGATATGTGTGAGTGTATGTGAGCCGTGTATGTATGTAGGAGTGTGAGAGGTTTCTTGCAAATCTTGGTTAATCTTTATAAGGCATCATGATCCTACATCCAAGACCCATCACATACATGCATACTCTAATGTAATGATGTTTAAGTGTTGTCTTGGATTACTAGGGCCATGTGGCCGAAATTTTTATCAAGGGGACAAGGTCATAGTTGCTTTTTGTACTAATGTTCACTCATACCTTTTTCTTACACATTTTGTCTTTGCATAAAGCATGCTTTGCCTAAGATTATAGATTATTATTATCAACACAAGTTGCATGGACACATCCTTGGCCTTTAGGCCGGCCCTTAGAGGGGTTTGGGTGGGGTCCACAACTTCAAATGTTTACCCATTGTTTGTTATGTTTAATCCCCCGTCGTTCGGGTGTCGTTCGGGTATTTTTTTCGGGTTTTAATCACGCGTTATCCGGACATTAAAAATACCTTTAATAACCCTTAAATATAGTCTATTTTAAGTGTTGATTGGTTATTTAGGCTCTTGCCGGGTGAAATTTTGAGTTATACGCGTATCGGGTGCGGTACGCGCATTTTATTCGTTACCGGGAGATTTGTACAAGACGTTTTCATTTATGGTTTTGGAGTTCCAAAACTCATTATATCTTATGAAAATACCCTTTATTTTATATCCTGGGTGTCCGGGATCCGTTTCGTTTATTTAATTATTACCGGGTAATTGCCAACTTCCATACCGGATAGCTTATTCGCACATGATCGAATCATGCTTTACCATTAAACGTATGCATTCCTATGCACTATTTGGAAATTGCTATCTCCTAAGGCCTTGATAATTAAATCACACATAATTGCATTTAATTACGTTAATCATATATTAATTAATTTGTACGGAATTACCTTATTTTTGCCGGTTGTTACAAATATAATGAATACTCTAAAACATAATGAATACGTGAAAACATAATGAATACTCCAAACCCAATGAATTCATGAATACCAAATCGTAGTTGACACATCTTTCCTGAAAACTTAGTTGAAACACCTTTTATGAAAACATAGTTGAAACGCCTTTTATGAAAACATAGTTGACACATGTTTAAAGGACACAGCATGTTTTCTCCCCCGAAAATGTAAAACCAGTAAAAGAGTGGGGCCGTGAAACTCACCTTATAGTGCGTCTTCCGATAACTAGAATTCCAACACGTGTATGATAATCCCAACTAATGACAACCTATCAATGAGTTTACATAAGTGTGATGACTACTAACCCGAAGGCTAACAAGTCCCCGATTGTCCAGATCATAACCAAGTATGTTTTAAAACGTGTTTAAATGTTCAACCGACACAATAGACCGACCCGACATCCCGTTGGTGACCCATTATCCTAACTAATCAAGTACACATAGATTACACGCAAGGTTCAAGCATAAAACACTTAGTTTGTATCAAAAATCTCATTTTTGTTAACGTAGGGTCGAATGTAGTGGTAAGTGGTCGAAGGTGACTTGGATTGGTCGAATGTGGGTTCAAACTTCCACCTTCGCCCCTTTTTCTTCCACCTTCGCCCACTTGTGGTTCATTCGCCCCTCAAGTTTCCAGGTTCGACCCCTGGAACCCACCTTCGCCCGTTCGACTAGCCGAAGGTGTTCCAGGTTCGACCCTGCTGTGTTGTTTACTCAAAAACGCGTCCAAAAACATCCGAAAACATCACGAAACATCATGAGTTACAGCAGTCAAGCATCATTAATATATTCCTACGAAACCCTACCAATTTTACCCCAAAATCTATCCGTTTTTACAAGTTTCCTAAAATAGTAAATTATGGAGATGTCACATCATCATGCATGAAAATATTACCCAATTAGGAAACTTCTGAAATCAATCAATAATCAGCTCATCATCATCAAATCATCATGAACAAGAAACCCCTATCATAACCTTATCATAACCATCCAAAACAAGCCCTAAATCTAACTAAAACCCCTTTAATCGTCAAACCACCATCAACAATCAAAGGTAACATGTTTCAATCATAACCCATCATTATTAACAGCCCTAGGTTGTTATCATATCATCTATACAACAAGAAATCATCAAACAATGCATAATATCATATTAACACATGTTTAGTTTGCATAAAACTCATTGTTTATGAATAGGTTTTATTTAGAAAGATATTAGGAAGGTTTTTACCCATAAAACATGTTGATATCAGATCTGGACCCTTGGGGTTTAGATGAAAACAAGTTAAAATTGTTTAAAAAGGATTTGGAATGAAGAACACACCTTAGATTTTCACTTGTAATGATTTAGAGAGTTAGGTTATGAAAAACAAGCTCAAAAACTCCTTCCCCAATGATAATAGCTGATAGAGAGTGTTTGGAGGCGTTTAGGGTTTGTGAAATGGTGAAAAATGGCTAAGGATGGTATTTATACCCAGTCCAGGTTCGCCCCTTTTATGTGGTCGAATGTGGAACTTTTCCACATTCGCCCATTTGTAATGGTCGAATGTGGAACTTTTCCACATTTGCCCACTTTGTTTCTACGTTCGCCCATTTTTCAAGTTCCATTTCCACGTTCGCCCACTATTTCCACATTCAGGTCATCAGCACTTTTTAACACATGTTAACAGCACTTTTAACACATGTTAACCTTTTTCCAGTTTGTCGTGTTTAACGCATCCTAACACATCTTAACACATAAGCATGCATCCATAGTCTATACTTAGCATGTTTAGGCACGTATAATCATTTGTACATCGTTTAAGCAAGTATAAGTACACAATCCACCACACGACCCATAATCTACACATATTAGTTCATGTAATGTCACCAACAACGGAACCCGGTACTAGTGTATTCCCAAAATGACTCCCAATGATCCTCCAGATCATTGAACCCTGGACAATCCTAATCTGACCCGACTCAACTAACCCAGTTAAGTTTGTTTATAAACGTTTCTCGCTAAGGTAGACTTATGTGTTTATAAAATGTTGACCCAAACATGCCGGGTGTCACATCATCCCCCTGTTGAAAGAATTTTCGTCCCGAAAATTTCCCGAAGTCAAAGAGAACGAAGCGATAAAAAGAAAAATTTTCCCGGTCGTCACATCATCCCCCTGTTGAAAGGAATCTCGCCCCGAGATTCACTCTTCGACAGTAATGAGTGTCGACCTAACCCAAGTAACGTTTCCCCAGAACACAAACGAAATGATAAGCACGAACGAAAGATGATATCAACGAATACTCTGTGCCGGGGAACCGCCCTCCCCAAAGTGAATAGAAAACAATGAATCCCCCTGATCGAAGGCCTACTAGAGACTACTATGATCGGTATAAATGATACACCGGTACCGTCTAAGTAACATCTCCAAAGGACCCACATCAGACTCATGAATGCAAAATGATGACCAAGTACCAAACTGAATGCACACAATGAATACGAATTGCCAAACAATGCGAACGAGAATGAATACGAGCATAACGAGAATCAAGAAAAGAATACTCACCAGTAACAGTGTCAGGATCCTCCTGGTTCTCCCTAGCGCCAATGACGTAGACATGACCACGAGTAGTTCGACCGCCGCCTTCATTCCCAGCACCACTTGCAGTCCCTTGGTTCAGCTTAGGACAATCCCACTTGAAGTGTCCATTATCCCCACAGTGATAACATCCCTGCCTCCCCTGAGGAGCAGTAGCAGTGGTAGTAGTAGTGGCCTGTGCCGGTTGTAACTGAAGAGTAGTCCTACAGTCCTTAGCATGATGACCAAAACGCTGACACCGTCGACAGCGAAACCTCTCACAATCACCCGTATGATGAAACCCACACTCACCACACTTCGGGAGTTTCCCAGTATATCCCCCAGACCTCTGCTCGGATGATGCTCCCACAACCTCTTGCTTCTTCGCCTGCGGCTGGGACGACCCAGCGCTCTTTCCAGCACTCTCCCACTTTCTCTTATTGTCCGCAGGGGCTTTCACAGCAGCACCCCTCGGAGGTAGAACGCCCTCAGCAACCTTCATGTTGGTCAGCTTGTGAGCTGCCCGAACAGTGGCCAACATAGTAGTGTGATCAGCAGCAGCAACCAGTCCAGCAATCTCCGGCACTAACCCAGCAACGTAGTGCTCAATCCTCCGGTACTCCGGTGTAGCCAACCCGGGGCACATCACAGCCAACTCGTTGTGCCTAGCAGTAAACTCCTCGATCTCCGACCCAACCATCTTCAGATTCCAGAACTCATGCTCCAACTTCATAATCTCGTCTCTTGGGCAATACTCTGCCCTCAACATCTGAACAAACTCGGACCACGGCATAGCATTGGCCTCACCCAGACCAAGGTTCGCAGTGGTGGAGTTCCACCAGGTCAACGCATGTCCCTCCAGTGTAGCAGAAGCATACTTGACGCGATCAGCGTCGGGACAGTTACACATAGCAAACACCGACTCAATCTTCTCCAACCACCTAAGTAGTCCCACCGCTCCTTCAGTCCCATTGAAGAAATGGGGCTTACAGTCCATGAACTTCTTGTACGTGCACCCAGTCTGCATCTGATTAGTATTTCCCAGGGTCTGCTGAGCAGCCTGGAAAGCAGCCAACGCAACGTTCAACTGTTGTTGCAACATGTGCTCCAACTCCGCCTGAGTCATGGTGATGTTCCCACCACCTCGTCCACCGCCATTGCGACCCCCGCCGCCACCACGGCGTCCACCAGCACGTCCACCAGCGCGACCAGACATGTTCTGCCAAACATGAGACAAAATACGCAAAATCACCAACAGATCGGGCTACAAGTGACCAAACGAATTCAGAACATGGTTCCAGCATGACCATTAGTCCGAACATGAAGTCCACCAAGATTTTCATGCATTTCGATTTATGATTTCGTGTGCACCCGAAATAACAAATCGCTCTACATGGTCCTCTAGGCGTGCTCCTAGCTAGAACTTCAAATCACCCGATACCCACATTCCTAAAAGAAACTGTTATCGCACGAAGATTCCAAAGTGAACAGTCACTTAGGAGTGTACTATGACAAGTACTAGTGCATGATAGTGTGTGAGTAAGCAAGTATGTAAGCGAATAGTCCCTTCAACTTCAAACCCGAAGAAGAAGATAGAACCCAGGTAGGAATAACAAAAGATAGATAACGTGATACTGTGTGATGAGGACACCGACACCCCGACAAGGTTAATATGTTTTCCAAATGACACGACTCGTAACTATGTGTGACCGTCTAACGTGTGTGATACTCGGCTATAGACTAGACTCTACATGCAGTCCTAGTTCACTATAACCATTGGCTCTGATACCAATCTGTCACACCCTCAAATTTCCACGTGCGGGGTTTTACCGCGAGGCGCGTGACACACCAGGATCCAAGTCAACGGTCACAATAAACAACACTATATGATACGTAAAAATGACATAATCAAACCATTAAGTTTTCATAAATGATCCAACGCTGCGGAAGCGTAAAACTTTATTACAACGTGAAATCAAAAGTACGAAAGTCTGAAAATACTAAATGAGATGCACATGAATCCTAGACGCCGTGAGACTCCGTGCGCCTATCGACAGCTGCTACCTTAGCGACCTGAGACAAACATGCTAAATACGTCAGCAAATAATGCCGGTGAGTTCACAGGTTTTTAATGAATACCGACTCCAAATGTATACCAATGATCAATCCAGACCACATGCATGCAAATCATATGAATACCTGTTACTACTGCGATTGGAAAACCATTACTGGACTCGAATACTGTGAATACTGAATACGTGCCCGAATGAATACTGAATACTGAATACTGCATACTGAATACTGAATACCTAAGAGACAATATGCACCCGCCCGGCCCTCCAAGCCGTCGAGTGGGGCGGGTCAAGCCCAAATAGCGCTATCCACATTTCCCCCGTTGTGCATCCCCGCACATTCATGGTTTCCCCCGGGACTTCCAAAGATCGCATAGTAATATAACGAATACTCTAAAACATAATGAATACGTGAAAACATAATGAATACTCCAAACCCAATGAATTCATGAATACCAAATCGTAGTTGACACATCTTTCCTGAAAACTTAGTTGAAACACCTTTTATGAAAACATAGTTGAAACGCCTTTTATGAAAACATAGTTGACACATGTTTAAAGGACACAGCATGTTTTCTCCCCCGAAAATGTAAAACCAGTAAAAGAGTGGGGCCGTGAAACTCACCTTATAGTGCGTCTTCCGATAACTAGAATTCCAACACGTGTATAATAATCCCAACTAATGACAACCTATCAATGAGTTTACATAAGTGTGATGACTACTAACCCGAAGGCTAACAAGTCCCCGATTGTCCAGATCATAACCAAGTATGTTTTAAAACGTGTTTAAATGTTCAACCGACACACTAGACCGACCCGACATCCCGTTGGTGACCCATTATCCTAACTAATCAAGTACACATAGATTACACGCAAGGTTCAAGCATAAAACACTTAGTTTGTATCAAAAATCTCATTTTTGTTAACGTAGGGTCGAATGTAGTGGTAAGTGGTCGAAGGTGACTTGGATTGGTCGAATGTGGGTTCAAACTTCCACCTTCGCCCCTTTTTCTTCCACCTTCGCCCACTTGTGGTTCATTCGCCCCTCAAGTTTCCAGGTTCGACCCCTGGAACCCACCTTCGCCCGTTCGACTAGCCGAAGGTGTTCCAGGTTCGACCCTGCTGTGTTGTTTACTCAAAAACGCGTCCAAAAACATCCGAAAACATCACGAAACATCATGAGTTGCAGCAGTCAAGCATCATTAATATATTCCTACGAAACCCTACCAATTTTACCCCAAAATCTATCCGTTTTTACAAGTTTCCTAAAATAGTAAATTATGGAGATGTCACATCATCATGCATGAAAATATTACCCAATTAGGAAACTTCTGAAATCAATCAATAATCAGCTCATCATCATCAAATCATCATGAACAAGAAAACCCCTATCATAACCTTATCATAACCATCCAAAACAAGCCCTAAATCTAACTAAAACCCCTTTAATCGTCAAACCACCATCAACAATCAAAGGTAACATGTTTCAATCATAACCCATCATTATTAACAGCCCTAGGTTGTTATCATATCATCTATACAACAAGAAATCATCAAACAATGCATAATATCATATTAACACATGTTTAGTTTGCATAAAACTCATTGTTTATGAATAGGTTTTATTTAGAAAGATATTAGGAAGGTTTTTACCCATAAAACATGTTGATATCAGATCTGGACCCTTGGGGTTTAGATGAAAACAAGTTAAAATTGTTTAAAAAGGATTTGGAATGAAGAACACACCTTAGATTTTCACTTGTAATGATTTAGAGAGTTAGGTTATGAAAAACAAGCTCAAAAACTCCTTCCCCAATGATAATAGCTGATAGAGAGTGTTTGGAGGCGTTTAGGGTTTGTGAAATGGTGAAAAATGGCTAAGGATGGTATTTATACCCAGTCCAGGTTCGCCCCTTTTATGTGGTCGAATGTGGAACTTTTCCACATTCGCCCATTTGTAATGGTCGAATGTGGAACTTTTCCACATTCGCCCACTTTGTTTCTACGTTCGCCCATTTTTCAAGTTCCATCTCCACGTTCGCCCACTATTTCCACATTCAGGTCATCAGCACTTTTTAACACATGTTAACAGCACTTTTAACACATGTTAACCTTTTTCCAGTTTGTCGTGTTTAACGCATCCTAACACATCTTAACACATAAGCATGCATCCATAGTCTATACTTAGCATGTTTAGGCACGTATAATCATTTGTACATCGTTTAAGCAAGTATAAGTACACAATCCACCACACGACCCATAATCTACACATATACTTAATTAGTTCATGTAATGTCACCAACAACGGAACCCGGTACTAGTGTATTCCCAAAATGACTCCCAATGATCCTCCAGATCATTGAACCCTGGACAATCCTAATCTGACCCGACTCAACTAACCCAGTTAAGTTTGTTTATAAACGTTTCTCGCTAAGGTAGACTTATGTGTTTATAAAATGTTGACCCAAACATGCCGGGTGTCACAAAGAATTTGTCTAAAATCGCCACCAAAAACAAAAACTTTTCCTCCAAATGGTGTATCAGCATTTGTCAAAACATCACCATTGAATAAATCTGACATTGACCTATCGAGTGCTTCAATTGCATGCCTATGTATCATTGGAGCTTCGTCCCATATGATCAATTTAGTTTCTTTCAATAAATGAGCAAGAGGACTGTTTGCTAGGATATGGCATTGTGAATCTTCATTAACGTTAATAGGAATAGAAAAGCGGGAATGTGCGGTCCTACCTCCTGACAGTAGCAAAGATGCAATACCACTTGATGCAACGTTTAACACAATATCACCTCTACCTCGTATTGCCGTTGACAATGTCTTCCATAAATAAGTTTTTCCAGTTCCACCGTAACCATAAACAAAGAAAATACCCCCTTTCTGACCATCCACAGCTTTCATAATTTCATCAAAAATTTGTCTCTGTTCATCAGTTAAAGAGTTAAACATGGGGTCAAATTCATTAACTAATTCCGTACGATCATAATTCAACTCCTCATTGATTAAACGATTCTGAGCGGAAGCTATTGATTGATCATCCGGAAAAGGCATACATGGAAATCTCCTTAAACTTGAGTTATTTCGTAGCATAAATTTTTCAATCTCAGCCAAAGTCAAGTTCTTTATCTGATCTTCGGTAAGCGATAAATCTAAAGCATGGAAAAAACAAATGCAATAGCTTAAAAAACACTAAATATATAAAAACAAATATGGACACAATCACGAATCATCATGCATATTAAAATGCGTTATATGCAAGTATTAATTGAAATCGATGAGGTGATATTCTAACTGAAACGATGAAACCTATATATAAAGTGAAGTGTTCATATACAAATTACTGCACAACTTAATTCTGAAATGCATCTTTAAGGTTTTCTAAATGGCTTCCTTTTTAAGGAGACGTTTCGTCTTCGTAGTTTTAAAACTGACTTAATCGATTGGAACTGACAAAAACATATTCAACCTTTAATTAAATAACCTTATCCTTAACAATCAGATATCGTAAGCTATTGGAATTTGTTTCAATATGTTTATGTTTTGTGCTTAAAATTCAGAATTAAGTAGTCACATATAAAAAAATTGGTAACAGATCATATATTATTTATGGTGGCTGTTTCAATTTAAAAGTAATTATAATATAACCGGCCTTGTAGATGAGAATGTTCCAAGCACCATACTGTATGTAATATGCTAATATATCTAAGAATACATATGATAAACTGCTAATATTACTTTACAATTTGATAATGAGTTGAACGCTTGTAGACAGATAATGTTATTTAAGCTATTATCTTCTTACCATCTAAATATAATGTTGTAAACATAGTCTAACAAATTAAGATTTTCTAACCTAGTATTAATATAAAGAGGTTTACAAAAAAAAGTTTATGATGGTACCTCGAACATTAGAATTCTTTTCCCGTGCATAGAGAATTCCATCAGATAAAATCGTCCATGTTTGCTCCCAAACAAAATCAGGTCTGGAAAGAGTATTACACAAAAGCATTGTTCCAAACAAAGCACGAAGAAAACGACCATCCCCACTAAGATTTGCTTCTCTAATTGCCTTAATGTACTCCATATCATCATCTAGAAGTCCACGTGCAAAGCAGGCATCTCTGAATGTAGGAAATATTTCACCTTTATAACTTCTAATATCCTCAAAGCATGTCGGTCCTTTGACTTTGTTAAGAAGAATCCTCAAAAAAGAAGCCTCTCCAAGAGCTGGAGAAACTGAATGAACACGACCAACTGTACGACCTGTAATCCTTGTCTCCCAACAACGTTTTTTAAGTTTCCACACAAACTTTGTTGGTAATTCCACATAGCTAAGCTCTCTTGCAGCTGGATCAGTTTCATTAAGCTTCATCCAGCCTAAAAACATTGATGAAGCCACAAAACTTTTTTTTTAAAACATCATCAACATGATCCTCTGCGCCAAATACCACGTTCTGTTGACCTGGAAGATGAAAAGGAAGTCGAGTAACAGAAGGATATCTGTAATGAACATCAAATTTAAAAATTCTCCATGATGCTTCACATGCAGATATGTATCTAACATCATAATATTCCTTTATCTCGTCCGTTGGTAAATCAGAAACATCTTGCTTATCATCCGGTACAATAGCCATAGACGCTTTATCAGGTCCTTTGTTTATATACTTGAACAAATATTTGATAGAGGCTGCCTGGTTGCACCATTCTACATTGATATGAGCCTGGTATCTCTTTAAAAGATACTTATTATATGGAACAACATATCTATTATCCAACTGAACATCACCCTTCTGAACAAAATTTCCCGAGTCTCGTCTCCTGTATTTCGTATAACCTTTAGCATCAATACACGTTTCAGGTGAAAACTTCTTTGGAAACTTTTTCGTGCATTTCCTGTCACGCATACATGGAGACTTCATATTAGCTTCTCCACATGGACCATGCTTCATGTACTCACTCACAAGAAGATGCAATTCCGGATCTTCTCTTTTATCAGGAATCTCAGCAGATATAAACGGTTCTATATGGTCAACCGTCGGAAGCTTGTGATCAACATCCATGAATAAGAAAATATGAGCATGTGGAAGACCACATTTTTGAAACTCCACCGTGTAAACAACTACATAAGAAAAGTAAAAACATTTTCAATTACAAAATTGTAGAACGAATATTATGCTTTTATAAATATAATTATATTTTTATGAACTATTGGAAATAACAATACTTGAGTTACACGCTAAGGCCTATCTATTATCATACTCGAGAAGTGTAAAAAAAAAATAACAATTATAATAGATGCAATCTTCAACAAAGAAACAAATGGTAAAAAACCGGAATTTAATATTTACTTTGATTAAAAACAAAGAATTAAAAAGTACAAATTTTACTTTCATTAAAAAACAAATAATTAAAAAGCATAAATTTCATTAATAATTTATCAAATCTACTCACTTAAATGGACAAATTCAAATTGGATAAGTAAATACCTGCTTGAACTTTTCCTAGAACTGCCTTATCCTTTAAATCTTTCAAGAACGTATCAAGCTTCATTTTAAAAATTCGGCATAAAATATCAGGCCTATCTTCCGACTTAACTGTTTTATCCTTAAGAAACCTTCTTACCTCCGACCATTTCAGATTACATGTAATAGTAATAAAAAAATCTGGGTAGCCGTACCACTTACATAGAGCCATTGCATCGAGGTAATTTTGCATCATATACCTTGCTCCACCAGTAAACGACGACGGTAGTATTACACGTTTACCCGACTTGGAAAAATCTTTATTACCATCCTTATGCTGATTATGAATATTCTCATATGTGTCACACCTAAGATCACTTTGCGAATAACGTACAAAGTTAAGTCACTCAGTTTCAATCATGGTGTAAGAATCAACCAAAAATTGCTGAAACAGTCTTCCAGCATTCAGAATCAATGAGAATTTCTCTACCCTATCTTGAACATGGTACGCAAAAAATTCTCGCATAGTACAATACGGACGTTTACTTGTTTCTGAATCCTCTGTTTTTCTATGTGGAATATCTATTCGATAACAATCCTCACCATACGGAAACAAAAGCGGATATTGAAGAGCCATATATGATGGATGCAATTCACTAATACGCTTTAGAAAACCTTTGTTTTTTTAAACAATAATATCTCGCTTACCAAGAGCTTCAGTAATGTCTCCCAAGATCAAAGCAGCAACTTCAGAAGCTGTTGGTAAATTATATGTCCTACCATCTTCTACTCTTTCACAAATGAGACGGAGCTTAAGATTAACATGAGGATTTTCCTTAAAAGAGTCACGTACCATCCTATAAGATTTCACAAGCTGGTTGTTGTTATCTAACATAGCCTTTAAAGCTTCAATGATGGCAATATCTAATGTCTTTGAACATTTAGTAGACCCATTCCGTTTGTCACCGCTACAAAAAAAATAATGTTGATGTTAAACATTATAAAATAAAATATTGTTACAAAACTAAAAAAAATATAAACTAAAATATATAAATCTTAGAAATACATACATGAACAACCTGCACATTCGACCATGCAATATGGGCGAATGTGCAGGCCTATAAATAGGTTAAGCAATTTTTGAAAGTTAGTTGTTGGTCATTTTATTCCCTCCTGTTTTGTGTCTCTCCCTAGTGTTTGTGTCAACTTATTTTCACGTTAGATTTGATTGTAATCATTATTAAAACGTGTAATTTGAGTTGTTTATGAATGAGAAAAACCTTTGAAAGATGATTTCTGTGTTTTGATTGTTTGATTATCATTATTGTGATTGATTCAGGGATTCCGCACCTGAATCAAACTTGTTTGATCAATCTCTTTGTAGATTTGACGATCCTAAGCGCATACAAAGTGGTATCAGAGCCATTATGGATCAAACAACCACAATTTGATAATTTTACAGCAGATTTGGACACTGTTTTAATCAAAAACTTTCTGTTTTCATTGATAACATTGAATTGGTGATAAATTCATTGATTAGAGCTTGTTTTCATGGATAAAATGGATAATTCTCTTTGATAAACTTGTTCCAAATCAAATCCGAATCAAAACCTGATTAAAATCATCAAATTCTTTCAACTTTTGAAAAATTTGATCAAAATCAACTGATTTTCAAAGAATAACCGTTTTTGAAAGTGTAGGGTCGAACCTAGGGAGAAATGGGCGAACGTGTGTGTTAAACGGTCGAACCAAAGGATTTTTGGTCGAAGGTGGTGTTTTAAGTGGTTGAACCTAGAGTTTGTTAGTGTATTGGTGTTCATTCGACCATACCTGTTTCATTCGACCATTCGAACGGTGGAAGGAGAAATTCAAACGGTTGAAAGAGGATTAAACGGTCGAAAGTGCTTTGTGTTGGTTATACTTCTCATTCGTATCTTTACAAACGGTCGAAGGAGAACAATTTTACTCATTCGACCACTCGATTCATACGAAGGAGAAAACTGTTTTAAACTTTTCTAATCTTTTCGTGTTTAAACTTTTTCAGATCAAGATGTGGAACTTTCCGACTACACCACGACCCAACACGACACCACAACAGCAGACAACCATGGATCCTTGGTCGGTTGCTGCCCAAAAGTCTAGTCAACCATCACAACCTACCAACTATATGGCTATGACTAGTTCTATTCCTCAACATGTTGCGCAACCACAACCGCAACCGATTGGCGACTATTGGGGAGTAGCAGCAGCAGCGGTTCACACACAGACGACCAATGCCATATCAACGATTATTCAAGACTTGTCATCTGGAAGTGGAAACCGACAACCTAAGCTTATGGAGATGGTCGACTACAACACCTGGAAGACTAAATTCAAGATCCATTTGGAGGGTATGGGTTTAGAGGGAACTGAGGCATGGCAAATGATTGCAAAAGGCTATGTTGCTCCGATCTTGGAGAACACGGGAGAGCCTATTCCTTTGGAGAATCTAGCAGACGATGAGAAGAAAAGGTTTGCTATTGAGAAAAAGGTGTTTTCTCAATTGTCCCAAGCTATCAACACAGATTTGCTGCATCAATTTGGTTCTTGCACAACTTCTAAGCAGCTGTGGGACATGTTGAGAAACAGACATGATGGAAATGAGAAGACTAGGAAGCTAAGGATGGAGGAGCTTCACAAAGAGTTTGAGAATTTTAGTTACATGGGTAACGAGACTTTGAAAGAGTTGGTTCCAAGGTATTGCCACTTACTCACAAAGCTGTCAAGCTATGAGATTAGCATACCTATGTCCGAACTGGTGGACAAGTTTGCCGATGCGTTGCCACCGTATTGGAACCAGCATATTGAAGTGTTGAAAGAGAAGGATGCGTACCAGTATTGGACGATCAATGAGTTTATACAGAAACTGGAGAACAAAGAGATGGAGGAGAAGAGTAAAGCAAAGAGGACTCAAATTCCTCAGAATCCGAAACTTTATCTTGGTGGTACATCTTCTTCCCATACTACTTCCAGTTCTACTACCAATGTTGCTCCACACATCGCGTGCATATCTAAAATCGTTGAACCACCCAAACAACCAATCAACTACCTTGCTCAGACATCTTCATATACCTCACTATCATATCCTACAACAACTACCTATATTCTACCATTTTCACCCATGCAACAAGCAGCGTGTTACTCTGCTAGCCAACCTCAACAACAACAACCTTACAACCCTCAAATGAACCAAATTCAACTTAAACAAAGCCAACCGAACCAAAGCCCGATTGTGTTGGAGACTTCAAATCTAAACAATGTTACTGTTGAGATTGCTCAACAACATGTAGCATTAGTTTTAGCAATGGTAGCATCATACAATGGTCTGGTTGCTAGTCAAATTGGGAACAACAATTTGACCAATGAGGACTATGCACAGATCAACAAGGAAGAGATGGAATTGATGGATATACAGTGGGCCTTTGCAAGCATCATGAGAAGAGCCACTAATTTTATTCAGAAGACCGGGAGAACGGATCTTTCAACTTCTCCTAACACCACTTATGGCTTCAACAAAGCCAAAGTAACTTGTTTCAACTGTGGTGAAAAAGGTCATTTTAAAAGAGAGTGCACACAGCCAGCACAACAAGGTAATCGAAATCCATTTAACTCTACATACCAAAACCGTCAAAACCAAAACCAAGTATCATATCAAAGTTCCAACAACATTTCAAGCTTTCAACCTCACAACAACTATCAAAACCGCCAAAATAACCAACAAAATAACAATGCTAGACAATCCACATCACAAAACCAAAAACAAACACAACAGAACTCAAACCGAACAATAATTCCCATCTCTACACCAAACACACAAACCCAAACTGAAAACCCAAATCAAGCTTTGGTGATAAAGAAGGATGAGGGTTTCGATTGGACCGGTATGCAGTTGGGTGTGGAAGAAATTACAGCTGGTAATGTGGCTTGTGTGGCACAGAAGATGAACTTGGATGAACCGGTGGAGGTTGAAGAAGTGATTGTGTCTGAGAAGATGAGTGAGTTGAAGATTGATGTAACACCCCAACCGATGGCGGAAACATCGGGATGTCACGTATTGATGATTGTTCAGTAGCTCATGGTAAATAATAAGTTTCAATAAATGATTTAAATAAATTACATACAATTGTTCTAAGAATTCGTACATCAAATTGAATAAAACTATGCACACATCTTCAAGCATTAATTCAAATCCTCAAGCGAGTCGAACCTGAAACATGTTAAGTTGAAAATATTTTGGGTCAACAAAAGTTGGTGAGAATTACATAGGTTTTGATAATCGAATAAAATTGTTGTGCAATTCATGTGTCATGGCAATCTAGTCCATATGTGAAAACATACTAGAAGTAAATCGAGTGCATAATCAACCATTGTGACTGTTGTATTGTGGTATATCCCATACGCTCATGGTTCACTAGTTTATATTGCAGTAACAAACACCCACGCTACCTTTGTAGGAGGCACGTATCCGGGTGGGATTGTCAGTCCAATAGATCTATCAATGTATACCGTCGGTTGATCAATGTTTATGCTAGAATTGTGCTTACCCTAGTCATGTTCAAGACATAATGCAACATAGAAAAACACATAGACACATTGATGATTGAATTTCATAAATAATGTTGTAACATGTTTCACCCCAAAAATGGTGATAAATAAAAAAAAGGGGCTATGTAAAACTCACCTTAGCAAAATGTTATACTTCTTGAAAAATTGAATAGTGATGTTACCAAAATGTTACTAAAGTGTACCAAGTTCAATCCTGTCAATACTATGCCAAGTGTAAGCCAAGTGTACGCTAGCTAGGCATAAGTTTTGATACTAATACGATTGCAAAACCATAAACTGGAAAGACTAGAAAACATAGGTCCAGGTTCGACCATAGCGTGGGGGCGAAACTGGGAAATGATCTTGGTTCGACCCTTAATGAAGGGGCGAACCTGGGATGTGAAAACAACAGAATTTCAATCGACCAGTTAAGGTACATTCGACCCTGAGAAAGGGGCGAATGTGGGTACATTCGACCAGGTGAAAGGGGCGAATGTGGACTAGTATAAATACCAAACTTTGTCATTTTTCACCATTTCACAAACCCTAACCGTCTCTAAACACTCTTAAACGATTTTAATCACTAAGGAAGGAGTTTTTGCTCTTGTTTTTCATAATCTAACCTACCAACGACATCTAATCAAGAATCCAAGGTGTGTTCTTAATCCTAAACCTTTTCAAAGCATTTTAATTCGTTTTCATCTAACTCTAAACGTCCATATCTGTTCTAAGGATGTTTTTATCAATAAAACCTTTTAAACATCTTTCTAAACCAAAACCCTATCATTAAACATAGTCTTTCATATCAATAAACATATGTTAATTATGTGTTATGTGATATTATGTGTTGTTTGATGATTTGCTGCTGTACTAATGCTAGAAACATGATCTAGGGCTGATATTGATGTTAATTTAAGATTGTTTATGGTCACAATTAGATGATTAATAATATCATGTCTAAATTGGGGGTTTGAATTAAGCTAGGGCTCGATGCATGCTAGTATGATCAATAGAACTTTTTGAGGTTTTCAAACACACGACAAACTGCACACTTTTGAGATGATTATGGATTGATTTCAAAAAGTTTCCAAATTGGGTAAAGAATTCATGCATGAGGTGACACTTTCCTAATTTTTGCCATTTTGGGAAAGGGCTAAAATAAGCAGGTTTTGGGGCAAAGTTGGTGGGGTTTGGTGGGGATATGTTAGTCATATCTAACAGCTGTGATTGATGATGTTTCAGGATGTTTTCGGATGTTTTTGAATCGTTTTGGGGAAGAACAATCTGCCAGGGTCGAACCTGGGAACCTTCGACCAGTCGTGGGGTCGAAGGTGGAATCCCAGGGTCGAACCCGGACAATAATGGGCGAATCTATTTAAAAAGGGTCGAACGTGGCTTTAAAAGGGTCGAACGTGGCTTTAAAAGGGTCGAACGTGGCTTAAAAAGGGGCGAAGGTGGAACAAATTTCCTGGTTCGACCCTATTGATTCAAAAATGAGATTTTTGATACAAACTAAGTGTTTTATGCTTGAACCTTGTGTGTAACATATGTGTACTTGATTAGTTAGGATAATGAGTTACCAACGGGATGTCAGGTCGGTCTAGTGGGTCGGTTGAACACTTAAACACGTTTTAAAACATACTTGGTCACGATCTGGACACTCGGGGACTAGATAACCTTATGGTTATCAGTCGAAACACTTATGTGAACGTTTTGATAGATCTCCGGTAGTGGGATTATCAAGGGCTTGGCTTTCTTATATTACTGAAAAACACAATCTAAGGTGAGTTCACGACCCCACTTTTTACTGCTTTAACTTTTTGGGGAGAGAACATACGCTAAACTATTTTAGTAACATATGTCATACTATGGTTTTAACTTTGCATTGCTATACGATCTTTGAAAGTCCGGGGAAAACCATGAATGTGCGGGGATGCACAACGGGGGAAATGTGGATAGATCTATTAGGCGTGACCTGCCCCACTCGTCGGCTTGGAGGGCCGGGCGGGTGCATATTGTCTCAAACTGGTAACATTGTTAACATGCTGAACATTCGGGCTGAACATTGCTAAACATTGCTAAACGTGTCTAGTAATGGTTTTCCAATCGTAGTAGTAATAAAACATACACCTAGCTAGCGTACTTGGTAACATTGATATAGTATGCACATGGTAACATTTTGGTAACTTTTGGTAACGTACTGAACAAACCTATGAACTCACCAGCATTATATATGTTGACGTCTCTTTTGGCATGTTTTCTCAGGTCGCTAAGGTAGCATCGGTTGGACTAGGCACACGGGTCTGCACTGGCGTCTAGGATTAGTAGCATGTTTTGAAATAAGTGTTTTGAATATTTTGGAACACTGTTTGTAACCATTAAATTCTTTAAATGCTTCCGCTTATGAAATCTATGTTTTTGGGTTTACGTACTTCATATAGTGTCGTTTATTGTGACCGTTGACTTGAATCGTGGTTTGTCACGCGCCTCGCGGTAAAACCCCGCAGTGGAAATTTGAGGGTGTGACACCATATGTTACACATGTGCAATATATATTACGTATGTGCAACATATGATACATTGCATATGTGTAATATATATTGCACATGCATAACATATGATATATTACACATGTGAAATATATACTACACATAAGCAATATATGATATATTGCACATATGTAATATAAAGTTCTCGAGTTCTCTCAATAAAATGAGTTTTCTATTGAACTATCCCGTATATATATATATATATATATATATATATGTACATATATCTATACTATATATAATATGCATATAGGAAGGGTAGTTTTGGTCATTTTACAGGGTACAACACATTGATGCTTTATGTACAAAACATTGATGCATCCTTTTTTGAAAGAACTCTTAAAAGAACTCAAAAAAGCACATTTAGCTCCCTACTTTTGACCTGGTCATTTTGGCTCATCCTTTTTTGAATTTTGAAATTCAAATTCCCTCTGCTTACTTAGAAAAAAACCTAGATTCCATTACCATAATTTCATCTCCTTTACTTTATTAAAAAACCCTATCCTCTGACGACCACCAACCGAAATAAAGCCTGCAGTTGCACCAAACGAGAACCATCATCGAGGTATGTTCTAATTCATTAACGTTATGTTCTTTATTTCGATTATGTGTTTGATTATTCGATTATGATGCCAGAAGGCGTTCAAGAGGTTTGAAACTAGGGAATTTGCACCCTGCATCATCTAGGTAAGCCCCACGTTTTCATTATACTGATTTGACCTGTTATGGTTTGAAGTTTAGTGTGGGTTCGAGGGTGTTGCCTTTCTGGAAAGCAATCTTCAAGATCTGGGTATGTTCCTGGTGCTTTTCTAATGATCCCAAGCTTGTAAAAAAAAAGATGTAGAAATCTTTAATGGGACCTCCAAGAGGGTTTTTGCTGCATCTATGGACTTCATCTGTTTCTTACCTTATTTGCTTGGTCTTCTTCTCTTTACTCTTTTCAAAGGTCAGTGCTTATTTTATTTTCTGATTTAAATGTTAATTTAGTACCTCTTTAACTTTTGATTATTTTTCAGGTGTTGTGGTTGCCCCAATAGTTTTTGTTATTCTAACAATTGGGGATTTGCTATTGTTTTGGGGCTTTGCACATGGTTTTAAGATGATCTGTTGAATTTTCTCGATTTCTTGCTATTTGTATGTATGTAACAATTGTATGCATTTTGGTTTGGATTATACGGCAGTGCTAAACGAATCGGGCCAGTGATGAAGCTGGTGGTGTGTATATTGGTTACACCACCGTAGGCTTTTTAGTCGGTTTGTGTTATTGAGGGTAGCATTGTTGGTTGCATAGTTTATGGCTTCCTGGGAGTGCTTATTGACGTTGTTAAAGCTGTTGGTGATGGAAAAGTAGATAAGTTTTTGCCACTGTGTTACCATAAGTAAGCTTGAAAAACTGGACCCTATTTGTTAGGGGCGTTTCGGATTTGCTTATTAAAGCTTATTTCATTAAGTTATCAGCTTATTGGTTTATTATCTTAATAAACTGTTTATAAAAATCCATTGGCATCCAACAAAACAATGACGGTGTGGTGCTAAAAGCTTGTCAAATAATCCGCCCCTTGGTGAAAACCTAAAAGTCATGGGTTCAAATCCCACAAACCCGTTTTAATTGGTATGCTTACAAAATCAAAATTTTGTTATATATTTCTGTTCGTGATTATTTATGTGAAAACTATTATGAATAGGAGATTGAGAATTAATTATAGTGAGCTGGATTTTTTTTTTGCTGGAAATTGTTGTATTATTGTTACAAACCATGTTGAGTTTGGTGGTTGCAGGAAATTTCATCAGCACACTACATACTGCAGCAATACATGGTGGCATTTGGTAGTCAATTGCTGCAGAACTCACTCCATTATGCCATGGGGAAAGGGAAAATGTTGGTGCAAGAAAATTTGTGCCGGTTGTAATGGGAGGCTTGTGTAAGGGCACACGCCTTGGCCTGGTGTACACATTGCTAAAGGCCTGATTAGAGCTTTTGCGTTGTGCTTTTCAGGTTATTACTAACCTTAGCATTTCTCTGATTTGCAGAACTGTAGAGGTGGTAAATGGGATGGTCTGTTGATTGAGTCATGTGGCAAATGGTTCTGGTCAGAAAATGTTAGGATACAGACATGTCCAACCTGACATTATTTACGCACATATTTTTATGTTATTGTGTTCAAACACTCAAGTTTAATGAAAACTTTATACTCTCATTCAAATAGCCAATTTTAGATTATCTAATAAATTTACTGGAAATTTTGAGTTTAGAAGGTTCTCCTTGACTGAAGGTTAACCAACATCATTCGCTTAAATCTCTTCATAGGTTCAAGAAGGTGTTAATGCCGGAAATGCCCTAATTTGTGCAGCTCTTTTTACAATTAAATGCAAGGTTGATATCCAAGGTATGCAACATGCACAGTTGATTTCCTTAGTTTATTATACTTTCTCCTAATTGTTTAAGGATTTTTTAGCTGTTTTGAACATTTCCTCTTTTGCTAAAATAACTTTCCAGGTTGCCAATGACATACAAGGGAGAGGACTTTTAGAATAATTATGAGTTGATGGTGTAGTTGCCTCTTTTTTTTGTGCAATGAAGATGGCTGCTAATTTATTTCTTCATATTTCCTGGTAAATTTTATCTGACCATTCGTCAACTTTTATTCTCTAAAATAAAAATAGCAATTACAATTATAATTTTAATAGATTGCATAAACTCTATTGTTATAGCGGAATCATTCTATAAACTTTATTAATATATCAACTTATTTTTGTCTGTATGCAGGTATATGGAGAAGGAAATTCACCATTTACCAATGTCACTGTGGATAATTAAACATAAGCGTACCTACATTGCCATTTTTTCAGCATTTATGAGAAGTTTGTGCCAAACCAAAATAATTTGCGTTTTATTGTTATCTCTTTAATACAACATATACCAGGAAATTTTGAACTTGCTTATTATGATGTGATTGAAACTGCTTTGAATGTTGCACATGAGGCAAGGGTTGTGATTTCTTATCTTGTTTGGTTTCTGTCATTTATAATTATTAATTGTTGTTGTAGTTTGCTTAGTTTCATCTTTGAATATGAAGCTTTTGTTTCTCTGTGTTTTATGCATCCAGTATCATGATAATGGGTCAAAATTACAAGCCATCTGTGTGATTCTCACTTTCCAAACAGAAACTAAATCAGAATTACATGGGTCAAAATTACATGGTCATAGTTTGATTTCCATTTTGGTGCCTACTGATGATATTCTCAATTAGTATTGATAATTTGGATAACATGTTATGCTATTATATAATCTTACTAAATTATATATTTATTGCCGCTTATGTTGACACATCAAAAAACCCTCTGGTTGACGCATCACTAGAGATGCTTCAAAACAGCCTTGGTTGTTGATTCGGATAATATTTATGACGATTTGGTGTGCGATTCCTTTGAAGATGATGGCAAAGAAGAAAACGCTCGTTGAATCCCTTAACACCTTATCTAAACTTTTAATACATTCTTATCTGCATTATGTGAATATTTTGTAATTTACGGATTTAATAACGATTGTCTATGAAGCAAATATGCTTGAGACATGTGATAATAAATCAAAATTAGATTGTGAATTTGCTGAATACATAAATATCCACTTCTAACGCAATTACATACAACATATCAAAAGTGGATTAATAAACTAACGGAAATGAGTACCATGTTATAAATTTTTGCTGCCGCGGCATTGCGCGGGTTTCATACTAGTATATATATATGAAATCCCATATGCTTTTAAATAATTATATTAAAATCTCATACTAATGTTGATCCTACTATATTTCTATTATTATCAATCATCCATAATTATTCTAATTTTGATTTTTGAACATTCTTAAACAACAATATTCTATTACCATCTTTAACCCGTTTTAAATTGTTCCTATAATTTGGTTGTTTATATTAATGGTTTAACAGATTTAAATTTTAAAATACATGTTGACCTTCTTTAAAACCGAAATTATATCTTTTAAAAAATCACATTATATTTTTATTTCTTTTAACTATTTGTATACATATATTGATCTTAATTAAAATTAATTAATTTATTCTATCACATAATTGACTAAAATACACTAGTCAAATATTCGTATTAATTAAATACATAAATTTTGTTTATGTGATTGTTAATTACATTTTGTTTTCTTAATTTACAAACATTTTCAAAGTAATAACAATAGTCAAATTAATATATATTTTCTTTTTATAACTTACAACTTTTAGTTCAAACCCTCTAACTATTTTTGGTAATTTGAAAGCTAAATAAATACCTTTTAAATTTTTTTTAGTTTTTTTTAATTTAACATGTTGATATCTGAAATTGGTTGACAACTTTAAATTCTATTATCAATCAAATTTATTTTGATAAAATTTCGATACTTTGCTTATAAACATTCAAATTTTGACAGTGTTCTAGGTAATCGTCGTATCTCGATTATGGATTAGGAAATCGTCGTATTCTAAGTACGGATGTTTAAACATCTTTAAAACATCTTGATAACATCTAATTAAATCTTGAATCTTTATAGTGTCTTAACCTCTTGAATAATGGTATAGTATCTTTATAATATATTAGGCAAAAACTTTTATGGATGTTTTAATATGTTTATAACATCTTTATAATGTTTACAAACTATAAGATATTGTGATTTACCTGTATCAAGAACATCTTAGATACTGTTGAAACTATTTATAAAACTTTAAATATGCAAAATCTACATGTATATGAATCATAACTTTCGAATCGTTGGATTTACGTATTATTGGTTGTTTTATGATGGTTGGATCTATGGGTTATGGAGCTGTTAATTTCTTAGGCATTATCAATATTATTTGATGTTATGTAGAATAAATTTGACTGTGAATTCATATTCAATATCTTGAAAGATTTACAGATTGTAGATTTTTGTTAAACCTAAAAAAATATTCAAATACTATACGTTCTATATAAGTATTTAGTTTCAAATTTTAATATCTGTAACTTTAATTTTTAATTTTCTGTTAATATTATAAAGAATAAAAAATTTGTGTCACCTCCTCAAATTACCACTGCGGGGTTTTACCGCGAGGCGTGTGACAAACCAGGATTCAAGTTAACGGTCACAATAAACATCACTATATGAAATATGTAAACCCAAAAACAACGATTTTATGGCGGAAGCATTTAAGAATTTAATCAGCTACAACAGTATTCCAAAGTATTCACGACACTTATTTCAAAACATGCAAGTAAACCTAGACGCCAATGCAGACCCGTGCGCCTAGTTCCACTTGTTGCTACCTTAGCGACCTGAGAAAAACATGCCAAAAAGACGTCAACATATAATGCTGGTGAGTTCACAGTTTTGTTCAATATGATACCAAATGTTACCAAAATGTTACCATGTCCATACTATATCAATATTACCAAGTACGCTAGCTAGGCGTATGTTTTATTACTACTACAATTGGAAACCATTACTAGACACGTTTAGCAATGTTTAGCATATGTTTAAGAAGCCCGAATGTTCAGCATGATACCAATGTTCCTGTTCGAGACAATATGCACCCGCCCGGCCCTCCAAGCCGACGAGTGGGGCAGGTCACGCCCAATAGATCTATCCACATTTCCCCCGTTGTGCATCCCCGCACATTCATGGTTTCCCCCGAGACTTCCAAAAGATCGTATAGCAATATATAGTTAAAAACCATAGTGTGACATATGTTACCGAAATAATTTAGCGCATGTTTTCTCCCCCAAAGGTTAAAGCAGTAAAAGTGGGGCCGTGAACTCACCTTAGATAGCGTTCTTCAGTTACAAGTAAAAATGCTAAGCCCTTGATAATCCCTCTACCGGAGATCTATCAAAATGTTCACATAAGTGTTCCGACTAATAACCATAAGGTTATCTAGTCCCCGATTGTCCAGATCGTAACCAAGTATGTTCTAAATTGTGTTTAAATGTTTAACCGACACACTAGACAGGCCCGACATCCCATTGGTGACTCATTACCCTAACTAATCAAGTACACATAGATTACACACAAGGGTCAAGCATAAAACACTTAGTTTGTATCAAAAATCTCATTTCTGCAACAGAACGGTCGAACCAGTCAGATTAAGTCTCCTTCGCCCGTTTTATGTTTCGTTCGACCATTTGATGTCTCGTTCGACTGTTTGATGTCTCGTTCGACCGTTTGATGTCTCCTTCGACCGTTTTACCACGTTCGCACCAAACATAACCCAGGTTCGACCCTGGATTCTCTCCTTTGCACCTTTGATCGGTCGAAGGAGTCCAGGTTCGCCCCTGTTGTATAAATTTTCCTAAAAACGCTTCAAACACATTCGAAACACCTCGAAACATTATCAAACACAGCAGTCAAGTATGAATAACTTATCCCTACAAAACCCCACCAATTTCCCTTAATAATACGTCCATTTCAGCCGTTTCCCAAAATGGTAGGAATTATGGAAACGTCACTATCATGCATGGATTATTTACCCAATTTGGAAACTTTTGAAATCGATCCATGTTCAACTTAAAATGCTCAGTTTGTCGAGTGTTCGATCTTTCCTTATTAGTTCTATTGATCATAAATATCATGCATCAAGTCTAGATTCGTTAAAACCCCCAAATACCCATAATATCACCATCTATCCCTCTTTAACCCTAAACAACAATAAACTCGCATTAATAACAATCCTATATCATGTTTCTATCATAGATATAGCAGCAAATCATCTATTTATATTCTCATACATATAATATTTTGAAAACCAAAAATCCCAATTTTTCTATCATTTTCCATATAAAATGCACAAAAAATCAGGGACAATTTTCAATTTTTTTTACTATTTTTTTGGATTTTTTTTTTTGTTTTTTGGATTTTTATAATTTATGACTCAAATTACCTAAAAATAAAAACGAAGTTTCCATCCCCACACTTGAACGACACATTGTCCTCAATGTGAGAGTGGAATAAAATAAAGTGGAAATAAAAAAAAATACAACAAAAAGGAACAGACTCCCCTAGGTATAAGCGATGTAGCTGCAAGCGATCTGAAGTTGTCCTTCTAAACCAGGCCGTATAGCATTTCATTCGCGGCCTCTGACTCAAACCTGACAAATAAAAACTAAAAAGAAAAGATAAAAACAAATGGTTGTCTTAAATGATTGTTGAGTCGTCCCCACCTGAATGGAGATTGAGTACAGGTGGCTAGATTCAAACCTGCAATAAAATATATTACACAAACCAATGACTCAAAAATAAAGACTCTCTCCATCATCCCCACACTTGAAGGGAAGATATCCCCAAAGTGGGTTAAGAGAAAACTGACTAAAAATAAAATAAAAGACTCTAAAAAATTACAGACTCAACCGACTCAATATACAAAAATGCATGAAACGTACTTGGAAGGCAAGATGGTGGAAAGTGGTGGGTGATGGTAAAAGATGTGATGAAATGATGGTGAATGGTGGTGGAAGAAAATAGGGTGGAATTTTTTTTTCAACTTAACTCACGCAACGTGAAGGACACTGGTGATCTCAACGCGCGTCATGAGTGAATAAAGTATAACTTTCTGGGGTAATTACTGTTCGCATAAGACAAACAGGTCAGCCCAGGCTCTTCGCATTACAAGAAGAACCTTTTTTCACAGAAAGTTAATAAAATTTAATGTTTAGAAAAAAAATCTTTTATTACCCAAACCTCCACACAAAAAAAATAATCCCAATCATATAAATATATAAATAAACATCCGGGATTCGCTCATGATGTGAGCTGTCCTTGCCAAACAAACACACAAACCTGCAAAACAAAACAAACACAAACCGAAAACAAAGAAAAAAAATCCTTGAACTCTACAAACTCTACAACTCGGAAGCATCCGAGCGTGCCTATGCATCAATCACTCTAGCATCGGGTGGCTTCTCCTTGCAATACGAACCACCCCAGAAATCATACACCTTCAACACCTCTTCCTTTCTCTCGGGTTCTTTCCTATTCCTATACCTACCCGGTAAATTCATCCACTAATTCACAGCACTTACCGTCTCTTTCTCCTTCCCTTTTCTTCTCCTACTCTCAATCTCCTTAGGGATTAATTTTTCCAACTCATGATCCAGATGATCATCTATAGCCTGTAACTCATCTAACAAATCTCCTCTGATCCTAGGCTTAATCCCAAACTCAACCTGCTCCTCCCCCACACTTATGCTCAACTTACCCTCTCCCATGTCTACTACAGCTCTAGAAGTAGCCAAGAAAGGACAACCTAAAATCAATGGCACGACATCATCCTCAGGCATATCTAACACTACGAAATCCACAGGAAACACGAACTTGTCCACCTTAACTAAAAGATTCTCAATAATACCACGAGGGATTTTGGTGGACTTGTCCGCCAGCTGGATGTACATGCGGGTGGGCTTAAGTTCTCCTAGGTCTAGTTGCTTAAAAATAGAGTATTGCATTAAATTAACACTAGCACCTAGGTCAGCAAGAGCATTCTTAATGGACAGGTCACCTATGGAACATGGAATGATAAAACTACCAGGATCATCCATCTTAACTGGCAGCTTATTCTGCAAGACTGCAGAACACTCCTCACTCAAAGTAACATGTGAAAGTTCCTCAAGTTTTTTCTTATTAGCCATGATGTTCTTGAGGAACTTAATATATTTAGGCATGCTCTGAAGGACTTCTATGAAGGGTAGGTTCACCTTAAGTTGCTTAATAAGTTCAATAAATTTATCATATTGGTGATCTATCTTATTCTGCAACAACCTACCTGGATAAGGAGCAGTGGGCTTATATACTCTAGTGGGCTCTACCTGCCTCTCACTCTCTCTATCCACAACTACTCTCTCAGAAGGACCCTCACTACTAGAAACAGGACTAGATGTAGCTACTCTAGAAGGTGTCCTAGCAGGTGTCTCTAACTCTATCTCTTCATCTACCAGTTCCTCTTCGTCCACAACTGGTATCTCTACTCTCTCAGTCACAACCCTACCACTACGAGTGCTCACAGCCATCGCTGTACCCTTAGGGTTCTCCTCAGTGTTACCAGGGAAAGTACCAGGTGACCTAACAGAGAGTTTCTGTGAAATATCTCCTACTTTACTCTCTAGGTCTAACAAAGTATTCTGCTGGTTCCTAAGCATTAGGTCATGCTCCTCAAGTTTCTGAGTGGTTTGCTGGTCTTTTGCAACCAGCTGAGTGAGCATCTGACTCTGACTAGCTATCATCTCCTCTATCCTCTTCAAACTAGAATCTGAACTATCACCTATGTCTCCTCTATCAGACCTCCACCCAGAATTAGATTGGTTCCTCCACCCCGAGTTATAATTATTACCATTTCCCCGGTTAGAACTACCCAAATAATCTACATGCTCACGGTTTCCTACTGGGCAGTCTATGGTGTCGTGTCCACCCCTACAAATCTCACACTTGCGTGCACTCATCTTAAGCTCTTTAACCTCTCTCGCTAAAGCCTCTATAGCAGCAGCCATACTAGTCTCAGGAGTGACCTGATGAACACCTCTAGTAGTGGAGGAGGTAGTCCTAGTAACTGGGATGGAATCCCCGTGGGCTGGGGTCTGCTGTTCAGCTAGAGCAAAACTCTCAAACATGTCCTTACACTCATTGGGGTCTTTTTTATCCATAATGTGTCCCCCTGCAGCAGTGTTAAACATCTGCCGCGTAGCATAAGTAAGGCCATTGTAGAATTTCTCTACAAGGGCCCAATCAGAAAGTCCATGCTGGGGACACTTGTTCAACAAAGTGTTGAACCTCTCCCAGACCAAGTGGTATGGCTCGTCTGGATCCATTCGGAACGAGTGGATCTGGTCCCTAATGCGAGCGGCCTTAGAAGGAGGATAATATTTTTTCAGAAACTTGGTTTTCAAGTCTTCCCAGGTAGTGATGGAATCCTGGGGAAGAGTATCCAACCAAGTGGCAGCACGCCCAGACAGAGAAAATGGAAAAACTCTAAGATAGATCGTGTCTGGGATGACACCTGTCAGACCAAAGGTGTCACAAATGCGCACAAAACGGGACAGATGGCCTGGAGCATCCTCATCATCCAGGCCATTGAACTGGGCGGTATGGGCGATGGTGTTGATAACGTGTGAGGGGATCTGCCAAGTGTGGTTATTGGGCATGGCAGTCCGAGTAATGGGAGTTCTCACTCCTGTGGCTCCCTCACAGGCCATCTGGTGGACAGTACGTCTAGGTGGTTGAGCGTCGCCCATGATAGTAGCAGGGAGGGAAAAACGTACCTTTTTGGCTCGGTTGATAGCACGACGAAGTTCCCTCCGAATTTCAGCAATGCCTCGCTCGGGCTTTGGTATGATCGGCTCAGATGGTCCCTGCGAACGAGTACGTGGCATAAAACTGCAACACAGATTAAAAAAACGCGTAAAGAAGAACAAAAATAAATGAAATAAAAACAACAAATAAATAAAAAACGCAAAAAGAAAATAAAAACCTAAGACTCTCTAGACACGCTAAAAACCAAAAAGACTCAAATAAAACCAATTAATCAGTGAAGTCCTAATCAAAGCTAATTTCGCAATCGCCAAGTGTCACCGGCAACGGCGCCAAAAACTTGATGTGCTATGTATGGTCTATAAATAACTACCTAACCTAGACACCTAGTAATATAAAACAGACTCAACTAAACTAGACCACACGACAGGCAAGTGTACCTATCAATGCAGTACAGACTAAGTAAGTCCGAGTATCGAACCCACAGGACACTAATGGAAAACAAAACTAGACTCAACTAAAACTTAACAAAATTGGTTTAAAAGTTTGTTTTTGATTTTTGTAAATAATTAATTAAAATAAAATAAATATAGTAAATAAGATAAATAGACAGCACGGATGTAACACCCCAACCGATGGCGGAAACATCAGGATGTCACGTATTGATGATTGTTTAGTAGCTCATGGTGAATAATAAATTTCATTAAATAATTTAAATGAATTACATACAATTGTTCTAGAATTTGTACATCAAATTGAATAAAGCTATACACATATCTTCAAGCATCAATTCAAATCTTCAAGCAAATAGAACCTGAAACATGTTAAGTTGAAAATGTTTTGGGTCAACAAAAGTTGGTGAGAATTACATAGGTTTTGATAATAGAATAAAATTGTTGTGCAATTCATGTGTCATGGCAATCTAGTCCATATGTGAAAACATACTAGAAGTAAATCGAGTGCATAATCAACCTTGTTGACTGTTGTAATTGTGGTACATCCCATACGCTCATGGTTCACTCGTTTATATTGCAGTAACAAACACCCACGTAACCTTTGTAGGAGGCACGTATCCGGTGGGATTGTCAGTCCAATAGATCTATCAATGTATACCGTTTGGCTGATGAATGTTTATGCTAGAATTGTGCTTACCCTAGTCATGTTCAAGACATAATGCAACATAGAAATACACATAGACACATTGATGATTGAATTGCATACATAATGTTGTAACATGTTTCACCCCAAAAATGGTGATAAATAGAAAAGGGGCTATGTAAAACTCACCTTAGCAAAATGTTATGTCTCGTAAAAAAAATAGAATAATGTGTTGTGAATGTATGCGAGGCGAATCCCAAAGACTCAACAACGTAGCTAGTCCAAATTGAAGAAAACGAAAAAGAAAGAATATCAAGCTTCCAATTCGCCAATTACAAGAGCTTATAATCAAAGCTTCAATTGTAGAAGTAATAGACTATAGAAGAAAGGTATGAGAGAAAGTTTAATCGGATTGAAACAATCGATTTAGAGGTGCAAAGTATAATGGGTCATAGGTGGGTTTTTATACTAGTTTTGGAGTCAATTAGCCATTAAAATTGGTCAACACCATAAAGTAAGGTTTTATGATGAATTGACTATTTGACTAAGACTTTGACTGTTTGACTAAGACTTTGACTAGGACTTTGACTATTTGACTCAAGGCTTTAATTAAAAAAAAAAAAAATCTTGTATGTGAAAAAAAAAAGAATTTAGAATCATATTATTATTATTATTATTATTATTATTTATATACATTTATGTGTGTATATAAGTTGTGAGTTAGGATAAATAAAGACTTAGGCACATTTGTATAATATTAATGATAAAGGTGTAATAAAAAAAATATATATATATAAGGGCTTTTTATGTATTAAAATTTTGGGGAAAATTTTGCGATGTTACAACGGATAAATGAGGAAAATATCAGGATAGGAAGGCAACTACCTAGGCCAAGAATCCTACATGCAAACTCACAACTCTCGGTAATGGAAAACTGAATGGCTACCAGATTCTAAAGATAACTTAAGAAACCTTAAGACGTGCTAGATCTCCTCACGGTCTCACCAACACACCCCAAAGAATCCTAAAGAATAAAACACTGGCTATCTAGCTCGGATCACCTCCCGGTCTAACCTCACTGAGAATGTAAAGGTACTCTAATGACTCGATCACCTCCCGGTCTCTCTAATCACAATACACCCGAAGATGTAAAGGAGTAATTTAATTGGGTTAACTATGACTTGTAATTGCAAGAAACTAAAGACAACTAGGATAGGATCACCTCCTGGTCTCACACAAAACCTAACACCTAAAGCTCTAGACAACCCAACATTCCATCACCTCCCGGTCTCAAGAATGGAAGAATACCTAAGTCCTCTAAATTCTGTTATCAAGTTCCTATGGCTTTCGGATCCAAAACCACAAACTAAGCTACAAGCACCAAGCAGGTAACCCTAATAATCATCCAAACATGAAAGACATTCACTAAGACGATTATGGAACTCTCAAAAATAATAAATTAGACTTAAGTACACACACACATCATAATAAACACCAACTAAACTTTTACCAAAACATTAACCATTCAAAAATAATCCAAAACCGAGAGCTATAAAATTAACATGTATTCATCATTGCTGGCCTAGGTAGTAACTAAAGTTTAGCCAATAATATTCATGAAAAACGATAAAAACATAGTCTTGGTACCAAAGTAACACATAGTCATAAAGTTTAGAACACAAAGTAATAAACGAAAATAACCAATATTGTGAAAACCTCAATCCCTAGCATCCTCTCCTTCAAAATAATCCTCTAAAAGCCAATTAAGAACTGCTGTTGTTGAAGACCCCTTCGAAGAATAATAATCTGCTGCAATACCCTCTCTTCGGCGGCTGTTGTGTTGCTCCCTTCATAAATAATATTTTATATTCTCTCTGAACGTCCACCGCCTATATTCTTATTTTTTTTCTCATTGACTTTTTGTTGGGCCTAAGCCTCGTGACTCTTAAGTCACATTGTGAATATGGAAACTTTCATTTATTATTATTATTATTATTATTATTATTATTATTATTATTATTATTATTATTATTATTATTATTATTATTATTAGTAGTAGTAGTAGTAGTAGTATACTTCATGCTCTCATGTGGTGTTCTTGTTTCGACTAAAGTTATTCGTTCAGGCTCCAACGTCCATGATCACCTGCTCTCAAGTGTTCGCGTCTCGATTAAAATTCTTCGTTTAACGCTGTTTTTTCACGAACACCTATAAAATAATAAAATAAATAAATACATACTAAAACGACACGAAACAAATAAAAACCTAACAAAATACATAGGAAAAGAGATGTGTTTTGCAACACATCAGAGGTGCAAGACGATACGTAGCTCGGGCAATAGGAGCTGCACCAGGAGTAAGATCGATACCAAACTCAACCTGACGATGGGGAGGAAGACCAGGCAAATCATCAGGAAACACATCGGGAAAATCACGAACCACTGGAATATCCTCGATCTTCTTCTCATCGTCAGTAGAAACGTTAACAAGTGCCAGAACGGCCGAACAGCCCTTCCGAAGGTACTTACGGGCTTTCATGCTAGAAATGATACTCAGCGGAGCACCGCTTTTCTTGCCATGAACCGAAAGAATCTCTCCATCAGGGAGAGGGATCCGAATAACCTTATTGAAACAAACGATCTCCGCGCGATACAGCGATAACCAATCCATGCCGACAGCGACATCAAAACTACCCAGGGGTACCGGCATAAGGTCAATGGGGAAAGACAAACCCGACAGTTCCAAACGACATTCCCTAAGGGTGTGTGTCGCTTCGATTTTCTTACCATCAGCCAATTCTATTAAGTACTTAGCCTCTAAAGGTGTGGGTACTATATCTAGCAATCGACTAATATCCATAGATACGAAACTCTTATCAGCACCAGAATCAAACAAGACAGAAATATAGCGATCATTAAGAAGGAACGTACCGGTAACTATGCCTGGATCCTGCCTAGCCTCTGCAGATCCAATGATGAAAGCACGTGCAGTCCTGCCTCCGCCGCCGTTGTTCCCATTACCGTTCCCGCCCCTCCCGTTATCGCCCTGCTTCAGTTTAGGACATTCACGCTTGAAATGTCGCGTATCACCACAGTTATAGCACCCTTGCTTCCCCGGAGTCCCTGAGTGGCAGGAGTAGGAGTAGCAGCAGGAGTCTGAGTTGGGGTGAGTGCCACCCTGCAATCCTTAGCATGGTGCCCCAACTGATGGCACCGATGACAACGAGCCCGATCACAACTCCCAGAATGGTGAAAACCACACTTGTTGCACTTGGGATGCTTCCCAACATACCCACTCGACTTCTGCCCAGAAAAAGACCCAGATGAATCAAACTTCTTTGCCGGCTGAGATGGCGCTGGCACAACACTCTTCCCCACACTATCCCACTTCCTCTTATTCCCTTCAGTAACCTTCACAGCGGCACCTTTAGGAGGCAAAACACCTTCTGCCACCTTCAGGTTAGTCATCCGATGAGCTGATCGGACGACTTCAGCAATGGTTGGAAGATTTCCAGCAGCCACCAATCCAGCAATCTCTGGCACTAGTCCAAACAGGTAGTGCTCGATCCTCCTATACTCGGGTGTGTGCAAATCAGGGCACAACACCGCCAGTTCATTCCTCCTCACAGTGTACTCTTCAATCTCTGACCCAACCATCTTGTAGCTCCAAACCTCATGTTCTAACTTCTGTACCTCCTCCCTCGGACAGTACTCACCTCTCAACAGCTGCACAAACTCCGCCAAGGCATAGCAATAGCCTCCCCTAATCCCATGTTCTGAGTAGTAGCATTCCACCACGACAGTGCAGGCCCCTCAAATGTCGCAGTAGCATACTTCACCCGGTCCCCAGCAGGACAGTTACACATGACGAACACAAACTCAACCTTCTCCAGCCATTGGAGCAGTCCCACCGCTCCCTCAGTTCCAGCGAAGTTATGGGGCTGACAGTCCCGAAACTTCTTATAAGAGCACTGAGGTGGGGGTGGATTGGCACCAACACCTGAAAACACGGTACACGAGTAAAACACAAACGAAAGGACATGAAACCCAAGAATGAGGCAAGGTCGACAGAAATCAACTCACCACCCATGGCATTAATCCCAGCCTGGAAATTAGCCATAGCCATGTTCACTTGCTGCTGTAGCAAGTTGTTCAGCTCAGCTTGGGTCATGTTGATGTTTCCACGACCACCGCCTCCAGCACGACCACCGCCGCCAGCACGGCCACCGCCGCCACCACGACGTCCACCACCGCGAGCACCAGACATGATCTAACAAATCAAGAAATCGAGGGATTCAGATTCACTTCTAGTGTCAACCACTAGAAATTTACAAGAGTTATCCTAGGGACAAATCCAGGGCTATACATCCAAACTCGAAGTCCATCGGGATTTTCATGCATTCTAGTTTATTATTCCGTGTGCATCCGAAATGATAAACTGCTCTACATGGTCCTCCAGATGTACCCCTAATCCAGACCCCAGTCACCGAATATCGTCACCTAGTAACGTGTTACGATAGGTGCAAGTGTAAAAAGGCATGTGTGTGCTAGAATCAACAAATCAACCCCTCCTTCTTCAATCCAGAAGAAGAAGACATAGTAGGTAAGAACCCAAGTAAAAGCGGATGATGTAACGGGGAAGCATGATGATGATGTAAAGACACCCCGACAACGTTAGTACGTATCCCACTAATGGACTCAAAGTATGTGACCGTCTAGTGTGTGCGACTCGGCTATAGACCAGACTCTACATGCAGTCCTAGTTCACTATAACCATTGGCTTTGATACCAAGTCAACGGTCACAATAAACATCACTATATGAAATATGTAAAACCAAAAACAACGATTTTATGGCGGAAGCATTTAAGAATTTAATCAGCTACAACAGTATTCCAAAGTATTCACGACACTTATTTCAAAACATGCAACTAAACCTAGACGCCAATGCAGACCCGTGCGCCTAGTTCCACTTGTTGCTACCTTAGCGACCTGAGAAAAACATGCCAAAAAGACGTCAACATATAATGCTGGTGAGTTCACAGGTTTGTTCAATATGATACCAAATGTTACCAAAATGTTACCATGTCCATACTATATCAATGTTACCAAGTACGCTAGCTAGGCGTATGTTTTATTACTACTACGATTGGAAACCATTACTAGACACGTTTAGCAATGTTTAGCATATGTAAATGCAGCCCGAATGTTCAGCATGATACCAATGTTCAAGTTCGAGACAATATGCACCCGCCCGGCCCTCCAAGCCGACGAGTGGGGCAGGTCACGCCCAATAGATCTATCCACATTTCCCCCGTTGTGCATCCCCGCACATTCATGGTTTCCCCCGGGACTTCCAAAAGATCGTATAGCAATATATAGTTAAAAACCATAGTATGAATAACTTATCCCTACAAAACCCCACCAATTTCCCTTAATAATACGTCCATTTCAGCCCTTTCCCAAAATGGTAAGAATTATGGAAACGTCACTATTATGCATGGAATATTTACCCAATTTGGAAACTTTTGAAATCGTTCCATGTTCAACTTAAAATGCTCAGTTTGTCGAGTGTTCGATCTTTCCTTATTAGTTCTATTGATCATAAATATCATGCATCAAGTCTAGATTCGTTAAAACCCCCCAAATACCCATAATATCACCATCTATCCCTCTTTAACCCTAAACAACAATAAACTCGCATTAATAACAATCCTATATCATGTTTCTATCATAGATATAGCAGCAAATCATTGAACAACACATAACACCACATAATACACAATTTACATATGTTTATCATCATGAAGACCTATGTTTAAATGATAAGGTTTTGATTTAGAAAACGAATTAAAATGAATTAAAAATGCTTTAAAAGGTTTAGGATCATGAAAACACCCTTAGAACAGATCCGGACAATTAGGGTTAGATGAAAACGAATTAAAATGCTTTAAAAAGGTTTAGGATCAAGAACACACCTTGGATTCTTGTTTAGATGTTGTAGATAGGTTAGATTATGAAAAAGAAGAGCAAAAACTCCTTCCTTAGTGATTAAAATCGTTTGAGAGTATTTTGAGACGGTTAGGGTTTGTGAAATGGTGAAAAATGACAAAGTTTGGTATTTATACTGATCCTCCTTCGCCCCCTGTAAGTGGTCGAAGGTAGCCTCCTTCGACCCTTCCACAGGGTCGAATGAGCCCTGTCCTCGTCGAAGGGAATTCTTTCAATTCCACACCCCAGGTTCACCCATTTACAAAGGGTCGAACCAAGCAAAAATTCTTCCTTCGACTACTCGAAGTGGTCGAACCAGAATCCATGTTTTTTTAGTTTTCCAGTTTGTCGTGTTTAACGCATTCTAACATACCTTAACATATGAGCATGCAACCTTAGTCTATGTTTAACATATTTAAGCACGGATAATCATTTACACATCATTTAAACACATCTATGTATATAATCCACCATGCGACCCGTAATGTACACATATACTTAATTAGTTCATGTAATGTCACCAACAACGGGACCCGGTACTAGTGTATTCCCAAAACGACTCCCAATGATCCTCCAGATCATTGTACCCTGGACAGTCCTACCTTGACCCGACTCAACTAACCCAGTTAAGTTCGTTTATAAGCGTTTCCTGCTAAGGTAGACTTAGATGTTACTAAAATGTTTAAGCCAAATATGCCGGGTGTCACAATTTGAATTTAAGTTAATAATGGTAAAAATTAGAATTAATTAATACATTTATTACATTTAACTTGAAATTTTGAATGACCTGAGTTTTTTTGAAAAAATCAAAGTTTTGAATTTCAGTTAATAATGGTAACAATTACAACTACTTGTTACTTTTTAATTAGAGATTTTATAATATATTTATGTCACACCCTCAAATTCCACATGCGGGGTTTTACCGCGAGGCGCGTGACAAACCAGGATCAAAGTCAACGATCACAATAAACAGCAACCATATGAATAATACGTAGACCCAAAAACATACAACTTTAATTACTCAAAATAGTAGCGGAAGCTTAATCAAGTTTTACATTCCCAAATGACAACGTAGTCTCAAAATGTTTTATTCAAAACCATGCAGTAAAAGCCCTAGACGCCATGCAAGACCTGTGCGACTAGTCCGTGTGATGCTACCTTAGCAACCTGAGAAAACATGCCAAAAAGATGTCAACATATAATGGTGGTGAGTTCACAGGTTTTCATAAAATGTTACCAAAATGTTACTAAAGTGTACCAAGTTCAATCCAGTCAATACTATGCCAAGTGTAAGCCAAGTGTACGCTAGCTAGGCGTAAGTTTTGATACTAATAAGATTGCAAAACCATTACTAGAAACGTTTATCAAGTTTAGCATATGTTTAAGCCACCTGAATAATGTTTAGCAAGTTTAGCATTGGTCGAGACAACATGCACCCGTCCGACCTCCAGTCGACGAGTGGTGCTTGTCACGCCCAATTGATCAATCCACATTTCCCCGGTTGTGCAACCCCGCACATTCATGGTTTTCCCCGGGACTTCCAAAGATTGTATAGTAACCTAAAAAGTAACCCATAGTATGACACAAGTTTCAAAACATAAGTTTAGCGAACGTTTTCTCCCCCGAAAGAAAAGGTAGTAAAAGTGGGGCTGTGAAACTCACCTTAAGTTGTGTCTTCCAAATAAAAGTGTTACCAACAAGTTCTGATAGTTCACATTACCGGGAATCTATCACAAAAGTTCGTATAAGTGTTTTGACTAATAACCCTAAGGTTATCTAGTCCCCGATTGTCTAGATCGTGATCAAGTATGTTTAAAAACGTGTTTATCTGTTAAGCCAACACACCAGACTGACCCGACATCCCGTTGGTGACTCATTACATAAACTAATCAAGTACACATAGATTATACATAAAGGTTCAAGCATAAAACACTTAGTTTATATCAAGAATCGCACATACGAAGGTACAAGGTCGAATCAGCATCCCTGGAGGATCATTCGACCCATATAAGCTTTGGTTCGACCTCCACAAAGTTCCTTCGACACATACACAAGTTCATTCAACCTAACACATGTTCATTCAACCCTAACACATGTTAATTCGACTCTAACACGTGTTAATTCGAGTTAAATCATGTTCGTTTGACCAAATTAAAGTTTGTTCGATCCTATATGTTAGTGGTTCAACCCCAGAGAATCCTCATCCGACCCCACGACGGGTTGAATGGGATTCTGGTTCGACCCCTCTGCTCAAACACTCTAAAACGCATCAAATCGCATCTAAACAGTCCGAAAACAACACAAAACATTATGATCACAGCAGTCCAACATGAATAAAATATCCCTACAAAACCCTATTAATTTTACTCCAAAATCAGTCCGTTTTATAACTTACCCAAAATGGTAAAATTATGGAAATATCACATTATGCATGTAAACTTTACCCAATTTGGAAACTTGTTGAAATTCTTTCATAATCAGCTCAAAATGCCCAGCTTAATATGTATAGGAAAACCCTCCATCGTTTTATTAACATTAACAACATGCATCAAACCCTAGATCTAACAAAAATCCCAAAAATAGACAAAACATCATCATTCTTCCAATTGTAACCTAAGACAATCATAAACCATTACCAATAGCAGCCGTAGATCATGATTCTATCATCTAAACAACATTCAATCATTAAACAACACATAACACAACATAAAACACCAATAACACATATTTATTTGTATGAAAACTCATGTTTGATGATATGGTTTTGTTTAGAAAGATGTTATAAATGTTTTTAATCATGAGAACCACCTTAGAACAGCTCTGGACCTTTGGGGTTTAATAAAAAATGAATCAAAAATGTTTAAAAAGGGTTTAAGATCAAGAACACACCTTAGATCTTCTCTTGTTTGTGATATGGGAGATGGTTGTAGGTTAGATTATGAAGAACAAGGTAAAAAACACCTTCCTCGGTGTTTAAGGCAGAGAGAGAGTGTTTAGAGGCGACTAGGGTTTGTGAAATGATGAAAAATTGCAAAGTACGGTATTTATAGTTTCAGCTGGTTCGACCCTTGTAGGGGTCGAATAGGGAGTTATTGAGGTCGAATGGGTTTCTTAATGATTCAGTATCTTGGTTCGACCCCCCTTATGGTCGAACCAATACCAGCCTTTTCCATATTTTCTAGTTTCGTCATTTAAACGCCTTTTAACACATCCTAACACTTGAACATGCAATCCTAACATATGTTAAGCATATAGAATCATGTATCATCATGTTTACACCGTTAAAACACGTATTTGCACTAACATGTATGTATGTATCAATCTATGTATAACACTTAATTCAATTCATGTAATTTCGCCAACAACGGGACTCAAGACTAGCGTGTCATAATCGTTAAGGAGTTCAACCTAGCGACGTTGTCGCATGTTTATCTCTTTCTGATCGAAAATATGCTAGAGACTCTTGTGATCGGTGTAAATAGTGCACTTGGTACCGTACAAGTCGTGTCTCCAGATTTTCAAACCGTAAACCACCGCCCCCAGTTCTAAGTCATGGGTAGTATAGTTCTTCTCGTGAACCTTAAGTTGACGAGAAGTGTACGCAATAACCTTCTCGCGTTGCATCAACATGCATCCGAGACCATGGATAGAAGCATCACAGTATACAACAAAATCATCCGTACCATCAGGTAAAGATAGGATAGGCGCAGAACAGAGTTTAAGCTTCAGCATCTTAAATGCTGATTCCTGCGAATCACCCCAGTCAAACTTCCGGTCTTTCTAGGTAACAGAGGTGAGGGGTTGAGCAATCTTCGAAAATCCCTCAATGAATCGACGATAGTAACACGCAAGACCCAGGAATTGCCGAACCTCAGATGGGGTCTTTGGTGCTTCCCAGTCTTTAATGGCTTCGATCTTAGCCGGATCGACATGAATTCCCAGTTCATTAACCACATGACCTAGGAATTGAACCTCGCGCAACCAAAAGTCACACTTCGAGAACTTAGCATACAGCTGTTCTCGCCTTAAGAGTTCCAAGACTAGTCGCAAGTGTTCCTCATGGTCCATCTTGCCCTTGGAATAAACCAGAGTGTCGTCAATAAACACGATGACGAATTTATCAAGGTAAGGCTTACAAACACGGTTCATCAAATCCATGAAAACCGCTGGTGCGTTGGTGAGACCAAAAGGGATGACCAAGAACTCAAGTGGCCATAACGAGTACGAAAAGCAGTCTTCGGAATGTCGGCTTCCTGCACACGTAACTGGTGATATCCGGACCACAAGTCGATCTTCGAGTAATAGCTAGAACCCTGGAGCTGGTCAAAGAGATCATCAATACGAGGAAGAGGATAACGATTCTTGATGGTGACTTTGTTCAGCTCATGATAATCGATACACATATGTAGGCTTCCATCCTTCTTCTTCACAAACAGAATAGGGGCTCCCCACCGGGAGGAACTTGGTCGGATGAAACCCTTCTCCAAGAGTTCTTGCAACTTGTTAGACAACTCCTGCATCTCGGGAGGTGCAAGACGATAAGGGGCTCGAGCAATAGGGGCTGCACAAGGTGCAAGATCGATACCAAACTCAACCTGACGATGGGGAGAAAGACCAGGCAAGTCATCAGGAAACACATCAGGAAAATCACGAACCACAGGGATATCTTCGATCCTTTTCTCATCATCAGAAGACCAGAAACAAGAGCCAGAATGGCTGAAAAACCCTTCCGAAGATACTTAAGGGCTTTCATACAAGAAATGATACTCAACGGAGCACCGCTCTTCTCACCATGTACCGAAAGAATCTATCCATCAGGGAGAGGGATCCAAATGACCTTTTAAAAACAAACGATCTTCGCACGATACAATTATAACCAATCCATGCCCACTACAACATCAAAGCTACCCAAAGATACCGGCATAAGGTCAATAGAGAAAGACAAACCCGAAAGTTCCAAGCGACATTCCCAAAGAATATGTGTCGCTTCGATTTTCTTACCGTTAACCAATTCTATCAAGTACTTAGCCTCTAAAGGTGTGGGTACTATATCTAGCAGTCGACTAAACTCCACAGATATGAAACTCTTATTGGCACCAGAATCAAACAAAACAGAAACATAGCGATCATTAAGAAGGAACGTACCGGTAACTGTGCCAGGATCCTGTTTGGCTTCCACCGAGCCAATGACGAAAGCACGTGCATTCCTGATGTCTCCTTCGTTGTTCCCGGTACCATTCCCGTTTTCCCATTCTCGCCCTGTTTCAACTTGGGACACTCACGCTGGAAATGCCACGAATCACCACAGTTATAACAACCCTGCTTTCCTGGAGTCTCCTGAGAAACAGGAGCAGCAACAGCAGCACGAGCCTGAGACGTCTGAAAGGTCACCCTACAGTCGTTAGCATGATGCCCCAACTGCTGGCACCGATGACAACGAGCTCGATCACAATTCCCAGAGTGTTGAAATCCACACTTGTTGCACTTAGGGTGCTTCCCAACGTACCCGCTCTGTTTCTGCCCTGAGTATTAAAGTTTTCACATGCTGAGACTTAACCGGCGATGAACCCTTTCCCACACTATCCCACTTCCTCTTGTTACCATCAGAACCATTCATAGTAGTATCCCGAGGAGGCAACACACCCTCTGCCACCTTCAGATTAGTCATCCTATGAGCTGACCGAACAACCTCCGCAAGCGTAGCAAGGTTCCTAGCAGCCACCAATCCTGCAATCTCCGGCACCAACCCAGAGATGTAGTGTTCAATCCTCCTATACTCCGGTGTGTGCAAATCAGGACACAACACCGCCAATTCGTTACGCCTAACAGTATACTCTGCAATCTCCGACCCCACCATCTTATAACGCCAAATCTCATGCTCAAGCTTCTGGACCTCCTCCCTTGGACAATACTCACTCTTTAAACGATGCACAAAATCTGCCCAAGGCATAGCATGAGCCTCCCCCAAACCCAAGGTCTGAGCAGTGGAGTTCCACCAAGTTAAAGCAGGACCCCCAAAAGTCGTTGTAGCATACTTCACCCGGTCCCCAGTGGGACAGTTACACATCAAGAATACCGACTCGACCTTTTCCAACCACCTGAGCAGTCCCACTGCTCTCTCAGTCCCAACAAAGTTATGGGGCTTATAGTCCCAAAACATTTTATAGGTGCACTGTGGTGGAGGTGGATTAACAACACCACTTGGACCAATGACAGACAAATAAACAACAGAAATAAAGAACACAATACCTAGAAATTAGGTAAAGTTGATAAAAATCAACTTACCACCAAGAACGTTGTGTGCAGCCTGAAATGCAGCCAGTGCCACATTCACCTGCTGCTGTAACAGGTCGTTCAGTTCTTCCTGAGTCATGTTAATGTTATCACGACCGCCGCCGCAACCACCGCCGCCACGGCTACGAGTACGACTACCCCTACGGCCACCACGAGCGCGAGACATGATCTGACAAACAAGACCGAGCGATTTCATATTCACCACTAGTGTAAACCACTAGGAATCACAAGAATTAAGCCTAGGTCCAATCCAGTACAATCCATCGAAACACAGAGTCTACTGGGATTCTCATGCATTCCAGTTTATGATTTCGTGTGCACCCGAAATGATAAACTGCTCTACATGGCACTCCAAGTGTACTCCTAGTTTGAAGTTCAAGTCACCGAATACTATCACCTAGTAACGTGCTACTACAAGCATAAGTGAAAGAGAACATGTGTAAGCGAGTGTGTCTATTGGATCATAGAGGGGAGATATCCGAATCCTAGACAGATCTCGAGAGTATGCAGAAACCACTCTAATATACAACACCGCCATGCAAGGTTCAACAAGTCAATCCCTTTGCCTTCAAATCCCGAAGGAGAAGGTAAGATAGAGGATAAGCAAAACCCAAGAAAGAATAGATGATGTAACACATAAGTATGATGATGATATAGAGACACCCCGATAAAGTTAGTACATTTCCCACTAAAACGACTCATAACATGTGACCGTCTAGTGTGTGTAACTCGGCTATAGACCAGACTCTACATGCAGTCCTAGTTCACTATAACCATTGGCTCTGATACAAATCTGTCACACCCTCAAATTACACATGTGGGGTTTTACCGCGAGGTGCGTGACAAACCAGGATCCAAGTCAACGATCACAATAAACAACTATATGAAAGATACGTAGACCCAAAAACATAAAAATTACTCAAAACAGTAGCGGAAGCTTAATCAAGTTTTACATTCCCAAATGACAACGTAGTCTCAAAATGTTTTATTCAAAAATCATGCACTAAAAGCCCTAGACGTTATGCAAGACCCGTGCACCTAGTCCGTGTGATGCTACCTTAGCGACATGAGAAAACATGCCAAAAAGATGTCAACATATAATGCTGCTGAGTTCACAGGTTTTCATAAAGTGCTACCAAAGTGTACCAAGTTCAATCCTGTCAATACTATGCCAAGTGTACGCTAGCTTTGCGTAAGTTTTGCTACTGCTACGATTGGAAAACCATTACTGGACACGTTTAGCAAGTTTAGCATATGTTTAAGCCGCCCGAATAATGTTTAGCAAGTTAAGCATAGGTCGAGACAATAGATCTATCCACATTTCCCCCACATTCATGGTTTTTCCTGGGACTTCCAAAGATCATATAGTAACCCAAAAAGTAACCCATAGTATGACACCAGTTTCAAAACATAAGTTCAACGCATGTTTTCTCCCCCAAAAATAAAGCCAGTAAAAGTGGGGCTGTGAAACTCACCTTAAGTTGCGTCTTCAAAATAAAAGTGTTAGCAACAAGTCCTGATAGTTCCTATTACCAGGAATATATCACAAAAGTTTGTATCGGTGTTTTGACCAATAACCCTAAGGTTATCTAGTCCCCGATTATCCAGATCGTGACCAAGTATGTTTCAAAACGTGTTTAACTGTTAAACCGACACACCAGACTGACCCAACATCCTGTTGGTGACCCATTACATAAACTAATCAAGTACACATAGATTACACATAAGGTTCAAGCATAAAACACTTAGTTTGCATCAAGAATCACACATACGAAGATATAAGGTTGAATCAGCATCCCTGGAGGTTCATTCGACCCATATAAGCCTTGGTGCGACCTCCACAAAGTTCCTTCGACCCATACACAAGTTCATTCAACTTAACACATGTTCATTCGACCCTAACACAAGTGAATTCGACCCTAACACGTGTTAATTCGACCTAAATCATGTTCGTTCGACCAAATTAATGTTCGTTCGACCCTATATGTTATTGGTTCGACACCAAAGGTCCTCATTCGACCCCATGATGGGTCGAATGGGATTCTGGTTAGACCCCCTCTACTACAAACACTATAAAATGCACCAAATCGCATCTAAACAGTCTGAAATTATCACGAAACATCATGAATTACAACAGTCCAACATGAATAACGTATCCCTACAAAACCCTACTAATTTTATTCCAATATCAGTCCGTTTTATAACTTACCCAAAATGGCAAAATTATAGAAATGTCATATCATGCATGTAAACTTTACCCAATTTGGAAACTTGTTGAAATCCTTTCATAATCAGCTCAAAATGCCCAGTTTAATATTTATATGAAAACCCCCAATCATTTTATTATCACAAACAACATGCATCAAACCCTAGATCTAACAAAAATCCCTAAAAGAGACAAAACATCATCTTTCATCCAATTGTAACCTAAGACAATCATAAACCATTACCAATAGCAGCCGTAGATCATGATTCTATCATCTAAACAACATTCAATCATTAAACAACATTTAACACAACATAAAAAACCATCAACCAATGTTTATTTTTATGAAAACTCATGTTTAATGATAGGGTTTTGTCTTGAAAGATGTTAGAAAGGTTTTTTAATCATGAGAACCACCTTAGATCTCTTGTTTTGTTTTTAATCATTAGAACAGATATGGACCTTTGGGGTTTAATAAAAATGAATAAAAAATGATTAAAAAGGGTTTTAGATCAAGAACTCACCTTACATCTTCTCTTGTTTGTGATATGGGAGATGTTTGTAGGTTAGATTTTAAAAAACAAGGTCAAAAACTCATTCCTCAGTGTTTAAGGCCGAGAGAGAGAGAGAGAGTGTGTTTAGAGGCGACTAGTGTCACACCCTCAAATTTCCATTGCGGGGTTTTACCGCGAGGCGCATGACAAACCAGGATTCAAGTCAACGGTCACAATAAACGACACTATATGAAGTACATAACCAAAAAAACATAGATTTCATAAGCGGAAGCATTTAAAGTATTTAATCTCTACAAAACCGTGTTCCCAAGTATCCAAGACACTTATTACAAAACATGCTTGCGCCTAGTCCAACCGGTGCTACCTTAGCGACCTGAGAAAAACATGCCAAAAGACGTCAACATATATAATGCTGGTGAGTTCACAAGTTTGTTCAATATGTTACCAAGAGTTACCAAAGCGTTACCATGTCCATACTATATCAATGTTACCAAGTACGCTAGCTAGGCGTATGTTTTATTACTACTACGATTGGAAAACCATTACTAGGCACGTTTAGCAATGTTTAGCAATGTTCAGCCGGAATGTTTAGCATGTTACCATTGTTACCAGTTCGAGACAATATGCACCCACCCGGCCCTCCAAGCCGACAAGTGGGGCAGGTCACACCCAATAGATCTATCCACATTTCCCCCGTTGTGCATCCCCGCACATTCATGGTTTTCCCCGGGACATATGTTACCAAAATAGTTTAGCGCATGTTTTCTCCCCCAAAAGTTAAAGCAGTAAAAGTGGGGCCGTGAACTCACCTTAAGTTGCGTCATTCAGTAATATATAAGAGAACCAAGCCTTGATAATCCCACTACCGGAGATCTATCAAAATATTCACATAAGTGTTCTGACTAATAACCATAAGGTTATCTAGTCCCCGATTGTCCAGATCGTGACGAAGTATGTTTTAAAGCGTGTTTAAGTGTTCAACCGACACACTAGACCGACCCGATATCCCGTTGGTGACCCATTACCCTAACTAATCAAGTACACATAGATTACACACAAGGTTCAAGCATAAAACACTTAGTCTGTATCAAAAATCTCATTTTTGAATCAATAGGGTCGAACCAGGAAAATAGTTCCACCTTCGCCCCTTTTTAAGCCACATTCGACCGTTTGAAAGCCACCTTCGACCGTTTTTAAACAGATTCGACCAAATTGTCCAGGTTCGACCTGGGATTCCACATTCGACCACTCGATCGATCGAATGTGCCCAGGTTCGACCCTGACAGATTACTTTTCCCAAAAACGCTCCAAAAACATCCGAAAACATCCCGAAAAATTATCAAACACTGCAGTTAAGCATGAATAACTTATTCCTACAAAACCCCACCAATTTTGCCCCCAAACCTATTCGTTTTAGCCCTTTCCCAAAATGGCAAAGATTATGGAAGTGTCACATCATGCATGTAATCTTTACCCAATTTTGAAACTTTTCGAAATCAATCCATAATCACCTTAAAATGCTTAGTTTATCATGTAATTGAAAACCCCCAATAGTTCTATTGATAATACTAACATGCAATAAGCCCTAGATTCAATAAAATCCCCAAATTAGACTTGATATCATTATCTATCTAATTATAACCTTCAATAATCCTAAACTATCATCAATAGCAGCCCTAGATCATGTTTCTAGCATTAGCACAATAGCAAATCATTAAATAACACATAATATCACATAACACATAATTAACATATGTTTATTGATATGAAAACCTATGTTTAATGATAGGGTTTAGGTTTAGAAAGATGTTTAAAGGTTTTTTTAGCAAAAACATCCTTATAACAGATCTGGATATTTAGGGTTAGATAAAAACGAATTAAAATACTTGAACAAGGTTTAGAATTAAGAACACACCTTGGATTCTTGATTAGATGTTGTTGATAGGTTAGATTATGAAAATAAGAGCAAAAACTCCTTCCTTAGTGATTAAAATTGTTTGAGAGTGTTTTGAGATGGTTAGGGTTTGTGAAATGGTGAAAAATGACAAATTTTGGTATTTATACTAGTCCACATTCGCCCATTTCACAGGGTCGAATGTGCCTTGTTCTGGTCGAATGAAATTCTTTCATTTCCACATTCTAGGTTCGCCCCTTCAATAAGGGTCGAACCAAGAGTATTTTCCAGGTTCGCCCCCACGATGTGGTCGAACCTGGACCTATGTTTTTCTAGTTTTCCAATTTGTCGTGTTTAACGCATTTTAACGTACCTTAACACATGAACATGCAACCTTAGTCTATGTTTAACATATTTAAGCATGGATGATTATCTACACATCGTTTAAACACATCTTTGCATATAATCTGTCACACCCTCAAATTTCCACGTGCGGGGTTTTACCGCGAGGCGCGTGACACACCAAGATCCAAGTCAACGGTCACAATAAACGACTTCTATATGATAAGAAAACAACGTAAACTACCATTGAGTTTCAAAACCGTTCTAACACAGCGGAAGCAAAATGTATTATTACAACTTAAAAGTAAAACTCGAAGTCTGAAATGTTTAACAAAACATGCATACGATCCCAAGACGCCGTGAGACTCCGTGCGCCTATACTCAATACTGCTACCTTAGCGACCTGAGAAAACATGCCAAAAAGACGTCAACATATAATGCTGGTGAGTTCACAGGTTTTAAGTTCACAAAACGTTTTCATGCGTAAAGAGTTTCGTCAAAGTACCAAATGTGCAAAACCTTAAGTAAATAACAAACGTTGCTCGAGTTGATGCCCATGTGCCAAGTGTCAAGTAGAGACAATATGCACCCGCCCGGCTCCCAGCCGTCGGGTGGGGTTCGTCACGCCCGATAGATCTATCCACATTTCCCCCGTTGTGCCCCGCACATTCATGGTTTCAATAGGGACTTAGGTTTCGTCGTATAGTAAATTAGTGCCAAGCACCAAGTGCCAAATGCCAAGTGTCAATGTTTAAAAGTGTCAAGTACCAATGTTAAATATGCCAAGTGCCAAACGTGTCACGTTTCTTAAAAAGAGTTACATTCCCAAAAGGCGTCATGTTTCTAAAAGTGTTATGTTTCCAAAAGTGGAAAGTTTCATAATGTAACACCCCAACCGATGGCGGAAACATCGGGATGTCACGTATTGATGATTGTTCAGTAGCTCATGGTAAATAATAAATTTCATTATATGATTTAAATATATTACATACAATTGTTGCGCCATTTGTTGAGAAATGATTGCAGCCAGTTGGGCATCGACACCATTGTTGTTGTTGTTGTTGTTGTGGTTAGTGTCATGGTTATGGTTGTGATTGCTACTCCCTTCATCATGATTGTCACCACTGTTAAGACGAGCGCTGCGACGTGGAGACATGATCTATAAGAGACACAATGAAATGAATGAGGTTATATAGGAAATGTAATCATTTATTCATTAATTACAACGAATAAACGAAAACGTTGACTTATCAAAGATTCTAGATTCTAATAACATATGAAGACATGCTTTAGCCTATAAGTGAACACTCATCCCGAGAATTCCCAGGTAGGCATCTGGGTCCCTCGTCTGATTGGGATATATGCGCAATGCCAGCCTAGACAGAAGACTCAGAATACAGGCGTTCACCCTTCCAGATTGCACGTGTTCGTTATTAAAATCTAGAACTTCGACGATTTAAATATATTACATACAATTGTTCTACAAGAATTCGTACATCAAATTGAATAAAACTTTGCACACATCTTCAAGCATTAATTCAAATCTTCAAGCAAGTAGGACCTGAAACATGTTAAGTTGAAAATATTTTGGGTCAACAAAAGTTGGTGAGAATTACATATGTTTTGATTATCGAATAAAATTGTTGTGCAATTCAGGTGTCATGGCAAATCTAGTCCATATGTGAAAACATACTAGAAGTAAATCGAGTGCATAATCAACCCTTGTGACTGTTGTATTGTGGTACATCCCATACGCTCATGGTTCACTCGTTTATATTGTAGTAACAAACACCCACGCTACCTTTGTAGGAGGCACGTATCCAGGTGGGATTGTCAGTCCAATAGATCTATCAATGTATACCGTCGCCTGATCAATGTTAATGATTATGCTAGAATTGTGCTTACCCTAGTCATGTTCAAGACATAATGCAACATAGAAAAACACATAGACACATTGATGATTGAATTGCATAAATGATGTTGTAACATGTTTCACCCCAAAAATGGTGATAATAGAAAAGGGGCTATGTAAAACTCACCTTAGCAAAATGTTATACTTCTTGAAAATTGAAAAGTGTGTTGCCCAAACAATGGCAAATATCACCCTATAATAAGGTAATAAATATGTCTAAGTCTATCCAATCTTCAAATGTATATGTTCTAGGGCTTCGAATTGGGGATAAATGCTCGTTTGATTAATATTAAAAATGTTTGATAATTGAGAGAAATTTAGTAAATAAATAGACAAAAATCGTTTTATGAAATTTAAATTTAAGATGGACACAATAATGTGTTTAAAGTATAAAAATAATTTTTACAAAATTATTTTCTCTAAAATAGAATATTAATTCTATTTATTACAAATTGTCAAAATTTAACTTTAATATTTAAAAATACTAAAGTTAAAGAATTATCAGTTTAAAAATTATATTTCTGTTCCAAATAATCAGAAATAATTTGTATAAAATTTTGGTGCAAAAACACTAAAAATTGAATTTATTATGATTTAATTATGATTAAAACTAACAAAAATTGATTAAAAATATTAAATAAATGATTTTTCAGAATTAAAAATCATTTCAGAAAAGTTTATCATTATATAAACTCAGAATAATTTTTGTGGATATTTATAAAATTGTTTTGATATTTTAATGGAATTTTATAAATATAATAGAATAAAATTGATTTAATTATTATATATATTAAATAAATAAATTTTTGAAAACTAAAAATTGTGAGTGAAACTTTTTCATCAGATTAACTTAAAATAATTTTTTTAGAATTAATAAAGAGTTTTAATAATTTAAAACGAATTTATAAAATATAAGTATTATATATATAATTAATTTTAATTGTTTTTGATTAAAAACCAAAAATGAAAAGGTTTGCCACTGCCGGGTATCGAACCCGCGTGGTTCAGATGGATGGCACCAGACACAACCACCTGGTCTAGACCAGTGGTTGTGTTTGGTTTTTGTTTATTTAAAATAAATACTAACAGTAAAAACGTGTTCTTCCGCAAAATTCAAATACGAGCCATAGATTCTGCAATCGGGTAATCCAGACAACATTAACCCGATTAATCTTAGGGTTTATGTTGTGTGGGTGCCGATCAATAAAACCCACAATCAAAGTCGGACTTACAACGCTTAATCGAACACTAACGAGTGGTCAAACCCCGAAGTCAAAACTCGAACAGAAACCCACGATCAGTGAAATTTTAAGAGAAATTGGAGGTTGAGTTGAGATGATTGGAGAGTGTAGCAGGTTTGATGGTGTTCAATTTATAGTGAACGGGTCTGTTTCGTTGAATTGGAAACTTTGACTCGCTATTGAATGTTTGACGCGTCTAATGATCAAATTGATAACAATTGATTGATAATTGACGAGGTTGTGACTCAGAACAGGCCGATAATCATGTTGTAATGCCAATTCTAGATCAATTACGAGTCAATGATGTTGATTATGGAAGGTCATTGATCTCAGTTGACTTTCCAAGTCAACTGATATGAATTCTGAATTGTGTTATAATTATAATTTGTCCGGATTGAAACAAGTATAAGGGCTAGAGCAGTTGGTTGTGTGTGGTGTGTATATGGAACCGGCTGAGGACTCGGGTTCGAACCCTGGCCTCAACATATTATTTTTAACAATTATTTTTATCATATCTTAATATATATATATATATATATATAATGAATAATTATCATAGTATTAGGGTTCAAAATGCCACAAAAATAATTAAATGTAAACAAAAATAATAAAACTTGTCGTTTTTATCTAGGTTATACGTAACGTACAATTATTTAATGTGAAATGTTACACATAAGAGTTGTGTTTTCAAATCATAAACGTTGCATTGTTAAAACGTGTGGCATGCTTCTCCCCGAGAGAAAAGAGTATAAAAGAGGGACCGTGAAACTCACCTTAGAGTGCGTCTTCTGATAACTAGGATTCCAACACGTGTATGATAATCCCAACTAATGACAACCTATCAATGAGTTTACATAAGTGTGATGACTATTAACCCAAAGGCTAACTAGTCCCCGATTGTCCAGATCTTGACTACGTGTGTTAAAAAGTGTGTTTAAACGTTAACCGGACATCCCAGACCGACCCGACATCCCGTTGGTGACCCATTACATCAATTAGTCATGCACATAAGTTTAACACATCAGTTTCAAGCATAAAACACTTAGTTTGTATCAAAAATCTCATTCCAAACATCAGATGGTCGAATGTGGTTTTTCTCATTTCCACGTTCGCCCGTTTTTCCCTCGTTTTGTTCCACGTTCGCCCGTTTGAGCCACGTTCGCCCGTTTTTCCCACGTTCGCCCGTTTTTCCCATGTTTTGTTCCACGTTCGCCCATTCGAACCAATTTTATTCCACGTTCACCCGTTTTCATCAGCATTTTATAAAACGCAACAAAACACATCTAAACGGTCCGAAAACATCACGAAACATTACCAATCAAAACAGTTAACTATCATTAACATATTCCTACATAACCCTACCAATTTTATCCCGAAATCCGTCCGTTTTACAAGTTACCAGAAATAGCAAATTATGGAGATGTCACATCAAACGCATGCAATCTTTACCTAATTAGGAAACTTTATGAAATCAACTTAATATACTCAGATTATCATGAACAATAAACCCCCCCAATCATATCCTTATCACATACATCATGAACAAGCCCTAGATCTAACCCAAAATCCCCAAATTGGACATAACATCATCAATAATCAATTGTAACCTATCTCAATCATAAATCATCATCAATAACAGTCCTAGATCATTGTCATAACATCTATACAGCAGTCAATCATCAAACAATACATAACATCACATAAAACACCATTAACACATGTTAATTTGTATGAAAACTCATTGTTTATGAATAGGTTTTGTTTAGAATGATATTAGAAAGGTTTTTATCCATGAAAACAGGTTTGAATCAGATCTGGACTCTTGGGGTTTAATGAAAACGAATTGAAATGCTTTAAAAATGATTTAGAATGAAGAACAAACCTTAGATCTTTGTGTAGAAGATGTTTGTAGGTTAGATTATAGAAAACAAGGCAAAAACTCCTTCCCCAAAGTTTAAAGTTGCTAGAGAGTGTTTTGAGGCGTTTAGGGTTTGTGAAATGGTGAAAAATGACAAAGTGTGGTATTTATACTATGTCCACATTCGCCCCTTTTACCTGGGCGAATGTACCCTCCTTCAACCCTTTCACAGGGTCGAATGTACCCTGACTTGGTCGAATGAAATTCTTTCAATTCCATATCCCAGGTTCGCCCCTTTGCAAAGGGTCGAACCAAGACATATTTCCACATTCGACCAATCGAAGTGGTCGAACCAGGACCTATGTTTATCTAGTCTTCTAGTTTGTCGTGTTTAACGCATTTTAACGCACCTTAACATATGAGCATGCAACCTTAGTCTATGTTTTACATATTTAAGCACGGATGATTATCTACACATCATTTAAACACATCTAAGCATATAATCCACCATACGACAATTAGTCTACACATACACTTAATTAGTTTATGTAATTCACCAACAACGGGACTCGTATCGTGTGTGTGTGTGTGACTAACCCAATGATCTCCCGAATCATTGGACCCTGGACAATACGGACTGTGTTCCGACTCTACTGACCCCGTCAAGTGTGTTTAATAAACGTTTTTCGCTAAGGTAGACTTATGTGTTTATAAAATGTTGACCCAAACATGCCGGGTGTCACATCATCCCCCTGTTGAAATAATTTTCGTCCCGAAAATTTCCCGAAGTCAAAGAGAACGAAGCGATAAAAAGAAAACTTTTTCCGGTCGTCACATCATCCCCCTGTTGAAAGGAATCTCGCCCCAAGATTCACTCTTCGACAGTAATGAGTGTCGACCTAACCCAAGTAACGTCTCCCAGAACGCAAACGAAGTGATAACCATGAACGAAAGATGATATCAACAGATACCCTATGCCGGGGAACCGCCCTCCCCCAAAGTGAATACAAAAGAATGAATCCTCCTGATCGAAGGCCTACTAGAGACTACCGTGATCGGTATAAATGACAATCTGGTATCGTCCAAGTAGCATCTCCAAAGGACCCACATCAGACCCATGAATGCAAAACGATGACCAAATACCAAACTGAATGCACACAATGAATACGAATCGCCAAACAATGTGAACGAGAATGAATACGAGCATAACAAGAATCAAGAAAATAACACTCACCAGTAACAGAATCAGGATCCTCCTGGTTCTCTCTAGCGCCAATGACGTAAACATGACCACGAGTAGTTCGACCGCCGCCTTCATTCCCAGCACCACCTGCAGTCCTTGGTTCAGCTTAGGACAATCCCGCTTGAAGTGCCTAGTCTCCCCACAGTTAAAACACCCATGGTTTCCCCGAGGAGCAGGAGCAGGGACAACCGCTTGAGTCTGTTTCGGCTGCAGATTGACCCTACAATCCTTAGCCAAATGACCGACTCGCTGACAACGATTACAGCGAAACGCATCGCAACCCCCAACATGGTGATACCCACATGTGTTACACTTCGGACTCTTACCAACATAACCCCCAGTCTTCTGCTCAGGTAACGCTCCCACAATGTCCTGCCTCTTGACCTGCTGTTGAGACGACCCAATGTTCTTCCCAGCACTCTCCCACTTCCTCTTGTTGTCTGTAGGGGCTTTCACAGCAGCACCCCTCGGGGGTAGAACACCCTCAGCAACCTTCATGTTGGTCAGCTTGTGAGCTGCTCGAACAGTGGCCAACATAGTAGTGTGATCAGCAGCGGCAACAGGTCCAGCAATCTCCGGCACTAACCCAGCAACGTAGTGCTCAATCCTCTGGTACTCCGGTGTAGCCAAACCGGGCACATCACAGCCAACTCGTTGTGCCTAGCAGTAAACTCCTCGATCTCCGACCCAACCATCTTCAGGTTCCAGAACTCATGCTCCAACTTCATAATCTCGTCCCTCGGGCAATACTCCGCTCGCAACATCTGAACAAACTCGGACCACGGCATAGCATTGGCCTCACCCAGGCCAAGATTCGCAGTGGTGGAGTTCCACCAGGTCAAAGCGTGTCCCTCTAGAGTAGCAGAGCATACTTGACACGATCAGCGTCAGGACAGTTACACATAGCAAAACACCGACTCGATCTTCTCTAACCACCGGAGCAGACCCACTGCCCCTTCAGTCCCATTGAAGAAATGGGGCTTACAGTCCATGAACTTCTTGTAGGTACACCCAGACTGCACCTGATTAGTATTTCCCAGGGTCTGCTGAGCAGCCTGGAAAGCAGCCAACGCAACGTTCAACTGCTACTGCAACATGTTCTCCAACTCTGCCTGAGTCATGGTGATGTTCCCACCACCTCGTCCACCGCCATTGCGACCCCCGCCGCCACCACGGCGTTCACCAGCACGTCCACCAGCGCGACCAGACATGTTCTGCCAAACATGAGACAAGACACTCAAAACCACCAACAGATCGAGCTACAAGTGACCAAACGAATTCAGAACGTGGTTCCAGCATGACCATTAGTCCGAACACGAAGTCCACCAAGATTTTCATGCATTTCGATTTATGATTTCGTGTGCACCCGAAATAACAAATTGCTCTACATGGTCCTCTAGGCGTGCTACTAGCTAGAACTTCAAATCACCCGATACACACATTCCTAAAAGAAACTGTTATCGCACGAGGATCCCAAAGTGAACAATCACCTAGGGGTGTACTATGACAAGTACTAGTGCATGATAGTGTGTGTGTAGGCAAGTATGTACATTTGAGCATAGAGGGGAGATATCCAAAACCCAGAAAGATCTCAAGAATGTGCCGAAGCCACCCCAATGTACACTACTGCCAAGTATAAGCGATAAGCCCCTTCATCTTCGAACCCGAAGAAGAAGATAAAACCAAGGTAGGAATAACAGAAGATGGATAGTGTGATACTGTGTGATGAGGACACTGACACCCCGACAAGATTAGTATGTGACACGACTCGTAACTATGTGTGACCGTCTAACGTGTGTGATACTCGGCTATAGACTAGACTCTACATGCAGTCCTAGTTCACTATAACCATTGGCTCTGATACCAATCTGTCACACCCTCAAATTTCCACGTGCGGAGTTTTACCATGAGGCGCGTGACACACCAGGATCCAAGTCAACGGTCACAATAAACGACATCTATATGATAAGAAAACAACGTAAACTACCGTTGAGTTTCAAAACCGTTCTAACACAGCGGAAGCAAAATGTATTATTACAACTTAAAAGTAAAACTCAAAGTCTGAAATGTTTAACAAAACATGCATATGATCCCTAGACGCCGTGAGACTCCGTGCGCCTATACTCAATGCTGCTACCTTAGCGACCTGAGAAAACATGCCAAAAAGACGTCAACATATAATGCTGGTGAGTTCACAGGTTTTAAGTTCACAAAACGTTTTCATGCGTAAAGAGTTTCGTCAAAGTACTAAATGTGCAAAACCTTAAGTAAATAACAAACGTTTCCTTACTACTACGACTGTGTTGCTAAAACCATTACTGACAAACGTTGCTCGAGTTGCTGCCCATGTGCCAAGTGTCAAGTAGAGACAATATGCACCCGCCCGGCTCCCAGCCGTCGGGTGGGGTTCGTCTCGCCCGATAGATCTATCCACATTTCCCCGGTGTGCCCCGCACATTCATGGTTTCAATAGGGACTTAGGTTTCGTCGTATAGTAAATAAGTGCCAAGCGCCAAGTGCCAAGTGACAATGTTTAAAAGTGTCAAGTGCCAATGTTAAATATGCCAAGTGCCAAACGTGTCACGTTTCTTAAAAGAGTTACATTCCCAAAAGGCGTCATGTTTCTAAAAGTGTTATGTTTCCAAAAGTGGTAAGTTTCATAAGAGTTGCGTTTTCAAATCATAAACGTTGCATTGTTAAAAGGTGTGGCATGCTTCTCCCCCGAGAGAAAAGAGTAAAAAAGAGGGGTCGTGAAACTCACCTTAGAGTGCGTCTTCTGATAACTAGGATTCCAACACATGTATGATAATCCCAACTAATGACAACCTATCAATGAGTTTACATAAGTGTGATGACTATTAACCCGAAGGTTAACTAGTCCCCGATTGTCCAGATCTTGACTACGTGTGTTAAAAAGTGTGTTTAAACGTTAACTGGACATCGCAGACCGACCCGACATCCCGTTGGTGACCCATTACATCAATTAGTCATGCACATAAGTTTAACACATAAGTTTCAAGCATAAAACACTTAGTTTGTATCAAAAATCTCATTCCGGACATCAGATGGTCGAATGTGGTTTTTCTCATTTCCACGTTCGCCCGTTTGAGCCACGTTCGCCCGTTTTTCCCACGTTCGCCCGTTTGAGCCACGTTCGCCCGTTTTTCCACGTTTTGTTCCACGTTCGCCCGTTTGAGCCACGTTCGCCCGTTTTTCCCATGTTTTGTTCCACGTTCGCCCATTCGAACCAATTTTATTCCACGTTCGCCCGTTTTCATCAGCATTTTATAAAACGCACCAAAACACATCTAAACGGTCCGAAAACATCACGAAACATTACCAATCACAGCAGTCAACTATCATTAACATATTCCTACATAACCCTACCAATTTTATCCCAAATCCGTTCGTTTTACAAGTTACCCGAAATAGCAAATTATGGAGATGTCACATCAAACGCATGCAATCTTTACCAAATTAGGAAACTTTATTAAATCAATCAATAATCAACTTAATATACTCAGATTATCATGAACAATAAACCCCCAATCATATCCTTATCACTATCATCATGAACAAGCCCTAGATCTAACCCAAAATCCCCAAAATGAACATAACATCATCAATAATCAATTGTAACCTATCTCAATCATAAATCATCATCAATAACAGTCCTAGATCATTGTCATAACATCTATACAGCAATCAATCATCAAACAATACATAACATCACATAAAACACCATTAACACATGTTAATTTGTATGAAAACTCATTGTTTATGAATAGGTTTTGTTTAGAAAGATATTAGAAAGGTTTTTATCCATGAAAACAGGTTTGAATCAGATCTGGACTCTTGGGGTTTAATGAAAACGAATTGAAATGCTTTAAAAATGATATAGAATGATGAACAAACCTTAGATCTTTGTGTAGAAGATGTTTGTAGGTTAGATTATAGAAAACAAGGGCAAAAACTCCTTCCCCAATGTTTAAAGTTGCTAGAGAGTGTTTTGAGGCGTTTAGGGTTTGTGAAATGGTGAAAAATGACAAAGTGTGGTATTTATACTATGTCCACATTTGCCCCTTTTACCTGGGCGAATGTACCCTCCATCGACCCTTTCACAGGGTAGAATGTACCCTGACTTGGTCGAATGAAATTCTTTCAATTCCATATCCCAGGTTCGCCCCTTTACAAAGGGTCGAACCAATACATATTTCCACATTCGACCACTCGAAGTGGTCGAACCAGGACCTATGTTTATCTAGTTTTCCAGTTTGTCGTGTTTAACGCATTTTAACGCACCTTAACATATGAGCATGCAACCTTAGTCTATGTTTAACATATTTAAGCACGGATGATTATCTACACATCATTTAAACACATCTAAGCATATAATCCACCATACGACAATTAGTCTACACATACACTTAATTAGTTTATTTAATTCACCAACAACGGGACTCGTATCGTGTGTGTGTGTGTGACTAACCCAATGATCTCCCGAATCATTGACCCTGGACAATACGGACTGTGTTCCGACTCTACTGATCCCGTCAAGTGTGTTTAATAAACGTTTTTTCGCTAAGGTAGACTTATGTGTTTATAAAATGTTGACCCAAAAATGCCGGGTGTCACATAACCCACCATACGACAATTAATCTACACATATACTTAATTAGTTTATGTAATTTCACCAACAACGGGACCCGGTACTAGTGTATTCCTAAAACGACTCCCAATGATCCTCCAAATCATTGAACCCTCGACAATCCTATCTTAACCCGACTCAACTAACCTAGTTAAGTCCATTTATAAATATTTCCCGCTAAGGTAGACTTAGATGTTACTAAAATGTTTAAGCCAAATATGCCGGGTGTCACATCATCCCCACGTTGAAAGAATTTTCGTCCCGAAAATTGCACAAAGCCAAAAATGAAAGAGACGGAAAGAATGAAACGAAAAGAAAATTTACCGGATGTCACAACTAGGGTTTGTGAAATGATGATTTCGATTAAACTTTAAAAATATTATGAATACTAAATTTTCTATTTTAGTATCTAATATCAAATTTTTTATACCTATCATTTTGATTTTTAAATTTTGGTTAATATTAAAAAAGTCAAAATTTGGAATTTAAGATAATCATGATAACGTTTAGACTTAATTATTCATTTAAGACATTCATTTCAAATTTTGAATGACTTGAATATTTTAAAATATATCAAATATGTTAATTTAACTTAATAATGGTAAAGATTACACCCACTTATTACATTCAAATTAGAGATTTCTTAACAAATAATAATTTTAGTTATAAATTTCTCAAATTAGTTACAAGTTAAAATTTAAATTTTGAATAATAGAATTTTAAATGATAGATTTCGGTTAAACTTTATAAATACTCAAATATTAAATGTTCTATTTAAGTATATAATTTCATATTTTTATATCTATAATTTTAATTTTTAAATTTTTGTTATCAAGATAAGAATTCTAAATTTGAATTTTTATACATTAATAGTAACAATTAGACTTAATTAAAGCATTTAATTCAAATTTTGAATGATCTAAATAATTTTAGAAAAATCGAAACTTTTTAATTTAAGTTAATAATTATAACAATTTAACCTACTTATTACCTTTAAAGTATATATATCCTGATATATTTAAAATTTAACAATTAACATTTTCGGTTATAAATTTATCAAATTATTTACAATTGTAATTGACAAATTAATTTTTTTCCTAATCCTAATTTAAATCATTACATATATATATACTAGGTTATGTACCCGTGTGATACACGGGTTGAACAATTTAAATTATATATATTATATATAAATTTAAATTATAATTAAGAAAAATTAGATTACATATTTTATTTAAAATAAAAAAAATTTCCAGTACAACCGAAAAAATATTAAATATTCATCAACCCCTAAATGATTTCTTGTAAAAAACATTTTTATTCACATAAAACTTTTTCAAACATTCCAAAATATATCTTCCATACACAGCTATTACCTTGTAGACTGCAGCTACAACAAAACAAAACAAAAATAAAAAAGTAATAAAGGTAAATCTGTTTAGGCTAAGATATAAAAAAATAAAATTAACTTAAAAGTATATCCTCATCCGTTAAACCATCCCAATCGAATATTATTCATTTTGGAATTTGACATCAAATTTCCTCAAAGCCAAAGTATTTCTAACCTTGACTGTATAATCATTTTTTTTCTAACACCAAGGTCCTTAAACATAATGACATTTATTGGTTCAATTTGATTGTATTATAAAAAAAGATTGTGTAAATTAATAGCCTGAAAATAAATATTGAAACGAATTAGTAATGCAAAGATTGTTTAGATATTGCATTTCTCTATTGAAGTAACTTGAAAAAACAAAGTCAATGAAGATTTCAATTAATGATTTTTCATATATAAAATGTATTTTCTATATCAAGCTATTATAATATGAAAATAGCCAAACATATTTATTTTGTATTAAATCAAATATTTAATTAATGTGGATTGATTTGTTTTATTTTATTTGTTTAGAATATTGTAAGAAATATATTTTTAAACTTAGAGTGAAAGACCACATATTAAAAACACGTTTTTAAGGTACACGATTTAAATTTAATAACATATAAATACAATATCTTAAAAAATAAATAATTTTTAATAAAGATTAGTTTTGTTAGTTCATAAACATTTTCAAATTATGTCTATTAATTTATTTCTAATTTTGTATTAAAATATAATTATATATATATATATATATTAAATTGAATTACAGTAATTATATTAATAATTATACTTGTAACAAATAAAAACTGAATAAGTAATAATTATTAAATAAAGAAACAATTAAAATAAATGTATTGTTTTAAATAATAAAATGGGAGGCTTTATAATGGAGTTCTATATACTCCATTTGATGTCTTTTATTACTGTAGATAAAATTGATTAATGTTGATTGATTTATTTTATATATTTGTTTTGAACAATATAAAAGTCTCACAAAAAAGCTTGACTTATTGCATTGTGTTATTATTAAAATTAATATGTATTTGCTGAACATAGTTTAACATCTAAAACAATGACCAAAATAATAAAAGTTAATAATCATTTGTCAAATATTGTAACAAAATTAATTTTAAACTTAGAATAACAGATTAAGTTTTTTAAAAATGGGTTAATTTAAGGTACATGATTTAAATTCAAAGTTAATAATACATAAATATAAATATGTTATATAAGTGTAGATTCAGTTACAACTATGATTATTAATATAAAATTACTAAAATTTAATTTAATAAACTTATATCATGGTTTTGCTAATCAATTATTATAATTAAATTTGAGTTTAATGTAATAAATAATAAAATGAGAGAATTCATGAGGATGTGCCATGTGTCCCTCATGTGTTTTCTTTTATTATGTAGAGATGTAGATGTAGATGTAGAAGTGTAGATTCAGTTACAACTCATCATCATCATCATCATCATCATTATCATCATCATACTCAGTTAATCCCATCTATAGCAAAGCTATGGTAGGGTCTGAGGATGGTAAGATGTAGACAGCCTTACCTCTACCCCTAAGAATAGAGAGGCTGCTTCCAGTGAGACCCCCGGCTCGATGTGTTTTGTTATCAAGCCTTGGACATAAGACACAAAACACTTAGCAATCGGGACAATTAACCCAATCGGTGCATGTACCCCTTTGTCTTTTGGCTATCCACGCCACCACGTGATGCATGATTAACCGTCCGTCGTTTTTAACGTTATTTTCACGAAATTAGTAAAATAATGTTAAAACTAGTGCGACTTTACTTTTGCCCCCGAAGGGCTGAGAATCCGGTTAAGGACCGAACTCGTGGATCGTATACGCATAAACAACTCGGTTTCAGACGGGAGATTCGAGACGAGACAGAAATACACGATAACAACGTCATCACAGATTCGTATTACTACAGAAACGGTTACAGACACTGTCATCAGTAGGATAAACATCTATCTCGGGGCCGGGGGAGGTCGGGCATGACCTCCCCCTTGAGAGCATTCAAAGTACAAACTCAAATCACCAAATGAACAATAACACATGAGATTGCTATTTATAGTACAACACCCAAGAGCCACCTTCGCCCCTTTGGAATGGTCGAATGTGGAGCATTTCCACATTCGCCCATTTGTAATGGTCGAATGTGGAAAACTTCCACATTCGCCCAGTGTATATAGGTCGAACTTGGCTTTGATATTGTCCTATATTTTACAAATGCGTCAGATCCATAAAATGCCCTTATGGATCACCACAATCTCATGTAACACTATACCTAGACTCAACCCTAGTCTATTCGACAGTGACGTCCACAGAAAGTGCATCAACAATCTCCCCCTTGGACGTTGCTGGCGAATCCTCAAATCTCTTGCACATCAACACATTCTCCTCTTTGAAAATTCCTAGCATCTTTAGTCAATAATTGTTGAAGTATCGGACACATTGTTACATCAACAATCTCCCCCTTGACTGATGCTTCACCAAGTTTCTCTGAGATCCCGTATGATAAATCAATCATGTTCTTGAGTAACTTCATCTGTTCGACAGAATACAAGCCGTAGACGAGTGGAACAAGCAATCAGATGCTTTCATCAGGAACTACCAGTACTAATTGAAGGACTTGAAATGCTTCAGAAACTGAAGTTTTCGACGGGGCCAACAATATCTACCAATAGCTCTTGAAATTCTTCAGAACTGTGATCTTGAAACTTTCGTTGAACCTACGTGCCACAAGACTCCTACTAGGATACCTCATTACTTTCAGAACATTGAAATCTCAAACTTGATTTCCTTCTTCATAACAACTCTTTAGAACAAGTTCCTTCAAACATACAGGAACTGGGTTGACTGTTCTCTTCATGCGGAATAAAATCTGTTCTGTTTTTGGCCCATAATAGTCATTTGAATCTGATTATCATACTATTGATTCTTATGACTACCCCACAATAAAACGTTTCATCATCATCATTTCTTCAACAATTTGGGTAAACCTCATCACCATTCTCCCAAAAATCTTCAAAAATTACCAGATTCAAATGAAATTTTTTTAGGCCTTAAATTCTACATTCGCCCCTGGTACTTCTACATTCGCCCACTTTTGTTGACCCGAAGGTAGAATAGTAACCAGAATGTAAAATAACACTTGACCCTTTCCATATTCGCCCAAAAACAGCTACTTTCGCCCACTCGACTTCCACCTTCACCCGCGCGATCAATCGAATGTGAACATAGTCACCCGAATGTGGAAAATATTATCACAAAATTCCAGGTTCGCCCAAAATCTCTCCACGTTCGACCAAAATATGCTACCTTCGCCCAGTAACATTCCACATTCGCCCACCCGATTTTCTAAAAGGGGCGAATGTGCAGACTGAACGTGTTCTTGATCAATATTTTCTTCAAATCAGTTCACAATCACTCTAATCCTTTGAATTGATGATGAAACTTGTTCAGAAAGGTGCGGAAATGAAAACCTAACCCTCGAATTCACAAAAACATGGAGAAATCACATGATTTCGGGTTCAATTAAGAATCTAGGTTTTCTAGGGTTTCAACCTTTCAATCAAAATCTGAATTTTACGTCTGAAAACATGAAAAACGAGCTGTGATTGATTCAAACGACTGTTAGATCGTTCAAATCGGTACCACGGCTCTGATACCAATTGAGAATCCGGTTAAGGACCGAACTCGTGGATCGTATACGCATAAACAACTCGGTTTCAGACGGGAGATTCGAGACGAGACAGAAATACACGATAACAACGTCATCAGAGATTCGTATTACTACAGAAACGGTTACAGACACTGTCATCAGTAGGATAAACATCTATCTCGGGGCGGGGGAGGTCGGGCATGACCTCCCCCTTGAGAGCATTCAAAGTACAAACTCAAATCACCAAATGAACAATAACACATGAGATTGCTATTTATAGTACAACACCCAAGAGCCACCTTCGCCCCTTTGGAATGGTCGAATGTGGAGCATTTCCACATTCGCCCATTTGTAATGGTCGAATGTGGAAAACTTCCACATTCGCCCAGTGTATATAGGTCGAACTTGGCTTTGATATTGTCCTATATTTTACAAATGCGTCAGATCCATAAAATGCCCTTATGGATCACCACAATCTCATGTAACACTATACCTAGACTCAACCCTAGTCTATTCGACAGTGACGTCCACAGAAAGTGCATCAACAATCTCCCCCTTGGACGTTGCTGGCGAATCCTCAAATCTCTTGCACATCAACACATTCTCCTCTTTGAAAATTCCTAGCATCTTTAGTCAATAATTGTTGAAGTATCGGACACATTGTTACATCAACAATCTCCCCTTGACTGATGCTTCACCAAGTTTCTCTGAGATCCCGTATGATAAATCAATCATGTTCTTGAGTAACTTCATCTGTTCGACAGAATACAAGCCGTAGACGAGTGGAACAAGCAATCAGATGCTTTCATCAGGAACTACCAGTACTAATTGAAGGACTTGAAATGCTTCAGAAACTGAAGTTTTCGACGGGGCCAACAATATCTACCAATAGCTCTTGAAATTCTTCAGAACTGTGATCTTGAAACTTTCGTTGAACCTACGTGCCACAAGACTCCTACTAGGATACCTCATTACTTTCAGAACATTGAAATCTCAAACTTGATTTCCTTCTTCATAACAACTCTTTAGAACAAGTTCCTTCAAACATACAGGAACTGGGTTGACTGTTCTCTTCATGCGGAATAAAATCTGTTCTGTTTTTGGCCCATAATAGTCATTTGAATCTGATTATCATACTATTGATTCTTATGACTACCCCACAATAAAACGTTTCATCATCATCATTTCTTCAACAATTTGGGTAAACCTCATCACCATTCTCCCAAAAATCTTCAAAAATTACCAGATTCAAATGAAATTTTTTTAGGCCTTAAATTCTACATTCGCCCCTGGTACTTCTACATTCGCCCACTTTTGTTGACCCGAAGGTAGAATAGTAACCAGAATGTAAAATAACACTTGACCCTTTCCATATTCGCCCAAAAACAGCTACTTTCGCCCACTCGACTTCCACCTTCACCCGCGCGATCAATCGAATGTGAACATAGTCACCCGAATGTGGAAAATATTATCACAAAATTCCAGGTTCGCCCAAAATCTCTCCACGTTCGACCAAAATATGCTACCTTCGCCCAGTAACATTCCACATTCGCCCACCCGATTTTCTAAAAGGGGCGAATGTGCAGACTGAACGTGTTCTTGATCAATATTTTCTTCAAATCAGTTCACAATCACTCTAATCCTTTGAATTTGATGATGAAACTTGTTCAGAAAGGTGCGGAAATGAAAACCTAACCCTCGAATTCACAAAAACATGGAGAAATCACATGATTTCGGGTTCAATTAAGAATCTAGGTTTTCTAGGGTTTCAACCTTTCAATCAAAATCTGAATTTTACGTCTGAAAACATGAAAAACGAGCTGTGATTGATTCAAACGACTGTTAGATCGTTCAAATCGGTACCACGGCTCTGATACCAATTGAGAATCCGGTTAAGGACCGAACTCGTGGATCGTATACGCATAAACAACTCGGTTTCAGACGGGAGATTCGAGACGAGACAGAAATACACGATAACAACGTCATCAGAGATTCGTATTACTACAGAAACGGTTACAGACACTGTCATCAGTAGGATAAACATCTATCTCGGGGCCGGGGGAGGTCGGGCATGACCTCCCCCTTGAGAGCATTCAAAGTACAAACTCAAATCACCAAATGAACAATAACACATGAGATTGCTATTTATAGTACAACACCCAAGAGCCACCTTCGCCCCTTTGGAATGGTCGAATGTGGAGCATTTCCACATTCGCCCATTTGTAATGGTCGAATGTGGAAAACTTCCACATTCGCCCAGTGTATATAGGTCGAACTTGGCTTTGATATTGTCCTATATTTTACAAATGCGTCAGATCCATAAAATGCCCTTATGGATCACCACAATCTCATGTAACACTATACCTAGACTCAACCCTAGTCTATTCGACAGTGACGTCCACAGAAAGTGCATCAACAATCTCCCCCTTGGACGTTGCTGGCGAATCCTCAAATCTCTTGCACATCAACACATTCTCCTCTTTGAAAATCCCTAGCATCTTTAGTCAATAATTGTTGAAGTATCAGACACATTGTGACATCAACAAGGGCCACACATATATATACATTATATGCGCACACCGTAAGTGGGGCGTAGATTCAGTTACAACTATGATTATTAATATAAAAATACTAAAAATTAATTTAATAAACTTATATCATGGTTTTGCAAATCAATTATTATAATTAAATTTGAGCTTAATGTATTAAATAATAAAATGAGAGAATTCATGAGGGAGTGCCATGTGTCCGTCATGTGTTTTCTTTTATTATATAGTGTAGATGTAGATGTAGATGTAGATGTACATGTTGATGTAGATGTAGATGTAGAAGTGTAGATTCAGTTACAACATTGATTATTAATATAAAAATACTAAAATTTATCTTAATAAACTTATATCATGCTTTTGCAAATCAATTATTATAATTAAATTTCATTTTAATGTATTAAATAATAAAATAAAATGAGAGAATTCATGAGGGAGTGCCATGTGTCCCTCATGTGTTTTCTTTTATTATATAGTGTAGAGTAGATGTAGATGTAGATATAGATGTAGATATATATATATATATATATTTCGGTTTAATATCATTTATTATTTGATTCATTCATAGACATCACAATTCTTGATGAATATCAAGACATTTCAAGCATAATTATTTAAACACTTGGTTTTGAACGTTGTTCTCCGTCTTCTTTTTCATTTCCACATAAGTAAAACATCTTCTTAACCATTTTTTTATGATAGAGTTTCATGGTTGTTTATTAAGTTTATTATGGTTATACTTAAGTGAAATACCCCTTCATATATATAATTATTTATGATGTAAATGTATGCACATATACATTTGGTATTTGTTTAAAAAAATAAAATTGCTTTTAAAATACAATAAAAACATAAAAACTTTCAATCGAAGACAATTACTTTTTATGGTACTTGCATTTCTAAGTTTTATAAAAGATATAACTAATAGCTTATTATCTTTGTGCAACTTCAAAATAATGCATAACATATTAGCATAAAACTTGCATATATAAAGCTGATATTACACTCATTTCTTCCTATAATAAACAATCTTTTTGACGTCATATGTAGTAAAATTAGCTCACTTGCATCTTGTTTAATAACCCGAAATGTCATTTTAATTTTTTCGGCAAGTTGTTTGTGCGGTTGACTTTGACTCGAATTAGATTATTGCCTTATTAGATTTTTTTAATATATTCATCACTCATACCTTTTTTTATTTTCCAGTTAGATTATTTACATTTTTTTTACCTCAAATATAAAACAGGATAGGTCTAAGTGATCTAAGCATCCATCAAAAAGTGACACATTAATTGGTAAGTTGTTACAACTTTAATTAATCAATGTAAAAAAATAATTTAAACTTTAACCCACATATTTTAATTTAATAATTCAACTTATATTGAATTTGCTTCTTTTTTTGGGTGACCTGAAATGAAAACCATTATCTAAAATTTTAAATGGTATTTGAATTATATGTTGTTTTTTCTTACTTATGAATTTTATTCTAACTATTGATTATGTTGGTTTGAGGTAGGGTGGGTTTTCTCTTAGGGGTTCCCATCCTGGGGGGAGGTCACAGGTTCAATCCATGCACACCACAAAAAAATTCCCCGTGACGGTTTGAGCTTAGGCAAGGAGGACACCGGTGCGTGGGTAGGGATTCGAACTTGGGACCAATAGGTTAGGGTTGTATAAGGATTTCCATTGATCTAAACCTTTCAATAAAAAAAAAAAAAACTATTGATTACGTTCATGTTTTATTTTTCGTATATGAATATTTAACTTTTTGTTAATGCATGTTTATATTTATATTTATTCAATAAAGTTTAAAATCCAAAGTATTAGTATTTATTGAACTGTGTATCCACACGAAGAATAATCTAGTATACTATATATTAAACAAAAGTGGCAAGAATACTGTCAACCCTTCTTAATGGTTCCGAGGGGCGGCTATTATTTTTTTTTCTTCTCTGGTATTTGTTATAATATATACTAATTCAGGCAAAGTAAAAAACATAAGCATTGATAGTGTAGTGACTAGACGTGCGCCCATAAACTGGCTAGCAAGTTTAAAACCCAAGTGAAAGCGGTGTTTTCTTTTTCTTTGAAAATGTTAATTTGTTATAATATGTAACTAGGTTAGAGCACCGTGTGTACTGACATTATATCCCTAAGTTAATTGACAAAATTATATAAAGATTGTAGCATACAAGTTTTATTTATTGAAAAGTTACGTAATGCAATGGATTTTGGTTGTATGCAAAAATAATAAAACGGTTTAATGTTACCCGATAATGGATATATGAATCAACAAATGTTTGATTTAATATGATCTAATTACAAATAATGAAATGAATATTAACATATTTATTGTGACGAAATGCAAATGAAGATTAAAATTAAAATTAAATAAATATAGTTTAATAGCTAAGCCAGTTGTGCCAATCAAATGAAATTTTCCTTTTAGTATGTACATATATATTAGAAATTCAGGGGTTCAATACAATCAAATGTTACAGCTAAGCCTCAGGTTATAAGTTATAAGTTACCAGATAATCAAAATCATTTTCACAGTTGGCATGTTAAGATTTCAAAATTTTACTTTCTTGTAAACAACATACGCATAACTGTGTTGATGAAGGAAACCAAAAACTTTCTGTTTAAGGTCCTATTTCAAGGCTGGTTAAGTTTACGAGATACTTGGTGACGTTTACACAATCACATAATAATCCAACAAAGACACTGGTCTACTACCTATAAACCTCGAAAAACATTCAAAATTGAAAAAAATACACATCTAGTCCTTGTGGTTTCTGTGAAATTTCAATGTCAGGTAGTAATAGTTTTTTATAACAGTTTAGGTATTAACATTCTAATTTGTGCCAATGTGGGGTATTAACACTAATCATCGTTAATATTTAACGAACCTAATCCTCACCTAATCCTTACGCATTTTATTTATTATTATCATTATATGTGCATATTTAGATATTGTGCACATGTTAGGATCTGAGTTTGATTTGTTATGAAGTTTAATAAATGAAACAGTAATGAAGATGAACAATAATGGAAAGTGCAGTGGAAATATAAACTTTAAATCATAACAAACAGGACAATTGCTTTTAATAAGTAATTTTCATAAACCATCACAGATTTCAGTACTAGTACACAATTCTCCCTCTTAGCCCGATCACTCACAACTTTGTTTGTACAGGAGAATGTTTTTTCAGAGTGATGAATAGAACAGTACAGGCAGTGTTCTATTTATAGACAAACTAAAGCTCTGATGACCTAAGGCTGACGTCACCTAAGACAGTGACATCTAACAGATATAAAAACATAAAACATCTGCCCTATTACAAATACTGTTACATAGAAAACTCTGATGACTAAACAGCGGATGGGATTAACTCTGATTTCTTGAATCATCTGTTGGAGCCTAAGTGTTGTTGACTCCAACAGACCTTGACCTTTGGCTCAGCAGACGTTTCTTCAACAAACCTTGTAAGCAACATTTTGTACAACAGTTGTTAGGGAGCAGCAGTTGTTAGTGTCAGCAGTCTTTTGGGAGGATCTTTTATGCAAACTACTATTTTATTGTGGATCAGATGTTTAGTATGTTTTGGCTTTTCACTTCATCTGTTCTTCTCCGGTCAGCAGACCCAACAATCACCCCCTAGAACAGATGATGCCAAAACTCAACCTTTATTGCTGATCTTTATCTCTCATCAGACTTTCTCTAATTTGGCCTTTAAATTGCAATTCAAAGTTTACAGAGTACAAGTCTTCAGCATCACTTTCTAGCTCTTAGTTCAGCGGGTCTTGGAGATCATTTGCACACAAACCTTGTGCATCATCCATGCTTATCTTTTGAGCTTCTCCATCAGATCTGAGCAGAGTCAATTCGTGGGTGTCTTTGTTGACCTTCCACTTTAGAATTTTTGAATCTGAAGAGTTTTTGAGTTGTAAATTTCTTCTTGATGAGTTTGGTGATGGAGGCCTTCCAATGATTATTTTGAGTTCTTCACTTACAGGATCAGAGAAGAAGTTGACCTGGTTGAAAATCCCTTCTTTCACAAAAGTTTCTTCAAACTCCTTTTCATCCTCTTTAGACATCTGCTTCTGCCTTTTGTGTTGTTTCTTGGCAACAAGGGTGAGATCAGATGTTGAGTGTAGACTGTCAAGAGAAAAAGTCTGTTCGGATTTTCTAACCACTGTTTCATCAGGGTAAATAGGTTTTCTTGGAAGTGTAGGTTCAGTTTTTCAATTCTCTTCAAGTTTCTTGCAAGTTTCAACTAGCCTTAACTCAGACAATCTTGCCACATATTTCATCTCTCCATAATCACCAGCTAGTATTTCTTCCCTCATTCTTTTGAATTTTAAGGCTCTGACAGGTTTCTTAGCTTTTCTAAAATCAGGAGCTGAAGCAATCTGATTTGGATACTTAGCCATTTCTTCAATTTTGTTCATTTCTTCTTGTCACACCCTCAAATTTCCAGTGCGGGGTTTATACCGCGAGGCGCATGACATACCAGGATCCCATAGCCATAAGTCATATGAAAGAATTCTAAATGCCCAAACCATTTAGTTCGTTTTCAGAAATCAAGTTTAGTTAAGCTGTGGAAGCGTAAACTAAATTTAAACCTTTTAAAAACCATGCGTAAAACAACGTGCCCAAGTTAAAACCATATGAAAGAAAACGTAAAAGCTTGATATGTAATTTAGGTGTATGCCCAAGACCCCAAATGCAGTGAAACGTGCTGTGCTTCCTAACCGTGACACCGGAAGCTAACTACCTGCAAAAGCATGTATATCGTGGGTCAACAAACAATGTTGGTGAGTTCACAGTTTAAATAACGAGTGTAAAGTTATCAAAAACCCAAATGTTTAAGTGTCATCAGTTTAAGCGTGTCAGGGGTAGCTAGCCCACTCATTGTAACTAAACATGTGATTATTGGGAACCTTTAGAAATGTGTTAACATACGTTAAACTGCCTTAGTACTAGTGTCTATCAATGTTAGTGCATGATGTCCCTAGGCTAGTATATATGTTGTTACGACGTGTTTCGGGGTGTTTGGAGACGTTTATAAGCGTTTTTGGGGTGTTTGGGCTTCCCAGGCGATTAGGATTATGTGTATTAGCGAGCAGCATGTAATCGCCTATAGGTATAGGCGATTAGACTTCATTCGCCTTTTAGATCATGCGAATAGGGCTCATTCGCTAGTTCTAAAATGGTGATAGCCCCTAATTGCTAGTACTGGCCTGTACGAGTATGGGAGGTATAAATAGGCCCAATCATTGCCCTAATCATCAGTTCTTGCCACACACACTCTCCAAACACCCTCCCCAGGTCTGAGATTGCTTGGTTTGATCATTGTAACACTCGTGCTCTGTTTTAATGATATAAACGTTAATCTTTTGACCTGTTTGTGTGTTGTAATTGCTCATTTATCATTGTTTCAAGTTTGTTTCTGTTATTAAAGCTTATTCAAGGGATTCTGCACCTTGAATATAATCCTCGTGATTGTCGGTTGACACGTTCGTCGATCCTACAAGTGGTATCAGAGCCGAGGCTCTTATCACGAGCGTTTTGATAACAAAAACGAGTGAAAACAGGTAGGTTTTTTGTGTGAAAGTTGTGATTTTTAATCAAAAAAACCTGTTTTGAACTTTGAAACTTTGAGTTTTACACAAAAACCCTTATTTTCAAATTCTTAGTGTGTTTTTATGGATGAAAACATGTGGTTTTGGTTAGATTTTGTTCTAAAAGTGTTTTGGAAACTTTTCTAATCATTTAGGGATTAAACACATCATTTTGGATAAGATTTTGAGGCAAAGACGGTGGTTTTTGAGCAAAAGTGAAGTTACAGATCAGATCACGCGATTACAACAACCAGATCCTTCCAATCGCCTATCTATAGGCGATTGAGCCTTAAGTATACACAATTACAGTACAATCGCCCCTCCTACACATGATTAGAAGCTAATCGCATGAGTGATAGTTTCTAATCGCCTGAAGAGTCCTAATCGCCTGAAAACTTGTAATCGCTCAACTGTTCACTAGCAATTACACCCTAATCGCGTGTAATACTAGTGATTACACCTATAATTGCCTATAAGAAACCCTAATCGCCAATAAACACACAATTACTGTTCCCAATCGCCAATAACAATCTGAAACTGAAAATTTGACTAAGTATCGGACTTTTAAAGAACTTAAACATATGGCAAACCCGTGGGGACATCTGAATCAACCAAGGCAACAATAATATCAACAAATGAACAATCAAACAAACGTACCCACGAACCCTTGGCAATTCTCAGCCGAGCGAAACGCGCAATGGATGCAACAAGCACAAATGCAAGCGAATGTTGCCGGAATCAATCCGTGGGCGCTAGCGGCTCAAAAACAGGTGACGAATGCGAATCCATGGGCACTCGCGGCTGCTGCAAATTCACAGACTAATCATCTGTCTTCCGTTCTCATGAGTAACATAGAGACGGGTAGTTCAAATAGGGCACCGAAATTGCAATACATGTCCGACTACCACGGATGGAAGGGCAGATTTCAGACATACGTTGAGGGTATAGATGGTCTCGTATGGTCAGCAATAGAGACAGGGTACAGCAGGCCGATGGTTGAGAATTCGAATACTCCGATCTCATTGGAAGATATTAATGAAGATCAGAGGAAGAAGTATAACTACGAAAAGAAGGCGATGGCAGCATTAAAACAAGCTCTTCCCAAGGATATACTTCATCAATTCGCTCAGTGCACTATATCACAGATGCTTTGGTTAGCGCTTGCTGAGCGAAACGAGGGAAATCTGAAGACTCGAAAGGTCAAAATGGATCAAGTCAAGAAGGAGTTCGAGAACTTCAATGCTATTGGAACAAATCGCTAAGAGACATGACTGCAAGATACTACCACTTGATGTCAGAAATGTACCAGTACGGGTCTTGTACTCATCTGCAGACCTTATGGAAAGATTTGCTGAGGCGCTACCTCCTCATTGGCATCAACGGTTGGACATCCTGAAATCAAGCAATGCTTATCATACACTCACCATCAACGAGTTCATAACTGAGCTGGAGAACAAGGGGATAGAAGAGATCAGGAGGGCAAACAAGGCGCTCATTCCACAGAATCCCAGTATCTAATATGGGAACCCTCTTCAGGACGCCAGTGTGGGTGGATCCAAACCACATACTGCTTTTGTGGCTAACCCGGATCCAGTTTATGCCTTTGACAACTATGTTCCCCCAACTGATGTTCCTCCTCCAACCTATCCCTTCGGACAAGGAAACCCGTATCCTTTGAATTATAATACTAACCATTTTGGTGTTAAACCCTTTTTCTCATCTTGCAGCACCAGCTCATGCAACTCCAAACTTTGGTGGACCTTCTCCTTCAGGGTTTGGTGGGGTTCCAACTAAAAGTTATGGTGGATATGAAGGTGCTTCGACTTCAAGTCAAGGTGGCTATCGGACCAACCCAGTCACAGAGCAGCTGAACACAGCAGGTTTAGAGAAGGTGACTGTAGAGTTAGCGCAAGAACACATGGCTCTACGGTCAACATTGGTCAACTCCTACAGTAGATTGGTTGACGGACAGATCGGGAATCCTCATCTTACACAAGAGGATTACTGTAACACCCCAACCGATGGCGGAAACATCGAGGTGTCACGTAAGAATGAGTATACAGTAGCACATGGTAATCAAATTTTAATTGAAATTATTTTAAAGTGCAAATATCCAAAAGTGAAAAATACATAATGAGTTTTAAATGGAAATCTAATACATCAAAATAACCAAATAAGCATAGACTTCAATTTGTCTTCTCATGCTAACACTATAGTCTTCATGCATCATTATTTCCTGTTGAGTTGTAAAAATGGGGGGGGGGGCAACTAGAAGTTGGTGAGAATACATAAGCCATGTCAAGCAAATAAGTTTAAGTATAAAAGTTTAGCAATTCATATGTCTATCGTAAGTTTAAGTCTACATGAATAAACATGTAACGTTGAATCGACATATTCAAACCTCCGACTAGTTTAGGTCCATCCCGTCATCCACGGTTCACCTTAATATTATGTTGGAACGATAACAATCACCCGCGCTCCCCATAAAAGATGGTCAACGAATCTAGGTGGGATTGTCAATCCAATAGATCTATTATTGAGTATCGCCGGCTTGGCCATAGCTAATGATTATGTATTGTTGAAACTTGTTGAAACGAGTCTAACTGTTGTTGTTGTCTAAATCATGAGGCATTAAAGTTTACAACTAGACATGTATGTAGAATTGCTTAAGTATAATGTTGCAAGTATAAAGAATTGCATAAACATGGTTACGTAAACTCACCTTAGCAAAGTATTAAGTCTCGAAAAAAGAGTATAAGTGTAGCCCCAAAGTTGCCAAGTATTACCCTATGTATAAGGTAACAAATAAGTCTAAGTCTATCTAGTCTACAAGTATATTCTAGGGCATTGAATTGGGGATAAGTATTCGTTTGATTAATAAATAAGAGAAATTTGATAAATAAATAAAAAAAGTCCTTTTTTGTAAATTTTAAATTAAAGATGGTCACAATATAAAGTTTTAAGTATGAAAATACTAAAAATAGAATATTAAATCTATTTATTTCAATTTGTCAAAATATAACTTTAATATTTAAAAATATTAAAATTAAAGAAATTTTAAATTAAAAATTGTATTTCTATTCTAAATAAATAGAAATAATTTATATAAAATTTTGGTACCAAAATAATGAAAAATGAATTTATTATGATTTATTTATGATTAAAACTAACAAAAATTGATTAAAAATATTAAATAAATGATTTTTCAGAAATAAAAATCATTTCAGAAAAGTTTAATGTTATATAAACTCAGAATAATTTTTGTGAAAATTTATATAATCGTTTTGATATTTTTATAGAATTTTATAAATAAAATAGAATAAACTTGAAATATTTATTATATATATTAAATAAATAATTTTTGAAATACTAAAAATTGTATTTTAAACTTTTCTACTAGAATAACATAAACTATTTTTTGTAGAATTTATAAAAGAGTTTTAGTATTTTAAAATGAATTTTAAAAATACAAGGGAATATATATATAAGCTTTAGATGAAAAAAAAATGTTTTTGTTGATGCCGAGAATGGAACCCGGGTCTGGGAACGGTTCGGGTTTTAATCACAAGCCTAGCCACCAACTGGGCTGGACCCTGAGAACGAATAAACTAGATTTATAATTGATTATATAGTATATGTTGAAATTGATTTATAATTCATTTTAAAAGAAAAGAATTGAAACCGTGAAAAAGGGGGACTCGAACCCGTGTGCTCTTGTTAACAACCAACAGACACAACCACTTGATCTAGATCAGTGGTTGTGTTGGGTTTGTGTTTGTTTAAAATATATAACCATATTCTGCAAGGTGTTCTTCCCCAATTCGAACACATACGTGCCCTAGTTTAACAATAATTCGTTTTACACAACAATAACCCAATTGAACATAGGGTTATTGTTGTGTATAGGCCGGTGAATAAAACCCATCAAAAATAAACAACTTACAAACACGAATTCGTATAAATCGCTTGGTCAAGCAGAAAAGTCAAAGCTCAAACAAGAGGCCTTGAAAGCTGAATTAAAAGAGAAATTGAAGGTGGAGGAGTGTATATCGGCGAGTAGAGAGTGGTTTGAGAGGTTCAATTTATAGGGTGAGGCTCAGGTGAACGATTTGGTAAGTTTGACTCACTATGAATGTGATGACGCGTAAAATCGTGTAAAATTGGTATGTTTTTGACCATTATATAGCGTTTAATGGACGCGTAATTATCAGACCATTCACCAATCATTCCTAATTCAAGAATCAAACGCGTTTGAATGGTTAATTAAGGTAAATCGTGGTCTCAGTTGACTTTCCTAGTCAACTATTAAGAACTAACCTCGTTATATAATTATTATGCGCTGGGAATAAAACAAGTGTGTTGTGTAGACCAGTTGGTTGTGTTGTTTGGTGTAGTGACCCGGCTATGGGCGCGGGTTCGAATCCCGGCCCAAGCCTTTTATTTTTGACAATTATAACACATATATATAATATATATATATAGCATAATATTAGGGGTCCAAATGCGTCACGAAATTATTTTTAAAAGGCGATAAATGATGAAACTTGACGTTTTATTCATAATAATCGTAACGTACAAGTATTTAAATGCGAAATGTTACAATTACTCGCAGATCGATAAAGATGACATGGATCTAATAGACATCCAGTGGCACTTCGCAAGTGTGGTGAGAAGGGCAAAGGAGTATATGGACAGGACAGGAAGGAGTGATGTTCTGATAAACAACAACACTAAGTTTGGGTTTGATAAAACTAAGGTCACGTGCTACAACTGTGGCACCAAAGGGCACTTTGCAAGAGAATGTGACCGACCGAAGCAACAAGGTCATCAAAATCCCTTCAACAACAACAGAGCCAATCAGAATCAGAGGCAGCAAGCTCAGACACAACCTAATCCAAATACTAAGCGAGCTATTGTACTAGAAAATAACCAGAACCAGAACCAGAGGCCTCATGCGAACAACAATCAAGGACAAGCCCTGGTAATTCAAGCTGATGAAGGTTTCAACTGGAACCATCTAATCACTGGAGAAGAAGCTCCTCAGGGTGTTGCTGCATGCTTTTCCCAACAATCGTCTGAAGCACTAGTTGAAGTTGAAGAATGCTCAAGTCAGTCTGGCGTTATTATTTCTGAAGCTGAAGTGTCCGACTGTGACTCTAAGTGTGATTCTGATATGGGGGAAGATTTGGAAGATCTGTTAGCTGAAGCAGATGCGCTGATCGACAAAAGATCGTTTCTTGTGGATGCTGACTGTACTGAGAAGAACTTTGGCGAATTCTTTGGGGCTAAGAAGACTGCAGCTCATTATGCTTTGATGGCCATTACAGAATCGTCAAACAAGGTAAGTTCTTCCTCCAATTCTAAGATAGAGTGTGTAGAGTGTGATCAGCTAATATTCAGAATTAAAGAATTAACTGAAGAGAATCTGAATTTAAAAGCTGATGTTGGTCCATTGCATAGGTCAATTGATTTCTTAAGACAAAAAGAGAAAAATTTTCTAAGTATAATTGAAAATTACAAGAAGGATGTTTCTGAACTGTCAAAAACCCTAGCAAACAAGCAAATTGCTATAACCAATTACATAAATGAGGTGGAAGACACTAACAAACAATTGGCCATTGTAAACTGTGACTATGAGAATATCAAGAAGAAAGTTGAAAGTTACCTAAACTGCAAGTATGTTCTTGATCACATAGTTGAACACTCAGAAAAGGAAAGCATTTCCACCAGTCCCAAATATTTTCAGTGTCCACCTCCGGTGAGATTCGAAAATCACAATTTTGATGTCTTACCGAAGGAGGAACTTGTGGAAGTGGCAGCAGCAGCAGCAAAATCTGTAGAGGCGGCCAAAGAAACTTAAGCAGCTAAACCTACTGATGTTATCAAGGCTGCTATACCTGCTGAAGCTGTCAATCTTGGTGAGAAAGCTGATGATATTAGTGTGTACGACACAGACTCGTCGGATGATTAGCTTGATGAGCCTCCTAGGTATGCACCGGTCAAAACTCAAAACGTTCCTCTTGAGAACTATATCATTACTACTGAAACCTTGAGTGAACTTGAACCGAAAGTGCAAACCGAGGATGGCAGAAGGATTAAGGTGTTTTACAAACTTAAAGGGTCTGAAAAGGTATATGCTGATGATGAAGTCCCTCTCAAAGGTATCGCCCCTGGTCTAATTGCTAAAATTTGGCAAGAATCTGTCATTACCGTTGAAAAGGAAATCTGGAATAAGAAGAAGGGTAAGGGTAAGGTAGAAGAGACCAGGGTAATCAGACAAATGAAAACAACAAGAAAAATCAAAAGAATAACACCGTTAATCCTCAAAGTCATGCTCAGAAGAAAAGTCCGAAGAAGCATGTCACTGAATTTGTTAGATCTACCGGAAATGAGATTAATGACGATCCTCTTGTCGATGTGCAAAGAAAATGACTTGAGGATCTGAAACACAAAAACTCATTTTCCAATTCATCAAACAGAAAGAACAAAAAGGAGAACAAGTCCGAATCTCCTCGATTTGAAGAATACAGATCCTGTCATAAATGTGGGGAACGTGGGCATTTATTTACTGCGTGCCCTGAATTTAGACGAGAAAGGATCAAAGTGGATGTTTCTCCCAGTTCTAGCAAATCTAAGCAACCTGTTTCCCTAAACTTTCTGAAAAACAAGAGGGAAAGTAGATTGTTTATGACAACCGAAACAAGATTGCTATGAACCAAAAGCCAGTTGATGGCAGGGGTCCACAGTTAAGGGGGAGCACTGTTCCCACAAAGGTTCAAGCAGCGCCTATGCCACCAGCAAAGGCTACAACTAAACCACAGGGCAACCCCAAAACTGTTCCACGTACAGTTAAATCTGAAGTGGATCCAAAATCTGTTCCTCCTTAGGAGTCTAAGGTTGGATCGTCTAGCTCCAAAGCAAAGAAGAAGCCCAAGCCAAAGAAACCGGAATAGGTTTGGAGACCCAAGTCACCAACCAAAATTGGAGAATCATCTGCTGGTGATAACACTGCCGTACAATCGGGAACAACACCAACTCCAAACAGAAGATGGGTTCATTTTCCGACCATAGATGAAGATGGTAGACCCAAGACCGTGAAGGCTTGGGTCCCCTTTAACCACTGAACTTTGAATGTTTGTGCAAGGAGTTCCACAGGGCCTTATCAGCAGCCTATGGATTGTTGATAGTGGAGCTTCTGGGCACATGACAGGCGACTTATCCCTGCTTTTTGACATAAAGAATATCAACGGGGGGTATGTTGCTTTTGCTGGTAATAAAGGGGGTTATATTACGAAAGAAGGCAGTATGAGTAACGGAATTGTAAGCTTTGAGAAGATAAGCTTTGTCAAACAAATAGACCACAACTTGCTGAGTGTCTCGCAAATATGTGACAAAAAGTTCACTATGTTCTTTGATGACAATGCTTGTTTTATTCTGAAACCTGGATTTAAGATACCGAAAGAGTGGGTTATGATCTCAGCTCCCAGGGTCAACAACTTATACATTCTGGATATGAGCCGAGCCATGACAGAAAAAGGTCAAGTCACTTGTTTTCTGTCTAAGGCGACAGAAAAGGAATCGATCATGTGGCACAGACGTATGGGGCACATCCACCTGAGAAAAATGAGCCATCTGGTTCAGAATCAACTGGTGGAAGGTGTTTCTGTTAAAAATTTTCATCTAAATGACGTCTGTGTCTCATGCAAGAAAGGGAAGCAGAAAAAGAAGTCTCACAAACCTAAGATGACATACTCAGTTAGTCTACCTCTCGAACGGCTGCACATAGACATGTTTGGCCTAGTCAATCGGAAGAGCAAGAACAGTGACTTATACTGCTTGGTGGTTATGGATGACTATTCTAGGTTTTCTTGGGTCATGTGTATGAAGCACAAGAGTGAAACTTTTGAATACTTGAAGAATCTGTTCACTAAACTGGAAAATATATATCACCTAAAGATCCGTAGGATTAGAAGCGATAACGGGACAGAATTCAAGAATCATGCTATGGAGTCGTTATGTGCAGAAAAGGGTATTCATCATGAATTTACAGCACCGTACACTCCTCAGCAAAATGGGGTTGCAGAAAGAAAGAATCGGACTCTTATTGAGGCGGCCAGAACAATGCTCGCAGACTCGAACATGCTTGTGATCTTTTGGAACGAGGCAGTTCACTGTGCGTGTTACACTCTAAATAGGGTTCTAACGGTAAAGAAGCTTGGTAAGACTTCTTACGAGCTTCTGAACCGGAGGAAACCGAACTTAGAGTTTCTGGAACCTTTTGGAGCTCCATGCACCATGATACATCCCAATGGGAAGTTTGGTGCAAAGGCAGAAGAAGGTTTCTTTGTTGGTTACAACACTCCCAATAAAAGAGTGTACAACAAAATAACAAATTGCATTGAAGAGTGGCTTAATGTCGATGTTCAACGCTATACTGCCAATGCACCTGGCGTTGGACCTGATTGGTTGTTCGACTATAAGAGTTTATTTGATTCTTTCAACGTGGAAAACTTGGTAGATGATGCTGTTGCGCAAATGTATTACGAGTGTGAAAACGCAGCTAGCTCACCGCTAATGCATCCGATCGTCGTCAATGCACCTGCGCCAGCAACATCTAATGCCTCTGCATCCACGGGTCCCCCTGGTAGAACTGCAGCAGCAGAAGTTGAGGAAGTCTTTCAGGAAGCGTCAACAGAGGTTCTAGAATCTTCATCTTCAGACGACGATTTTGCAGAGTCTCATGAAACACTTACTGAAGAACAAGCTGGAATTGGTGAATCTACCACTACAGCTCCAGTTATTCCGACAGGAAACAATCAAGCTAGTCCTTCTTCTTCAGCAGCTCCATGGATAGGTCTAAGGATCGATCTCTCAGGTTTTAATATGCAACCCGCTGCTCCCTCCAGTTCAAGAGCTGCAGAGACAAATTTATCTCAAGTTTTGAGCCTGGAGGATACGATCTTGAAGATCAGTACGAACTCTCGCACAATGAAGTTTGATACGCTCTTTATGACTGAGTGCGTCAGCCACAACATTCGCCTTGCCAGGATGGTAGCGAATTTCGCAATCATAGTCGTTAAGTAACTCAACCCAACGTCGTTGCCTCATGTTAAGATTTTTCTGGTCGAAGACATGTTGGAGACTTTTGTGGTCCGTGAAAACCACACATTTGGTTCCATAAAGATAGTGTCTCTAAATCTTAAGAGCAAAGACGACAGCGCCCAATTCAAGATCATGGGTGGTATAATTCTTTTCGTAAGTCTTGAGTTGTCTAGACGCATAAGCAATAACCTTGCCTCGTTGCATGAGAACACAACCAAGACCTTGGTTTGATGCATCACAATAGACCACGAAGTCATCATTACCATCATGGAGAGACAGGATAGGAGCTTCACAGAGTTTCAGCTTAAGAGTTTCAAATGCTTCCTCTTGCTTTGGTCCCCATTCATAGGGTTTACCCTTGTGAGTTAAGGCCGTGAGAGGAATAGCGATCTTAGAGAAGTTGGCAATGAATCGACGATAATAACCAGCCAAACCAAGGAAGGAACGGACTTCTGTTGGAGTTTTAGGAACACTCCAATCTTTAACAGCCTCGATCTTTGTGGGATCAACATGAATTCCGTTCTTATCAATGACATGTCCCAAAAATTGAACTTCCTTAAGCCAAAATTCACATTTCGAGAACTTGGCATACAGTTGTTCTTTCTTTAGGAGACCCAAAATTGAGTGAAGATGTTGTTCGTGATTGGATTTTGATTTAGAGTAAATAAAAATGTCATCGATGAAGACGATCACGAATTTGTCGAGGTAGGGTCTACAAACCCGATTCATTAAATCCATAAACACTGCGGGAGCGTTGGTCAACCCAAATGGCATGACCATGAATTCATAATGACCATAACGTGTACAAAAGGCTGTCTTGAGAATATCTTCATCGTGGACTCTAAGCTGATGATAACCAGAACGAAGATCAATCTTCGAGAAGTGGGTTGCTCCTTGAAGTTGATCGAAAAAATCGTCAATCCTAGGCAAGGGATAACGATTCTTGATGGTGAGTTTGTTGAGTTCGCGATAGTCGATACACATCCTGAGAGATCCATCTTTCTTCTTAACGAACAAGACATGGGCTCCCCATGGAGAAGAACTGGGGCGAATGAAACCTTTATCGGAAAGTTCCTGTTGTTGACTGGCAAGTTCTTGCATCTCAGAGGGTGCAAGGCGATAAGGAGCTTTGGCGACAGGATTTGCACCAGGAACAAGATCAATCCTAAATTCCACTTGTCGAGTAGGAGGCAAACCAGGTAAATCCTCTGGAAAGACTTCAGGATAGTCCCAAATGATTGAGATGTCTTGGATACTTTTGCCCTTGTCCTTCTTTTCCATCACGTTAGCTAAGAAAGCTGTATACCCCTTTCGTAAGTATTTTTGGTCAATAGTACAAGACATGAGCTTAAGCTCACCACAAGGCTTTTCACCATAGATCTTCAAAATATCACCAGATTTGAGAGGAATGCGAATGACTTTCTCAAAGCATAGAATTTTAGCACGATGGGTTGACAACCAATCCATGCCTACTATGACATCAAAACTTCCAAGATGCATAGGAATGAGATCGATAGAGAAAGTATGTTCGTCGAGGTTCAACACACAGTTACGAATAATAGAATCGATCGAGATAGACTTCCCATTAGCTACCTCTACCACTAAAGGTTCCTCTAGGTTAGTTTGGGGTAAGTTAAGTAAGGGTTCAAACTTTAGTGATACAAATGACTTATCAGCTCCCGAATCAAATAATATGGATGCATAGTGGTTATTAACGAGAAACATACCATTAACCACCTCGTTGTTGTCGCGGGCCTGGTTAGCATTGAGGTTGTAGGCGCGACATCGAGCACCTTGGTTCTGGTTGCGGTTCTGGTTTTGGTTGTGGTTTTGGTTCTGGTTCTGGTTTCCAAGTCTAGGGCAAGCATCGCTATAATGTTCCGTGCTTCCATATTCATAGCACTGGCCACGAACAGGCCAACCATTTTGAACATTAGGAGCTGGATTATTTCTGGAAGGGTTGTTTTGGGTGGCAGGGGCTTGGCAAGCATTGGTGTAGTGTCCATACCGCTTGCAGTTATTACATTGGCGGCATGGTCTGCCAGCAAGATGGTTGTAACACCCCAACCGATGGCGGAAACATTGGGATGTCACGTATTGATGATTGTTCAGTAGCTCATGGTGAATAATAAATTTCATTAAATGATTTAAATAAATTACATACAATTGTTATAAGATTTTGTACATCTCAAAATGAAAAATACTAGCTACACATCTTCAAGCATTAACTCAAATCTTCAAGCAAATATAACCTGAAACATGTTAAGTTTGAAAATATTTTGGGTCAACAAAAGTTGGTGAGAATTACCTAGGTTTGAATATTGAATAAAAACTTGTACAATTCGAGTGTCATGGCAAGTCTAGTCCATATGTGAAAACAAAACCATCGGGTAAATCGAGTGCATAATCAAACCTTGTGACTAGAATATTGTGGTCCATCCCATACGCTCATGGTTCACTCGATTCTGTTATAAATTCGATAACAATCACCAACGCTACCTATGTAGGAGGTACACGTATCCGGGTGGGATTGTCAGTCCAATAGATCTATCATTGTATACCGTCGGCTGATCAATGTTAATGATTATGCTAGAATAATGTGCTTACCCTAGTAATGTTTAAGACATAATGCAACATACAATAACACATAGACACTTATGATTGAATTGTAAATTGATGTTGTAACATGTTTCACCCCAAAATAGTGAAATGGTAAAAGGGGCTATGTAAAACTCACCTTAGGTGCTTAATGAGTTCGTGCGTTTTCTTGAGCGTGCAAACACTTAGTAATAATGCCTTGGAAAACTCGGAACTAGCTAGAGGAGATAATGATGGATGTAAACTTTAGTATGTGGGAGATGGGATAATAATGTTTTTTTTTATTGAATGTCATAAAGAGTTGAATGGTAGGCTATTGTATTTATAGTGTAGAAATTGGAGTTGTAATTATGGACTACTTTGACTAGGCTAGAATTTAGGAACAACTTTGACTTGACTAGAAGACCATATTTACTAACACTTTGACTTGACTAGGAGACCATATTTACTAACACTTTGACTTGACTTGACTTGACTAAGAGACTACGTTTGACTTTTCAGGTTTGACTAAGGGACCTTGAAAGGGTTTAAGTTTAATTGGTATTAATTAGCATCACAAAACACCAAATGGTGTAGTGGTTTGTGTGGTGTGGTTAAGGTTTAGCCCGCCAGGGACTCGGGTTTGAATCCTGGATCAGGCAAACATTTTTTTAACGTTTTTAAATCAGAATTTTTAATAAAATCCAATTTAATATTGATTATAAGTCATTATTTAAACAAAAAAATTAATAAAATGGATGGGAAAGATAATGTAAACATGAATCGGATGAATAAACGAGGGAGTTCTATATATATATATAAAAAAGTTGTGTGATGTTACAGTCTCCCCTACTTTTAGGAACTTCGTCTCGAAGTTTATTAAAAACACAGGGTTGAGGATGATTAGGTAGAAATTAAGTCAACTGGGGTTTGGAAAATTTGGGTTAAGGCACGACATGAATTTATAGGTAATAGAATAATCTGTTTCGAATAATTTGGATAAAAGGTTTGATATGTGTGAGTTTTAAGGGTTGGATTAGGTTCGTCTGAAATAGCAAGGAGAATAAGAATCTAGCAAAACACTAAACTTAAGTGTTAGGAAAGAAATGCATGACTTGATTGACTATTGAAAGACTAAATGAACTACCAGGTAACTAGAGTTTATAATTGATTATCTACCGAAAACCTTGAAAGAATTCCACACTACCTTAACGTACCTGTAAATTCATGATTACATTCGGACCGCAATCACCAATTTACCTTACATTAGGGTTTTGTGTCCTCCTATGACTCTAAACACATATGTAAGTAATGCAAAATAACCTTGTGATTGAATCTTTGTATCAATGAGTCTAATAAATCTTTGTATCAAATTACATGTATGATGTATCCAAAAATGAGTCCAACTGTTGAGTAGGAAAAGACCTCTACCAGTCAGTGAGTAGGAACCTCTATCAAATTACTTGATTCTTAATGACTCTAGGTGTGTTAATAGCAAATAGTTTATATTCCATGCTTTCAAGTATCATGAATAATCAAATGTTCAAGTAGATAATCAAATCCTCATGTATAACTAAGAATCAAGTTTGATGCAACGAACAATAGAGTTTTCAATAGTCTGATTATCATAGGGATCAAGTTCATGTTCCAGAAGGTGAAGAAAATGAATTTAGTTCTTGAGAGGATGATGAAGAACTCAAAGCATCATCAAGGTTATGAAAGATAGTGAACGTGAAAATAGTTAATAAAGGGTTTATTTTATAGTAAGGAGATTATGTAGCCGTGTAAATCGTGGGGTTTGGATCAAAGGTTAGAATCTAGCGTATGAGAAAACATGATTGTGATAAATACCAAAAATTGTAAAAGTTCGAACAAGTTGAAAATAATTAGGTGGCAATGGAGATTAAATTTTGTTCATGAGGATGGAAAGATCTTATCATTTTTCTTTTTAAAATTGGTTTATTATATAAAACAAAAGTTGCTAAATAGTACAAACTAAGTGGCTTTAGATCAGAATATTTTAGTTTAGTCGAAGATTTTAAACACGACGTTAGGTTTTATAGATCAAGGTGACATTATATCAGAAATCCTTTGTTATGCTAATGAATAAACATTTGGATTTAGAAATTAAGTTTGAGGATATCTTATAACAAAAATATGTATTTTCCATGGTTTATAGGTGATGAAAATTTTGACAATATTAAGAAATCTTTAGTGTTGGGCTAGGGTCTACCCAGGTTATGAGGTTACAGTTTAGAAATATGTAACATGTTGAAAAATGAAATAATATGATTTGGGGAGGGTGTTGAAAATAATCAAACATGTGGCTAAGATGGTAAGATGAAATGTAATTGTGAAATCCATATATGATTAGGAAATGGGATTGATTTAAGCTGTAAAATTTTGAGATTTTAGAGCTTAGTTTTAAGGAAAGTGAGTGTAGTCATTTATTCATTAATTAAAATGAATAAACGAAAACGTTGACTTATCAAAGCTTCTAGATTCTAATAACATAGTGAAGACATGCTTTAGCCTATAAGTGAACACTCATCCCGAGAATTCCCAGGTAGGCATCCGAGTCCCTCGTCTGATTGGGATTTATGCGCAATGCCAGTCCTAGAATGAAAACTCAGAATACAGGCATTCACCCTTCCAGATCGCACGTGTTCGTTATTAAAATCTAGAACTTCGACGAGATCTTCAAGGTGGTTCAGGCTAAACCTGAGGATTTGACCTATTAGTCTAAGAGTAGATCCAGTGATGGAGAATAATCATGTTGTAGGGGTTGAAGTAGAGATAAGAAGTAGGAGGGAGATAGAGAATAGCAAGTAAAAGGAGCAAATACTAGTTATAATCCTATGGTTATAGACTAGATTATTTTTCTAATAACCTAATTCCTATAAACCATGGCTCTGATACCAATCTGTAACACCCCAACCGATGGCGGAAACATCGGGATGTCACGTATTGATGATTGTTCAGTAGCTCATGGTAAATAATAAATTTCATTAAATGATTTAAATAAATTACATACAATTGTTCTAAGAATTTGTACATCTCAAAATGAAAAATACTAGCTACACATCTTCAAGCATTAACTCAAATCTTTAAGCAAATATAACCTGAAACATGTTAAGTTTGAAAATATTTTGGGTCAACAAAAGTTGGTGAGAATTACATAGGTTTGAATATTGAATAAAAACTTGTACAATTCGAGTGTCATGGCAAGTCTAGTCCATATGTGAAAACAAAACCATCGGGTAAATCGAGTGCATAATCAAACCTTGTGACTAGAATATTGTGGTCCATCCCATACGCTCATGGTTCACTCGATTATGTTATAAATTCGATAACAATCACCCACGCTACCTATGTAGGAGGTACACGTATCCGGGTGGGATTGTCAGTCCAATAGATCTATCATTGTATACCGTCGGCTGATCAATGTTAATGATTATGCTAGAATAATGTGCTTACCCTAGTAATGTTTAAGACATAATGCAACATAGAATAACACATAGACACTTATGATTGAATTGTAAATTGATGTTGTAACATGTTTCACCCCAAAATAGTGAAATGGTAAAAGGGGCTATGTAAAACTCACCTTAGGTGCTTAATGAGTTCATGCATTTTCTTGAGCGTGCAAACACTTAGTAATAATGCCTTGGAAAACTCGGAACTAGCTAGAGGAGATAATGATGGATGTAAACTTTAGTATGTGGGAGATGGGATAATAATGTTTTTTTTTTATTGAATGTCATAAAGAGTTGAATGGTAGGCTATTGTATTTATAGTGTAGAAATTGGAGTTGTAATTAGGGACTACTTTGACTAGGCTAGAATTTAGGAACAACTTTGACTTGACTAGAAGACCATATTTACTAACACTTTGACTTGACTAGGAGACCATATTTACTAACACTTTTACTTGACTTGACTAAGAGAATACGTTTGACTTTTCTGGTTTGACTAAGGGACCTTGAAAGGGTTTAAGTTTAATTGGTATTAATTAACATCACAAAACACCAAATGGTGTAGTGGTTTGTGGGGTGTGGTTAAGGTTTAGCCCGCCAGGGACTCGGGTTCGAATCCTGGATCAGGCAGACATTTTTTTAACGTATTTAAATCAGAATTTTTAATAAAATCCAATTTAATATTGATTATTAGTCATAATTTAAACAAAAAAATTAATAAAATGGATGGGAAAGATAATGTAAACATGAATCGGATGAATAAACGAGGGAGTTCTATATATATATAAAAAAAAATTGTGTGATGTTACAATGAAATGAATGAGGTTATATAAGGAATGTAATCATTTATTCATTAATTAAAACGAATAAACGAAAACGTTGACTAATCAAAGATTCTAGATTCTAATAAGATAATGAAGACATGCTTTAGCCTATAAGTGAACACTCATCCCGAGAATTCCCAGGTAGGCATCTGGTTCCCTCGTCTGATTGGGATATATGCGCAATGCCAGCCTAGACAGAAGACTCAGAATACAGGCGTTCACCTTTCCAGATTGCACGTGTTCGTTATTAAAATCTAGAACTTCGATGAGATCTCAAGGTGGTTCAGGTTAAACATGAGGATTCCAGCAGACGAATAAGAGTAATCACTTGTTGGCTTAGGGTTGTATAAGGTATAGGATAGGGATAAGATTAGGGAAGCAATTAGGGTTACAAGTAAGAGAAGCAAGTACTGTTTAAGTCCCTAAGGTTATAGTCTAGATTATTTTCTAATAACCTAATCCCCTATAACCAAGGCTCTGATACCAATCTGTAACACCCCAACCGATGGCGGAAACATCAAGGTGTCACGTAAGAATGAGTATACAGTAGCACATGGTAATCAAATTTTAATTGAAATTATTTTAAAGTGCAAATATCCAAAAGTGAAAAATACATAATGAGTTTTAAATGGAAATCTAATACATCAAAATAACCAAATGAGTATAGACTTCAATTTGTCTTCTCATGCTAACACTCTAGTCTTCATGCAACATTATTTCCTGTTGAGTTGTAAAAATGGGGGGGGGGGGTCAACTAGAAGTTGGTAAGAATACATAAGCCATGTCAAGCAAATAAGTTTAAGTATAAAAGTTTAGCAATTCATATGTCTATCGTAAGTTTAAGTTTACAAGAATAAACATGTAATGTTTAATCGACATAATCAAACCTCCGACTAGTTTAGGTCCATCCCGTCATCCACGGTTCACCTTAATAATATGTTGGAACGATAACAATCACCCGCGCTCCCCATAAAAGATGGTCAACGAATCTAGGTGAGATTGTCAATCCAATAGATCTATTATTGAGTATCGCCGGCTTGGCCATAGCTAATGATTATGTATTGTTGAAACTTGTTGAAACGAGTCTAACTGTTGTTGTTGTCTAAATCATGAGGCATTAAAGTTTACAACTAGACATGTTTGTAGAATTGCTTAAGTATAATGTTGCAAGTATAAAGAATTGCATAAACATGGTTACGTAAACTCACCTTAGCAAAGTATTAAGTCTCGAAAAAAGAGTATAAGTGTAGCCCCAAAGTTGCCATGTATTACCCTATGTATAAGGTAACAAATAAGTCTAAGTCTATCTAGTCTACAAGTATATTCTAGGGCTTCGAATTGGGGATAAGTATTCGTTTGATTAATAAATAAAATGTTTAATAAATAAGAGAAATATGATAAATAAATAAACAAAAGTCCTTTTGTGTAAATTTTAAATTAAAGATGGTCACAATATAAAGTTTTAAGTATGAAAATAATTTTTATAAAATTATTTTCTTAAAAATAGAAGATTAAATCTATTTATTTCAATTTGTCAAAATATAACTTTAATATTTAAAAATATTAAAATTAAAGAATTTTTAAATTAAAAATTGTATTTCTGTTCTAAATAAATAGAAATAATTTATATAAAATTTTGGTACCAAAATATTGAAAAATGAATTTATTATGATTTATTTATGATTAAAACTAACAAAAATTGATTAAAAATATTAAATAAATGATTTTTCAGAAATAAAAATCATTTCAGAAAAGTTTAATGTTATATAAACTCAGAATAATTTTTGTGAAAATTTATATAATCGTTTTGATATTTTTATAGAATTTTATAAATAAAATAGAATAAACTTGAAATATTTATTATATATATTAAATAAATAATTTTTGGAAATCTAAAAATTGTATGTAAAACTTTTCTACTAGAATAACATAAAATAATTTTTGTAGAATTTATAAAAGAGTTTTAGTATTTTAAAATGAATTTTAAAAATACAAGGGAATATATATAAGCTTTAGATGAAAAAAAAAGGTTTTTGTTGATGCCGAGAATCGAACCCGGGTCTGGGACATGTTCGGGTTTTAATCACAAGCCCAGCCACCAACTGGGCTGGACCCTGAGAACGAATAAACTAGATTTATAATTGATTATATAGTATATGTTGAAATTGATTTATAATTCATTTTAAAAGAAAAGAATTGAAACCGTGAAAAAGGGGGACTCGAACCCGTGTGCTCTTGTTAACAACCAACAGACACAACCACTTGATCTAGATCAGTGGTTGTGTTGGGTTTGTGTTTGTTTAAAATATATAACCATATTCTGCAAGGTGTTCTTCCCCAATTCGAACACATACGTGCCCTAGTTTAACAATAATTCGTTTTACACAACAATAACCCAATTGAACATAGGGTTATTGTTGTGTATAGGCCGATGAATAAAACCCATCAAAAATAAACAACTTACAAACACGAATTCGTATAAATCGCTTGGTCAAGCAGAAAAGTCAAAGCTCAAACAAGAGGCCTTGAAAGCTGAATTAAAAGAGAAATTGAAGGTGGAGGAGTGTATATCGGCGAGTAGAGAGTGGTTTGAGAGGTTCAATTTATAGGGTGAGGCTCAGGTGAACGATTTGGTAAGTTTGACTCACTATGAATGTGATGACGCGTAAAATCGTGTAAAATTGGTATGTTTTTGACCATTATACAGCGTGTAATGGACGCGTAATTATCAGACCATTCACCAATCATTCCTAATTCAAGAATCAAACGCGTTTGAATGGTTAATTAAGGTAAATCGTGGTCTCAGTTGACTTTCCTAGTCAACTATTAAGAACTAACCTCGTTATATAATTATTATGCGCTGGGAATAAAACAAGTGTGTTGTGTAGACCAGTTGGTTGTGTTGTTTGGTGTAGTGACCCGGCTATGGGCGCGGGTTCGAATCCCGACCCAAGCCTTTTATTTTTGACAATTATAACACATATATATGTATAATATATATATAGCATAATAATCGTAACGTACAAGTATTTAAATGCGAAATGTTACAATTACTCGCAGATCGATAAAGATGACATGGATCTGATAGACATCCAGTGGCACTTCGCAAGTGTGGTGAGAAGGGCAAAGGAGTATATGGACAGGACAGGAAGGAGTGATGTTCTGATAAACACCAACAATAAGTTTGGGTTTGATAAAACTAAGGTCACGTGCTACAACTGTGGCACCAAAGGGCACTTTGCAAGAGAATGTGACCGACCGAAGCAACAATGTCATTAGAATCCCTTCAACAACAACAGAGCCAATCAGAATCAGAGGCAGCAAGCTCAGACACAACCTAATCCAAATACTAAGAGAGCTATTGTACTAGTAAATAACCAGAACCAGAACCAGAGGCCTCATGCGAACAACAATCAAGGACAAGCCCTGGTAATTCAAGCTGATGAAGGTTTCAACTGGAACCATCTAATCACTGGAGAAGAAGCTCCTCAGGGTGTTGCTGCATGCTTTGCCCAACAATCGTCTGAAGCACTAGTTGAAGTTGAAGAATGCTCAAGTCAGTCTGGCGTTATTATTTCTGAAGCTGAAGTGTCCGACTGTGACTCTAAGTGTGATTATGATATGGGGGATGATTTGGAAGATCTGTTAGCTGAAGCAGATGCGCTGATCGACAAAAGATCGTTTCTTGTGGATGCTGACTGTACTGAGAAGAACTTTGGCGAATTCTTTGGAGCTAAGAAGACTGCAGCTCATTATGCTTTGATGGCCATTACAGAATCGTCAAACAAGGTAAGTTCTTCCTCCAATTCTAAGATAGAGTGTGTAGAGTGTGATCAGCTAAAATTCAGAATTAAAGAATTAACTGAAGAGAATCTGAATTTAAAAGCTGATGTTGGTCCATTGCATAGGTCAATTGATTTCTTAAGACAAAAAGAGAAAAATTTTCTAAGTATAATTGAAAATTACAAGAAGGATGTTTCTGAACTGTCAAAAACCCTAGCAAACAAGCAAATTGCTATAACCAATTACATAAATGAGGTGGAAGACACTATGAAACAATTGGCCATTGTAAATTGTGACTATGAGAATATCAAGAATAAAGTTGAAAGTTACCTAAACTGCAAGTATGTTCTTGATCAGTCCCAAATATTCTCAGTGTCCACCTCCGGTGATATTCGAAAATCACAATTTTGATGTCTTACCGAAGGAGGAACTTGTGGAAGTGGCAGCAGCAGCAGCAGCAAAAGCTGCAGAGGCGGCCAAAGCAACTTAAGCAGTTAAACCTACTGATGTTACTAAGGCTGCTATACCTGCTGAAGCTGTCAATCTTGGTGAGAAAGCTGATGATATTAGTGTGTACAACACAGACTCGTCAGATGATGAGCTTGTTGAGCCTCCTAGGTATGCACCGGTCAAAACTCAAAACGTTCCCCTTGAAAACTATATCATTACTACTGAAACCTTGAGGATGGCAGAAGGATTAAGGTGTTTTACAAACTTAAAGGGTCTGAAAAGGTATATGCTGATGATGAAGTCCCTCTCAAAGGTATCGCCCCTGGTCTAATTGCTAAAATTTGGCAAGAATCTGTCATTACCGTTGAAAAGGAAACCTGGAATAAGAAGAAGGGTAAGGGTAAGGGTAGAAGAGACCAGGGTAATCAGACAAATGAAAACAACAAGAAAAATCAAAAGAATAACACCGTTAATCCTCAAAGTCATGCTCAGAAGAAAAGTCTGAAGAAGCATGTCACTGAATTTGTTAGATCTACCGGAAATGAGATTAATGACGATCCTCATGTCGATGTGCAAAGAAAATGCCTTGAGGATCTGAAACACAAAAACTCATTTTCCAGTTCATCAAACAGAAAGAACAAAAAGGAGAACAAGTCCGAATCTCCTCGATTTGAAGAATACAGATCCTGTCATAAATGTGGGGAACGTGGGCATTTAGTTATTGCGTGCCCTGAATTTAGATGAGAAAGGATCAAAGTGGATGTTTCTCCCATTTCTAGCAAATCTAAGCAACCTGTTTCCCCTAAACTTTCTGAAAAACAAAAGGGAAAGTAGATTGTTTATGACAACCGAAACAAGATTGCTATGAACCAAAAGCCAGTTGATGGCAGGGGTCCATAGTTGAGAGGGAGCATTGTTCCCACAAAGGTTCAAGCAGCGCCTAAGCCACCAGCAAAGGCTACAACTAAACCACAGGGCAACCCCAAAACTGTTCCACGTACAGTTAAATCTGAAGTGGATCCAAAATCTGTTCCTCCTTAGGAGTCTAAGGTTGGATCGTCTAGCTCCAAAGCAAAGAAGAAGCCCAAGCCAAAGAAACCGGAGTAGGTTTGGAGACTCAAGTCACCAACCAAAATTGGAGAATCATCTGCTGGTGATAACACTGCCGGAAAATCGGGAACAACACCAACTCCAAACAGAAGATGGGTTCATTTTTCGACTTTAGATGAAGATGGTAGACCCAAGACCGTGAAGGCCGGGAGTTCCACAGGGCCTTATCAGCAGCCTATGGCTTGTTGATAGTGGGGCTTCTGGGCACATGACAGGCGACTTATCCCTGCTTTTTGACATAAAGAATATCAACGGGGGTATGTTGCTTTTGCTGGTAATAAAGGGGATTATATTACGAAAGAAGGCAGTATGAGTAACGGAATTGTAAGCTTTGAGAAGATAAGCTTTGTCAAACAAATAGACCACAACTTGCTGAGTGTCTCGCAGATATGTGACAAAAAGTTCACTGTGTTCTTTGATGACAATGCTTGTTTCATTCTGAAACCTGGATTTAAGATACCGAAAGAGTGGGTTATGATCTCAGCTCCCAGGGTCAACAACTTATACGTTCTGGATATGAGCCGAGCCATGACAGAAAAAGGTCAAGTCACTTGTTTTCTGTCTAAGGCGACAGAAAAGGAATTGATCATGTGGCACAGACGTATGGGGCACATCCACCTGAGAAAAATGAGCCATCTAGTTCAGAATCAACTGGTGGAAGGTGTTTCTATTAAAAATTTTCATCTAAACGACGTCTGTGTCTCATGCAAGAAAAGGAAGTAGAAAAAGAAGTCTCACAAACCTAAGAAGACATACTCAGTTAGTCTACCTCTCGAACGGCTGCACATAGACCTGTTTGGCCTAATCAATCGGAAGAGCAAGAAGAGTGACATATACTGCTTGGTGGTTATGGATGACTATTCTAGGTTTTCTTGGGTCATGTGTATGAAGCACAAGAGTGAAACTTTTGAATACTTGAAGAATCTGTTCCCTAAACTGGAAAATATATATCACCTAAAGATCCGTAGGATTAGAAGCGATAATGGGACATAATTCAAGAATCATGCTATGGAGTCGTTATGTGCAGAAAAGGGTATTCATCATGAATTTACAGCACCGTACACTCCTCAGCAAAATGGGGTTGCAGAAAGAAAGAATCGGACTCTTATTGAGGCGGCCAGAACAATGCTCGCAGACTCGAACTTTCTTGTGATCTTTTGGAACGAGGCAGTTCACTGTGCGTGTTACACTCTAAATAGGGTTCTAATGGTAAAGAAGCTTGGTAAGACTTCATACGAGCTTCTGAACCGGATGAAACCGAACTTAGAGTTTCTGGAACCTTTTGGAGCTCCATGCACCATGATACATCCCAATGGGAAGTTTGGTACAAAGGCAGAAGAAGGTTTTTTTGTTGGTTACAACACTCCCAATAAAAGAGTGTACAACAAAAGAACAAATTGCGTTGAGGAGTGGCTTAATGTCGATGTTCAACGCTATACTACCAATGCACCTGGTGTTGGACCTGATTGGTTGTTCGACTATACGAGTTTATTTGATTCTTTCAACGTGGAAAACTTGGTAGATGATGTTGTTGCGCAAATGTATTACGAGTGTGAAAACGCAGCTAGCTCACCGCTAATGCGTCCGATCGTCGTCAATGCACCTGCGCCAGCAACATCTAATGCCTCTGCATCCACGGGTCCCCCTGGTAAAACTACAGCAGTAGAAGTTGAGGAAGTCTTTCAGGAAGCGTCAACAGAGGTTCTAGAATCTTCATCTTCAGACGACGATTTTGCAGAGTCTCATGAAACACTTACTGAAGAACAAGCTGGAATTGGTGAATCTACCACTACAGCTCCAGTTATTCCGATAGGAAACAATCAAGCTAGTCCTTCTTCTTCAGCAGCTCCAGGGATAGGTCTAAGGATCGATCTCTCAGGTTTTAATATGCAACCCGCTGCTCCCTCCAGTTCAAGCGCTGCAGAGACAAATTTATCTCAAGTTTTGGAGAACCTTAAAATGCATTCGGATGATCCAGTGCCGGCACATCCGGAATCTCGGATTCACGACACTCATCCAATGCAGAATGTGATTGGTGATCCGGCTAGCAGAGTCATGACGCGCAGTCAGCTTAGAAATGCTAGTCCAAGTGACAATACAGGTACCTTAGCACTCTATTCGGAGATCAGGAAAGCAGGTCATCAGAACGACTGGTCCTTCGCTCTTTATGTATCTCAAACAGAACCAAGAACGGTGCAAGAGGTATTGAGGGAAGAACTATGGATTGAAGCAATGCAAGCCGAGCTTCAGCAGTTCCAAAAGCTAGGAGTGTGGGACTTAGTTGACTTACCTCCAGGCTCGAAGAAAATTGGAACAAAGTGGGTCTATAAGTGTAAACGGGATGACCGTGGGGTGATTATCATAAACAAGGCTCGATTAGTTGTCCTCGGCTTCCGTCAAATCGATGGAATACATTACAACGAAGTATACGCTCCAGTTGCGCGCCTTGAAGCTATCCGGATGTTCTTAGCTTACGCTTCGTACAAACAGTTTAAGGTGTATCAAATGGACTTGAAAAGTGCTTTTCTGTATGGTATCGTCAAGGAAGAGGTGTATGTTACTCAGCCACCGGGTTTTGAGGATCCGCTTCATCGCGAAAAAGTTTACAAATTGAACAAAGCGTTGTACGGACTCCATCAAGCTCCGCGTGAATGGAATCAAATGCTTAGCAACTATCTTATATCCAACGGGTTCAAACCTGGACTCGTGGATTGCACCTTATTCACCAAGGAAAAGGGTGGTGACCATCTTCTGGTACAGGTTTATGTTGATGATATTATTTTTGGGTCTACTAATGATGAAATGTGCATGGAATTTGAAAAGCTTATGCAGGACAAATTTGAGATGAGCTCGATGGGGGAGATGAAATTCTTCCTCGGTCTACAAGTAGAACAAGAAGAGTCGGGGATCTTCATCCACCAGACAAAATACGTTGCTGACATCTTGAGCCGGTTCCAGATGGAAGACTCTACTTTAGTAGGCACACCAATTCAGACCAATCACGGGATTGGTCCTGACGAGAAAGGACAAACCGTTGATCCTTTTCTCTATCGAGCTATGATAGGCTCACTCATGTACCTCACTGCATCAAGACATGATATAATGTTCGCTACATGTCTACTATCAAAGATACCAGTCAAGGCCGAAACAGTCCCACCTAGTTGCTGTGAAGAGGATCTTACGTTATCTAAAGGGTTGTCCGACCAAAGGTCTATGGTACCCTAATGACGATAAGTTTGACCTCATCGCTTTTAGTGATGCTGACTATGGCGGATGCAAGACAGACTTAAAATCCACATCGATTGGATGCAAGTTTTTGGGACCAAGACTAGTCTCGTGGCAGTGCAAGAAGCAAGCCTCGGTAGCCTTATCCACCTGTGAGTCAGAATATGTAGCAGCATCGAGCTGCTGCTCCCAGGTTCTTTGGATACAGCAACAAATGAGAGACTACGGTTTGAAATTTCTTAATACTCCCATTCACTGTGACAATGAGTCCGCTTTAGATCTTGCTAAAGACTCAGTTAACCATTCCAAGGCGAAACATATCTTGGTTAAGTATCATTTCATACGCGATTGCTATGAAAAGAAATTTATCAATATGGTCAAAATCCACACGGATTACCAACGTGCCGATTTATTCACCAAAGCTTTTGACGGTGCTCGTTTTGAGTATCTGTTAATCTTAAACGGCATTAAAGTAAAGTAGGATTAGATCCTCATCGGTAATCGTTTTTGTAAATATTTTTTCTTCAAAAATCAGAAAAATCCAAAAATATTGTCTTTTAGCAAATTTTTAGATTTTTAGGGGGAGAAAATTCAGAAAAATACAAAAACATCAGAAAATGCAAAAACTCAAAAAAAAATGAGAAAATCCCAAAATCAAAAAAATTGAAAAATGCAAAACTGAGTTTCTTGGGTGAAATAGGGAAGATGAAATTAACCCATCAGTCGGACTGTCTGGACTCTTATCATCTTAAAAATATTGGAACTGATAAGTAGACTCTACAATGATGTGTTGGTAGGCTCAAAATCATTTCCAAGTTCGGCACGGTGATATAAACCTAAATCAATTGAAGCAGGTTTGGATCAACGTGCGTTGGCATATGGTCTTGGTACCGAAATCTCGTTTGATAGCATGCCAAAATTCGAGGTTTCATGGTCTTTAAGAGGTTGGTACATCCGGGGTGAACTGGACGTCTCTCAGAGAATGAAACGGGGATGCTAGAGCTGATCGGGGAAACCATTCAATCCAACAAAGAGCTGCAAGCGACTGTCAATGCGCTTACACTGTCTAATCAGCACGTCATTGAATCAAATAGGCAGCTCATGGAATCTCATCAGCAGCTGATACAACCGAACCAAAGCACTTTGGAGAGACTTACAGGTGTCGAAGTCAAGAACAGCGAGCTTCAACTTGCAAATGTGAACAATGAACGCGGAATCACTAGATTCGAGAAGGAGAACACAGAACTGAGAACTAGGTTAAACGAGTTAACTGGAACTCAACCTAGACTCACTGGTGGTGCAAGTTCAGAAGTTGGTGGTAGTGCTGGTGATGATGATGTTGAAGAAAGTAATGATGAAGAAGATGATGACGAGGACGATGATGATGATGAATCGGATGATGGTGATGATGATACTGGTAAAGGTGGTGATGGTGGTGATCCTAGAGCCACGGGTGGTGGCGGATCATCAGCTGGATCTGGGTCTAGACGTACCAAGAAAAATCATGATAGACAAGGCACGGATCCCGCAGCAGGTTCTTCTGCTCAGGGGGAGCCAGGTCCCGTGAAAAGCAAGATTCAGCAACTACGGGATGCTATGAAGAAAGCCGTAGTTCCAGTAGAGTATGTTGAGCCTTTGAACTGTTATTTTGCTTATGATTACGAAGGCAACCTACTCCCTCCTCCTGCTATTCCAGAGTATGACTTAGAAGGGGGCGAGATAGCTCCTGAGATGACGTCTGATGACATGAAAGTGGTGTATGGACACGCACCTGGAGAATCTTACAGGGCAAGTCATAGTCCTCCTCCTGAGATGCATACAGAGAACAACGAGGTTAATTTGGAAGAAGGAACCAGTGTGCCAACTCCGGAATATGTGGTTGATCATCCGGGCACTAGGATTCCTAATATTTCTGAGGAGATGGTTCATGAGGCTGAAGAAAAGCTAAAGTCTAATCCTACTCCTGTTCCTGATAAAGTAAAAGAAAGACACGATAAAATCAGGCAGAAATATCGAAATTGGTTTCCTTCTGCTGAAGAGGAAAAGAAGAAGAAGGGTCCTGTAGAAGCTTCTATCTTCAAGAAACGTCTGTCTAAGATGTCTGGAGACGTTATCAGTTGGGCATATGTGGAGAAGACGAAGATGTTGGGCGTAAAATGGGAAGAAGGTCTGTTATACTTCAGTCCTTACCGGAATGTCCTCAGTCTCCCCTTCTGGTATATCCGAGATCTTATCAGACTAGATTTTCCTCTATACTATGAGAAAGAATCCAGCCTAGATACTTTTTACAACCTTCTAGCTGAAGAGAGCCGAACTGATTGGAAATCCTTTAAACCTTAGTATCCCAAGTCGTACAAAACAGACAAGATTCATCCACTCACCAAAAGTCCTATTTGGGAACATAAGATCAAAACACCGAACTGTGTTTCGAAGATTCCAATTGTCCCGGTTGAGCAAGACTTCTCCTCAAAGTTCTACTACTGGCACTATGATGCAGTTACTACTGAGGCAATGATCGTCTTGAGCAACTCTCCTAAACCGTCCCAAAAGGTCAGAATTTGGGACCCGATGTGGCTTATCAACTGTTCTGAAAAGGATGTGGAGACGCTGTTCCTGTATCCCATTCAACACTTGAAGGCCGAAGCAGATCAAGCCTTGAAGTATCAGAGGGTGATTCGCTTTTGTCACGCCAACAAAGTTCATGCTGGATGCGACTGGTCCAGACTTTCAAGGATCAAGACGATGTCGATTTGATGAGAAGACTGAAGATGCTGCTTGTTATGTTATGCTATGTTTGTTTTCAAATTTTTGAGTCTGTAAAGTTGTTGTGTTTTGTTATAAATGATGTCTTTTGAAGTCTCTGTACGTATACTAGCCTGGTCCAAGGGGGAGTGTGTTAGTGCATGATGTCCCTAGGCTAGTATATATGTTGTTTGGACGTGTTTCGGGGGTGTTTGGAGACGTTTATAAGCGTTTTTGGGGTGTTTGGGCTTCCCAGGCGATTAGGATTATGTGTATTAGCGAGCAGCATGTAATCGCCTATAGGTATAGGCGATTAGACTTCATTCGCCTTTTAGATCATGCGAATAGGGCTCATTCTCTAGTTCTAACATGGTGGGTAGCCCCTAATCGCTAGTACTGACCTGTACGAGTACAGGAGGTATAAATAGGCCCAATCATTGCCCTAATCATTAGTTCTTGCCACACACACTCCCCAGGTCTGAGATTTCTTGGTTTGATCATTGTAACACTCGTGCTCTGTTTTAATGATATAAACGTTAATCTTTTGACCCGTTTGTGTGTTGTAATTGCTCGTTTATCATTGTTTCAAGTTTGTTTTTGTTATTAAAGCATATTCAAGGGATTCCACACCTTGAATATAACCCTCGTGATTGTCGGTTGACACGTTCGTCGATCCTACAATCAACACTAGTAGGAAAGATGTGGTCAGAAGTTCATGCCCGTGCTCCCAGCACCGCAAGCATGAGGTTGCTGCACAACCTAATAGCGCTATCAACTAATACCCCGTTCGCCTCCAGCGATTAACCCAATAATAAGTAAGGACTTTGAGTGATAGAGTGTGTTAATTTCACAAAGGACACTAAAAAGTTGTAAACTGATAAAAGCGTGATCCACACAAGAAATCGTAAATCCCGACCCACACAAGGAGTCATGTCAGACCCACACAAGGAGTTATTGTCGGACCCACACAAGGAGTCATAACCTGAGTAGTCCCAAACCGGACTAGAAAACGTTTACCAAAGTTGTCTCAACCCGAGACGCATGCTTTTGAGAAAAAGTAGTGAAACTCACCTTAGGTTGAAAGCAAATAATCCAAATTCCACCAACAGTAATGTGCTACCAACCCCCTATATGTATGTTCTATGATTTTTTTAAAACTTCTCAAGCATACTAATCATCATAAAACACATAATGATTATACCTTTCAATGCAAGAGTCCCCAAAGCCTAAAGATTACGCCCAAACTAGCTTGAATAAGTGAAAGAGATTGATGTTGGTTGAAAATTAAGAGAGAGGGGGTGAGGGGGAGTCCACGGCGCAAAGAGGGTGTTAGGGTCAGGGTTTTTATTTTGATCTATAATAGTAGGGGAGCTTGGCTTGTTGCCCAAGTAATTGGGTATTAGAGCCTTTTAATCTACAAACCGGACCCGTAAATTATGTTTTAGCCCAATTCCGGCCCCGATAATATTAACCACCCTAACATAAATAAAAACCATTGTTTTTATCATCTCATAACATATTAATCATAGAGTGCAGGTAATTTGCATGGTTTACGTACTAACTTTCAGTTAAGCGGTAATTCACATAAACATGTAATCCACATTAACATGTTACTTCACGTTTATCATAATTCAATTGTACACATTATCATGTATGCCAGACAATTCACCAATGTTCGGGATACAGGACTCGTGTGTGCATTGTGATGATAACTTTACTTATTATAATGTAACATATGTTATTATCACATATCATATGTTATTACCCTATAACATATAGGAAGACCTTCCTAACTAACCCTAGTCAAGTGTTTAGTCACGTATGCACATGCAAGTTAACTAGAGTTCAGTTAAAGTAGGAACCTGAAAATGCGGGGCGTCACACTTCTTGTAAAGCATGAGTGGTCCAACCTGAAAATTGTTTTCTATTTGCTTTGTAAGGCTTAGTTGCCATGTTTTGATCCAGAAGAGATTCCCTGACGAACTTCTCCAATTTACCACTGATTGGTTTGCTGGATATAGACTTACTCAGGTCCTTAGCAAAATCCTCAATCCTTCTTAATTTTCTAAGTTCTACTAAATGAATGCTCTGAGCAGTCTTGTCAGCCTTTCCTTTACACTTCTCCTTAATAATCATATCTGTTTGTATTGCCTTTAATTTCAAGTATTCATCAAGATTATTAGGTTTAGGCAAATTTGGGAGAGATTGGAAGGATAGTTGCGATGGATCCTTAGTATTGTAGAAGGATTGAATCTCCCCCTTGAGAAGGTCAAGTTCAAGGGGATACTGAGCAACCAGTGGGATCATGGTTAGTGGTGGTTTATTGGTGGTGGATGGATGGGATGAAAATTTGTAAGTATGTGGTGTGAAAGATGACAATGGAATGGCTAGAATGGGTTTAGATGGTGGTGATGAAATGGGTGTAGTTTCAATGTTCTTATCCTGTACCAAAAAGGTGGACTTTCTTTTCCTTTTGTATAGGATGAAAGAGGTTGATGGTGATTATGAAGTAGTGGATGTGTTAACATCTGTTGGCACTTGTTTAGTACCAACAGATGTTTGGGGTAGAGAAGATGGCATGGGTGACATGGATATGGATGATGTAGTGGTGGTGGCAGTAGATGTTTTGGGAACAGAGGTTTTGGATGGTGGTTGCATAACATGTCTTGCAAGCATTTTCTTCATTTTTGAGGAGCCAACATCTTTTGTTTCCATCTGTTTTTCTTTTTTTTTGCTTCACAAGAGACTCTGCTTTGATTTCCAAAGTCTCACACCTTATCAGCTTTGCTTCAGCAACCTTTTCAGCCATGACATTGGCAGATTCATCAATCTTCTTTGCCTTGTCAACTTTGGCAGTGTCAACAGAGGTTTGAGCAGTGGATTGAGAAGCTGAAGGAGACCCTGGTTTGTCAGCAGACTTTTGTGGTTGAACCTTTTTAGAAGGTGGAATTCCAAATGGATCAAGCTTTGGCAATCTATCTCTGCCACTCTCCCCCTTTTTGGCATCATCAGCAGTGAACTCATCATCATGTTCAACCCTTAGTATTGTTGTGGGGGGCACATCTAGTGGTGTCAAGCAGACGTTCCTTAATGGCTTTGAAATCTGCCAGGGTATCTGTGTACCTAGCATCCACCTTGTTTCTTATCTCAACAATGGAAGTTTCATGTGTTTGATCTGCTAGTCTTTGATGAGCTATCATAATTAGACTGACAGATTTCCATAGCTCACTAGCAATGTCTTGGGTGGAGGGTTGACTTTTGGTGAGGGTGACCAACGTTTGCATCATGGTCTTGAGATCAGTCTTGATTTCATTTACTGATGACTCAATGGTGTTAACCCTGTCCATCAATTCCTGGTATCTTAATCAATCACCTAACTTAATAGGATCATCTGAATTCCTACCAGAAGTGGTAGTTGTATCTGGTTCAGTTCAAGGAGGTGAGTCCATTGAAAAGAAACCAGATGCCCCTTTTTCTTGGTACTGGGGACTTCTAACTGATTTGAGTCACTATAGTGGCCTTATCAATTTTTGCCTCCAAGGAATTCTTAGTTATGTAACCACTATCCTGTTGTGAGACAATGGTCTCTACAACAGTAGTGGCTACATCACTTGGAAAACCTCCTTGAGTTACATGTAACTCAAAGGGTGTGGCCTCCTTTGTTCGTGGCCCAACCACTTGACTTTTCTCAGGCCAAGTCACTTGTTGGGGTATGCTCTAAGTGATAGGTGGTTGAGAGGAACTGTTATTAGCCTGAGTTTTATAAGTGGCTTCGAACAAGGGATGCGTTGTAGGTGGAATAGGATTGTCATGTGATGGTGAGGGTTGTGGGGTGAGAAGAGAAGCAGCCCTAAGAGAAGGACTTTTGAACATATGTTCAAGTGAATCATATGCTTCTTGGTATGTTTCCCATTGGTTTACAACATGATCCTTTTATGAGGATACATGAGGAGTTTGGATGGGTGGAGATATATCCATCTGTTGAGAGGAAGTATCAATAGTGGTTGTTTGTTGTATTTGTGTTACAACAGGGTTTTCCTCTAGTATCTCATCTTCCAGAGTTAACCTTTTTTTTTTTTTTGTGGGCTTAGTGGATAGAAGTTTCTTTTTGGTGATTTCTGGTGTGGGTTTCACAGTACTGGATGTAGTGCCATGATCACCAGGAGCATTGGGCTCAGCAACAGAGGTTGTGACAACAGTTGTTGTCTTAACACTCTTTGCTTGTGTTTTGGAAACTTTTGCTTTTGATACTTTTTCTTGGGTGTTATGATCCAACATTCTTGTAAAAGTTTCTTATGAAAGACTTTTCATTTGAAAGACTTCACCTTTTTTAAATTCCTTTTCAGGTAAAACCTTTTGTAGGAAAACACTAAAAAGTCTTGGGTATAAAAGAAAAGCATTGTTTAACCCAGACTTGACTCACTTCACATTTTCTACTAAATCTAAAACAGGGCCTGGGATAGATTATAATCAGTATTTGACAATATTGCATATCCCAGGTACTGAACTTTCAATGGGATTTCATTGAAAGCAGTTTTTTTAGCAGAGAGACATATGAGCAGGGTATGAAAGAAAAATTTCATGGCTGGGGGGAAATATTTTTTGAAAATGGTTGCCCCAGTCATTTGATCTTCATATCCCCTTTCTAAGAACTCAGTGTGAAGTTCAGACTTTGAAAAAGAATCCGTACCTGCCAAGTCCTTTAGTGAGAAGGTTGTGGTGATGATTTGAGGGGTTATGGTGACATGTGTCTTTCCAATTTTGGAGATAATGGTTGTTGGCTTTTTGTCTGTAAACATGGTTTCAGCATTTAACCAGAACTCTTGGAGAGTGTAAATATAGATTGGAGAATCAGCGGTGAGAACAGGCAAGTATTTTGATTCTTTTCAAAACGTCGATTATGGAATGGAATGGGCGGTTTTCCTCTGTTTTAGACAGATATGGCAAATAATTGTGGGGAACTTTTACTTGTATATCCATGTTTTGGATTCGAGTAAGAAGATTGTTTGATGAAATTAGGTCAAGGGTTTGAGTTTGATGGAAGGCGGGTTTCAGAATTTTGAATTCAATGAGACAGTGTAACAACTGTTGGGGAAAAATAGGGTTTTTATCTGAACAGAGTTTTGAAACAGATTTTTCAACCAACAATGGTTGTTTTATCTGAACAGATTTTTCAACCAAAGCTATTTTTAAGGACGGATTTTGATTTTCCGACAACATTTTAATGTTTCATTTATGAAAACATTTTTGCTTTTAATCCATGTTTAGCATACCAATTCGAGAGACCAGGCTTTCAAATGTAGATGTGTCTAAAGCTTTTGTCAACACATCTGCCAAGTGATCCTCTGTTGGTAGATGGTAAAGAGAAATCAAACCTTTTTCATAGTCGTCTCTCACAAAATGGTGTCCGATGTCAATGTGCTTCTGTGGTGAATGTGAAACTGGAATTTTGATGATATTTTTAGTTGCTTGACTGTCCAACATGAGTGGAGTCTTTAGGGCAGTTATACCAAAATCCAGTAACTGATTTTGAAGCCACATGAGTTGGGTTGTACAGGTTGCAGCAGCAATGTGTTCAGCCTTTGCTGTTGATGTTGAAACAGCTGCTTGCTTTTTGTTTTGCCAAGAGACTAAGGCATTCCCTAGGAACTGGCACCCTCCTGAACTGGACTTCCTTGTGGTGTGGCAACTAGCAAAATCACTATGTGAATAACCTGAAAGTTCAATATTTCCATTAGTAGGATACCAGATACCAAGTGTGGGAGCACCTTTTAGGTATATGAATATCCTTTTCACAGCTATAAGATTTGACTTTCTAGGTGATGCCTGGGATCTTGCACAAACACAAGTGGCAAACATGTATGCGCATAGGATCGTCTAAACAACAAAGATAATGATCAAACAAGTTCAATTCAGGTGCGGAATCCCTGAATTGATCACAAAATGATAATAAAACTAGCAAAACGCAGAAATCATCATAAACATATTCAATTCATTCACTTTGATAATCAATTACACTTGAAAATGTAGTTTATAATGATTAAAACACTTTTACAGACTCAATAATAAACCTAGGGAGAACACATACAGAGAGGGAAAACAAAATGTCAAAAGTTACAATTCAAAAACTGACTTAACCTTATATAGGCCTGCACATTCGCCTAATTGAGTTGGTCGAATGTGCAGGTTCGACCATTCGTCATGGTCGAACCAAGACATACATAATCTAATTCCTTCCTTCGACCTCCTTGTGTACCTTCGAACCTTTTAGCTCCACCTTCAACCAATCTTCATTCGACCGTTTGACAGTTGACAAAACATTATGTAATCCGCAATCCAATAGCATTAGTCACAATATATGCATCTACAAACTCCCCCTCGACTATTGCTTGGATTGCTTGAGTTTACGTTCTTGGTCCATCGTCTTGTTCATATGCTTGATGCGTAATAACGTCTTCTGTTCCTTAGACATCACTGGTTCTTAAGTTTGTTTCGGTTTCTTCTTTTTAACTTCCTCAACATCCTGAACTTTCACAAACTTCCCCAGTTTCTTATCAAAGTCACACCCAACATTCACATCCCATGCAAAGCATAAGAATACCACACGTTGGTATTTGCTTGCTTGTTCACTATCCTTAGCTTCGCAATAGATTGGATTATAATAGAGCATTATAATATCCTCATGCGAACAGTTGATCAACCACATGGGATCAAAGATGTGAATCTTTTTGAAGTCCTTTGCACCATTCTTCAACACAATAATAGCCTCTGCAGTCTTCCAATTGTAGTACCACCACATGAAGTCTTTAGAAAAGTGTTGTGGGATCTGCATCAATGGAATATGTTTCAACACTTTAGGTGGTTTATACTTCAACGTCACCTTGGGCATCCCAGTAATGTCATACTTATCCTTCTTATGAACTATCCTTTTTGGATACTATGGAGTAAACAAGTTCCACTTCGTTCTGCTTTCTCTCGACATACGTTCTGCAAAGTAAGCAACATGATCGTTTACAGAACCTGTCATCTCATGTCTACAAATATCACGAATAGCCCAGTACGGTAGTGTCTTCAAGTCATTGAATCTGTCAAAGTACAGAATTCCTTTTTCCCATTTTACAGCAATACACTTCAACTGTTTCACGAACTTCCTGTGACAACCTGCACCCTTCACTTTTCATAAATGTGCATAATTGGTCCCTCAACTATTTCAAAATTTTCATTTTTAACCTCCTATTTTAATAGGACCAAAAGTCATAATTTAATAAAACTAATAATTTTTATAAGTAAAAGTATTGCATGTTTTATACTCACATCTACACCAGCGCACGTATGTTTCAGACCTTGATACTCAAAACCCTTAATTTTCGGTCCTAAAAAAATTTAGAAACCAAAGAAAACAAGTCCGGAACTTAAAACTGATTAAATTAGAAAATTTGATTTTTTTAGTTCTCGCGGTCTGCGAATACAGTCAAATAGTCAAAGTCCTGATCAAATTCCTAGTCAAAGTCTTAGTCAAACAGTCAAAGTCCTAGTCAAAGTCCTGGTTAAAGTCCTAGTCAAAGTCTTAGTCAAACAGTCAAAGTCTTAGTCAAATAGTCAATTCATCATAAAACCTTACTTTATGGTGTTGACCAATTTTAATGGCTAATTGAATCCAAAACTAGTATAAAAACCCACCTATGACCCATTATACTTGGCACCTCTAAATCGATTGTTTCAATCAGTTTAAACCTTCCCTCATACCTTTCTTCTATAGTCTATTACTTCTACAATGGAAGCTTTGATTATAATCTCTTGTAATTGGCGAATTGGAAGCTTGATATTCTTTCTTTTTCGTTTTTTTTTATTTCTTCAAATTGGACTAGCTACGTTGTTGAGTCTTTGGGATTCGCCTCGCATACATTCACAACGCTTAGAGGATAATTCAGCTTAGCCAATGTGAGTTTACATAGCCCCTTTTTCTCTTTTACATTTTTGGGGTGAAACATGTTTAAACATTTTATACACTATCATTTACTCATTCGTACTTGTGATTCAATTACACTATCGTTTACTCATTCTATCATTTGACTGTAACAAAAAGACACAGTACAATCATTAACATTGATCAAGCCGCCTGTTTAGATTATAGCGCTATAGGTCTGACAAACCCATCCCCCCGCATAAATTCAGGGATGATCGATAACAGTTACACTTTTACTAACTTGCGAGTTAGGTCTCAGTCGACACAAGGTTTGATTGTACAAAAGACGAATTGTTAAATGTCGGACTCATATTCTATCATTACTCATTATTATACTTCAATCATGATTGCTATACAACGTATTGTTTTCAATTATATGCAAAACCTATGTATTCTCACCAGCTATTTATAGTTGCCATGTTTTGATCCAGAAGAGATTCCCTGACGAACTTCTCCAATTTACCACTGATTGGTTTGCTGGATATAGACTTACTCAGGTCCTTAGCAAAATCCTCAATCCTTCTTAATTTTCTAAGTTCTACTAAATGAATGCTCTGAGCAGTCTTGTCAGCCTTTCCTTTACACTTCTCCTTAATAATCATATCTGTTTGTATTGCCTTTAATTTCAAGTATTCATCAAGATTATTAGGTTTAGGCAAATTTGGGAGAGATTGGAAGGATAGTTGCGATGGATCCTTAGTATTGTAGAAGGATTGAATCTCCCCCTTGAGAAGGTCAAGTTCAAGGGGATACTGAGCAACCAGTGGGATCATGGTTAGTGGTGGTTTATTGGTGGTGGATGGATGGGATGAAAATTTGTAAGTATGTGGTGTGAAAGATGACAATGGAATGGCTAGAATGGGTTTAGATGGTGGTGATGAAATGGGTGTAGTTTCAATGTTCTTATCCTGTACCAAAAAGGTGGACTTTCTTTTCCTTTTGTATAGGATGAAAGAGGTTGATGGTGATTATGAAGTAGTGGATGTGTTAACATCTGTTGGCACTTGTTTAGTACCAACAGATGTTTGGGGTAGAGAAGATGGCATGGGTGACATGGATATGGATGATGTAGTGGTGGTGGTTGTTGTGATGATTGGTTCAGTGGTTGTAGTGGTGGTGGCAGTAGATGTTTTGGGAACAGAGGTTTTGGATGGTGGTTGCATAACATGTCTTGCAGGCATTTTCTTCATTTTTGAGGAGCCAACATCTTTTGTTTCCATCTGTTTTTCTTTTTTTTTTGCTTCACAAGAGACTCTGCTTTGATTTCCAAAGTCTCACACCTTATCAGCTTTGCTTCAGCAACCTTTTCAGCCATGACATTGGCAGATTCATCAATCTTCTTTGCCTTGTCAACTTTGGCAGTGTCAACAGAGGTTTGAGCAGTGGATTGAGAAGCTGAAGGAGACCCTGGTTTGTCAGCAGACTTTTGTGGTTGAACCTTTTTAGAAGGTGGAATTCCAAATGGATCAAGCTTTGGCAATCTATCTCTGCCACTCTCCCCCTTTTTGGCATCATCAGCAGTGAACTCATCATCATGTTCAACCCTTAGTATTGTTGTGGGGGGCACATCTAGTGGTGTCAAGCAGACGTTCCTTAATGGCTTTGAAATCTGCCAGGGTATCTGTGTACCTAGCATCCACCTTGTTTCTTATCTCAACAATGGAAGTTTCATGTGTTTGATCTGCTAGTCTTTGATGAGCTATCATAATTAGACTGACAGATTTCCATAGCTCACTAGCAATGTCTTGGGTGGAGGGTTGACTTTTGGTGAGGGTGACCAACGTTTGCATCATGGTCTTGAGATCAGTCTTGATTTCATTTACTGATGACTCAATGGTGTTAACCCTGTCCATCAATTCCTGGTATCTTAACCAATCACCTAACTTAATAGGATCATCTGAATTCCTACCAGAAGTGGTAGTTGTATCTGGTTCAGTTCAAGGAGGTGAGTCCATTGAAAAGAAACCAGATGCCCCTTTTTCTTGGTACTGGGGACTTCTAACTGATTTGAGTCACTATAGTGGCCTTATCAATTTTTGCCTCCAAGGAAGTCTTAGTTATGTAACCACTATCCTGTTGTGAGACAATGGTCTCTACAACAGTAGTGGCTACATCACTTGGAAAACCTCCTTGAGTTACATGTAACTCAAAGGGTGTGGCCTCCTTTGTTCGTGGCCCAACCACTTGACTTTTCTCAGGCCAAGTCACTTGTTGGGGTATGCTCTAAGTGATAGGTGGTTGAGAGGAACTGTTATTAGCCTGAGTTTTATAAGTGGCTTCGAACAAGGGATGCGTTGTAGGTGGAATAGGATTGTCATGTGATGGTGAGGGTTGTGGGGTGAGAAGAGAAGCAGCCCTAAGAGAAGGACTTTTGAACATATGTTCAAGTGAATCATATGCTTCTTGGTATGTTTCCCATTGGTTTACAACATGATCCTTTTATGAGGATACATGAGGAGTTTGGATGGGTGGAGATATATCCATCTGTTGAGAGGAAGTATCAATAGTGGTTGTTTGTTGTATTTGTGTTACAACAGGGTTTTCCTCTAGTATCTCATCTTCCAGAGTTAACCTTTTTTTTTTCTTTTTTGTGGGCTTAGTGGATAGAAGTTTCTTTTTGGTGATTTCTGGTGTGGGTTTCACAGTACTGGATGTAGTGCCATGATCACCAGGAGCATTGGGCTCAGCAACAGAGGTTGTGACAACAGTTGTTGTCTTAACACTCTTTGCTTGTGTTTTGGAAACTTTTGCTTTTGATACTTTTTCTTGGGTGTTATGATCCAACATTCTTGTAAAAGTTTCTTATGAAAGACTTTTCATTTGAAAGACTTCACCTTTTTTAAATTCCTTTTCAGGTAAAACCTTTTGTAGGAAAACACTAAAAAGTCTTGGGTATAAAAGAAAAGCATTGTTTAACCCAGACTTGACTCACTTCACATTTTCTACTAAATCTAAAACAGGGCCTGGGATAGATTATAATCAGTATTTGACAATATTGCATATCCCAGGTACTGAACTTTCAATGGGATTTCATTGAAAGCAGTTTTTTTAGCAGAGAGACATATGAGCAGGGTATGAAAGAAAAATTTCATGGCTGGGGGGAAATATTTTTTGAAAATGGTTGCCCCAGTCATTTGATCTTCATATCCCCTTTCTAAGAACTCAGTGTGAAGTTCAGACTTTGAAAAAGAATCCGTACCTGCCAAGTCCTTTAGTGAGAAGGTTGTGGTGATGATTTGAGGGGTTATGGTGACATGTGTCTTTCCAATTTTGGAGATAATGGTTGTTGGCTTTTTGTCTGTAAACATGGTTTCAGCATTTAACCAGAACTCTTGGAGAGTGTAAATATAGATTGGAGAATCAGCGGTGAGAACAGGCAAGTATTTTGATTCTTTTCAAAACGTCGATTATGGAATGGAATGGGCGGTTTTCCTCTGTTTTAGACAGATATGGCAAATAATTGTGGGGAACTTTTACTTGTATATCCATGTTTTGGATTCGAGTAAGAAGATTGTTTGATGAAATTAGGTCAAGGGTTTGAGTTTGATGGAAGGCGGGTTTCAGAATTTTGAATTCAATGAGACAGTGTAACAACTGTTGGGGAAAAATAGGGTTTTTATCTGAACAGAGTTTTGAAACAGATTTTTCAACCAACAATGGTTGTTTTATCTGAACAGATTTTTCAACCAAAGCTATTTTTAAGGACGGATTTTGATTTTCCGACAACATTTTAATGTTTCATTTATGAAAACATTTTTGCTTTTAATCCATGTTTAGCATACCAATTCGAGAGACCAGGCTTTCAAATGTAGATGTGTCTAAAGCTTTTGTCAACACATCTGCCAAGTGATCCTCTGTTGGTAGATGGTAAAGAGAAATCAAACCTTTTTCATAGTCGTCTCTCACAAAATGGTGTCCGATGTCAATGTGCTTCTGTGGTGAATGTGAAACTGGAATTTTGATGATATTTTTAGTTGCTTGACTGTCCAACATGAGTGGAGTCTTTAGGGCAGTTATACCAAAATCCAGTAACTGATTTTGAAGCCACATGAGTTGGGTTGTACAGGTTGCAGCAGCAATGTGTTCAGCCTTTGCTGTTGATGTTGAAACAGCTGCTTGCTTTTTGTTTTGCCAAGAGACTAAGGCATTCCCTAGGAACTGGCACCCTCCTGAACTGGACTTCCTTGTGGTGTGGCAACTAGCAAAATCACTATGTGAATAACCTGAAAGTTCAATATTTCCATTAGTAGGATACCAGATACCAAGTGTGGGAGCACCTTTTAGGTATATGAATATCCTTTTCACAGCTATAAGATTTGACTTTCTAGGTGATGCCTGGGATCTTGCACAAACACAAGTGGCAAACATGTATGCGCATAGGATCGTCTAAACAACAAAGATAATGATCAAACAAGTTCAATTCAGGTGCGGAATCCCTGAATTGATCACAAAATGATAATAAAACTAGCAAAACGCAGAAATCATCATAAACATATTCAATTCATTCACTTTGATAATCAATTACACTTGAAAATGTAGTTTATAATGATTAAAACACTTTTACAGACTCAATAATAAACCTAGGGAGAACACATACAGAGAGGGAAAACAAAATGTCAAAAGTTACAATTCAAAAACTGACTTAACCTTATATAGGCCTGCACATTCGCCTAATTGAGTTGGTCGAATGTGCAGGTTCGACCATTCGTCATGGTCGAACCAAGACATACATAATCTAATTCCTTCCTTCGACCTCCTTGTGTACCTTCGAACCTTTTAGCTCCACCTTCAACCAATCTTCATTCGACCGTTTGACAGTTGACAAAACATTATGTAATCCGCAATCCAATAGCATTAGTCACAATATATGCATCTACAAACTCCCCCTCGACTATTGCTTGGATTGCTTGAGTTTACGTTCTTGGTCCATCGTCTTGTTCATATGCTTGATGCGTAATAACGTCTTCTGTTCCTTAGACATCACTGGTTCTTAAGTTTGTTTCGGTTTCTTCTTTTTAACTTCCTCAACATCCTGAACTTTCACAAACTTCCCCAGTTTCTTATCAAAGTCACACCCAACATTCACATCCCATGCAAAGCATAAGAATACCACACGTTGGTATTTGCTTGCTTGTTCACTATCCTTAGCTTCGCAATAGATTGGATTATAATAGAGCATTATAATATCCTCATGCGAACAGTTGATCAACCACATGGGATCAAAGATGTGAATCTTTTTGAAGTCCTTTGCACCATTCTTCAACACAATAATAGCCTCTGCAGTCTTCCAATTGTAGTACCACCACATGAAGTCTTTAGAAAAGTGTTGTGGGATCTGCATCAATGGAATATGTTTCAACACTTTAGGTGGTTTATACTTCAACGTCACCTTGGGCATCCCAGTAATGTCATACTTATCCTTCTTATGAACTATCCTTTTTGGATACTGTGGAGTAAACAAGTTCCACTTCGTTCTGCTTTCTCTCGACATACGTTCTGCAAAGTAAGCAACATGATCGTTTACAGAACCTGTCATCTCATGTCTACAAATATCACGAATAGCCCAGTACGGTAGTGTCTTCAAGTCATTGAATCTGACAAAGTACAGAATTCCTTTTTCCCATTTTACAGCAATACACTTCAACTGTTTCACGAACTTCCTGTGACAACCTGCACCCTTCACTTTTCATAAATGTGCATAATTGGTCCCTCAACTATTTCAAAATTTTCATTTTTAACCTCCTATTTTAATAGGACCAAAAGTCATAATTTAATAAAACTAATAATTTTTATAAGTAAAAGTATTGCATGTTTTATACTCACATCTACACCAGCGCACGTATGTTTCAGACCTTGATACTCAAAACCCTTAATTTTCGGTCCTAAAAAAATTTAGAAACCAAAGAAAACAAGTCCGGAACTTAAAACTGATTAAATTAGAAAATTTGATTTTTTTAGTTCTCGCGGTCTGCGAATACAGTCAAATAGTCAAAGTCCTGATCAAATTCCTAGTCAAAGTCTTAGTCAAACAGTCAAAGTCCTAGTCAAAGTCCTGGTTAAAGTCCTAGTCAAAGTCTTAGTCAAACAGTCAAAGTCTTAGTCAAATAGTCAATTCATCATAAAACCTTACTTTATGGTGTTGACCAATTTTAATGGCTAATTGAATCCAAAACTAGTATAAAAACCCACCTATGACCCATTATACTTGGCACCTCTAAATCGATTGTTTCAATCAGTTTAAACCTTCCCTCATACCTTTCTTCTATAGTCTATTACTTCTACAATTGAAGCTTTGATTATAATCTCTTGTAATTGGCGAATTGGAAGCTTGATATTCTTTCTTTTTCGTTTTTTTTATTTCTTCAAATTGGACTAGCTACGTTGTTGAGTCTTTGGGATTCGCCTCGCATACATTCACAACGCTTAGAGGATAATTCAGCTTAGCCAATGTGAGTTTACATAGCCCCTTTTTCTCTTTTACATTTTTGGGGTGAAACATGTTTAAACATTTTATACACTATCATTTACTCATTCGTACTTGTGATTCAATTACACTATCGTTTACTCATTCTATCATTTGACTGTAACAAAAAGACACAGTACAATCATTAACATTGATCAAGCCGCCTGTTTAGATTATAGCGCTATAGGTCTGACAAACCCATCCCCCCGCATAAATTCAGGGATGATCGATAACAGTTACACTTTTACTAACTTGCGAGTTAGGTCTCAGTCGACACAAGGTTTGATTGTACAAAAGACGAATTGTTAAATGTCGGACTCATATTCTATCATTACTCATTATTATACTTCAATCATGATTGCTATACAACGTATTGTTTTCAATTATATGCAAAACCTATGTATTCTCACCAGCTATTTATAGTTGACCCCCATCTTTCCAACTGAACATGTTTCAGGTTTTTACGTGCTTTTGGAAGTTGTACAAGTCTTGGATCACATAGGAGCTTTGGATCTAGTTTATATAAATCAAGTAGATGTAATTATTAAATTGTATGACAAATTGTAAATTGTTTAGTAATATTCAACTTCCATTTAGTACCATGAGCCATTGAACAATCATCACTACGTGACACCTCGATGTTTCCGCCATCGGTTGGGGTGTTACAGATTGGTATCAGAGCCATGGTTATAGGGAATTAGGTTATTAGAAAATAATCTAGTCTATAACCTTAGGATTTTAACCAGTATTTGCCTCTCTTACTTGCAGCTCTACTTGTTTCTATTCTCTATCTCCACCCTACTTCTTATCCCTACCCCAACAAGATGATTACTCTCCATCACTGGATCTACCCTTAGACTAATAGAACAAAATTCTCCAGTCCTAACCTGAGCTGCCTTGAAGATCCCATCGAAGTTCTAGATTTTGATAATGAACACGTGCAATTTGGAAGGGTGAACGCCTGTATTCTGAGTTTTCTGTCTAGGACTGGCATTGCGCATAAATCCCAATCAGACGAGGGACCCGGATGCCTACCTGGGAATTCTTGGGATGAGTGTTCACTTATAGGCTAAAGCATGTCTTCACTATGTTATTAGAATTTAGAAACTTTGATAAGTCAACGTTTTCGTTTATTCGTTTTAATTAATGAATAAATGATTACACTCACTTTCCTTAAAACTAAGCTCTAAAATCTCAAATTTTTACAGCTTAATCATATATGGATTTCTCAAACATGAACTAGATACCCATGACAACCAAACTATGCTATACATGATAGTTGATGCATTTACAAACTTAGAGTCATTAACCTTGTCTAGGGAAACTCTATGCTATACATGATAGTTGATGCATTTACAAACTTCCTTACATGTATGTATTATCAATTTGCAATTTATGTGTGTAATAATTGGTACACTTAATCAAACAACTAATAGAGGATGAAGTACTTGCTCAACAGTTAGTAGAGTACCAAATAACCTACTCAACGATTGGTAGAGGTCATCATGCCTGCTAAACAGTCGGTAGAGGCCCTACAACCTGCTCAACGACTGGTAGAGGCTATCGCACCTGCTCAACAATCGGTAGAGGTTCTTACTCACTAACTGGTAGAGGTCTTTTCCTGCTCAACAGTTGGACTTATTTTTGGATACATTGTATACGATTCAACCACAAGGTTAATTGTATTATTTTACATGTGTGTTTAGAGTCATAGAAGGACACAAAACCCTAATGTAAGGTAAATTGGTGATTGCGGTCCGGAACGTAATCATGAATTTACAGGTACGTTAAGGTAGTGTGAAATTCTAATAAGGTTTTGGTTGTTCATTTGGTTTTTATATAGCCAATCAACTTATGCATTTCTTTTAGGATTCCAAAAACTTAAAGTTTAGCGTTTTACTAGATTCTCCTTGCTAATTCGTGTCGTGCCTTAACCCAAACCACAATTGCCCTAATTTCTACCTAAACACCCTCAACCCTATATTTTTAATAATTTCGGGACGAAATTTATAATCATGTATAGCATAGAGTTTCCTCTAAAAAAAAGAGCTTTCCCTTTAAACAAGTCATTGTGAAACTTGTAAAAGCTACCTTGAACTTCTCTCTTTGGACGGTTGGCCTCTTTCTCTTTAAGCTTCCTCAAGAGTTCTTTCAAAGCATCAGATTGTTTAGTGTTTGGCTTATTACAATCTGGAAACACTTCCTCAACAAACCTCTTACTCTTTTCATGAGCAAGTTTCTCAGCCTGGCGTAACAGCTCATCAGTGAATTCAGGAAATCTAGAATCTTTGTTCTTATTGAAGTATTCTGGATATTCCTCACTAGTGATATCCTCAATCTCTACCTCCTCACGTACTGGTACGTCTCTGTCATCGGAGTGATTACCTGCTTCTTTCTCAGGTATGTTAGGTATCTGATTATCAACCATCAACTCCTCTAGAGTTTTACCAACCTGTTTCGCCAGTCCTTCCAAAATCTCCTTAGACATGGCTGCAGAAACTTCTCCATCTTCTAAGTCAGGATGGTTGTATTCCAACTCATATCTCATATCATTCGACTCAAATATCTCAGGAAATCTGCCTGTCATCTCGATCGTCCAGACTCTGTCAGTCAACATCTAGCGATACATGTTCTTGTCATCATCAGATAAAGATCTGATCTTCTCATTCCAAAAGATACTATCATCGTCAACAGTACCACCAGGAGCTTTCGAACTTGATCCTCTTGTATCTTTTCCCGATCCTCTCTTCTCACACTTATATTTGTCAGTGTCATCATCATCATCATCACTGTCAGAACTAGCAGAGCTATTACGTTCTCCTGAATCGTCTCCTGAACCATCATCATCACCATCTTTCTTTTTCTTCTTAGGAGCTTTACCAGCATCCTCATCCAACTCATCATCTTCTTCTTCCTCTTCATCAGATGGTTCAAAATCAACTTCTTCTTCATCACGCTCCTTATCTTCTTCACCAGCTTGTAACTGAGGAGCTTTAAAGTACAAGTGTTTGATCAGATTATCCATACTCTTGTTACTTTCTTTCAACTTCTTGTTCTCTTATATAGCAATATATCTCCTGGTGTTTCTTTGTTTATGATTCAACAACTTCTTGTTTTCTCTCTGAAGTTGTTTAATCTTAGCTTCTAGAGCTTCGTGATTCTCATGTGATGTTTCAACAACGTCTAACATCTTTTTGTCATTGTTTCTCAACTGTTGAATTTCTGCTTGTTGCTGATTAATAATTTTCATCATGTCAGCAAGCTTCTGGTTCACTGCAGTCATCACATCACTGTCTATAGTAACCTTAGGTGTCGAAGCTTCAGCAACAGGAATCTTCCCTTTCTTCAACTTCTTTAACACTCTATCCAATGCATCATAGAATTCATCAGTTGGCAATTCAGTCTGTTTAGCAGCAGATGATGTCTTTTGCTTCTTTGCTGCTGGGGATGTGATAGGTGATTTGGAACTAGATGCTGCCGGTAATTTCTTTCCAGCAACCAAATGCTCAATATCTCTAGCCCTTTTCTCCATCAGCTTCAATACTTTCTCTTTCTTCTTGTATTGTGGCTTCTCCTGTTTCACACCTGTCTTTGGCGATCCTACCAAGTCTTCGGATCCCAATCCCAAACCTTCATCTGTCTCATCCAATGCAATAGGACTTTTTGTCCTTTGCTCTTCCACAGACTTATATAGACTCTCAGACTCACCAGCCATAGTGGTCTTGGGCGTGGTGCTGTTTACAATCTCGTTCTCAGAATCCCATCTCTCATCTTCCTGTGTCTCTTCTGAATCAACAGACACTTCGTCAACCAGATGTAAACCTTTCTTGGCAACACTCTTTTTCCTTCTAGACACCTTCTTCTGAGCGGGTTCAGTATCATCTTGTTTCTCTTTACCTTTCCCTGTCTTAGCACCAACGTTCATAACTTGACGCTTTCTCTTCGCATCAGGATCAACTGGACAAAGAGGATTATCTGGATCTGAATCACTGTTATCATGTCTGACTTCATTCTTTCCTGGATCTACATACCCTGGATTAATAAGATGACCAAACAGGTTCTTGTGTGGTGGTCTTTCATTCAACGGCACACCCTTATATCCCTTCATTCTAACAAGTGTATTCAGGTTCATGTGATCCTGTACAATGATCTGGGTAGGATCTCTTCTCAATTTCTTATGTTTCTCATCAAGTATCATCTGTATGAACCTTGGATAAAGCAAAAACTTCTTGTTCTTCAAGCCTCTAAGTGTTTCTAACATATGTTCCAGTATCATACCAGCTACATTGAACGGCTTGTTCAATATAAGAGCCACCATCAAAGAACTGATGCTCTTTCTCATAACGTCATACCCTCCACTCACCGAACCAAATGCATGCAACATAACGTGAGCGAGATACTTGAACTGTGGGCATAGCTTCCCTTTGTCTAATGAACCATCAGTTATCGGTCCGTTGTACTTCATTCGTATGAAGCACTTTCTCTATTCTATCCATGAAAGTTCTCTAGGATCTGTCTTCTTCTCATCATACAACTTTAGTGCCTCACGGATATCATCTTTAGAAATGATTACCAGCTCCCCTTGAATCGTACTAACCACAGCAGATTCATTGTTCCAGTAGTCCATTCTTGCATTCTTCCAGAAATCCTTTTGATGATCCTTATAAATGATGGCGGGGGTAGCAAGTGCAACAATCACTCGGCTTCTCTTTAAGAAATCTACGATGCCGGAGAACTCTTGATGTTTCTTCAAATCGCCCATGAATGCACAGTAGTTGTGCGCCGGTTCAAATGGTAGTTCTTCCATCTATTCCTTTCCAGTTGCCTTTTCAGAAGATCCAGCAGGAATATCAGCACTTTCCTGTTCAGACATTATCAGACTGCAAAACAAATCAAGAAAACATGTTAAAAACGGACAAAATAAACAAAACTTGAAACTTTTGATTTTCAGATTCTACATTCGACCGTTCGTTGGTTCGAATGTGAAATCAGAAAGGTTCGAATGTGGAATCAAAGTTTCGAATGTGAAAAACATTTTGTAAAAGTGTACATTCGACTGTTTGTTTCCAGGTTCGACTGTTTGAACATCTACATTCGCCCAAAAAGTCACATTCGACCGTTTGAATTTGGGCGAAGGAGACTGATCATTTTCTTCATTGTCAAATTTTGATTTGGTTCAATTTATCATGCCATTTTGATTTGAATACTTTCTAACATGACCGATTAATCATTTCCAATGAACAATTTCAATTATTATCCATTGATTATGTGTTTTCTAATAAAAACAAGGGTTCGAATGTTTTGAAACATCAATTGATCAATCTGATTTTGATTTAAACTCTAGTTTTTGTTTATTCTCCCCCTAAAACACATAAGCAAAGAATCCTTATCAAAAATTTTGACAATTAACAGTTTATTATTGAGTTTTGAAGTCAGTTAGGGCTCAGTCACTAAATCAATGATTAAGAACTGTATTGTTGATGATAACCTGCAAACGATATGGCAAAATGATCAGTGATTCAAGACGAACACAATGGTATGATTTTTAATGCACGGGCAACAAGATCACTTTAGCTCAGAATTTTGAATTTTTTTGAAAGTGAGGGTCGAATGTGCAGATCTGATATATATATAGGCTCCACATTCGACCGTTTAACTAGGGCGAATGTGAAACTTTTTCCACCTTCGACCCTGTTGAAAGGTTCGAATGTAGAAAAAGGGTTCGAATGTGAAAATGTCACATGAACACTCACATTCGACCGTTTAAAAGGTTCAAATGAGCAGTTAAAATTCCACCTTCGACCCAACGAAGGGGCAAATGAAAATTGGAATTTTTGAAAATTTTACCAAATCTCAAAATCGAGTCCCGTTCAAAATATTCTCCAACGTTTAAGCATCCGACATCCATTATTTCTCATTTAAAGATGTCAAAACTCAAATGGTCCATCAAGTTTTAGAAAATCAACATCAACCACCATCAGCTATCAAAAATAAGATAGAAATATAAGATCTTTTGGATTTTCTAAACTTTTTGTTAAAACATACCTAAAATCTTTTTGAGTTTTGTATTTTTGACGAGAAATATAAAATGCACAAAAGGTAAAGATAAAGCAGTAAATGTTTTGTGATTTCCGGTAAGGGAATCATATCAGTTATTGAGAAATCTGATCACACCGTTGATCTTCTTGATTTATTATCATTAAAGACAATGTGTGATCTGGTAACTGCTAATATTGTGATCCACATAAACTCACATGCAGACTGTTGTGCAGTGCTTTAGACTGATACTATTATTTATAGTATAAAATCAATTGTCCGTGGTTCCCACGCACACGACTTACTCCCGTATCAAGAAGTAAATGCACAAAGACTCATTGTAACGCGTGATTATGCTTTCGTCATCTGTAATTTACATGGTATGAGGCACAGAGGTATACATGTCAGCAAATCAATGCAACAAAGTAACATGTGCACTCTACCAGGTTGAGGGCTGATATCAATCATGATTTGAATAAGTGATTGGATACGATGTAATAGATAATCTTTGATTATCGTCATACATGAAAGTTCCTCAATTCGGTAACTTTAGGATTTGGCTTTATAGCTCTTTTATAAAGACACCCTGTCTGATCTAGGTCCGTAATGACTTAAGGTAGAAGATCAGAGAGGCTATCCCAGACAACTAATAACATAACGACCCGAAACCACCGAATTTTGTACAAATACCCTATCAAACGAAATTACAGTACTAAGACCATATGCCCATGAGGAGTTCATCTACACATCAATTCGTTTGATATGTATGTATCAGGCACGTAGTAATAAGTCTACGAAGCCTATCAACACATCACATAGACTCAAACACACGCCTTATATTGCATTACACTTCTTTAGCATGTGTCAGATCCCTACTGATGTACTATCATTTCCCCTTTTTCTCCAAGAAATCATTTTGGGTTTTTCTAATTTTTATGGATTTTTGAATTTTTCAATGTTTTTTGGTTTTCTAAAAATAAATTGTACCTAAAACTGTAAAACATATTTTTGGATTTTTGTATTTTTCTGAAAAGCAATAAAAACTGTACTAAAAAGCGATAAACTGAGGTGGTGATCAGTCTTGTTTTTCATTGATACCGTTAGCTTTTAAAAGATATTCAAATCTTGATTTAACAAAAGCTTTGGTAAAAAGATTTGCACGTTGATAGTCAGTGTGGATTTTGACCATGTCGATCAACTCTTTTGCATAACAAACACGGATAAAATGGTATTTAATCCGGATATGTTTAGCTTTCGAGTGATTTACTAAGTCTTTTGTTAATGCAATTGCGGCTTCATTATCACAGTAAATAGGGGTTTTAAGAAATTGCAAACCGTAGTCCACCATCTGTTGTTGTATCCAACGAACCTGTGAGCAGTAGCTTGATGCTGAGATGTATTCTGCTTCACATATGGATAAGGCAACTGCGGTCTGTTTCTTGCATTGCCAGGTCACGAGCCTGCTCCCATAAACTAGCATCCAGCCATTATGGATTTGCAGTCTTTGTCACAGCCACTCCAATCTGCATCACTAAAAGCGATTAGGTCAAAATTATCATCATTAGGGTACCATAGTCCTCTCGACGGACAGCCCTTCAGATATCTAAGGATACGTTTGACAGCTGCAAGATGACTCTGTTTCGGCTTCGACTGATAACGTGCACGGAGACATGTGGCAAACATTATATCTGGTCTGGAGGCGGTGAGGTACATCAGAGATCCGACGATTGCTCTGTATGTAAAAGGATCAGTTAGCTCCACCTTAGCGTCAACACCAATCCCGTGATTAGGTTGTATCGGGGTATCCATCGGCTTTGAATCATCCATCTTGAATCAGCTCAAGACCTCAGAAACATATTTTGTCTAGTGAATAAAGATCCCCGTTGGTCTTTGTTCCACCTGCAAGCCTAGGAAAAACTGCATCTCTCCCATAGCACTCATTTCGAACTTTTCCTGCATAACACGTTCAAATTCTCTGCACAGAAGTTCGTTAGTAGAACCAAAAATAATGTCATCAACATAAATCTGCACTAGAAGCAAGTCATCCCCTGTTCGTTTTGTGAACAGTGTGCAATCTACCAAACCTCGTTTGAATCCACACCATAAATAAACGCGCTTTTAACGTCCATTTGATACACCTTGAATTTTTTATAAGATGCAAACGCCAGAAACATTCGGATAGCTTCTAAGCGTGCAACCGGTGCATAAATCTCGTTACAATCGATTCCTTCAACTTGATGAATGCCTTGTACAACCAATCGAACTTTGTTCCTAACAATCACTCCTCTGTCATCCTTCTTACACTTGAACACCCATTTCGTTCATATCTTTTTCCGTCCCGGGGGTAAATCTGTCAGTGTCCACACCCCGAGTTTCTGAAACTGTAATAACTCCTCCTGCATAGCCTCTACCCAAGCGTCATCCAAAAGAGCGTCCTTGTAAGTCCGCGGCTCAACCTGCGAAACATAAGAAGCAAAAGACCAGTCATTTTGAAAACCTGATTTTTGAATTTTGGCATATAACGCAAGAGCGCCAAGGTTTTCTGGTGAGTTTGCATTACTCAGTTGACCTTTCGTCATCACACTGCTACCAGGATCACCAATAACCTGCTCGATCGGGTGACTCCGATGTATCCGAGATTCCGGATAATCAGGTACTTGCACTCCCGTCTGATTAGTTAAGTTCTCTGTGGAATCCAGATCATTGCCCATGTTCGATGATGAAGCACCATGTGGATTTGGGTTCACTGGTGGTGTCTCTGTAGCAATATCTGGAACAGCTTCACTTGTAACATCATCGTCATCTTCAGATTCCGATGAATTAAGAGTTGTGGAAGCTTCCTGAAATACTGTAACGCCCAGCGTTTCTCGAATAATATAATAATATTTTATTAATAAGACGATGCGTTAATTCGTTAACAATAATATCTCGTTAACAAAAAAAAAATACATTCTTAATCCAGTAATAAATTTAAATTATTTAAATTCGCCAAATAACGCGTCGTAAGTAATAAATAACACACTAGTAAACCGACACTTATTTTTGTAAATTTTAAACGCGACTAAAAATATAAATATATACTCCAAATGCTAGTTTTAATTCACTATACAGTTATATAACTTATGAAATAATTATGTTATTGATAACGGGCCCAGTTCATAAACAAGACCCGGGCCGGTACGAGTTAGTATACGTGATGCCTTCCACTTAACCTACCCAAGACCCTACCTATTTAAATCCCACTAACTCTTCTTCTTCTTCATCTCAACACATAAACCCTAGCCCCCCCTATCTTCTTCTTCACCATTACTTAAGTCTTCCCTCTAAACCAACAAATACCTCACCCCTTTCCTTTTCTTTCCCCAAGACAAACACACACACACTCAGATCAGAAAGAGACAATAGAGAGAGAAGCGAAGAGAGAGAGAGAGAGAGAAGCGAAGAGAGAGAAAGAAGTAGAAAAGAGGAGAGACGCAGAGCGAGGAGGAGGAATCGACCACCATAGCTCAGCGGTGGAGCAAGGCGGAGACACAGTGGCGGTGACGCCTTCATCGCCGGGTCATCATCAAACAGAGGTAAAACCCAACCCATCTCTTGTTCTTATAATAATCTGAGAAAGTGGTGGTGATGGGTGACGGTGGTTGTGGTAGTTACGGTGGTGGTTGGTGTCGTACAACGATTACAAAGAAGGTGGTTGGTGATGTTGTTAAGGATACGACAGGCTGAGATGGTAGGGGTTTAGGTCCCAATTAGAATTCTGGTAAGGCGTTAATAGAAATGGTGATGTGATTAGGGATAATAGCAAATTAGGGAAATGAAGCTTGGCTCATAATCAGACCTGGTCAAGTTTGGGGAAGATGTAACCAACTTGGTCAAGGGTGGGACTGTTTGGATTTGAGTCAACGCCAGAAAAGGTCGGGTCAAACAGCGGTAAACGGAGTAGTCATCAGGGTCAACCCAGTCAAGTCAACTGACTGGTCAACCAAAGTCAACTGAGGCAGCACTAGTTAATACGAATCACGGACCAAATGTCAAGAGTTCAAGGGTTCATGTGGTCGAGACACGAGTCAACAGGTCAACATTGGTCAAACATTTCAGATCCGGTCAATCGTAGTCAACAGTCAAAGCTGGTCAACGCAAGTCAACTTCAGTCAAGTTCGGTTATGGTCAAAACCGGTCAAAACGATCAGATCTGTCGATGCTCGGTTCGCCCTGATGACTACTCCGTTTAATACTAGTCATTTTCACCATTTCGGCTTCGGACTAATAAATAATAATTTACTCGTATGCGAACGATGTTAATTAAATGTTGAACTACATATATACAAGAATATCGCTTATCAGAATATATAACTCTTAATTATTAATATTTCAATAATTTAAACCTTTTGGCATGTATAGATAGGCTTAGTTAAAATGTACCGCGTTATGTGAAATTGGACAATTGATGTTTTGAGTTAAAATAGACGACTTGTGTTGTCTGGTTTCTTACAAAAACAGAGGAAACTCTGCCCAATTTTTTATAAAATATAAGAACCAAATCGGCCTTTCAAGTTTATGATTATGTGTAGACGAGATTATGTTTTTACAAATAAATTCTAACTTTCAAATCTTACGTCGTCATAAATAGAAATATTTATATTTATTAATAAGTACATATATATACTATCCAAGATACGAGACGAATTAACATTTGAGTCAAGCTACGTAAATATTATTTCGTTATACAAAATGTGTCTTTACCAATAACTTCAATAACTTATTTATTTCCAATCACTATACATACGCATATATTTTCAAGAAAACCAAACGAAGTTACTATCGGTTCGTTAATTCATACACACTTTAAGACGTGCATTCATTCAATGCGAGTCTAGGTAGTTGAATAAACTATCTATACAATCAATAAATGAAACAAACTTATTTGCATTAGAATTTAAGGCATCATTTATTTGTAATAGGATACAAGAGTTCAATTTATCCAAGTTCAGATTTGTTGCTACTTGCTAGTACTTGCACAGTGAATTTCAGGTGAGTTTACGTAACCATGTTTATGCAATTCTTTATACTTGAAACTTTATACTTAAGTAATTCTACATACATGTCCAGTTGTAAACTTTAATGCCTCATGACTTAGACAACTACTGTTAGACTTAAACTTCAACTTACATAATCATTAGCTATGGCCAAGCCGGCGATACTCAATGATAGATATATTGGATTGACAATCCCACCTAGATTCGTTGACCATCTTTTATGGTGAGCGCGGGTGATTGTTATCGTTCCAACTTGATATTAAGGTGAACCGTGGATGACGGGATGGACCTAAACTTGTCGGAGGTTTGATTATGTGCATACTATACTTCATGTTTATTCGTGTAGACTTAAACTTACGATAGACATATGAATTTCTAAACTTTTATTATTCTTAAACTTAATTGCTTGACATGGCTTATGTATTATCACCAACTTCTAGTTGACCCTCCCCATTTTTGCAAACTCAACAGGAAATAATGATGCTTGAAGTCTATAGCTAGCATGAGAAGATATTTGAAGTTTTAAGCTTTGTTGATTATTCGATGTATTAGATTTCCTTCAAGACATCTAATGTAATTCAATATTGTAATGAAATAAAGGATTATTTAAACATATGTTTCCGCCATCGGTTGGGGTGTTACAAATACCTCTTCTTCAGCTGCTAGAGCATTTGTATCATTAGAAGCTGTTTGGGGGTTCACGGTGATCGGACGCACTAACGGTGATGTCACTGCGTTTTCGACCTCGTAATATAATTGTAGTACAGCTTCTTCAACCAAGCTATCTAGGTTAAATGATTCAAAGAAATCCTTGTAATCAAACATCCAGTCTGGACCGCTACCCTGTACATTCTGAGTATATCTTTGAACTTCAACGTTAGCCCACTCCTCGCCCTGACGAGTTCGTTTGTTGAAAACCCATTTGAGAGGGGTTGCATATCCAACAAAGAATCCTTCTTCAGCCTTCGGTGCGAACTTCTTAGATGGATTAAGCATTGTACATGGGGCTCCAAACGGTTCTAGATACTCTAAGTTTGGCTTTCGTCGATTCAACAACTCATAAGAAGTTTTGCCAAACTTCTTCATCGTTAAAACACGATTAAGAGTATAACAAGCTGCATAAATGGCTTCGTTCCAGAACATTACTGGAAGATTGGAGTCTGCAAGCATTGTTCTTGTCGTTTCAATTAGAGTCCTGTTTTTGCGTTCTGCGACACCGTTCTATTGGGGGTATACGGAGCACTGTATTCATGATGAATACCTTTATTTTCATAAAGAGCTTCCATCTGTGCATTCTTAAACTCCGTCCCATTATCACTCATAATTCTCTTGATCTTGAGACCATAGATAGTTTCCAATCGAGTGAACAGAACTTTCAAATTATCAAACGTGTCGCTCTTATGATGCAAGCACATAACCCATGAACATTTGGAATAGTCATCAGTAACCACAAGACAGTACAATTCACCAGCATGACTTTTACGCTTGACTGGTCCGAACTGATCCATTTGCAAACGCTCAAGTGGCAGTTCAACAGAATTGACTTTCTTTGGTTTATGGGATTGTTTGTGCTGCTTACCTTTCTTGCAACTCACACACTTGTCATTTAAATGAAAATGTTTAACATTCACGCTGTGACAAGTTCATTCTTCACCAATTGATTCATCTTTCGAAGGTGAATGTGTCCCATCCTCCTATGCCACATGATTGATTCTTTTTTAGTAGCCTTGGAGAGGAAACACGTGACTTGGCCTTGTGTAGTCATTGCTTTTGACATATCGAGAATGTACAAATTGTTCACTCTAGGTGCCTTTAACATCACCCACTCTTTTGGTCAAACGAATCCCGGCTTGAGTATATAGCAAGATTTGTCATCAAAGTATACTGAAAACTGCTTATCACAAATCTGACTAACACTGAGCAGATTATAATCGATTTGCTTCACGTACGAAATCTTCTCAAAACTCACTATCCCATTACTTACACTACCCTCCATGGTAATGTATCCACCCTTGTTTCCAGCAAACGCTACATAACCTCCATTAATATTTCTGATATCGAACAGTAGCGATAGATCGCCTGTCATGTGACCAGAAGCTCCACTGTCAACAATCCAAAGACTGCTCATAGGGCCAGCTGAAGCTCCCTGCACATATTAAGTAAAAGATTAGATTTTTCGGGGGACCCAAGCCTGCTTGGTCTTGGGTCTTTGAACTTTGAGTTTCAAAGAGTCTTTCTAACAAACAGTTTGATTTGAATTGATCTTTTTCTGATCAATTAAATCTTTTTCAGTTTCAGCTTGGACATTCTCACTCACTTGTGAAGATGAAGCAACCTGAGAACCCTTAGGTGACCAATACTGTTCCGAACGTTTCAAGATCCGGATTTGAGATTTTAGGATCTCTACCGGTTTCTTTACTTTGTCCTTGAATGAAACTTTCTTGGTTACCTTCTCCGATTTAACAGAGACCGGTCCAACTGTTGGTTTAACAACAGGATTTACAGGAACCTTTTTCTTGTCAACAGTTGTGTTCACCGTTGGTTTCTTAAGGGGTTTTTCAGTTGCTATCTGGTTACAACGATCATATGTCATCGAACGATTATCCCTTCTTTGATAAAAATGATTTTGGTTGTAAGAATGTGGTTGTTGAGGGACAACACGTTGTCGTGGATAACATTGATTATCGACTGGTCGTTGATGATTTTGCTTCACTTCCACCTCGTGCCTTTTGTGCCTAACATATGGGCAGTGAGCAAGTAAATGCCTTCTCTCCCCGCATTTATAACACGCAGGATATTCCTCAAAGTTATTCTTGGTGTTTGACTTAGAGTATGTAGTGATAGGATATTGATCCTCCACACATTTCCTTCTAAGACTCTCAGGAGCTGGATCCAAAGAGTAAGTCGGCTCAAGAAAACTGTTAGCCTTATTCTTTGGCTTGATAAATTTTGTGACATGAACTTTCGGTTCTTTTGGAATATCCAAGTAAATTCTCTCTAAGACCTCTGGAGGTACATCATTTGTTCGCTCATGCTTTGGGAACCAAATGGTACTCTCCTGCCAAATCGTTTCAATCTTTGAATAATTGGCAAATTTGATTGGATATTCCTCGTCAGACATAATCTTATCGGATCCAATCATCTGATAGAAAATCTTGACGGGTTTGTCACAGGATTCATTTTTCTTTTCAACAGGCTTAACTGATTTATTCTTTCTATGAGCGTTAGCCATAGGATGCACAATCTGAGATGGTGACACAGGTTTGTTTGTAATCGTGTGATTTTCAGCAGGAATATCACACACCTTCTCAGATTGGCCTTGTAGTTTGCACTACTAGACTGTGAAGACTCCTCTATGATATGATCAACAACATAAGCAATATGCTTATAACTTTCAAGTTTCTTATTCACTTTTTCTGCAAAGCACTTGATGGTAGCCATTTCAAGTTTTGTATTTTCTAAATTATTGATGTAGTTGTTAATGGCTAGTTGTTTCAAAGATAAAGTCTTTTTCAGTTCTGAAATATCTTTCTTATAACCATCAAGTACTCTGTTAAACTCTCGTGCTTCTTTCAGATACGATTGACAGTTGATCTTAGCACTCTCAAGCTGAACCCTGAGTTGCTTATTATCCTCTGTCAATCGATCACATGCACCACAATAATTCTTACTATTCATATCAAGATTAGATTCAGTATTTACCTGCTTTGGAGGTTCTGTCATCGCCATCAGTGCAAAGTGTGCTTCCTTCCTAGCGAAAAACTTTGAATAATCAATTCTGGTACAAGCATCATCCACCATGCATGATTTGCGGGTCATCAGAAAGTCAGCTTCAGCAAGCAATTGGTCGATATCATCATCTAGTGAGTTAACACTGAATCAAGAAATAGCTGAATCATGCTGTTCTGGCACATCAGTAACTGAATCAAGAATCAAACCAGACTTCTTCTCTCCACAATCATCATTTTCTTCACTCAACTCCTCTATTTTCACTTCAGACATCTTCTCAGTCACTATCTCTTCTTCAACACATACCGGCTCATCCAGATCCATCTTTTGTGCAACACATGCCACATTACCAGTGGTAATCTCCTCAACACCCAACTGCATACCCGTCCAATCAAATCCCTCATCTTTCTATATCACCAAGGCTTGGTTTTGATTATCTGATTGGGTTTGTGTGTTTGGTGTAGAAATAGGAATGATTGTTTGGTTTGGATTTTGTGGTGTTTGGTTTTGGTTCTGGTTTTGTGTTGTGGTTTGTCTAGCAGTGTTGTTTTGTGAGGTATTTTGACGGTTCTAGTAGGTATTTTGTGGTTGAAAGCTTGAAATATTAGGACTTTGGTAAGATACCTGATTTTGGGTTTGACGGTTTTGGTAGTTGGTGTTGAAAGGATTTCTGTTCCCCTACTGTGCTGGCTGTGTACATTCCCTCTTGAAGTGACCTTTCCCACCACAATTGAAACATGTCACTTTGGCTTTGTTGAAGCCATATGTGGTGTTTGGGGAAGTAGAAAGATTAGTTCGGCCAGTCTTCTCAATGAATTCAGTAGCTCTCCTCATAAGACTAGCAAATGCCCACTGGATATCAATGAGCTCTATCTCTTCTTTATCAATTTGTGCGTAGTCTTCACTGGTCAAGTTGTTGTTACCAATTTGACTCGCAACCAGCCCGTTATAAGAAGCTACCATAGTTGACACCAATGCTACATGTTGCTGTGCAATCTCAATAGTAACATTGTTCAAGTTTGAGGTTTCCAGCATAATTGAACTCTGAGTAGGTTGAGTTTGGTTCATCTGAGTTTGATTCCTTGAGGAATATAGGATTGTTGTTGAGGTTGGTTTAGATTAGCAGAATAACAAGCTGCTTGTTGCATAGGTGAAGATGGTGGGATGAAAGATGTAGTAGGATATGATGGTGGGGTATAAGATGAAGTTTGAGCAAGGTAATTGATGGGTGTTTTGGATGGTTCAACATGGCTAGAAACGCACGCAATGTGTGAAGCAACATTTGAACTAGAACTTGAACCAGCAAGAGATGAAGATGCATTACCATGATATAAATCTGGATTCTGAGGAACTTGAGCTCTTTTCGCCTTCCTCTTTTCTTCCATCTCCTTATTCTCAAGTTTCTGGATAAAGTCATTGATGGTCCAGTATTGGTACGCATCCTTTTCCTTGGGTACCTCTATCTGTTGATTCCAATATGGTGGCAACACATTAGCAAACTTGTCCACCAGCTCAGACATCGGTATGTTAATCTCGTAGCTTAAAAGCTCGGTCAGTAAATGACAATACCTCGGAATCAACTCCTTCAGTGTCTCATTCCCCATATAGCTGAAGTTCTCAAACTCTTTCTTTAACTCTTCCATTCTCAACTTCCTCGTCTTCTCATTCCTATCATGACGATTTCTTAACATGTCCCACAACTGTTTAGATGTAGTGCAAGACCCAAACTGATGTAACAGATCAGTATTAATGGCCTGGGACAGTTGAGAAAACGCTTTCTTTTCAATAGAAAAATTCTTTTTCTCATCCTCAGCAAGATTTTCCAATGGAATTGGCTCACCCGTGTTCTCCAAGATCGGAGCAACATAGCACTTAGCAATCATCTGCCAAGCTTCCGTTTCTTCTAATCCCATTCCCTCAAGATGAATCTTGAACTCTGTCTTCCATGTGTTGTAGTCTACCATTTCCATCAACTTTGGTGGACGGCTTCCACTACCCGAAGATAAGTCTTGAATAAGAGTGGAAATCGCGTTGGTAGTGTGAGAGTGTACCGCAGCTACTGCTACTCCCCAATAATCAGCCATCGGTAGTGGTTGTGGTGTGCAACTTGTTGGGGCATAGAACTAGTCATCGCCATATAGTTAATCGATTGGGATGGTTGACTAGACTTTTGAGCAGCTACCGACCAAGGATCCATGGTTGTCTGTTGTTGTGGTGTTGTATTAGTTCGTGGTGTTGTAGGGAAATTCCACATATCGATATGAAAATGATTAAACACGAAACAATTTCTACGTTCGACCCTTTGTAATGATCGCGTGGTCGAATGTGAAAATTATTCCACGTTCGACCGTTTGATAAAGTTCGAATGTAGAAAATAACAAACTCAGTTCACTTTCGACCGTTTTAAACCCATGTTTGACCACTCGATTGGTCGAATGTACCCAACAAGGTCGAATGAACAATAACACACACAAACTTTCTAGGTTCGACCAAATAAAATTCCACGTTCGACCAAATAATCCTTGGTTCGACCACAAACTCTCACTTTCGACCAAATCTCCCTAGGTTCGACCCTTCATGTTTGAAAAACGGTTATTCTTTGAAAATCAGTTATTTTGATCGAAAAATTTCAAATGTTAATGAAATTTGATGATCTTAATCAGGTTTTGCTTCGGATTGGATTTGGAACAAGCCTAACAAAGAGAATTATGAGTTTTATCCATGAAAAAAAGTTCAAATCAATCAATTTAACACCAAATTCAGTTTATCAATGAAAAACAGAAAGTTTTGATCAAAATTGGGTCCAAATCAGCTGTAATATTATCAATTTGTGGTTGTTTGATCCAAATGGCTCTGATAGCACTTTGTATGCGCGTAGGATCGTCTAAACAACAAAGATAATGATCAAACAAGTTCAATTCAGGTGCGGAATCCCTGAATTGATCACAAAATGATAATAAAACTAGCAAAACGCAGAAATCATCATAAACATATTCAATTCATTCACTTTGATAATCAATTACACTTGAAAATGTAGTTTATAATGATTAAAACACTTTTACAGACTCAATAATAAACCTAGGGAGAACACACACAGAGAGGGAAAACAAAATGTCAAAAGTTACAATTCAAAAACTGACTTGACCTTATATAGGCCTGCACATTCGCCCAATTGAGTTGGTCGAATGTGCAGGTTCGACCATTCGTCATGGTCGAACCAATACATACATAATCTAATTCCTACCTTCAACCTCCCTGTGTACCTTCGACCCTTTAGCTCCACCTTCGACCGTTCGTAAATCTTCATTCGACCGTTCGACAGTTGACAAAACATTATGTAATCCGCAATCCAATAGCATTAGTCGCAATACATGCATCTACAAAACATAATGTCTTGGCCTGGATGTAGTGAGGTACAATAAAGACCCAATCATGCATCTATTGTAGATGCATAATATGCGACTAATGCTTTTGGATTGCGAATAACATATGTTTTGTTCACTGTCGTATGGTCGAAGGTGAAATAATGTGGTCGAAGGTGGTTTCTAACGGTCGAAGGTGGATATAGATGGTCGAAGGAACACAGGGTGGTCGAATGTAGAAATAGGTTTTAATGTATAACTTGGTTCGACCATGTTGTTTGGTCGAACCTGCACATTCGACCAACACAAATGAGCGAATGTGCAGGCATATATAAGGTCAAGTTGATTTTTGCAATGTAACTTTTGACATTTTGTTTTCCCTCCCTGTGTGTGTCCTCCCTAGGTTTTCTTGTTAAGTCTGAAAATGTATTTTAAACTTTGTAAACATCATTTTCAAGTGTAATTGATTATCTATCTTAATGAAATGAGAATGTTTATGATGATTTCTATTTTTTGCTAGTTTTATTATCATTTTGTGATCAATTCAGGGATTCCGCACCTGAATTGAAATTGTTTGATCATTATCTTTGTTGTTTAGACGATCCTACACGATTACAAAGTGGTATCAGAGCCATATGGATCAAACAACCACAAATTGATAATATTACAGCTGATTTGGACACAATTTTGATCAAAACTTTCTGTTTTTCTTTGATAAACTGAATTTGGTGTTAAATTGATTGATTTGAACTTGTTTTTATGAATAAAACTCATAATTCTCTTTGTTAAACTTGTTCCAAATCAAATCCGAGGCAAAACCTGATTAAGATCATCAAATTTCATCAAGTTTCAAAAACTTTGATCAAATTTAACTGATTTTCAAAGAATAACCGTTTTTGAAACATGAAGGGTCGAACCTAGGGAGACTAGTCGAAAGTGTGACTTTCTGGTCGAACCAAGGATTATTTGGTCGAACGTGGAGTGTTATTTGGTCGAATCTAGAGTTTATCAGTGTGATTTTGTTCATTCGATCGTATTGGGTACATTCGACCAATCGAGTGGTCGAACGTGGGTATAAATGGTCGAAAGTGAACTGAGTTTGTTATTTTCTACATTCGAGCTTTTCCAAACGGTCGAACGTGGTTTGATTTACACATTCGACCATACGATTCATACAAAGGGTCGAACGTAGAATCTGTTATAAAATTTTTCTAATCTTTTCGTGTTTAATCAATTTTAGATCGATATGTGGAATTTTCCTACAACACCACGACCTATTACAACACCACAACAACAGACAACCATGGATCCTTGGTCGGTGGCTGCTCAAAAGTCTAGTCAACCATCCCAACCGATTAATTACATGGCGATGACTAGCTCTATACCTCAACAAGTTGCACAACCACAACCACAACCGATGGCTGACTATTGGGGTGTAGCAGTAGCGGCGGTTCATTCTCACACTGCCAACACTATCTTGACTCTTATTCAAGACTTATCGTCGGGTAGTGGAAGCCTTCCACCAAAGCTTATGGAACTGGTCGATTACAACACATGGAAGACCAAGTTCAAGATACATCTTGAGGGAATGGGATTAGAGGGAATGGAAGCTTGGCAGATGATTGCGAAGGGCTATGTTGCTCCGATCTTGGAGAACACGGGTGAGACAATTCCGTTGGAGAATCTTGCAGATGATGAGAAAAAGAAATTTGCTATTGAGAAGAAGGCATTTTCTCAACTGTCCCATGCCATTAATACTGATTTGTTACATCAGTTTGGGTCTTGCACTACATCCAAACAATTATGAGACATGTTACGAAATAGGTATGATGGGAATGAGAAGACAAGGAAGTTGAGGATGGAGGAACTTAGGAAATAGTTTGAGAACTTCAGCTACATGGGGAATGAGACGTTGAAGGAGCTTATTCCAAGGTATTGTCATTTACTGACCGAGCTTTCTAGTTATGAGATTAACATACCAATGTCGAAGTTGGTGGACAAGTTTGCCGATGCGTTGCCACCATACTGGAATCAGCATATAGAGGTATTGAAGGAAAAGGATGCGTACCAATATTGGACCATCAACGAGTTTATTCAGAAACTAGGGAATAAGGAGATGGAAGAGAAGAGGAAGGCGAAAAGGGTTCAAATTCCTCAGAACCCAGATTTATATCATGGTAATGCATCTTCATCTCTTGCTGGTTCTAGTTCGAGTTCAAATGTTGCACCACACATTGCATGTGTTTCTAGCCAGGTTGAACCATCTAAAACACCTATCAATTACCTTGCACAAACTTCATCTTATACCCCACCATCATATCCAACAACAACTTTCATACCATCTTTCTCACCTATGCAACAAGCAGCTTGTTATTCTGCTAATCTAAACCAACCTCAACAAAAATCCTATATTCCTCAAGTGAACCAAAATCGGATGAATCGAAACCAATCTACTCAGAGTTCAATCGTGCTGGAAACATCGAATTTGAACAATGTTATAGTTGAGATTGCACAGCAACATGTAGCATTGGTGTCAGCTATGGTAGCTTCTTATAACGGGCTGGTTGCGAGTCAAATTGGGAATAACACTTTGACAAGTGACGACTACGCACAAATCGATAAGGAAGAGATGGAGCTCATTGATATCCAATGGGCATTTGCGAGTGTTATGAGAAGAGCTACCGAATTCATTGAGAAGTCCGGAATAACTGATCTTTCTACTTCCCCGAACACCACATATGGCTTCAAGAAAGCCAAAGTGACTTGTTTCAATTGTGGTGGGAAAGGTCATTTTAAACGGGAATGCAAACAGCCAGGACAGCAGGGGAACAAAAATCCTTTCAACACCAACTACCAAAACCGTCAAACCCAAAACCAAGTATCTAACCAAAGCCCTAATATCTCAACCTTTCAACCACAAAATACCTACCAGAACTGTCAAAATACTTCACAAAACAACACTTCGAGACAAACCACAACACAAAACCAGAACCAAAACCAAACACCACAAAATCCAAACCGAACAATTATTCCCATTTCTACACCAAACACATAAACCCAATCAGATAATCAAAACCAAGCATTGGTGATACAAAAAGACGAGGGTTTTGATTGGACGGGTATGCAGTTGGGTGTTGAAGAGATTACCACTGGGAATGTGGCATGTGTTGTAGAAAAGATGGATCTGGATGCGCCGGTTTGTGTTGAAGAAGAGTTAGTGACTGGAAAATTGTCTGAAGTGAAGATAGAAGAGTTGAGTGAAGAAAGTGATGATTGTGGAGAGAAGAAATCTGGGTTGATTCTTGATTCGGTTTCTGATGTGCAGAGCAGTATGATTCAGCTTATTCTGATGAGGAGAGTTAGTCTGACTCTGAATCTAGTGTTAACTCACTGGATGATGATATTGACCAATTGCTTGCTGAAGCTGATTTTCTGATGACCCAAAAATCATGCATCGTTGATGATGCTTGTACCAGGATTGATTATTCAATGTTTTTCGCTGGGAAGCAAGCACACTTTGCATTGATGGCCATGACAGAACCTCCAAAACAGGTAAGTACTGAATCTACTTCAAATTCAAATTCAACTTGTGTTAAACATTGTGATGCTTATGATAAATTGACAGAGGACTATAAGCAACTCAAGGTTCAGCTTGAGAGTGCTAAAATCAACTGTCAATCTTATCAAAAAGAAGCAAAAGAGTTTAATAGAGTACTTCATGGTTATAAGAAAGATGTTTTAGAACTGAAAAAGACTTTATCTTTGAAACAACTGGCCATAAATAATTATATCAATGATTTAGAAAACACAAAACTTGAAATGGCCACCATCAAGTGCTTTACATAGAAAGTTAATAAGAAACTTGAGAGTTATAAGCATATTGCTTATGTTGTTGATCATATAATAGATGCCTTCACAGTCTAGTAGTGCAAACTACAAGGCAGTCCCATCTCCAGTGTTATTTGAAAATCATAGTCTACATTCAATAACATCGGAGAGCTCAGTCAAGTCTGAATCGACATCGGATAATGAGTCGAACACTTCTAGTGTGGGAGACCCAAATTCTGATGTTCGAGCAGTTTTGGGACTAAACAATGAAGGTGTAGTAACTGATGATTCTGATTCTGAGGATGAACAATCTGAGAAGGTCCCTGAGAAGGAGTGTGATATTCCTGATGAAAATCACATAATCTCTAACGAACCTGTTTCACCATCTCAGATTGTGCATCCCATGGCTAATGCTCATAGAAAGAATCAATCAGTTAAGCCCGTTGAAAAGAAAAATGAATCCTGTGACAAACCAGTCAAGATTTTCTATCGGATGATTGGATCCGATAAGATAATGTCTGACGAGGAATATCCAATTAAATTCGCCAATTATTCAAAGATTGAAAAGATTTGGCAGGAGAGTACCATTTGGTTTCCAAAGCATGAGCGAACAAATGATGTACCTCCAGATGTTTTACAAAGAATTTACATGGATGTTCCTAAAGAACCCAAAGTTCATGTCACTAAATTCATCAAGCCAAAGAACAAGGCAAATAGTTTTCTTGAGCCGACTTACTCAAAGGACCCAGCTCCTGAGAGTCTTAGAAGAAGGTGTGTGGATGATCAATATCCTATCACTACTTATGCAAAGTCGAATGCCAAGAACAACTTTGAAGAGTACTGTGTGTGTTATAAGTGCGGGGAGAGAGGGCATTTACTTGCTCACTGCCCGTACGTTAGACACAAGAGGCACGAGGTGGAAATGAAGCAGAAATATAAATGTCCAGTCGATAATCATTGTTATCCACAAAGACGATTTGTCCCTCAACCAGTACCTTTTTATAATCAAAGCAGGTATTTTCAAAAGAGGGAAAATCGTCCGATGACATATGATCGTTGTAACCGGATAGCAACTAAAAAATCCCTTAAGAAACCTATGGTGAACACAACTGTTGACAAGGAAAAGGTTCCTGTTAAACCTGCTGTCAAACCAACAGTTGGGCCTGTCTCTGTTAAATCAGAGAAGGTAACCAAGAAAGTTTTGTTCAAAGACGAAGTAAAGAAACCGGTTGAGACCACAAAATCTCAAATCCGGATCTTGAAACGTTCGGAACAACACTGGTCACCAAAGGGTTCACAAGGTGCTTCATCTTCACAGGTTAAAGAGAATGTCAAATCTGAGAATGAAATGAATTTAATTGATCAGAAAAAGATCAATTCAAATTCAAATGTCCGTGATAAAGAATCTTTGAAACAAAATGTTCAAAGACCCAAGACCAAGCAGGATTGGGTCCCCTTAAAGAACTAATCTTTTTACTTAATATGTGCAGGGAGCTTCAGCTGGCCCTGTGAGTAGTCTTTGGATTGTTGACAGTGGAGCTTCTGGTCACATGACAGGGGATCTATCGCTACTATTCGATATCAGAAATATAAATGGAGGTTATGTAGCGTTTGCTCGTAACAAGGGTGGATGCATTACCATGGAGGGTAGTGTTAGTAATAGAATAGTGAGTTTTGAGAAAATCTCTTATGTGAAGCAAATAGATTACAATCTGCTCAGTGTCAGTCAGATTTGTGATAAGCAGTTTTCGGTTTACTTTGATGACAAATCTTGCTACATACTCAAGCCGGGATTCGTATTTCCAAAAGAGTGGGTAATGTTAAAGGCGCCGAGAGTGAACAACTTGTACATTCTCGACATGTCTAAAGCAATGACTACACAAGGCCAAGTCACGTGTTTCCTCTCCAAGGCTACTGAAAAAGAATCTATCATGTGGCATAGGAGGATGGGACATATTCACCTTCGAAAGATGAATCAATTGGTGAAGAATGAACTTGTCACAGGCGTGAATGTTAAACATTTTCACTTAAACGACAAGTGTGTGAGTTGCAAGAAGGGTAAGCAGCACAAGCAATCCCATAAGCCAAAGAAAGTCAATTCCGTTGAATTGCCACTTGAGCGTTTGCACATGGATCTGTTCGGACCGGTCAAACGTAAAAGTCATGCTGGTGAATTGTACTGTCTTGTGGTTACTAATGACTTTTCAAGATTTTCATGGGTTATGTGCTTGCACCATAAGAGCGACACGTTTGATAATTTGAAAGTTCTGTTCACTCGATTGGAAAATATCTATGGTCTCAAGATCAAGAGAATTAGGAGTGATAATGGGACGGAGTTTAAGAATGCACTGATGGACGCCCTTTGTGAAAACAAAGGTATTCATCATGAATACAGTGCTCCGTATACCCCACAACAGAACGGTGTCGCCGAACACAAAAACAGGACTCTAATTGAAACGGCAAGAACAATGCTCGCGGACTCAAATCTTCCAGTAATGTTCTGGAACGAAGCAATCTACGCAGCTTGTTATACTCTTAATCGTGTTTTAACGGTGAAGAAGTTTGGCAAAACTTCTTATGAGCTGTTGAATAGACAAAAGCCGAACTTAGAGTATCTAGAACCGTTTGGAGCTCCATGTACAATGCTTAATCCATCTGAGAAGTTTGCACCAAAGGCTGAAGAGGGATTCTTTGTTGGATATGCAACCCCGCGCAAAAGGGTTTTCAACAAACGAACTCGTCAGGTCGAGGAGTGGGCTAATGTCGAAGTACAAAGATATACTCAGAATGTACAGGGAAGCGGTCCAGACTGGATGTTTGATTACAAAGATTTCTTTGAATCATTCAATCTAGATAGCTTGGTTGAAGAAGCTGTATTACGATTATATTACGAGGTCAAAAACGCAGTGACATCACCGTTGGTGCGTCCGATCACTGTAAACCCCCAAACAACTTCTAATGATACCAATGCTCTTGTAGTTGAAGAAGAGGTATTTCAGGAAGCTTCCACAACTCTTAATTCATCAGAATCTGAAGATGACGATGATGTTACAAGTGAAGCTGGTCCAGAGATTGCTACAGATACACCACCAGTGAACCCAAATCCGCGTGGTGCTTCATCATCAAATGTGGGTAATGATCTGGATTCCGCAGAGAACTTAACTACTCAGACGGGAGTTCAAGTACCTGATTATCCGGAATCTCGGATACATCAGATTCACCCGATTGAGCAAGTTATTGGTGATCCTGGTAGCAGTGTGATGACGAGAGGTCAACTGAGGAATGCAAACTCACCAGAAAACCTTGGCGCTCTTTCTTTATATGCCAAAATTCAAAAATCAGGTTTTCAAAATGACTGGTCTTTTGCTTGTTATGTTTCGCAGGTTGAGCCGCGGACATACAAGGACGCTCTTTTGGATGATGCTTGGGTAGAAGCTATGCAAGAGGAGTTATTACAGTTTCAGAAACTCGGCGTGTGGATACTTACAAATTTACCCCCAGGACGAAAGAAGATAGGAACAAAATGGGTGTTCAAGTGTAAGAAAGATGATAGAGGAGTGATTGTCAGGAACAAAGCTCGTTTGGTCGTACAAGGATTTCATCAAGTTGAAGGAATTGATTACAACGAGATTTATGCACCGGTTGCACGCTTAGAAGCTATCCGAATGTTTCTGGCGTTTGCATCTTATAAGAAATTCAAGGTGTATCAAATGGACATCAAAAGCGCGTTTCTTTACGGTGTGGTCAAGGAGGAAGTTTACGTAGGACAACCACCAGGCTTTGAAGACCCTATTTACCGAGATAAGGTCTATGTTCTAAACAAAGCTCTTTACGGGTTGCACCAGGCTCCAAGGCAATGGTATGAGGAGCTGAGCACGTATCTTCTTTCTAAAGGATTTATGCGAGGTTTGGTAGATTGCACACTGTTCACTAAACGAACAGGCGATGACTTGCTTCTAGTCCAGATTTATGTTGATGACATTATTTTTGGTTCTACTAACGAACTTCTATGCAGAGAATTTGAACGTGTTATGCAGGAAAAGTTCGAGATGAGCGCGATGGGAGAGATGCAATTTTTTCTAGGCTTGCAGGTGGAACAAAGACCAACGGGGATCTTTATTCACCAGACGAAATACGTTTCTGAAGTCTTGAGCCGATTCCAGATGGATGATTCTAAGCCGATGGATACCCTAATACAACCTAATCACAGGATTGGTGTTGATGCTAAGGGGGAGCTAACTGGCCCATTTACATACAGAGCAATCGTCGGATCTCTGATGTATCTCACCGCTTCCAAACGTATCCTTAGATATCTGAAGGGTTGTCCGTCGAAAGGACTATGGTACCCTAATGATGATAATTTTGTCCTAATCGCTTTTAGTGATGCAGATTGGGGTGGCTGTGACAAAGACAGCAAATCCACAACGGCTGGATGCCAGTTTATGGGGAGCAGGCTCGTGACCTGGCAATGCAAGAAACAGACCGCAGTTGCTTTATCCACATGTGAAGTAGAATACGTCTCAGCATCAAGCTGCTGCTCACAGGTTCTTTGGATACAACAATAGATGGTGGACTACGGTTTGCAATTTCTTAAAACTCCTATTTAATGTGATAATGAAGCCGCAATTGCATTAACAAAAGACTTAGTAAATCACTCGAAGGCTAAACATATCCGGATCAAATACCATTTTATCCGTGATTGTTACGCTAAAGAGTTGATCGATATGGTCAAAATCCACACTGACTATCAACGTGCAGATCTTTTTACCAAAGCTTTTGATAAATCAAGATTTGACTATCTTTTGAAAGCTAACGGTATTAAAGAAAAACAGGACTGATCACCACCTCAGTTTATCTCTTTTTAGTTTAGTTTTTATTGCTTTTCAGAAAAATACAAAAATCCAAAAATATGTTTTACATTTTTAGTTAGAATTTATTTTCAGAAAACCCAAAAAACATTGAAAAATTAAAAAATCCATAAAAATTAGAAAAACCCAAAATGATTTTCTGGAGAAAAAGGGGAAATGATAGTACATCAGTGGGGATCTGACACATTCTAAAGACATGTAATGCAATATAAGGCGTGTGTTTGAGAATGTGTGATGTGCTGATAGGCTTCGCATACCTAATACTGCGTGCCTGATACATACATATCAAATGAATTGTTGAGTGGATGAACTCCTCATGGGCATATGGTCTTAGTACCGTAATTTCGTTTGATAGGGTATTTGTACAAAACTCGGAGGTTTCGGGTCGTTATGTTATTAGTTGTCTGGGGATAGCCTCTCTGATCTTCTGCTGTAAGTCATTACGGACCTAGATCAGACAGGGTGTCTTTCTAAAAGATCTTTAAAGCCAAATCCTAAAGTTACCGAATTGAGGAACTTTCCATGTATGACGATAATCAAAGATTATCTATTACATCGTATCCAATCACTGATGAAAATCATGATTGATATCAGCCCTGAACCTGGTAGAGTGCACATGTTACTTTGTTGCATTGATTTGCTGACCTGTATACCTCTGTGCCTCATACCTTGTAAATTACACATGACGAAAGCATAATCACGCGTTACAATGAGTCTTTGTGCATTTACTTCTTGATACGGGAGTATGTCGTGTGCATGGGAACCACAGACAATTGAGTTTATACTATAAATAATAGTATCAGTCTAAAGCATTGCACAACAGTCTGCATGTGAGTTTATGTGGATCACAATATCAGCAATTGCCAGATCACACATTGTTTTTAATGATAATAAGTCAAAAAGATCAACGGTGTGATCAGATTTCTCAATAACTGATATGATCCCTTTACCGGAAATCACAAAACATTTATTGCTTTATCTTTACATTTATGCATTTTATATTTCTCGTCAAAAATACAAAACTCAAAAAGTTTTTAGGTGTGTTTTAACAAAAAGATTAGAAAATCCAAAAAGATTTTACATTTCTATCTTATTTTTGATAGCTGATGGTGGTTGATGATGATTTTCTAAAACTTGATGGACCATTTGAGCTTTGTAATCTTTAAATGAGAAATTATGACTGTCGGATGCTTAAAAGTTGAAAAATATTTTGAACGGGACTCGATTTTGAGATTTGGTAAAATTTTCAAAAATTCCATTTTTCATTCACCCCTTCGTTGGGTCGAAGGTGGAATTTCATCTGTTCATTCGTACTTTTTAAATGGTCGAATATGAGAGTTCATTTGACATTTTTACATTCGAACCCTTTTTCTACATTCGAACCTTTAAGTAGGGTCGAAGGTGGAAAAAGCTTCACATTCGACCTAGTCAAACGGTCGAATGTGGAGCCTATATAACCCATATCTGCACATTCGACCTCATTCAAAAAAAAATTCAAAATCTCTGAGATAAAGTGATCTTGTTGCCCGTGATTTCTAAATCAAATCATTGTGTTCATCGTGATTCACTGATCATTTTCCAATATCATTTGCAGGTTAACATCAAGTATTCACTTCATAATCGATGATTTTATGACCGTGCCCTAACTGTCCTTAAACATCGATTTAAACATGATAATTGTTCAATTTTTTATCAGGTTTCATTTCCTATATGTTTTAGGGGGAGAATGACCAAAAACATAGGGTTAAGTTTAAACAGATTGCACAATTGATGTTTTATTAAGTTGAACCCAAGTTATTGATTGAAAACACATAATCAATGTTTGTTAATTAAAATTGATGATTGGCAATGCTTAATCAGTTATGTTAGACGGTATCCAAATCAAAATGGCAGGTTAAATCGAACAAAATCAAAATCTGATGTTCAAGGAGATGAACAGTCTCCTTCGCCTATTTTCAAACGGTCGAATGTGACTGTTTGGACGAAGGTGAATGTTTATTTGGTCGAACTTGGAACAAACGGTCGAATGTATAATTTTACAAAAACGTTTTCACATTCGAACCTTTTTAATTCCACATTCGAACCCTTGATTTCACATTAGAACCCTTGATTTCACATTCGAACCAACGACTGGTCGAATGTAGAATCTGAAAACCAAAATTTTCAAGTTTTGTTTATTTTATCCGTTTTTAACATGTTTGCTTGATTTGTTTTGCAGTCTAACTATGTCTGAACAGGGAAGTGCTTCAGGGAAAGCAACCGGGAAGGAACTGATTGATGATTTGCCATTTGAACCGGTACACAATTGTTGTGCGTACTTAGGCAACTTAAAGAAGCATACTGAATTTGCTGGGATCATAGAGTTTTTGAATAGGAGTCGTGTTATTGACGCTATTGCTACTCCAGCTATTATATACAGAGATCACTAAAGAGAGTTTTGGACAAATGCCAAATGGACTTTTGGGAAGGTGAATCGGCGATTGTTAGTAAGATTCAGGGAGAGTTGGTGATTATCTCTGAAAATGATATCAGAGAGGCGTTGAAGCTGGAAGATGTATAGACAGATCCCAGAGAATTATCTTGGACTGAGCAAAGGAAATGCTTCCTTCGGATGAAGTATAATGGATCAATCACTGACGGTTCATTACACAAAGGGAAGTTATGTCCTCAGTTAAAATATCTTGCTCATGTCATGATACATGTGTTCGGATCAGCAAGTGGTGGGTATGATTTGATGAGAAAGAGCATCAGTTCTTTGATGGTGGCTCTTATATTGAACAAACCGTTCAATGTATCAGGTATGTTGTTGGAACACATGTTAGAACCACTTAGAGGGTTGAAGAGCAAGAAGTTTCTATTGTACCCGAGATTTGAAGTATAAGAACTTGAAGAGAGATCCTAAACAGATTGTAGTTCAGGATCACATGAGTTTGAACACACTTGTTAGGATGAAAGGTTATAAGGGTGTGGCGATGAATGAAAGACCGCCTATGAAGAATCTTTTTGGTCATCTGATCAAGGAAGATTATGAAGATCCAGGTACTGATAAGGTTAGACATGATAACAGTGAATCAGATGAAGACAATCCATTATTTCCAGTAGATCCTGATGCTAAGAGAAAGCGTCAAGTGATAAATGTTGGTGCAAAGACTGGAAAGGGCAAAGAGAAACAAGATGATGCTGAACTTGTTCAAAAGAAGGTGTCGAGAAGGAAAAAGAGTGTTGCAAAGAAAGGTTTACACTTAGTGGATGAAGTGTCGGTTGACTCAGAAGAGACACAAGAGGATGAACGATGGGATTCGGATAGCGAGACTGTTAAGAGCACCACGCCCAAGGCCACTATGGCTGGTGAGTCTGTAAGTCTAAATAAGTCTTTGGAGGAGCAAAGGACAAAAAGTCATGTTGCGATGGATGAAACTGATGAAGGATTAGGATTGGGATCCGAAGATTTTGTGGGATCGCCAAAGTCAGGTGAAAAACAGAAGAAACCACAGTACAAGAAGAAAGAGAAGGTACTGAAGCCAATGGAGAAAAGGGCTAGAGACATTGAGATATTGGTTGTTCGAAAGAAACTGCCACCAGCATCTAGCTCTAAATCACCGATCACATCCCCAGCAGCTAAGAAGCAAAAGACAACAACTGTGCTGCTGAACCGACTGAGTTACCAACTGATGAGTTCAACGATGCACTAGACAGGGTGTTAAAGAAATTGAAGAAAGGAAAGTTTTCTGCTGCTGAAGCTTCAATACCACCAAAGGTTACAGTAGACAGTGATGTTATGACTGCTGTGAACCAGAAGCTTGCTGACATGATGAAAATTATAAATCAGCAACAAGCAGAGATAGAACAGTTGAGAAACAATGATAAAAAGATGTTAGACGTTGTTGAGACATCTCATGAAAATCAAGAAGCTCTTGAAGCCAAGATAAAACAACTTCAGAAAGAAAACAAGAAGTTGTTGAAGCACGAACAGAGAAACACCAGGAGATACATTGCTATCAAAGAGGAGAATAAGAAGCTGAAAGAGAGTAACAAGAGTATGGATAATTTGATTAAAGACTTGTACTCTAGAGCTCCTCAATTGCAAGTTGGTGAAGAGGATAAGGAGCGTGATGAAGAAGAAGTTGATTTCGAACCATCCGATGAAGCGGAAGAAGAAGATGTTGAATTAGATGAGGATGTTGGTAAAGATCCTAAGAAGAAGAAAGATGGTGATGATGATGGTTCGGGAGATGATTCAGGAAAAGGTAACAGCTCTGCAAGTTTTGACAGTCATGATGATGATGATGACGCAGACAAGTATAAGTGCGAGAAGAGAGGATCTGGAAAAGGTGCAGGAGAATCCAGCTCAAAGGCTCCTGGTGGTACTGTTGACGATGATAGTATCTTTTGCAATGAGAAGATAAGATCCTTATCTGATGAGGATAAGAATATGTATCGCCAGATGTTGACAGACAGAGTCTGGACTATAGAAATGACTGGCAGATTCCATGAGATATTTGAGTCCAATGATATGAGATTTAAGTTGGAATACAATGATCCTGATTTAGAAGATGGAGAAGTTTCTGCGGCCATGTCTAAGGAGATTTTAAAAGGACTGGCGAAACAGGTTGGAATGACTCTGGAGGAGTTGATGATTAATAATCAGATTCCAAACTTACCTGAGAAAGAAGCAGGTAATCACTCCGATGACAGAGACGTGCAAGTATTTGAGGAGGTAGAGATTGAAGATATAACAAGTGAGGAATATCCAGAATACTACAAGAAGAACAAAGATTCTGGATTTCCTGAGTTCACTGATGAGCTGCTTCGCCAGGCTGAGAAACTTGCTCATGAAAAGAGTAAGAGATTTGTTGAAGAAGTGTTTTCAGATTGTAATAAGCCAAACATTGAACAATCTGACGCTTTGAAAGATCTGTTAAGAAAGCTGAAGGAGAAAGAAGCTAATCGTCCAAAGACAGAGATTCAGGGCAGCTTCTACAAGTTCCATAACGAGTTGTTTAAAGGGAAATCTTTGGGATGGAAGTTTGTGAAACAGTTGAAGTGTGTAGTTATTAAGTGGGAAAAAGCAATACAGTTCTTTGACAGATTCCATGATTTGAAGACACTTCCATACTGGGCGATTCGTGATATATGTAGACATGAGATGACAGGTTCTGTGAACGATCATGTTGCTTACTTTGCAGATCGTATGTCGAGAGAAAGCAGAACTAGGTGGAACTTGTTTACTCCTCAATATCCTAAACGGATTATTCATAAGAAGGAGATTGATGAGATAACTGGAATGCCTAAGGTGACGTTAAAGTACAAACCACCTAAAGTGTTGAAACATATTCCGTTGATGCAGATCCCTCAACACTTTTCTAAAGACTTCATATGGTGGTATTACGACTTGAAGTCTGCAGAGGCTGTTATCGTGTTGAAGGATGGTGTAAAAGACTTCAAGAAGATTCACATCTTTGATCGTATGTGGTTGATTAACTGTTCGTATGAGGATATTATAGTGCTTTATTATAATCCGATTTACTGCGAAGCTAAGGATAGTGAGCAAGCAAGCAAATACCAACGTGTGGTATTCTTAAATTTTGCGTGGGATGTGAATGCTGGATGTGATTTTGATAAGAAATTGGGAAAGTTTGTGAAGGTTCAAGAAGTTTTGGAAGTTAAAAAGAAGAAGTCGAAGCAAACTTTTGAACCAGTGATGACCAAGGAACAGAAGACGTTGCTACGCATCAAGCTCATGAACAAGATGATGGACCAAGAACGTAAGCAATCCAAGCAATAGTCGAGGGGGAGTTTGTAGATGCATAATATGCGACTAATGCTTTTGGATTGCGAATAACATATGTTTTGTTCACTGTCGTATGGTCGAAGGTGAAATAATGTGGTCGAAGGTGGTTTCTAACGGTCGAAGGTGGATATAGATGGTCGAAGGAACACAGGGAGGTCGAATGTAGAAATAGGTTTTAATGTATAACTTGGTTCGACCATGTTGTTTGGTCGAACCTGCACATTCGACCAACCCAAATGGGCGAATGTGCAGGCCTATATACGGTCAAGTTGATTTTTGCAATGTAACTTTTGACATTTTGTTTTCCCTCCCTGTGTGTGTCCTCCCTAGGTTTTCTTGTTATGTCTGAAAACATATTTTAAGCTTTGTAAACATCATTTTCAAGTGTAATTGATTATCTATCTTAATGAAATGAGAATGTTTATGATGATTTCTGTGTTTTGCTAGTTTTATTATCCTTTTGTGATCAATTTAGGGATTCCGCACTTGAATTGAAATTGTTTGATCATTATCTTTGTTGTTTAGACGATCCTACGCGATTACATCTATAATGTGTCTGATCAACCAGATCATCGTTGCCATCAACAGTGAGTAGCTTGGTAGTGCTCATGGGTGTACTGCACGGTTTGCAGTCATTCATCTCAAATTTTGTAAGTAAGTTTTTAACATACTTATTTTGGTGAATAAATGTTCAATTTTGCAGTTGCTTAACTTGGAAACCAAGAAAGCACTAGAGTTCACCCATAGCACTCATTTCAAAACTCTGCTGTCATGAGTTTCCTAAACTCTTCACACATTTTGTTACATGTGGACCCAAAAATGATGTCATCTACATATATTTGAACAATCATTAGATCTTTCCCTTTCCATTTTAAAAATAAGGTTTTATCAATTTTACCTCTAGTGAAACCAATGGACAAAGAAAGGTGGAAAGAGTTTCATACCAGGCCCTTGGTGCTTGTTTCAAGCCATACAAAGCTTTGTTGAGCTTGTAGACATGATCAGGATGGAATATGTCTTCAAAACCAGGTGGTTGGCACACATACACTTCCTCCTGAATTTTGCCATAAAGGAATGCACACTTGATGTTGTGGTTGATAGCAAAGGCTAAGAAGAGTTTGATAGCTTCCAAACTAGATACAGAAGCAAAGGTTTCATCATAATCAATTCCTTCTTCTTGTTTGAAGCCTTGAACCACAAGCTTGGCTCTATTCTTGACAACAATACCCACTCATCAGTTTTGTAATTGAAGACCTACTTTATGCCAATTGGACATACATCCTTTGGCAGTGACACAACTTCCTATACTTGTTGTCTATTAAACTGTAGGAGTTCTTCTTGCATGGCCTCTACCCAACTATTGTCTTTAAGTGCCTCTTGGTACTTGACAGGTTGTGTGAGAGATAAAAAGCCTGCAAAAAGACAGATGTTTAAGGATTGACTTCTTGTGAGCACCCCTTCACTAATGTTGCCAATGATTTGGTCTGGTGGATGAGCTCTAAGGTAGATTAAATCTCCTTGATATGGTATGATGGCATTTTGAGGTGAGGGACAGAGGTTTGTAGCATCTGTTGATGTAACATCTGTTTACACTTCTGTAGTGCCAATAAATGTTTGAAAAGGAGGTGGGGGAATAGGACCAAGTGGTGTAAAGGTGGACTGACTTTTGTCAACTGAAGTTGGAGTTTTGTCAACAGATGTTTGAACAGTGGTTGAGCTGGATGAAGCAGTGGTTTGAGGGTAAGACTAGTCAACAGTGGTTGACACAGCTGTAGCAGAGTTTTGACAGATGTTTTGAACATCTGCTTGCCCTGATGCAGAATTGACTTTGCAATGAGATGGAATCACAATGTCAAATCTGTAATCTTATTGTGGAGACTGTGGTGTACCTGCACTGTTAGTTTTAGCATTAATATCTTCAAATTTGAATTTATCTAAATCAAACGGTTCAGCAGGATTTGCTGGGATTTTTAAGGATGAAAGTTCGTTGAACTTTACATTCATTGTTTCTTCTATTGTCCTAGTCCTTGTGTTAAACACTTTGTAGGCCTTGGCAATAAAAGAATATCCTAGAAAATATCCACAATCTACTTTGGCTGCAAATTTTGAAATGGAATCTTTGAGATTTAAAATGAAACATGGGCAGCCAAAGATTTTGAAAAATGAGATTAGTGGTTTGATCTTGAACGAAGTTTCATAAGCAGTCTTTTGATGTCTGGGGTTAATCAAAACTCTGTTTTGAACATAACAAGCAGTGTTTACAGCTTCTACCCAAAAGGATAGTGGTAAACCAGAATCTGCTAGCATAGTTCTTGCAGCCTCAATGAAGGTTCTGTGTTTCCTTTTAACCACCCCATTTTGTTTTGGTGTTCTAGGAATGCTGAACTGCCTCATAATTCCTTTTGACACACAAAAGTCATCCAACTCCTTATTTTTGAACTCTGTTCCATTGGCACTTCTAAAGATTTTTACTGGCAAGTCATATTGCTTTTCAACTTTGGTAACAAAGTCCTTCAAGATACGTGCAGTCTCATCCTTAGAATGTAAAAAGTAAGTCCATGTAAACCTAGAAAAATCATCAACTATGACAAGACAAAATCTCCTTTTCCTAAGACTCATGATTTTAATAGGGCCAAACAAGTCCATGTGCAACAATTAAAGACACTGACTAGTTTTGGACTCATCAATGGATTTGAAAGAGCTCTTATGGTCTTTACCTTTTAGACAGGAAACACAATGCTCATCAGATTTGAATTCTTTTGATGGAAGGCCTCTCACAAGGCTTTGTTTTGAGAGTGAGTTGATAGTTTAAAGGTTGGTATGACCCAATCTCCTATGCCACAATTCTGTCCCTTTAGATGAAGCAACAGAAAATAGACAAACATTTACTATAGGGTTATCCTTCAACATATCAACCACATACACATTGCCACTTCTATGAGCAACAAGTTGTGCTTTTCTCTCAGCTATGATGGTATCAATCTTTTTAACCACTTCTGTCCCAATAATCTTACAAGTTTTCTTAGTGAAGAATGACCCATAGCCTTTGTCACTCATTTGTGAAACACTAAGAAGATTAAATTTATGATTATCAATAAGATTGACATTTTTAAACTTGAGTCTCCCAACCTGAAAAGTCCCCAGAACCCAAAACCTTACCTTTAGAATCATTACCAAAAGATATATCACCCCCTCCATGAGCTAAGAAGTCTAGAAGTAGGGCTCTACATCCTGTCATGTGCCTGGAGCCTCCACTGTCTACATACCATAAACTATCTAGCAAGCAGAAGCTCCCTGCACATTGATAAGGAATTAGTTTTGGTGAGTGTCTAAAGCCAAGTTGGCTTTGGATGGGTTCCCAGACCTTACAGGCTCAAGTTTAGGAGAATGATCGGTGATTTGAACAAGTTTTTGAACCAAGTTCAACAACGGTTGTTGACCATTTGCCAGTGTTTTGTATGTCAACACTTGGTGCAACAGATGTTTGACCATTTCCTGTCAAATGATAGTAACCATGAGGATGCCTGTTCACTTTTAGTTTTGAAGGCCATTTTGGCTCTTCATAGACATGTGGCAGACTATGACAAGGTGGTTGTCCATGTCCTCTTGGAAACTTGTTTGAGGGTGGAGCATTTGTTACTTGGACATCTCTGGGTGCAGAGTTTCCATTATGATTTTTTATAACAGATGTTTGGGCTGGTGTGAGAGTCTATTAGGGCTTTCCTTTGGAAGTACTTACCACTTGACTCATTTGAGTTTTTTACTTTATACTCTTGTATTTTAACATCAAAGTTTTTGAGATAAAGACACTCTTGGATTTTATGATCCTTTTAACCACAAATTGAACAGTTTGGTTTAGAATCACACACACTTGTTGTAACATCGCGAATTTTTCGCAATTTTTAAATTAATAAATCATCACGTTACCTATATTATACATCCTTGTACAAATATAATAACCTTTGCAATTTTTTTATAATAATAATAATAATAATAATAATAATAATAATAATAAAGATAGATGTTTCGTATTTTTAATCTATCTTGTAATAAAAAGTTATTCAATAAAATCTTTGGATCTCGACGTTTTTGTATGTTTTAAAATTTTTTCGTAACATTTATAACCTCGTGTGATCATAATATATATATATATATATAAAATATATGTATGGAAAATGCTTCAAAAAATAACTGTTGGAGCCGGGACTCGAACCTGCGTCCAACCCCTTTCAACAACATACACCAACCACTGAGCCACTTTGTGTTTTGGTAATAATATTCTAAAACAAATAAAGTTAACCCTTCCTTAATTATCCTAGTCAAACCCAAAGTCAACAAACTCCATCTTCACTCAATCAACCTCAAATAAGGAAATCAGAATCACCATTGATGGTGATTACGCGGTCAACAGTCATCTAACGCGGGTATATGATGCAAATTACGCGTTTATATGTGTGATTAATTGGCCAATTATGTTGATTTTGTCCGACTTTAAAACATTTTTAAACTAGAAATTTCAATTCTCATTTATACACGTTTTTATCACAATCAAACCTACACACACATACTTAAATTGCCGATTGAAATAAACCCTCAAACAAAGTTCGTTTTAGATCTCTCTGTGAAGAACAATCAAAGATTTTGGCTTATGGTTATTCGATTTCTGCAAATCATGATCTGACCATCAATTGGTATGTTTTTTTTTTTCAATTGATTATGTTCATTAGGGTTGGTTCTTGTTAGGGAATAAAAGCCCTATGAATTTGATGCTTGCATTAGTCGTTTAGGATGATTATTAGATTGGGGTTAGGGTTGGGGCTTCGTTGGAGTTAAATTGGAAACCTGGTTCGATGTTATATGCAGGTATATATTTTGCAGTTCAAATAGAGTCACATATTGTGTTGTAGCTCAGCTGGTGGTTGGTGTTGCCTGGGCTACCAAGGTCACCGGTTCGACCCTACTGGTCTGCAACCTTTATATTTCATTTTTTTTCTTCTATTAGATTTATATATAACTTCATTTAAGTTTGATTATTTATTTAAAATACTTATATTAGCTCAAAAATTCTATAAATTTTTAAGTAGCTCAATTACATCCCAAATTTTATTATTCATATTTTTAATCTTGAAAATTTTATATTGTATATATTTAATGTATTTTCTTGTTTAATGCATAATAAGCTCATTTTAAATTCGTTTTAAGTGATCCAAAAGCCCAAAATTTTTATATAAATACTTTTATCATAATAAGTCTATGTAAAAATTATTAATTCTAAAAATATTATGTTTTACTGTTATTTTAGTATTTTAATCAAGTTATTCAGTATTCAGAAAAATAAATATGTTTTTAGTTAAAAATAATGCAGAAAAATTTTTTATTTTTTTCCTGGCTTTGTACATCAGTAGCAACATACTTCTATAAAAATTATATGTTATAGTTTTTATACTAATTAAATCGAAATGATTACACTTACGACAGTTATATTCATTTAAAGAAAAATACCAAATAAATATTTTAGAGCTTTATACAATTATTATGAATACTTCATAATATTGTGCATCCAAAAACCTTAACCTTATGTATTATTCATTTATAGTTTATATCTTACCTTTCATTTATAGTTAAAAACACTTTATATCAAAATAATTTCAAAAGAAGTTAATAACCAAATTTTTATTCAAAATCCTTAAACTTGTGGTTGTATTTAATTTTTAGATATATGATTATACCCATTTATCACTAATTTATATTCATTCATTTTATGGAATACTTGAAACCTATTTAAATCAATCGATATCAAATCAATATCATTTTGAAAGCCCAAGTTCCCAATTTGGTCTACAAGCCCTAAGGCCTAATCCTAGATAACCTAGACACTTTTAAGTTTAGACACTTATTTTTGGATACTTGAAATTTTAGGATGAGTCTTCGAGATTCGCCTAGCATACATTCACGACGCTTAGAGGATTATATTACTATCAAGGTGAGTTTACATAGCCCCTTTTCACTATTTTGGGGTGAAACATGTTACAATTTCAATTGCAATTCAACATAAGTGTCTATGTGTTATTCTATGTTGCATTATGTCTTAAACATTACTATGGTAAGCACAATTAGACTAGCATAAACATTAACTCCGTACAAGCCAACGATACACAATGATAGATCTATTGGACTGACAACCCTACCTGGATACGTTACCTCCAGTATGGGTAGCATGGGTGATTGTTATCGCAACAAAAATGAGTGAACCAGGGCCGGCCCTGAAAATTTAGGTGTCCGGGCCGAGCTGCAAAAATTGTGCCATTAGCCTTAGCTTTAGGCCTTAACGAAATAAATAATGTAAACTATTTTTTAAGCTATGATTAAAGTAATATCAAATTGATTGATTAAATTTATTTCCCACTTAAGTTGTAGTCTAACGGTAGAGGGAACAAACCCTCTTGGGGGAGGTTGGAGTTCGATCCACAAAAGGGTGAAAATATAACTGGATGAAAGTTTGGCAATTTTTTTTTGTTTCGTAACAAAAATAAAAGTTAAAAAGGAAGTCAAAACCAACCGGTAAAAAAGCAAAAACAACTAAGTGTGAGCCAATTCATTTCATCTTCTTCATCCTCTCTAGTCCTACATTCATTAATAAACCTGCAATTTTTTTTCTCAAACCATTTCATTTTCTTCTTTAATTCTTAACCTCTCTCAACATTTCTTTACTTTCTGTTTTTATATAAACTACCATTCACTTTGATTAATACTTGATTAACAATTTTTGGGCTCAAACATACAAAAATCCATCGAATTGAGGACATCAATGTTAAGAAAACTGGGATTGCCGGAGGGTCAATGTGCCCCCGAGAAATTGGGCCTGGGCCGGGAGTCCTCCCCGCACCCCTTAAGGGCCGGCCATGGAGTGAACCATATGCGTATGGGATGGACCACAATATTCTAGTCACAAGGTTTGATTATGCACACGATTTGCTGGGTAGTATTGTTTTCACATATGGACTAGACTTGCCATGACACTTGAATTGTACAAGTTTTATTCAATATTCAAACCTATGTAATTCTCACCAACTTTTTTTGACCCAAAATATTTCAAACTTAACATGTTTCAGGTTATAGCTTGCTTGAGGATTAGAGTTAATGCTTGAAGATGCATATTTAGTATTTCTCATTTGATGTACAAATTCTTATAGAACAATTGTATGTAATTTATTTAAATCAATTATTGAAATTTATTATTTACCATGAGCTACTGAACAATCGTCAATACGTGACATCCCGATGTTTCCGCCATCGGTTGGGGTGTTACACATGTTCCTTTGTTGATGTCATATGCTTTTAGAAGAAAACAGTTTTTAGTAACATGATTCTTCTTTTCACAAAAATCACAAAACAAGTTTGAACCCTTTTCTTTCTTCTTCCCTTTTTCTATCTTCTTTTCAACAGATGTTTGAACATTTGCTGGAAGATCTTTTAAGGGAATAATTTTTTTCTGTGGTGCCTTTTTACCAGCAGGGATTTCAAAATTGACTGGTTTGAAGTTATCAAGAACATCACACTCATCTGACCAAGTTGGTTTAAAATGATATTTTTTCAATTTCAGTAAATGATGAGGAACCTTCAATTTTTTCAAGAACAAATTTCTTGCCATTAGGTTCAGTTCTTTTAATTTCTTGACCCTCTAAATTTTTTTGAATAACCTCAACAAACTTTGGTTCCCTTTTGTCAGTGTTTTGAGAAATTTGAGCAGTGGTTTCATTGCAACCAATACGAAATTTCACATGACTTTTGGTCTATTTTGTTGAGGAGTATTTGTCACACCCTCAAATTTCCACTGCCGAGTTTTACCACGAGGCGCATGACAAACCAGGATCTAAGTCAACGGTCACAATAAACAACACTATATGAAGTACGTAAACTCAAAAACATAGATTTCATAAGCGGGAGCATTTAAAGAATTTAATCAACTACAAAATAGTGTTCCAAGGTATTCAAGACACTTATTTCAAAACGTGCAACAAAAGCCTAGACGCCAATGCAGACCCGTGCGCCTAGTCCAACCAATGCTACCTTAGTGACCTGAGAAAACATGCCAAAATGACGTCAACATATATAATGCTTGTGAGTTCACAGGTTTGTTCTATATGTTACCAAAATGTTACCACAGTGTTACCAAAATGTTACCATGTCCATACTACATCAATGTTACCAAGTACGCTAGCTAGGCGTATGTTTTGTTACTACTACGATTGGAAAACCATTACTAGACACGTTTAGCAATGTTCAGCCCGAAATGTTCAGCATGTTACCAATGTTACCAGTTCAAGACCATATGCACCCGCCCGGCCCTCTATGCCGTTGAGTGGGGCAAGTCACGCCCAATAGATATATCCACATTTCCCCCGTTGTGCATCCCCGCACATTCATGGTTTTCCTCGGGACTTTCAAAGATCGTATAGCAACGCAAAGTTAAAACCATAGTATGACATATGTTACCAAAATATGTTAAGCGCATGTTTTTCTCCCCAAATGTTAAAGGGGGCTTGGTTGAACTCAGGAAAGAATTTAAGGAAGTCATTTTTTCCTATTTCTATTCTAGCCTCGTTAACTTCATTGTTGCCTTCGACCAAGGGATAGTTTTGCAATTCTCAGTAAAGGTTACTAAACTGAGCTCTCACAAAGCAAGTCATTACTTATTGTTTACACACACTTTCTATTTTACTTAGCCTACTTCTTTATCATTAGATCAATTAGGCAGGGGAAGACTCTGTGTAGCAGAATTTTATATCATATTACTGCGTGAAACTTTTGATCGTGAGTTTACTCAACTCTTTCCTGGTGTTGTATTTGAAAGATTCATTACATAGGTTTTTATAGCCAATAAGGCTGCTGATTGTGTTGTCTTCGACAAGGATGCTGGATATGCATTACTTGATAAACTAGGCATGTGTGGTAATATTGTTTCTATAGGCCCTGGTGATGAACCTATAGCATGTCATGAAAACATGACTGTATCAATTGATTACGTTTCGAAAACGGTGTTACTAAATCAATTATACACTAACCCCTTGCTAAAATAATGTTATCACAAATGTTTGGGTATATAGATGATAAGATCATGCATCTTATAATGGAAATAAGGGTCGTGAACTCACCTTAGGTTGTGTTCCTCAGTAATATAAGAAAGCCAAGCCCTTGATAATCCCACTACCGGAGATCTATCAAAATGTTCACATAAGTGTTTCGACTAATAACCATAAGGTTATCTAGTCCCCGATTGTCCAGATCATGACCAAGTATGTTTTAAAATGTGTTTTGAATGTTCAACTGACACACTAGACCGACCCGACATCCCGTTGGTGACTCAGTACCCTAACTAATCAAGTATACATAGATTACACACAAGGTTCAAGCATAAAACACTTAGTTTACATCAAAAATCTCATTTTTGATTGTATTGGGTCGAACCAGGGTTTTCTGTTCCACCTTCGCCCCTTTTCTTCCACGTTCGACTCTTTTAGAGTTACCTTCGACCCATTAGAAAGCTTCGACCACAGTTGTCCAGGTTCAACCCTGGGATTCCATCTTCGACCCCACGACTGGTCGAAGGTGCCCAGGTTCGACCCTGGCAGAATGTTTTTCCCCAAAACGCTTCAAAAACATCCGAAAACATCCCGAAACATCATCAATCACAGCAGTTAAGTATGAATAACATATCCCACAAAACCCAACCAACTTTGCCCCAAAACCTGTTCGTTTTAGCCCTTTCCCAAAATGGCAAAAATTATGGAAGTGTAACATCATGCATGAAAATTTTACCCAATTTGGAAACTTTCTGAAATCCATCCCTAATTATCTTAAAATGCTCAGTTTATCATGTATATGAAAACCCCCAATAGTTCTATTGAAAATACTAGCATGCATCAAGCCCTAGATTAATTAAAATCCCCAAATTAGACATGATATCAACATCCATCTAGTTGTAACCTTAAACAATCCTAAACTAACATCAATAGCAGCCCTAGATCATGTTTCTAGCATTAGTACAACAGGAAATCATTAAACAACACATAACATCACATAACACATAATTAATATATGTTTATTAATATGAAAACCTATGTTTAATGGTAAGGTTTAGGTTTAGAAAGATGTTTAAAAGGTTTTTAATTGTAAAAACATCCTTGGAACAGATCTGGAGATTTAGGGTTAGATGAAAATGAATCGAAATGCTTTAAAGAGGGTTTAGGATTAAGAAAACACCTTGGATTCTTGATTAGATGTTGTTTGTAGGTTAGATTATGAAAAACAAGAGCAAAAAACTCCTTCCTCAGTGATTAAAATCATTTGAGAGTGTTTAGAGACGGCCAGGGTTTGTGAAATGGTGAAAAAATGACAAAGTGTGGTATTTATATTAACTCCACATTCGCCCCTTTACAAGGTCGAATGAACCGGTTTTGTGGTTTGTTCCAGGTTCGCCCCTTATCCAAGGGTCGAACTAAGGCTCATTTCCAGGTTGCCCCCACGCCATGGGTCGAACCAGGACTTGTGTTTTCCAGTTTTTCCAGTTTTGTCATTTTAACGTATTTAAACACATTCTAACACATGTTAAGCACATATAGGCACGTATAATCATGTTCACACCTTGTAGCACATATTATCACGTTATGTTACATGTGTGTTAATAATCTACCGGTCCTACTTGATTTAGTTCATGTAGTTTCACTAACAACAGGACCCGGTACTAGTGTATTCCCAAAATGACCCCAATGATCCTCCATATCATTGAACCCTGGACAATCCTATCATAACCCGACTCAACAAACCTAGTTAAGTCCGTTTATAAATGTTTCTCGCTAAGGTAGACTTATGTTTTACCAAAATGTTTAAGCCGAACATGCCGGGTGTCACAGTATTTCAAAACCTTTGGATGATTCCACCCATTTTTCACACTCAACTTGGGTGGATTCAACCTCATGTTTACAACTCTAATATTTTGTTATCATAGTTTGGAGCTGGTCCTTGGTTATGCTTGCTTCATGTTTTAAACTGCTGATTTCATATTCTTTTTCAGCTAATTTTGATTTTAACTCTTTTGTGAGTTTTTCAAGCTGAATTTCATCCTCTAAAATTTTCTTTCTAAGGTTTTCATTCACCACTTTAATGTTTGCAAAAGCTATTACACATTTGTCTGAACATAAATCATTTAAGATTTGAGGAGATACCTTAGCAGCAGCCATCAATGCACAATCACACTTGCACTCACAATCATTTTTACTCCGTGGATCTGAGAGATTTACAACCTCTTCTTCAGACTTTTTAATTGAAACAATTGTATCAACACCATCATCAGTCATATTTTCAAACTCAGAAACCACCTCCTCAGATTCAACTTCTTCAACAATTGTCTCTAGTGCCATGAAACATAAATTTTCTGGTTCATTTTCAGAGGGTGGAAAAGCTCTAATGACTTTGTTGACTGGTCACTAAAGGGGCAGAGGGTGGAGTAGCAGCTAGTGGTATTTGAGCCTGATCAACAGGGGTTTGAACATATTGGATCTGTGGAACAATGGTTGGACATAGTGGACAGGAACAGTGGATGAGGACTGTGCAAAGTGAGCAGTGTTTTGCACATTTGGTCCTGGGGTATTTTGGGAAACTTGATAATTGTTTGTCTGAGGCCTTTGATTTGGAAAGGTAATCATAGGTGTTCCATTTTGACTCCTACATTCCCTAGCAAAATGACCCATTCTATGACATTTGTAACACTTAATATTAGATTTATCCAACCCCACTTTTGATCCACCATGTAAACCTGGATATCTTCTGCCAGTTTTCTTATAGAAATTGTTAGTTCTAACACTGAGCAGAGCCAGTTGGTGCAAAATTTCCATTTCTTCCAAGTCCAAGGGATCAAAATATTGAAGGTCATTATACTCAAAAGACAAGTTGTCAGATGCATGGATATCACCACTTGCTGCAAAAGCATAGTTGGGTGAATAAGAATCATAGTTAAAACCAGAAGTTATGTCAATAAAATGATCATAACTCTAATCCTTACTTTTACCAGGCATCTCATCCTGACCCAAAAGTGATGTATTCCCTAACACATAATCATCAGACACTTTTCCAGAATCCTGAAGCTTCTTTTTTCTGGTTAAGCTCTCTCTCATAAGTCAAGAGCTTACCATGAAGCTGGGTCAGAGATAAGTCCTTAAAACCAATTGAGTTTCTCATAACAATTGCAATAGTGTCCCATTTATCTGGTAGTAATCTTAAAAACCTGTGGTTTAATGTTGAGTTTGGATAAGTTAGACCCACCAGTTTTAGTTCACTAATTAAACAATCAAACCTCTAAAATTGTTGAGTTAATGACTCCCCCTTCACATGACTGAATGTTTCATATTGTTAATTTAGTATTTCACGGTTGTTTTCAATAACCTCTCCAGTTCCACCGAATTGTTCTTTTAAAGCATCCCACAACACCTTTGCACTGTTACAATGTAACAGCCCAGCATAGATATCATTTGGTAGAGCCATGGCCACAATAATGAAGGCTTTGGCATCTAACTCAATTTTCTAAAAATCCTGCTCGGAGTAGTTTTCAAGCTTCTTTGGCTCTTGAACGTTGGGATCTTCGGTACTCGACACCATCGGAACATGTGGTCCGAAGATAACCGACTTCCAGCACCCAGTGTTCTGTTGATCTAAAACATGGCTCATTCGACGTTGCCATGTATTGTATTCAGATTTGAAAAGAATCGGTGGCTTGTTGTTCGTGCCAGTGTTGTGTGGACTGTGATTTATGAAGCCATTCTCTGATTGTTTATAAAACAAAGTGCGTTTATAAAACTTTGAGCGTAAATAAACTTTTACTCTGTTTTCAATCCGACAAACAAAGCGATATCAATAATATTGAGTTGATCTGTTTATATTAAATTGATTGATTAGATCAAATTTAATTGACCAAGCTCTGATTCCAATTGTTAGGATCTGTGTTTAATTTGTTATAAAGTATTATAAATGAAACAGTAATGAAGATGAACAATAATGGAAAGTGCAGTGGAAATATAAACTTTAAATCATAACAAACAGGACAATTGCTTTTAACAAGTACTTTTTATAAACGATCACAGATTTCAGAATTAGTACACAATTCTCCCCCTCAGCCCGATCACTCACAACTTTGTTTGTACAAGAGAATGTTTTAAAGAGTGATGAATAGAACAGTACAGGCACTGTTCTATTTATACACAAACTAAAGCCCAGATGACCTAAGGCTGACATCACCTAAGACAGTGACATCTAACAGATATAACAACATAAAACATCTGCCCTATTACAAACACTGTTACATAGAAAACTCTGATGACTAAACAGTTGATGGGATAAACTCTGATTGCTTGAATCATCTTTGGAGCCTAAGTGTTGTTGGATTCAACAGACCTTTGGCTTAGCAGACGTTTCTTCAACAGACCTTGTAAGCAGCATTTTGTACAACAGTTGTTAGGGAGAAGCACTTGTTAGTGTCAACAGTCTTTTAGGAGGAACTTTTATGCAAACTACGGTTTTATTGTGGATCAGATGTTTATTATGTTTTGGCTTTTCACTTTATTTGTTCTTCTCCGGTTCATCAGACCCAACGGCACACACAATACACCCCCAGTCTAGTAAAGCATGAGTTAATCGGGAAACTCAACAAAGATCAATCGTTTATGCATACAACACCCGGACAATCACTCAACAAGCATTCAATGAGGTTATCACACTCTAACACATGGATACGAATCCTACACATGATCATATGTTGATACCTAGTGGTGTTACCCCCTAACATATGATCACTTCCTCTTAACACATGTGAACATACTAACAACCAAATAACTTATGGTTCACAAATTTCATGTTAATATCGTCTTCAAGTAACCCACAAATGGATCAAGGCCGAATATGTCCATGAACAATCAAACACTATGCCCACAAGTTCTATCCATTACTATAACAACGATCAACAACTATATGATCAATACAAATATATATATATATATACACTCGCACGAATACACATGGATATATAAAGGTTGTTTTAGCTTATCATTACACTAAGGTGGGAAATTACACCTTGTATTACACACGAGGTCAAGGGAAAACCTTGCTTCATTTGTATAGTCAATTCTTGTGATCATACTCAACTTTCGAAGCCACCATTTCCTTTGTCAATACCCACGGCCAAGAACTAGCACACAAAGACACATTGTGTAACATCGCGTATTTTCCTTATTATTTTTATTTAATTTTTTTTACTAATGAAATTTTAAAATTTATTCAAACATTTTTTTTTCAGATACGTTTATTTATTTCATTTTAATATAAGTGGTAATCATGAGGTTCTTTTATTAAAAAAAATAAAGTTTTAATAAAAGAATTAATATAAATTTGAGATGATTCCGTAAAATTAGTTCTATAATCTTGTTCAGTACATTAAGACATCCATATATGTTCCATAATGCATGTTAAAACCGATTCTATGTCGGATAATTGTGAGATTAATTGATAAACATTAGATTTATATTTATCCTAAATTTAAACTCTTCAATTCGATTTCTTGGATATAAATTGAACAAACAAACCTTCTCAGACCCTCATCGCTATCCTTTCACCTCAAATAATTGCTGCAATCATTCACCAAATGAGTCCCAAATCATGTCCTCTTCCTGTTTTAGTTTATTACGTTATATCGGCTGAACCCGTAAGTATTTCTTAATTAATTCTTCCCACAGCATCGATTTTGATCATGAAATAAAACCCCTATGTTCTTTTGGTCAATCGTTAACTGAATAATCATTAATTGGATCGATTGTAAATTAGGGTTTATATGTTTTTGTTTTGCGGAAACTGATGTATCGTACTGTATGGTTTTAAATAATTTTCCTTATGATTGAAACAAAGAAACAACCTAGCTTAGTGGGTAAAGCGCTTGACCATCACACGACACGTCATGGGTTTGAACCTGGCCTGCCCCTTTTTTTTTCTTTCTTCTTTTTAATTCAATCAAGTATGAAACACATATAAAATTTAAATTCGTGGTAATAAACCAAAAGTGATCTTAGATCAGGTGGTTTGGTTGTTGGTTGTTGATACAAGAGACCCAAGTTCGAACCCTGGGATCTCCATATCATTATTATTATTATTATTATTTTTATATTATAAAACTATTTATCTTGTAGATATACTATATATATAGATATATATACACACACACATATTTGTCATGTTTTTTATCAGGGGATCTTTATAAAACAAAAACTTTGTAAAGAAAATAAGATTTAATACATAAACCTGTTTTTTTAAAAACCGTTTAATTTATTATTTTTAAATAATAAATACCTCGTTTTATTCATAAATATTGCATAAAAAATTCCGTTTTTTAAACGAGTTAAAAGCCAAAATATTTTTATAAATCTATTCTATCTTTTAAATTAAAAAATATATTTTTATTTTCTAATAAAATATTATTTCATGTTTTATAATTCATTGTTTTACTTAGATATTCATTAGAAATAAATTTAATTTTATTTCAAATATATAGAAATCGTTATTCTATTTCTAACCTATTAATTTAAAATCTTAATTCCTAAATTATATGTTTTAATTTGGAAATCATATTACCACAAAAATCAAACACTTAAGTCTCGTTTCCCCAAAACTAGAAAGCCCTAATTAATCGATCTAGTAAACTATAGACTTATTTGACTTGTGACACTAAGATTTTATAATGCCAAATCTAGGTCGATACCATTGGAATAAATTTACCTGCTATTGCATACTTGGGATTTTGCTTGCCTGCTTGCTAGCTAAGGTAGGTTTACATATCCCCACTTTTTACTGTTTTCAATATTTTATTTTGGGTGAAACATGTTTGAAACTTGTGCAATTACATTTTCACATCATACTATAAACTTATATTCTTGTGAACTGGTTGTGGTATATTAGTCCGCCTCAGTACATTCATTAACTTTGATCAAACCGCCTGTCTAGATTATAGCGCTATAGGTATGACAAGCCCATCCCCCGCATAAATTTAGGGATGATGGAAACAGTAACAACATTTAACTAACTTGCGAGTTTGGTCTTAGTCGACACAAGGGTTGATTGTACAAAACAATGACTTGAGCTATCAGTAGATCATGTTCACACATACTATCTCTGATTGTTTTCTATCACAATAATTACTACATGGAATTTTCATAAATGCAATTTAAAACTTATGTATTCTCACCAACTTTATAGTTGACCCCCTCCATTTTCCAAACATAACATATTTCAGGTATTCAGTTTTGCTTGGAAGTTAACATTTGCTTATGGAACACATATGACCTGAAGCCTTAGATTAAGCCTGTTATTGTTGTTTGAATTTATTTGATTTGTATGTAATGTTTGTAATTTAATTAATTAATCTATCGAAACGTTTATTAGTCACCATGAGTTATTGAGCAATCGTCACTACGTGGCACCCCGATGTTTCCGCCATCGGTTGGGGTGTTACAGATTGTTAACAGAGCCATGGTTATAGGGAATTAGGTTATTAGACACATGACCTAGACTATAACCTTATGAGTCCAATATGAGTTATCTCATGACATGCATGTCAATTTTTTTGTGTTTTCCTATCTCCTTATGCTTCCCCCTCACGTACTCACTCACCCACTCTCTCTTCTGTTAATTTCTTCACTCTGTCAAGACTTCCTATCATCTTCATCTATTGTGGAGTTACCCTACAATTCAGAAAGTGGAAGTTTGTTGAAGGCTACTCTTATTTAACAAGAGAAACTTAATCATCAAACTAGGAGTGATATCCTTTACCTTGATGATTAGTTTCATTCCTTTACACCCTTGTAGGAACTTCACCATCACGTTAGGAGTGATTTCCTTTACCTTGGTGGCTTGTTGTATTAATCAAATGTAACCATCTATGGAGAGGGTCCGGAAAACTAGATCTCTTACGCCTCCTTGGGGTGTAGGAGCTTCGGAGATTTTTCTCTAGAAATCTTTCGGCCCAAGATTGCTGGGCCAGTCGAACAAGCTTTCAGTGAATAGTGGTGATTGAATCTCCCCTTGTTGATACAAACAGAGTCTGACTCCAAACTCTGCCAATGTCATTATGTACCAACACCTTCCCAACCAAAACCGCATACATTATGTCGTAATTCTTTTTTCCGATGTAGTGGGCGGTTCGTTGGAGAATGAAGTCAAGAACTCAAGAGTTGGTTCCTGATAAGTACACTCGGATATCTGGAAGAAGTGGTGCTAGTGGGACGATAGCATGTTGTAGAATCGAGGGTCCAATCCCACAGATCTCACAGAGTCGTAATCCACAGGACGATAGCCTCCAATCTGCTTAAGCTGGAGGATAAGCAATTGCCTGTAGGTTTCCAGTTCTTCATTAACCAGGGATTGGTATCCTCCGGGATGGAGTCTTCCGCTTCAGTCATCTAGTGTGATGGCAGCTCTAGTGTAACAGATCTTCTTGACATTTCCTGAAAGGCACAACAAAATCGGTCCAGCTTTAAAACTTACAAATTTTCTGCAGAAAATAAACAGTCTGGGTCTAGTGGCTGCACGCCGGTGCTCATGTAAGGAGCACGGTCGTGCGGCTCAGTCTATAGTCCGGATTTTAACTGGTCCAACTGTCTAAACTGGTTTTTCTCCTAAAATACCCTAAAACTGTTTTTTACACAACAAAAACAAGTTAAATTTTAAAACTTAAAAAGTTCCGGTGCTTTATCTGACTGAGCACGCCCCTGCACAAGTGGTGCACGACCATGCTCGTTCTGTTGGGTCAGATGGATAATGCAGAAAATTTTAACGGTTTTCTAGTCAAGCACGCCCCTGCACACTGTTGTGCACGGTCGTGCTCGTGACTGATGCGACGATTTTTCAAACCCGTCAGTTTTCCCGCAAAATGTTTTGCAAGATTCTTGAAAAATTTCAACCACATTACAATCCTAGTGCTACCTTAATCATTTTCCTATAGTCATGCAATGATTTGGGCCACAAACACTAGAAACCTAAGATTTTTATGAAGAACCTAAACTACTCAAAAACTCAAGAATACGGACAGATCTAGACATAAAACACATAATAGTTGTTAGGGGTCGAGCATACATACCTTATAGTGAAGAATGAGGCTTGGAATGGAAGAAAATGGTGGAAAATCGACGGTTTTAGGTGGGTGGCGATGGGTGTTCGTGCTTGGGGATGTTGAAAATGGGTTTGACCAGTCAAAGCCCTTTTAAATACCCCAAAAATTCTGATCTACACGTCTGGCACGGGCGTTCTCTTCAGGAAAACCCCGTTTTTCGCGTTTTCAATTTCAAAACTGTTTTTAAGGGTCCGTTTTTAAAAATTTTAGTTGGATTTTTCCAAAATAATTTTTAAAACCCAATTTTAATTTCGAAAATAGTTTAAACTTTAACTTTTTGAAAACCTCCACCTTGCTTATTTTCCACCTTCTCGGTACTTACCTGGTGATCTTCAAGGAATGGTAAACCGACCTCTAACGAGAATAAATAAGAAATAAAAACCCTCCAAAATAAAAGTTGATGAAATTGGTGGTGTTGGCTTCCTTCATGGAATTCTCCAAGATGGCCAATCCGGAAGTAAACATGCAAAGAAAAACTAGAAACAACCGCAATCATAAAAAATAAAGCAGAAATAAAAATGAAAAAGAAAAATAAAGAAGACCAAAAATAAAAAGAAAAATAAAGTGAAAATAAAAATGAAAAAAAAAAGAAAAATAAACCGATCAGTTAAGTGACTAGGGTCTTTCTTTGGAAACCATTGTGTTCCCCGGCAACGGCACCAAAAACTTGATGCGTTTGGTTTTAGCAATTTAAAATAATGTCATTTCTCCGGTGCCAAAACCTTGATGTTTTAACTCCAAAACCTTGGGTTTAGGGTAAACGAATGAATTTTACTAAACCGGTTTTACCAAGTTTTAAGTTTATAAAGTAAACAATAATTACTTTAGAAACTAAAACCAACACATAGGCAGAGAACCTAACGTGCATAGTATAACCTCTAGGGTAAGTATTGAGTATCGTATTCCAGAGTTCGCACTTTCCCCTACTCAACCTTTCATCGATTAACTGATCAGGTTTTAAAAAGAAAAATAAAACGAAGGGGTTCTTTAATAAAAATAGTTTTAAAAAGGTTTGGTTTTATAAAATAAAATAGTAGATAGATATGCACATCTCGGGGCCCTCCGTATAAGTAGTTAAGTTTAATATTAAGATTAATAGTTTAAAATAATTAATTGTGCAGAAGACGATAGTGGTCTTGAAGTGTTGACTCTTTTAGAGAAAAGCGCGGCCACTGCTGAGTAGAATGCACAACCTCCTGATGCACGTCCGCATGAAGGTACTCCGCCAGGTCATCGCATATAGCGAGCTCCTCAAACCACGGTCAAGTCTATGGTCCTCAGACTTATTGTCTTCTTGAATTGGAGGCTTCACTTCAGAACTTGAACACCGTACACCTCCCTTAGCTCTCGCCTTCCGTACCGAAGGGTCTCTCTATGGAGTCAATCCTGGCAACCTCGTATCCCCTAAATATGTTAACGGTCATGAAGACCGAAGGATCTCTCTTACGGCTATCTCAGGCGACTTGTACCCCCATTGGCTAATGAAGTTGTACTAGTGAGAACTAGAAATAGAATGTTTAACTTACTTATCTTTTAAGTGACACTTTACTATTTAATTATCAATTAAATATAAAGTCGGCTTAAATGAATGATGACTTAATTACCCAACCCATAACCTCCCGAACTGGATGAAATCCTTGATAAAGGTGGTACATAATCCTAAAGGCGTGCAATCCGAAGATCACTGGTACGCCCGTATGGAAACCGCCCTTCACCAAGAACATCATTCAATTATCTGGTAAATACAAGAAATGTGTCACTCAAATCCGGTCCACTTCAGAAGCCATTTCTTAGAATCCGGTTTGGATGTCAGAAGCCCGAATGATCTGTCTCACTACCGGTTTCCTTGCCTTGGATCTAGCTTGGGGTCACCAGAAGCTGATTATACCTCTAGTCGATTAATTAAGTTATAGTAATTTAAGTTATTAAGTTACTCATCATTCAAACCTGCCACAAAGATAAATAAACTAAGATTAGAACAAGATAACACAACAAGTAACTAAAAATAAACTACTACTAATAATAATAAAAGTCTAGAAATCGAAGCGGGTTCGTGAATAATGAAAAGATACAACCATAGAAAATAGTAAACACAAGAACATGGCTGCTCATAGTGTCACACCCCGACTTTTCCCTCGTCGGTTGTGACGTTTGGTAGCTTCGCCACGTAGTGGAAAGATGCATCTAAGACTCTTACTTTCCTGAACGCCAATTCCAACCCTCTAGAATCCCCGATCCCAAGACGTCGCCAACTTCAACCGTTCCGTTACCAAAGTTTAAACCTGAAAGACATACTTAAAAAGTTGTATGTGCGTGAAAGGATCGATAACAAACAAAGATTGATCAAACAAGTTAGTTTCAGGTGCGGAAACCCTAAAACTATCACAAAATAATAATCAAACAGATTAAAACACACAGATCATCATTTTCAAACGATTTCATTAATAAAACACTTGTTTACACGTTGAATTATGAATACAATCAAGGTTTAAACGGAAAACAAGTTTAACAATAACTAGAGAGAGTTTTCAGAAAGAGGAGGGAATAATAATCATCAAAGTTACATTCAAAAATGAACTTGACCTATTTATAGGCCTGCACATTCGCCCAAACTGTTCATGCGAATGTGCAGGTTCGCCCACATCAACTGGTCGAACCAAGTTCTTCTATAATCTAATCTTCATTCGCCCAAAACATTCTTCCTTCGCACCTTTCTGTTCTCCTTCGCACCTTCTTATCAGCTCCTTCGCACCTTCGATATTACCAAAACAAAATGTGTTTTACAATCCAAAGCTTTAGTCGCACTTTTTCATCTACAAACTCCCCCTCGACTATTGCTTGGATTGTGTTCGTCGTTGTTCGTCCAACCTTTTGTTCCACAATCTGATATGTCTTTGAATCATTTGTTCTCTTGTCAACACCGGTTCCTGAAATTGTTTTTGTTTCTTCGTTTTCAGCTCTGGCACCTTTTGCTTCTCCACATACTTTCCCAACTTCTCATCATAATCACATCCAGCATTGATATTAAACGCAAAGCACAAAAATACCACACATTGGTACTTTCCTGCTTGCTCAGCATCTTTAGCATCTGAATAGATCGGATTATAGAATAGCATGATGATATCCTCATGTGAACAGTTTATCAACCACATGGGAGATATGCACTTTCTTATAATTCGATTCTCCATCCTTCAACACAATCACGGCCTCTGCAATCTTCCAATCATAATACCACCAGACGAAGTCTTTGGCAAAGTGTTGCGGAATAGGCATCAAAGGAATCTTTTTCAACACTTGCGGTGGTTTGTATTTCAATGTCACTTTGGGCGTACCAGTTATCAAATCAATATCCTTCTTATGAACGATTCGCTTTGGATATTGTGGTGTAAACAAGTCCCACTTGGTTCGGCTTTCTCGAGTCATCTTCTCAGCAAAATAAGTAATCTGACTATTTGACGCTCCTGTTAAACGGTGACGACAAATGTCTCTGATTGCCCAATACGGAAGGGTCTTCAAGTGATGAAACTTCTCGAAATATAGAATCCCTTTCTCCCGTTTTACTGTGAAACACCTCAACTCTTTAACAAACTTCCAGACCAATGCACGACCTTTGAAAATCTTATTGTGAAGTTTGTAAAAGCTGCCTTGAATGTCAGGTTTCGGATGATTATTCTCCTTTTCTTTCAACTTCTTCAACAACTCTTTTAAGCTCTCTGATTGCTCGAACCGTGGCTTGTTATGTCCTTTAAAGATTTCATCTTCAAAGACTTTGCTCTTATCTTTTGCAAGCTTCTCGGCATGGTTTAGCAGTTCCTCTGAGAAAGAAAATCCACAATCTTGATTTGTTCTGAAATATTGTGGATATTCTTCGCTCGTAATATCTTCCATTTCGACTTCCTCGAATGCAGGAACATCACGATCATCCGAATGATTTCCAGCTTCTTTCTCAGGAATCTTAGGAATAAAGTTATCTGCAAGTAATTCTTCCAACGTCTTGCCCACTTGCTTTGCTAAACCTTCAAGAATTTCTTTCGAAATAGCCGCAGAAACTTCCCCATCCTCAAGATCAGGGTCATCATACTCAAATTCGAATAGTTTATTGTTAGATTCAAATATTTCTGGAAACCTGCTAGTCATGTCTATCGTCCAGACCCGATCAGTGAGCATCTGGCGATACTTGTTCTTATCTTCTTCAGACAATGACTGCAACTTCTCGTTCCCGAAAATATCTTCATCATCAACATTCTCACCAGGAGCTTTAGAGCTCGATTCACCGCCCTTATCTGAGTCACGTTTCTCGTATGTGAACTTATCAACGTCATCATCATCGTCATCACTACTATCATCAAATGCAGAGCCGTCTCCACCACTAGAACCATCATCCGATCCTCCATCATCCGATCCTCCATCATCCTTATCATCCTTCTTCTTTTTCTTTGTATCATTACCAGCATCTTCATCTAGTTCATCATCTTCCTCTTCATCAGACAGTTCATACTCAACTAGCTCTTCTTCTCTTTCTTTTTCCACTTCACCAGCTTGAAGTTGAGGAGCTTGAGAGTACAAGTTCTTTATCAGATCATCCATATGCTTGTTACTCTTTTTCAACTGTTTATTCTCCTTCTTCAAGACTATGATCCTTCTGGTGTTACGTTGCTCATGTTTCAGCAACTTCTTGTTTTCTCTCTTCAATTTCTTGATTGTCTTCTTCAAGGTCTCATTATCATCTGCCGATGTGACTACAACTTCTAACATCTTCTTGTCATTAGACTTTAACTGCTCAATCTCCGTCTGTTGTTTGTTAATCAGACAAATCATCTCAGCAAATCTCTGATTCACAGCAGTCATGATGTCACTGTCCACCGATACTTTTGTCTTCTTTGGTGGTTCAACAGCTTCATGCAGTTTACCTTTTCTGATTTTCTTTAGCACATTATCCAATGCTTCATTCACATCATCCATTGGAATTTCTTCAGTTTGTGGTGTGCTAGATGTTGTTGCAGTCTTCTGTTTCTTATGAGCTGGTGCGGTAACCGGTGATTTAGTACTTGTAACTGGTGGCAGTTTCTTTCCAGCTATCAACGATTCTATCTCTTTCTTCCTCTTTATACTTGGCTTCTCCTGTTTCTTCTTCTCTTTTCTAACAGCTTGCACAGGAGAACCAACCAACGTCTCTTCAGCATTAAAACCCAAATCTTCTACATCAACGGGAATAGGGCTTTTGTTCCCTTGATCTTCTTCTCTTTGGCTAGCAGATGCACCAGCCTCAGTGGCCTTGGGCATGGTCATCTCTACTGTCTCAGCATCAGAATTCCATTGTTCTTCCTCAATCGTCTCTTCTGAATCAATCGAAGCTTCATCAACAATGTGTAAACCCTTTTTCGCCATCCTCTTATTTCTTCCTTGAGAAATTTTCTTCTTCTCTGGTTCAGAAACCTCAATCCTTATCTCTGGTTTCTTTGTCTTACCACTCTTCGCGCCTACATTCACAACTTGTCTCTTGCGCTTAGCGTCAGGATCAACATGATGTAAAGGATTATCAGCATCAGAATCACTGTTAGCATTCCTTACAAGCCCCTCACCCGGATCTTTATAATCCACCCTAGCTAGATGTCCAAACAAACGTCTAACAGGAGGACGTTCTTCAACAGACAAACCCTTATAAGCTTTCATTCTAGCTAGTGTGTTCGACGACATGTGTTCCTGAACAACAATGTGTTTAGCATCTCTCTTCAGCTCTTTGTACTTGTGATCGAATATCATTTGAAGAAAACGAGGATATAATAGAAACTTCAGGTTCCTCGTTCCATTCACGGGCTCCAGTAAGTGAGACATCAGCATGCCAGAGATATTGAACGATTTGTTCAATACTAAAGCAACCATCATCGAACTGATGCTCTTCCTCATCAAATCATAACCACCTGCTGCAGATCCGAAGACGTGGATCAAAACATGTGCCAGATATTTGAACTGTGGGCACAGTTTTCCTTTATGCAACGAACCGTCAGTGATAGGTCCGTTGTACTTCATCTTGAGAAAACACTTTCTTTGATCCATGAATGTAAACTCCTTTGGATCTTTCGGATCATCATCCAGATTCAGTGCTTCTCTTAAATCTTCTTCGCACACAATGAGTCGTTGTCCCTGGATTTTGCTCGTCAAGCAAGACTCGCATTTCCAGAAATCTAGTTTAGCATTAGACCAGAATTCCTGAATCATATCTCTATATATCACTGTCGGCATAGCAATGGCATCCATTACTCTGCTTCGCTTCAAAAACTCAATAATGCCGACAAATTATGTGTGCTTCTTCACATCGCCAAGTTGCTTAGCGGGCTGTGATGAGGATCCTACTTGTTCCGTAGTCTTCTGCTGTTCAGACATTGTTAGATCTGCAAAACAAACAAAAACACAAGTTAAAAATCGACAAAATATCAAAATTGAAAATTTTTGGTCAAAAACTTCTTCCTTCGTCCAAACGGGGGTACGAAGGTGGTTATGTATAGGTACGAATGAGATATAAATGGTACGAATGTGTTAATTTTGATAAAAAGTTTCATTCGCCCATTTTATCCTCTTTCGCCCATTTCATCTTCTTCCTTCGCCCATTCGAACTGATCGAAGGAAGCAGTTCATAATTTTGAAAAATCAATTTTGAAATTTAAACATTCTGAACATGTCCATTTGATTGTATTGAGGCCTAATCATGCCGATAAACATTCCTAGACTACCAGTTTTATCAATTAAACATTGTGTTTGTGTTTTTACCCAAAAACTAGGGTTTAAACACTGATTGAACAATCTGTTATGTTTTAAACTTTGGTTTTGGTTATTTCTCCCCCTAAAACACATACACAATAAACCCTGAGCATCAATTAGTGTTATTATGTTGTTTTTAAACAAGATTAGACAGTTAGGGTTCGTAATATAAAACAGGGCTTAGATCCTTGAATCATTGATGAAAACCTGTAAATGAGATGGCAAAAGGATCAGTATATGATGCCGAACACAATGAGATGTTGTAAAAGAAACGAGCAATAAGGTGAGTTTAAGAAGAAAAATCTGGAAAAAATTATGAAGGGGTTCGAATGAGGAGATGGGTTTATATAGACCTGCCCCTTCGCCCGTTTTAGTCATACGAAGGAGAAGCTTTTGTCTCCTTCGACCGTAGTAAAAGGGTACGAATGAGCCAAAATGGTTCGAAAGAGATAAGTGTCTAGAACACTCTCCTTCGCCCAACCAAAACATACGAATGAACAAGTGAAATCCCACATTCGACCAAACGAATGGGCGAATGAGAATTGGGATTTTTGAAAATTTTCCAAATCTCAAAAACGAGTCCCGGTTCAATTATTTTCCAACTTTTAAGCATCCAACATTCATGTTTTCACATTTTAAAAGTTACAAAGTTCAAATGGTGTATCAAGGTTTAGAAAATCGACATCAACCACCATCAGTGATCAAAAATAAGATGAAAAAGAAAAATCTTTTTGGATTTTCTAAAGTTTATGCTAAAACACACCTAAAATCTTTTTGAGTTTTGTAATTTTTGACGAGAAAATAAAATGCAGAAATGTAAATGAAAACTGTAAATATTTTTGTGATTTCCGGTAAAGGGATCATATCAGTTTTTGAGAAATCTGATCACACCGTTGATCTTTTTGAAATTATTATCATTAAAGACAATGTGTGATCTGGCAACTGCTGATATTGTGATCCACATAAACTCACATGCAGACTTTTGTGCAGTGCTTTATACTGATACTGATATTTATAGTATAAACGCAATTGTCTGTGGTTCCCACGCACACGACATACTCCCGTATCAAGAAGTAAATGCACAAAGACTCATTGTAAAGCGTGATTATGCTTTCGTCGTCTGTAATTTTACAAGATATAATGCATAAAGGTATACAGGTCAGCAAACTAATGCAGCAAAGTAACATATGCACTATACCAGGTTGAGGACTGATATTAATCATGATTTGCATCAATGATCAATACGATGTAATAGATAATCTTTGATCATCATATAACATAGAAAGTTCCTCAATTCGGTAACTTTAGGATTTGGCATATAGCTCTTTTATAAAGACACCCTGTCTGATCTAGGTCCGTAATGACTTACAGCAGAAGATCAGAGAGGCTATCCCCAGACAACTAATAACATAACGACCCTAAACCTCCGAGTTTTGTATAAATAACCTATCAAATGAAATTACGGTACTAAGACCATATGCCCATGAGGAGTTCAACCACACAACAAATCGTTTGATATGTATGTATCAGGCACGCAGTAATAGGTCTACGAAGCCTATCAACACATCACACAGACTCAGACACACGCCCTATATAGCATTACATTATTTAGAATGTGTCAGATCCCCACTGATGTACTATCATTTCCCTTTATACTCCAGGAAATCATTTTAGAATTTTTCTGATTTTTATAGATTTTCGAATTTACTGTTCCCAAGGATAAGCTGGAGCATTTCAAATATGTGACTGCCCAGATATCGTTTGTTCACAGAAATCTGACGGCATTAATCTAAAGGAAGAAGATATAGCAGTCAGCAAAGAAATTTTTCAATTTTTATGGTTTTTGAATTTTTTAATGTTTTTGGATTTTCGAAATTTTTCTGAAAAACAGTAAGAATTTAAACTAAAAAGTGATAGACTGAGGTGGTGATCAGTCCTGTTTTTCTTTAATACCATTTGCTTTCAAAAGATAATCAAATCTGGATTTATCAAAAGCTTTGGTAAAAAGATCTGCGCGTTGATAATCAGTGTGGATTTTGACCATATCGATCAACTCTTTAGCATAACAATCACGGATAAAATGATATTTAATCCGGATATGTTTAGCCTTTGAGTGATTTACTAAGTCTTTTGTTAATGCGATTGCGGCCTCATTATCACAGTAAATAGGGGTTTTAAGAAATTGCAAACCGTAATCCACCATCTGCTGTTGGATCCAAAGAACCTGTGAGCAGCAGCTCGATGCTGAAACGTATTCTGCTTCACATGTGGATAGTGCAACTGCGGTTTGTTTCTTGCATTGCCAGGTCACGAGCCTGCTCCCCATAAACTGACATCCAGCCGTTGTGGATCTGCTGTCTTTGTCACAGCCGCCCCAATCTGCATCACTAAAAGCGATTAGGTCAAAATTATCATCATGAGGGTACCAAAGTCCTTTCGATGGACAACCCTTCAGATATCTAAGGATACGCTTGACAGCTGCAAGATGACTCTGTTTCGGCTTCGATTGATATCGCGCACAAAGACATGTCGCAAACATTATATCAGGTCTTGACGCTGTGAGATACATCAGAGATCCGACGATTGCTCTGTATGTAAATGGATCAGTCAGTTCCCCCTTAAGGTCAACTCCAATCCCGTGATTGGGCTGTATCGGGGTATCCATCGGATTCAAATCATCCATCTGGAATCGGCTCAAGACTTTAGAAACGTATTTCGTCTGATGAATAAAGATCCCCGTTGGTCTTTGCGCCACCTGCAAGCCAAGGAAAAACTGCATTTCTCCTATAGCGCTCATTTCGAACTTTTCCTGCATAACTTGTTCAAATTCCCTGCACAGAAGTTCGTTAGTTGACCCGAAAATAATGTCATCAACATAAATTTGTACTAGAAGCAAATCATCTCCTACTCGTTTCGTGAACAGTGTGCAGTCTACCAGTCCGCGTTTGAATCCTTTCGAGAGAAGATACGTGCTCAGCTCCTCATACCATTGTCTCGGAGCCTGGTGCAACCCGTAGAGAGCTTTGTTTAACACATAAACCTTATCCCGGTGAATAGGGTCCTCAAAGCCCGGCGGTTGACCTACGTAAACTTCCTCTTTGACCACACCGTAAAGAAAAGCGCTCTTTACATCCATCTGATACACCTTAAATTTCTTCCATGATGCAAACGCGAGGAACATTCTGATAGCTTCCAAGCGCGCAACCGGTGCATAGATTTCATTGTAGTCGATTCCTTCAACCTGATGAAAACCTTGAACAACCAAACGAGCTTTGTTTCGCACTATGACTCCTCTGTCATCCTTCTTGCATTTAAACACCCATTTGGTACCAATTTTCTTTCTACCAGGGGGCAAATCTGTTAGGGTCCATACACCAAGTTTCTGGAATTGTAATAACTCCTCCTGCATTGCTTCCACCCAGGCGTCATCCAAAAGAGCATCCTTGTATGTCCGCGGCTCGACCTGCGAAACATAACAAGCAAATGACCAGTCATTTTGAAAACCAGATTTCTGAATTTTGGCATATAAAGCAAGGTTGCCAATGTTTTCTGGTGCTTGAGCATTCTTCAGCTGCCCTCTTGTCATCACACTACTTCCAGGATCACCAATAACTTGTTCAAGCGGGTGTATCCGATGTATCCGAGATTCCGGATAATCAGGTACTTGTACTCCCGTCCGAGTTGTCAAATTTTCTGTAGAAGCCAGATCATTACCCACATTCGATGTTGAAGCATCAGTATTAGATGGGTTCACTGGTGGTGTCACTGTAGCGTTGTCCAGAATAGCTTCACTTATTGCATCATCGTCTTCGTATTCTGATTCGGATGAATTAAGCGATGTAGAAGCCTCTTGGAACACCTCTTCTTCCAATACAGGAGCAGTGGTATCATTAGAAGTTGTTTGTGGGTTTACCATGATCGGACGCACTAACGGTGAAGTTACGGCGTTTTCGACCTCGTAATATAAGCGAAGTACAGTTTCTTCAACCATGCTATCTAGATTGAATGATTCAAAGAAGTCTTTGTAATCAAACATCCAATCTGGTCCTCCACCCTGTACATTTTGTGTATATCTTTGAACTTCGACATTAGTCCACTCCTCGACTTTTCTAGTTCTTTTATTGAATACCCGTTTTAATGGGGTTGCATATCCAACAAAATAACCTTCTTCAGCCTTTGGTGCAAAATTTTCCGAAGGATTCAGCATTGTACATGGGGCACCAAATGGTTCTAGATACTCCAGATTCGGCTTGCGTCGGTTCAACAGCTCATAAGAAGTCTTTCCAAACTTCTTCACTGTCAACACACGGTTAAGAGTATAACATGCCGCGTAAATAGCTTCGTTCCAGAACATAACTGGAAGATTTAAATCTGCAAGCATAGTTCTCGCCGTCTCTATAAGAGTCATGTTCTTTCTTTCTGCGACACCGTTCTGCTGGGGTGTATACGGAGCGCTATATTCATGATGAATTCCTTTGTTTGCACAAAGATCCTCCATCTGAGCATTTTTAAACTCCGTCCCATTGTCACTCCGGATTCTTTTGATCTTCAGACCATATATATTCTCCAGACGTGTAAACAGAACCTTCAAATTGTCAAAAGTGTCGCTTTTCTGATGCAAGCACATTACCCATGAAAATCTTGAATAATCATCTGTCACCACAAGACAGTATAACTCCCCGGCATGACTTTTACGTCTGACTGGACCGAATAAATCCATATGCAAACGTTCAAGTGGCAGCTCAACAGAATTAACTTTCTTTGGTCTATGGGATTGTTTGTGCTGCTTTCCCTTCTTGCAACTGATACACTTGTCATTCAGATGGAAGTGTTTGACATTAACTCCCGTGACAAGTTCATTCTTAACAAGCTGATTCATCTTTCTCAAATGGATGTGTCCCATTCTCCTGTGCCACATAATGGATTCTTTTTCTGTAGCCTTGGAGAGGAAACACGTGACTTGGCCATGGGTGGTCATTGCTTTGGACATGTCGAGAATATACAAGTTGTTAACTCTCGGTGCCTTCAGCATCACCCACTCTTTTGGTAGCTCAAACCCAGGTTTCAAGATGTAACAGAATTTGTCATCAAAATACACAGAAAATTGTTTATCACAAATCTGACTAACACTGAGCAAATTGTAGTCTATCTGTTTCACATAAGAAATCCGCTCAAATGTTACGACCCCATTGCTTATACTACCCTCCATAGTAATGTAGCCTCCCTTATTACCAGCAAATGCCACATAACCTCCGTTAATGTTTTTGATGTCAAAGAGTAACGTGAGGTCCCCTGTCATGTGACCAGAAGCTCCACTGTCAACAATCCATAGGCTGCTAACAGGGCCAGCTGGAGCTCCCTGCACATTTAAAGTAGATCAATTAGTTCTTTCGGGGGACCCAAGCCTGTTTGGTCTTGGGTCTTTGAACAGGTTGTTTCAAAGAGTTTTTTTGAATCACAAACATCTTGGGTTACTTCAAACTCTTTCTTCTCACTAACAACCTTCTTTTTATCATTCTTCTCGCTCTGTGAAGTAGAGGCTCCTTCAGATTCCTTAGATGACCAAGATTGCTCAGATCGTTTCAAGAGCCGAATCTGAGATTTTGAAGTCTCAGTCGGTTTCTTTACTTCTTCTTTAAAAGCAACCTTCTTGGTTACCTTCTCTGATTTAACAGAGACAGGTCCAACTGCTTGTTTACCATTAGGTTTAGGAGCTACCTTTTTGGTATCAGCAGTTGAGTTCATCATAGGTTTCTTACCAGATTTATCAGTGGTCATCCGGTTGCGCTTATCATACGTCATCGGACGATTTTCCCCCTTGTTATAAAAATTGTTTTGATTATAATAAAATTCTTGTTGGGTAAAATGCCGTCTCTGTTGATAGCCATAGTTGTCAACCGGATACTCATGATATTGCCTCATCTCCACCTCGTGCCTTTTGTGTCGTACGTACGGACAGGCGGCAAGTAAATGTCCCCGTTCCCCGCACTTATAACACGCACGATATTCCTCATAGTTTTCCTTGATCGGCGACTTGGAAAAACTAGCAATGGGATATCGATCGACCATGCATTGTTTCCTTAAACTCTCAGGAGCTGGGTCCTTCGAGTAAGTCGGTTCAATAAAACTATTTTCTTTATGAATAGGAAAAACAAACTGTGTGACATTGACCTTTGCTTCTTTATCCGAATAAATTTTGTCTAAAATCTCTTGAGGAATGTCATTGGTCCTTTCAAATTTCGGGAACCAAATCGTACTTTCCTGCCAGATCTTTTCTATTTTTGAAGAATTGACAAACTTAATCGGAAACTCATCATCGGATAAAATCTTATCGGAGCCTTGCATCCGATAGAAGATTTTGACAGGTTTATCACACGATTCATTGCTCACTTCATTGGATTTTTCAGATTTAAGATCGTTTTTCTTATCAACCGGTTTTACCACATTTTTCTCAGTTTTAATTTCAACTTTCTTTTCAACCGGTTTTCTCACGTTTTTCTCAACCTTCTTTACCTCTTTCTTTTCAAAACTCTTACCAACAAACTTTTCATTTTTCTTAACCTCATTTTTACGATGAGCATTTGCCGTTGGATGAATGATCTGAGACGGTGAGACTGGCTCCGTAGTGATTATATGATTTTCATCAGGGATATCACTATCACTTTCAACCGTCTCAGATGACTCATCTTCTTCATCTGAATCATCAGTAGCGACCACACCCTCACTATTTCCCAGTACTGGTCTCACATCAGAATATGGATCCCCGACACTGGAAGTGTTAGGCTCATTTTCTGGTGTGGGATCAGGATTGATTAAAGTCTCCGTAGGTATTGCTTGTAAAGTGTGATTCTCAAACAATACCGGAGATGGAACTGACTTATAGTTTGCACTATTCGTCTGGGAGGGTTCTTCAATGATATGATCGACTACATATGCTATGTGCTTGTAACTTTCTAATTTCTTGTTAACTTTTTCCGCAAAGCACTTGATGGTTGCCATTTCCAATTTAGTGTTTTCCATTTCATTGATATAATTATTAATGGCAAGTTGTTTAATAGATAATGTCTTTTTCAGTTCAGACACATCCTTTTTATAACCATCAAGAACTTTGTTGAAATCTTTTAAGTCCTTTTGATAAATCTGACAGTTGAGTTTTGCACTCTCAAGTTGGGCCTTGAGAAGTTTGTTTTCATCAGTCAGTTTTTCAAAATCAGCACATTTATCACATTTAACACACGCTTGAGATTGAGTTTCAGAACTTACCGGCTTAGGAGGTTCTGTCATGGCCATTAAAGCAAAGTGAGCTTCCTTTCCTGCGAAGAATTTGGAGTAGTCAATCTTGGTGCATGCATCATCCACCATACATGATTTGCGGGTCATCAGGAAGTCAGCTTCAGCTAGCAGTAGGTCAATATCATCATCTAGTGAATTCACACTAGTCTCTGAATCAGATTCGCTCTCCATATCCGAGTAAGCTGAATCGTATTGATCTCCAACATCAGTGACAGAATCAAGAATCATCCCCGATTTCTTGTCTTCACCTTCAGCAATCACATCCTCATTCACTTCCTCAATCTTCAACTCAGACACTTTTTCAAACACAACTTCTTCTTCAATCTCTTCATTCTCATCCAACCTCATCTGCTGTGCCACACATGCAACATTCCCAGCAGTGATCTCCTCCACCCCCAATTGCATACCAGTCCAGTCAAAACCTTCATCCTTTTGGATCACAAGTGCTTGGTATTGAGTATCAGTTTGGTTTTGGTTTTGTGTGTTAGGTGTAGAGATAGGAACTATAGTTCGGTTTGGGTTTTGTTGAGGTTGGTTTTGAGTTGTAGATTGTCTGGTGTTGGTGTTTTGTTGACGGTTCTGATAAGTGTTTTGGTTTTGTGGTTGAAAGCTTGAGATGTTGGGATTGTTGTAAGACACTTGATTTTGGTTTTGGTTTTGTCGGTTTTGGTATGTAGAATTGAAAGGATTTCGGTTACCTTGCTGTGCTGGCTGTGTGCACTCTCTTTTAAAATGTCCCTTTTCACCACAGTTAAAGCAGGTAACCTTTGCTTTGTTGAATCCGTATGTGGTGTTGGGAGAGGTTGAGAGATCAGTCCTGCCAGTCTTTTGAATAAAATCAGTGGCTCTCCTCATAATGCTTGCAAAAGCCCACTGAATGTCCATCAACTCCATTTCCTCTTTGTCGATTTGAGCATAGTCCTCATTGGTGAGATTATTGTTACCAATTTGACTTGCTACCAAACCGTTGTAAGAAGCAACCATGGCAGATACAAGAGCAACATGCTGTTGAGCAATTTCAACAGTCACATTGTTAAGGTTTGAGGTCTCTAACACAATCGGGTTTTGACTTGATTGTGCTTGAGTAATCTGCATCTGATTCACTTGAGGAGGAAATTGTTGTTGTTGTTGAGGTTGACTTGATGTATAGCATGCGGCTTGTTGTAATGGTGAAAATGGTGGAATAAAGTTTTGTGTTTGATAAGGTTGTTGTGTGTATGATGGTGTGTAAGATGAAGTCTGAGCAAGGTAGTTAATGGGTGTTTTTGTTGGTTCAACAACGTTAGACACACATGCTATGTGAGGTGCAACATTAGATGTGGTGCTTGAAGCAGAAAGAGAGTTAGATGTACCACTCACATATAAATCAGGATTCTGTGGAATCTGAGCTCTCTTAGCTTTTCTCTTTTCCTCCATCTCTTTGTTTTCCAGCTTTTGGATGAACTCATTAATGGTCCAATACTGGTAAGCATCCTTCTCCTTTAACACTTCGATGTGTTGGTTCCAGTAGGGTGGTAAAGCATCAGCAAATTTATCTACTAATTCCGACATTGGAATGCTGATCTCATAGCTCGACAATTCAGTGAGCAAATGGCAGTACCTTGGAACCAACTCTTTTAGGGTCTCATTACCCTTATAACTGAAGTTTTCAAACTCCTTCCGAAGCTCTTCCATCCTAAGCTTCCTTGTCTTTTCATTTCCATCATGTCGATTTCTCAGCATATCCCATAGTTGTTTGGATGTTGTGCACGATCCAAACTGATGCAGTAGATCAGTGTTGATCGCCTGGGATAGCTGAGAGAATGCTTTCTTCTCTATCGCAAACCTTTTCTTCTCGTCATCCGCCAAATTCTCCAAAGGGATTGGTTCTCCAGTATTCTCCAGAATAGGAGCAACGTAACCCATAACAATCATTTGCCATGCCTCAGCTCCTTCAAGTCCTTGTCCCTCAACGTGAATCTTAAACTTCGTCTTCCAAGTATTATACTCCTTCATGTCCATTAGCTTCGGTGGACGATTGCCGCTTCCAGAAGATAGATCATGAATAAGAGTGGATATAGCGTTGGTCGTCTGTGAATGGACTGCTACTGCTGCGACTCCCCAATAGTTGTCAATCGGTTGTGGTAATGATTGAACAACTTGTTGTGGTGCCGAACTAGTCATTGCCATATAATTGATCGGCTGTGATGGTTGACTAGTCTTCTGAGCTGCAATGGACCACGGATCTTTTGTTGTCTGCTGTTGTGGTGCTTGAGTAGGTCTAGGCGTTGTTGGAAAGTTCCACATCTTGTCCTGCAAACAATTAAACACGAAAAGATTAAAAATGTTTCAAAACAGAATGCTCCTTCGTATATACGGACGTGTGAAGGAGAAATAAAGTTCTCTTTCGCCCGTTTATGATTGATACGAATGTAAACTAAACAACAAAAACTCCTTCGACCACTTAAGACTCTCTTTCGACTGTTTTACAGCTCCTTCGACCGTTCGATCAGACGAAGGTGAAACAAAGGTACGAATGTGAAAAATAAGCAATCAAAGTCTTCCTTCGACCACTAAAACACCTCCTTCGTACAGAAAAACACTCTTTCGACCCAAATGAATTCCTCTTTCGACCAAACTCTCTCGTTCGACCCCTGTGATTTCAAAAACGGTTATTCTTTGAAAATCAGTTAATTTTGATCATGTTTTTCAAATGTTGATGGATTTTGATGATCTTAATCAGGTTTTGAATCGGATTTGATTTGGAACAACTTTAATAAAGAGAATTATCCAATTTAAACTCGAAATCAAAGTGTAATCGATCAAAATCTTATCACATCAGTTTGTTCATTGAAAACAGAAACTTTTTGACCAAAATTGGGTCCAAATCAACTGAGAGATTATTAATTTGTGGTTGTTTGATCCGAAATGGCTCTGATACCACTTTGTATGTGCGTGAAAGGATCGATAACAAACAAAGATTGATCAAACAAGTTAGTTTCAGGTGCGGAAACCCTAAAACTATCACAAAATAATAATCAAACAGATTCAAACACACAGATCATCATTTTCAAACGATTTCATTAATAAAACACTTGTTTACACGTTGAATTATGAATACAATCAAGGTTTAAACGGAAAACAAGTTTAACAATAACTAGAGAGAGTTTTCAGAAAGAGGAGGGAATAATAATAATCAAAGTTACATTCAAAAATGAACTTGACCTATTTATAGGCCTGCACATTCGCCCAAACTGTTCATGCGAATGTGCAGGTTCGCCCACATCAACTGGTCGAACCAAGTTCTTCTATAATCTAATCTTCATTCGCCCAAAACATTCTTCCTTCGCACCTTTCTGTTCTCCTTCGCACCTTCTTATCAGCTTCTTCGCACTTTCGATATTACCAAAACAAAATGTGTTTTACAATCCAAAGCTTTAGTCGCACTTTTGCATCTACAAAAGTCAACATATAATGCTGGTGAGTTCATATGTTTTATAAAGGAGTTGTAATAAGTTTGAAAACATCATATCCGTTACTACTAGGTTATAAGAACGTTAGCTAGACGTTTAGTGTTTTTACTACTACGGTTGGGAACCCATTACTATACGTGTGTAAGTAGTTGAATCATGCCCAGACGATTTGGCTATAACCGATGCCTCGGCAAGCCAGTAAAAAGAGACAATATGCACCCGCCCGGCCCCGCCGTCGAGTGGGGTTTGTGAGGCCCAATAGATCTATCCACATTTCCCCCCTTGTGCATCCCCGCACATTCATGGTTTCCCCCTGGGACTTTCCATAAAAGCCGTATAGTATTATAAAGTAACCATAGTAGAACATGACCTTTAGTAAGTAAGTATATAGCATGTTTCTCCCCCGAAAGTAAAATAGTAAAACTGGGGCTATGACACTCACGCACCCATTTCATTTTTCAAAAACTTGTTCGTTTGGAATTCCTCAGGTTTTCATAAAAGAAGCATGTCTTCCACCCCGAAACATTTATAAACAGTAAAAAGTGGGATCATGAACTCACCTTAATTTCCTTGTGCCCTAATTGCCAACAAAGGACACCTTAACAATCTATCACAAATAAGCCTAGCTTATTATCCGGATAATAGATAGCTTATCCAAGTATCTAGACTAGTGGGTATTAACCCGAGTCTTAAGCATTTTAACTCGTCGAACCGATCGTGACTTAAATATGTTTTATGCGACTTAATACTCAAGTTAATCACTTGTTACTATTCATGTATAAACCACGTTGGACCAATATTATGAAACGTATAACTTATCCTGAGTCATAGCTCATTTTGTAATTCGTATAAATGTATTTATCTTATATAATTATATTTTAGGAAAAATGCCCTTTGATAAAAATGTAAGTATAGTTATTTAAAACCGATTAATAACAATATCGCTTCTTTTCCAAATCTATGTCTTTAAAGGTTTTGAACATAAATTTTTATATAATTCTTTCTCAAATAGGCTGAGCGTTTTTGTAATTCAAAACCATTTAAATAGAAATGTTTAGTTACAAAAATCTTTAAAGAATAACACAGTTGACGCTCAGTAGATATTATGTATTTACCTTGAACCACGTGCAGACCGGAACGCTGACCCGTTGACCAACAGTTGACCATCTTTGACCGTCTGTTGACCAGCTTTGACTATCCAGATCTGACCCGAATCTGACCCAAAGACCAAAACCACTAAACTTTGACCCGAACACAAACAGATCTGGACCAAAGCCGGACTCGAACCAAAGCCGCCGAACCCGAGCCCAAGACCACAGCCAACACCAAACTGACCCAACCAAACCCAGGCCAAGCCACCATCGACCGGACCTGACCACCACCGGACACCGGCTCCACCCGCCAGTCAAACCACCACCATCAGCCCCACGAGCCAAAACCCACCAAGTTTACTGCTCCTTTGACCTGAACCCGTGTATGCGCGTAGGATCGTCAAATCTAAAAAGATAATGATCAAACAAGTTTGATTCAGGTGCAGAAACCCTGAATCAATCACAAAATGATAATAATACTAACAAAACGCAGAAATCATCTTTAAAAGCTTCATTTCATTGATAAACAAACTCAATTACATGTTATAATAAGCTTTACAATCAAAACAAGACGTGAATTAAGTTGACACAAAACCCTAGGGAGAGACTCAAACAGGAGGGAAACAAAAATGACAAAAACTTACTTTCAAAATGAACTTGACCTTTATATAGGCCTACACATTCGCCCACTTTGCTTGGTCGAATGTGCAGGTTCTCCCAATCATAATGGTCGAACCAAGCAATACATTAACATCTAAAACTACCTTCGACCTCCTTCTCTCCTTCGCACCTTTCAGTCTCCTTCGCCCCTTCAAAATCTCTCCTTCGACCATATAAAACTTCCTTCGACCAAACGACTAATCACATAAACATATGTTAACTATAATCCAAAGCATTAGTCGCACAAAATGCATCTACAAACTCCACCTCGACTATTGCTTGGATTGTTTACGCTCTTGGTTCATCCTTTTGTTCATAAGCTTTATGTGTATTTGTTTCTTTTGTTCTAGGGTCATCACCGGTGCATAAACTTGTTTCGGCTTTTTCTTCTTGACATCAGGAACATCTTGAATCTTCACGAACTTACCAAGCTTCTTGTCATAATCACATCCAGCATTTATGTCATGAGCAAAGCACAAGAATACCACCCGTTGGTATTTGCTTGCTTGATCACAATCTTTCACTCCACTGTAAATCGGATTATAAAACAACATAATGATATCTTCATGTGAGCAGTTAATCAACCACATAGGATCAAATATGTGTATCTTCTTGTAATCTTTCACACCGTCCTACAAAACAATCACAGCCTCTGTATTTTTCCAGTCATAGTACCACCAGATGACGTCTTTAGCAAAGTGTTGTGGGATCTGCAACAACGGAATGTGTTTCAGCACTTTCGGTGGTTTGCACATCAATGTCACCTTGGGCATTCTGGTTATCTCATCAATCTCTTTCTTATGAACAATCCGCTTCGGATACTGAGGAGTAAACAAATTCCATCTCGTCCTACTTTCCCTTGACATACAATCAGCAAAATAAGCAATGTGATCATTCACAGATCCAGTCAACTGATGTCTACATATATCTCGAATCGCCCAGTATGGAAGAGTCTTCATATCGTGGAATCTTTCAAAAAAAAGTATCCCTTTCTCCCACTTAATAGCTACACATTTCAACTGTTTTACAAACATCCATCCCAACGCTCTTCCTTTGAACATCTCGTTATATAACTTATAAAAACTTCCCTGGATCTCTGTCTTGGGACGATTTGCTTCTTTCTCCTTCAGTTTCCTCAATAATTCTTTCAAGCTATCAGATTGTTCAATGTCCGGTTTATCATGCCCTGGAAATACTTCTTCCATAAATCTCTAACTCTTTTCACGAGCAAGTTTCTCGGCTTCTTTCAGTAATTCATCAGTGAATTCAGCAAATCCAGAATCTTTATCTTTCTTGAAATATTCTGGATACTCTTCACTGGTTATATCTTCAATTTCAACCTCCTCGAATACAGGCACATCACGATCATCAGAATGATTACCTGCTTCGTTTTCAGGTAGATTGGGAATCTGATTATCAGCCAATAGTTCTTCCAAGGTCTTCCCAACCTGTTTTGCCAAACCTTCTAAAATCTCCTTTGACATCGCCGCAGAAACTTCTCCATCCTCCAAATCTGGATCGTTATAATCCAATTCAAGCATCATGTCACTGGATTCATAGATCTCAGAAAATCTGCTAGTCATATCTATCGTCCAGACTCTATCTGTTAACATCTGGCGATACATCTTCTTATCTTCATCTGATAGCGATCTTAGCTTCTCACTCCAAAAGACCATATCACCATCAACAGATCCTCCAGGAGCTTTTGAACTGGATCCTCCTTTATCTTTTCCAAATCCTCTTTTCTCATATTTGTAGTTATCAGTATCGTCATCGTCATCATCATCATCATTATCAAAACTCGCAGAGCTGTTACCTTCACCAAAATTATCATCAGAACCATCATCGTCACCATCATCTTTCTTTTTCTTCTGAGAAGTTTTACCAGCATCATCATCTAACTCCTCATCTTCTTCCTCTTCATTATCTGATGGTTCGAAATCAACTTCTTCTTCATCTCGCTCTTTGTCTTCTTCACCAGCTTGCAGTTGAGGAGCTCTAGAGTACAAGTCTTTAATCAAGTTATCCATGTTCTTGTTACTCTCTTTCAGCTTCTTGTTCTCCTCTTTTAATGCAATGAATCTCCTAGTGTTCCTCTGTTCGTGTTTCAACAACTTCTTGTTTTCTTTGCGAAGTCGTTTAATCTCTGCTTCAAGTGCTTCCTGATTGTCATGAGATGTTTCAACAACGTCTAGCATCTTCTTGTCGTTGTTTTTCAATTGCTCAATCTCTGCTTGCTGCTGATTGATTATCTTCATCATGTCAGCTAGCTTCAGGTTCACAGCGTTCATCACATCACTATCAACTGTGACCTTTGGTGTAGAAGCTTCAGCAACAGCAGGCAACTTTCCTTTCTTAATCGTCTTTATCACTCTATCCAGTGCACTATTAAATTCATCAATAGGTAGATCAGTCTCTTTCTCAGTACCTGATGTTGTTTTCTGCTTCTTTGCAACTGGACTAGCAACCGGTGATTTTGAGCTAGATGCTGGTGGAAGTTTCTTTCCAGCAATCAGTGATTCAATTTCTCTAGCTCTCTTTTCCATAGGTTTCAATACCTTCTCCTTCTTCTTGAACTGGGGTTTCTTCTGTTTCTCCCCTTGCATTGGCGATCCAGGAAAATCTCCTGATCCCAAGCCTAAACCCTCATCAGTTTCATCTAAATGAATTGGGCTTTTAGTTCTCTGTTCCTCCACGACTTATTGAGACTGATAGACTCACCGGCCACAGTGGCCTTGGGCGTGGTGCTCTTCACTGTCTCTGCGTCAGAATCCCATCTCTCATCCACTTGCGTCTCCTCAGAATCTACAGACGCTTCATCCACCAAGTGCAATCCCTTCTTCGCCATACTCTTATGTCGTCTTGAAACTTTCTTCTTAGCTGGTTCAGCTTCTGCTTCAGTTTCTTTTTCTTTACCTTTTCTACTCTTTGCTCCTACATTCACCACTTGACACTTTCGTTTAGCGTCAGGGTCTACTGGATGTAACGGATTGTCTTCATCTGATCCACTATTAGCATGTCTCACCTTATCCTTACCTGGGTCTGCATAATCTATCCTGATCAGATGACCAAATAGATTCTTCAACGGTGATCGTTCGTTCACTGGCACACCCTTATACGCCTTCATTCTTGCCAGAGTGTTCAAATTCATATGCTCCTGAACAATAATCTGTTTTGGATCTCTCTTCAACTTCTTATATTTCAAATCAAATATCATCTGAAGAAATCGAGGATATAACAAGAATTTCCTACTCCTTATCCCTCTCACTGGTTCTAAAATATGTTCCATCAACATTCCTGAAACATTTAACGGTTTGTTCAATATCAAAGCTACCATCAATGAACTTACACTCTTTCTCATCAAATCGTATCCACCAGCTGCTGATCCAAAAACATGTATCATCACATGTCCCAAATATTTGAACTGAGGACAAAGCTTTCCTTTATGTAACGAACTGTCAGTAATGTAACACCCCAACCGATGGCGGAAACATCGGGGTGCCACGTATTGATGATTGTTCAGTAGCTCATGGAGAATAATAAGTTTCATTAATTAATTTAAGTAAATTACATACAATTGTTCTACAAGAATTCGTACATCAAATTGAATAAACTATGCACATATCTTCAAGCAATTCTTCAAGCAAGTAGGACCTGAAACATGTTAGTTGAAAATGTTTGGGTCAACAAAAGTTGGTGAGAATTACATAGGTTTTTGAGAAATAGTTGATAACAATAGTTTGTACAACACTCAGGGTTGTATGATGATAGAGTATGATACCGACATGTAGCAATGCGTCTTTGTACAACCAAACCTTGTGTCGACTGATGACTAACTCGCAAGTTAGATAAATGTTATTACTGTTATCGATCATCCTGAGTCTACGTGGGGGGATGGGTTTGTCAGACCTATAGCGCTATAATCTAAACAGGCGGCTTGATCATTGTTAATGATTGTACTGTGTCTTTTTGTTACAGTCAAATGATAGAATGATGATGTAATTGAATCACAAGTAAATATGAGTAAGTGATAGTATAAAATGTTTAAACATGTTTCACCCCAAAAAATAGTGAAAATAGAGAAAAGGGGCTATGTAAACTCACCTTGGTAAAATGTTATTCCTTGAAAAATAGTGTGTTGCCCAAATATGTCAAATATCACCCTATAATAAGGTAATAAATATGTCTAAGTCTATCAAGTCTATAGATGTATAAGTTCCTAGGGCTTCGAATTGGGAATAATTGCTTGTTTGATTAATATGAAAATTGTTTAGTAAATGAGAGAATATTAGTAAATAAATACCCAAAAATCTTTTTATGAAATTTAAATTTAGGATGATCACAATAATGTGTTTGAAGTACAAAAATAATTTTTATAAAATTATTTTCTTTAAAATAGATTTTTAAATCTATTTATTACAAATTGCCAAAATTTAACTTTAATTTTCAAAAATACAAATATTAAAGTATTATTATATTAAAAATCATATTTCTGTTCTAAATATTTAAAAATAAATTGTATAAAATTTTGGTGCAAAAATAATAAAAATTGGATTTATTATGATTTAATTACGATTAAAACTAACAAAAATTGATTAAAATATAAAATAAATAATTTTTCTGAATTAAAAATTATTTCAGTAAAGTTTAACATTGTATAAACATGGAATAATTTTTGTAGAATTTAATAAAGTTGTTTTGATATTTTAATGGATTTTTATAAATATAATAGTATAAAATTGATTTAATTATTATAAATATTAAATCAATTATTTTTAGAAAACTAAAAATTGTAAATAAATCCTTTAACTCAGATTTGAAAAATATAATTTTTTTTAGAATTTATATAAAGGTTTTGATATTTAAAAAGGAATTTAGAAGATTTAAATGTAATATATGTATTTTATTTGTTTTGTTTTTAAAAAAAAAACATGAAAATGAGTGGAAAAAGGGCGTCCCAAGCAGGAAACGAACCCGGGTAGTCATGGTTACCAGCAACAGACACAACCACTTGGCCTAGGCCTGTGGTTGTGTTTATTCTTGTTTGTTTTAAAATAAATACAGTATGATAAATTGTGATTATCCCCATTTCAAAACTTCGAACCCTAGATCCTACAATCAAACAACCCACGCATTAAGAACACGATTAATGTTAGGGTTTTTGTTGTTTGTTTGCCGACTAACAAAACCCACAAAAATAATTGGACTCACAGTGATGATTCGTGTACGATTGAGTGGTCAACCCAAAAAGTCAACTGTTTGATCGTATGATGATGCACAGACAGAATTGAAGAAGATTGAGGTTTGAGAAAAGATTGTGAGCGAGTTGTGAAGGTTCGTAGGTGATCAATTTATAGTGAGGATCAATGGGTTGGTTAATTGGAAAGTTTGACAATGTATTAAAGTCAAAACGCGTAATATCAATCAATTTAGTCAAATTGATTGCAATTGTTCGTGTAAATGATGATCATTAGGCCGGCAATCATGGTCCATTCCATCTTAAAAGAAATCACGAGTTATTAAGATTAGATTTGGTCAACAACAAAAAGAAAGAAAAGAAAAAAAAATAATTAAACCATCTGCTGCTGTTGCTGCACGTCGAAGAGAGAGAAGGGAGAGAAGAAATAGTGTATTAATATAACACGCGTGGGAAATAAAACAATAATCACGTATGGCCCAGCTGGTTCGTGCTTGTGTGTGTGTGTGTAGTGACGCCGGTTCGAGACCCGGTAAGGTTTCCCCTTTTTTTTTTTTCTTTTTGATAGAGTAGTAAGGATGGGAGGGGAGTAGTGGGCCTTGGGCCGGAATTCTGGTGGGCCGGAATATAGCTGGGCTGGCAAAAGTGTTGGGTTCAAAATGATTTAGTTTGTGGGTTTTGTTTATCCAAAACCCTTTTTTTTTACACACTAAACTTATTATTATTATTATTATTATTATTATTATTATTATTATTATTATTATTATTATTATTATTATATATATATATATATACACATATAGATATATAATTATCATTGTATAGGGGTTCAAAATATCACCAAGAATAATAGGGCTTGTCGTTTTAATCCGTAACGTATAAATAGTTAAATGCGAAATGTTACAGTCTCCCCTACTTTTAGGAACTTCGTCCCGAAGTTAAGGGAAAACCAGGGTTACAATTGGCCAACTACCGAAAACCTTGATAAAATTTCACACTACCTTAACGTACCTGTAAATTCATGATTACGTTCCGGACCGTAATTACCAATTTACCTTACATTAGGGTTTTGCGTCCTTTTATGACTTTACCGATTGTTAAGCAGGTCTGATAGTCTCCGCCAGTCGTTCAGGTGGTAGGGCCTCTCCCGACTGTTGGAATGACATGATGACCTCTACCAGTCGTTAAGCTGGTTGTTTGGTAGTTAACTAATTGTTGTACAAGCAAGTATGATTATAGATGTAGCAATTAGTTCACATTCAGACAAACATGCACACAGATGTTATGATAATACTTGAATTTATTATTTGAATCAAAAGTGCAATACATGGAATTAAAGAGAAAGTAGACATTATTCAAATGGTAGGGCTATCTGTTAAGTAGCTGGGGGGTCTTGATCTCTGTTCAATTTAGGGCATCGGTTACGGAAGTGATTTGGGTCTCCACATTCATAGCATTGACCATAGTTGTATTGATTAAGGTTAGCAGCTTGAGCAGGGTTGGTGGGTTGGTTGGCATTTGGATTTGGGGTCTCACGACAAGTGTTGACCAGATGGCCATACCTTCCACAATTGGTGCACAAGCGACACGCTGAAGCAGTGGGATGATGTCGGTTGCACGTATTACATAAAGGATGGTTTCCTGTATAAGGTTTCTTGTTGGGAGCTTGTGGGGTGAGGTTTGCATCAGGATCCCTGGTCTTACGCTTCTGGTTCTCAGTGGTTACCGCGGCTACAATACTTGTTTTATTGCCTTTCCGAACTAAGGTCCCGTTCTTTACGTGATTATCAGTTAAGGTAGCTGCTAACCGTTTGGCTTCCTCCAAGGTGGCAGGATTCCTTCCCCACACCGTATCCTGGATTTGCATGGGCAGACCACCGATGTACTTCTCGATGGCTACCGGCAGGGGAGTGACTTTGTGGGGTAACAATAAGCTAAGCTCGTGAAAGCGGGTATTGTAGGCAAGGTTTTCCCACTATCCTGAGCTAAGGTGTGAAACTCATCCTCAAGCTTTTTAACTTCATTGCGAGGACAGAACTCCTCTTTCATGATCTCTTTGACTTGGTCCCATGTCATAGCAAGAGCAACCTCGGCCCACGAGTACGCTTTTCTTCATTCCACCATGTGAGTGCTCGTCTATGGAGAACACTCATGGCGTAACGAACCTTGAAGTTGTTGGGGCACTCACTGTTGATGAAGGTATTTTCAATACCCTCAAACCATTGGAGAAGTCCAGTAGCTCCTTCTTCACCGTTGAACTTTGGAGGGTTACAAGAGTTGAAATGCTTAAGGGTACAAGCTTGGGGTCCATTACCATTGCCATTGCCATTCCCGTTCCCGTTGTGACCATTCCCGTGGCCGTTCAATTGGATGACCTGAGCAAGTAAATTGGGAACCAGAGTTGCGATTTGCTGCACCATTTGTTGAGAAATGATCGCAGCCAGTTGAGCATCGACCCCATTGTTGTTGTGACCAGGACCTTGGTCATGACCATGGTTGTCACTACCTTCATCGTGGTTCTCACCAGTGCTGTTGCGAGTGCTGCGACGAGGAGGCATGATCTGTAATAGACACAATGAAATGAATGAGAGTTTATATAAGGAATGTAATCATTTATTCATTAATTAAAACGAATAAACGAAAACGTTGACTTATCAAAGATTCTCAATTCTAATAACATATGAAGACATGCTTTAGCCTATAAGTGAACACTCATCCCGAGAATTCCCAGGTAGGCATCCGGGTCCCTCGTCTGATTGGGATATATGCGCAATGCCAGCCTAGACAGAAGACTCAGAATACAGGCGTTCACCCTTCCAGATTGCACGTGTTCGTTATTAAAATCTAGAACTTTGACGAGATCTCAAGGTGGTTCAGGTTAAACCTGAGGATTTCGCCTTATTAGTCTAAGAGTGAATCCAGTGATGGAGAGCAACCTTCTTGTAGGGATGAAAGTAGGGATATGAAGTAGGAGGGAGATAGAGAATAGCAAACAAAAGAAGCAAGTACTGGTTAAATCCTATGGTTATAGACTAGATTATTTCTCTAATAACCTAATTCCCTATAACCATGGCTTTGATACCAATCTGTAACACCCCAACCGATGGCGGAAACATCGGGGTGCCACGTATTGATGATTGTTCAGTAGCTCATGGAGAATAATAAGTTTCATTAATTAATTTAAGTAAATTACATACAATTGTTCTACAAGAATTCGTACATCAAATTGAATAAACTATGCACATATCTTCAAGCAATTCTTCAAGCAAGTAGGACCTGAAACATGTTAAGTTGAAAATGTTTGGGTCAACAAAAGTTGGTGAGAATTACATAGGTTTTTGAGAAATAGTTGATAACAATAGTTTGTACAACACTCAGGGTTGTATGATGATAGAGTATGATACCGACATGTAGCAATGCGTCTTTGTACAACCAAACCTTGTGTCGACTGATGACTAACTCGCAAGTTAGATAAATGTTATTACTGTTATCGATCATCCCTGAGTCTACGTGGGGGGATGGGTTTGTCAGACCTATAGCGCTATAATCTAAACAGGCGGCTTGATCATTGTTAATGATTGTACTGTGTCTTTTTGTTACAGTCAAATGATAGAATGATGATGTAATTGAATCACAAGTAAATATGAGTAAGTGATAGTATAAAATGTTTAAACATGTTTCACCCCAAAAATAGTGAAAATAGAGAAAAGGGGCTATGTAAACTCACCTTGGTAAAATGTTATTCCTTGAAAAATAGTGTGTTGCCCAAATATGTCAAATATCACCCTATAATAAGGTAATAAATATGTCTAAGTCTATCAAGTCTATAGATGTATAAGTTCCTAGGGCTTCGAATTGGGAATAATTGCTTGTTTGATTAATATGAAAATTGTTTAGTAAATGAGAGAATATTAGTAAATAAATACCCAAAAATCTTTTTATGAAATTTAAATTTAGGATGATCACAATAATGTGTTTGAAGTACAAAAATAATTTTTATAAAATTATTTTCTTTAAAATAGATTTTTAAATCTATTTATTACAAATTGCCAAAATTTAACTTTAATTTTCAAAAATACAAATATTAAAGTATTATTATATTAAAAATCATATTTCTGTTCTAAATATTTAAAAATAAATTGTATAAAATTTTGGTGCAAAAATAATAAAAATTGGATTTATTATGATTTAATTACGATTAAAACTAACAAAAATTGATTAAAAATATAAAATAAATGATTTTTCTGAATTAAAAAATTATTTCAGTAAAGTTTAACATTGTATAAACATGGAATAATTTTTGTAGAATTTAATAAAGTTGTTTTGATATTTTAATGGATTTTTATAAATATAATAGTATAAAATTGATTTAATTATTATAAATATTAAATCAATTATTTTTAGAAAACTAAAAATTGTAAATAAATCCTTTAACTCAGATTTGAAAAATATAATTTTTTTTTAGAATTTATATAAAGGTTTTGATATTTAAAAAGGAATTTAGAAGATTTAAATGTAATATATGTATTTTATTTGTTTTGTTTTTAAAAAAAAAACATGAAAATGAGTGGAAAAAAGGGCGTCCCAAGCAGGAACGAACCCGGGTAGTCATGGTTACCAGCAACAGACACAACCACTTGGCCTAGGCCTGTGGTTGTGTTTATTCTTGTTTGTTTTAAAATAAATACAGTATGATAAATTGTGATTATCCCCATTTCAAAACTTCGAACCCTAGATCCTACAATCAAACAAACCCACGCATTAAGAACACGATTAATGTTAGGGTTTTTGTTGTTTGTTTGCCGACTAACAAACCCACAAAAATAATTGGACTCACAGTGATGATTCGTGTACGATTGAGTGGTCAACCCAAAAAGTCAACTGTTTGATCGTATGATGATGCACAGACAGAATTGAAGAAGATTGAGGTTTGAGAAAAGATTGTGAGCGAGTTGTGAAGGTTCGTAGGTGATCAATTTATAGTGAGGATCAGTGGGTTGGTTAATTGGAAAGTTTGACAATGTATTAAAGTCAAAACGCGTAATATCAATCAATTTAGTCAAATTGATTGCAATTGTTCGTGTAAATGATGATCATTAGGCCGGCAATCATGGTCCATTCCATCTTAAAAGAAATCACGAGTTATTAAGATTAGATTTGGTCAACAACAAAAAGAAAGAAAAGAAAAAAAAAATAATTAAACCATCTGCTGCTGTTGCTGCACGTCGAAGAGAGAGAAGGGGAGAGAAGAAATAGTGTATTAATATAACACGCGTGGAAATAAAACAATAATCACGTATGGCCCAGCTGGTTCGTGCTTGTGTGTGTGTGTAGTGACGCCGGTTCGAGACCCGGCAAGGTTTCCCCTTTTTTTTTTTTTTCTTTTTGATAGAGTAGTAAGGATGGGAGGGGAGTAGTGGGCCTTGGGCCGGAATTCTGGTGGGCCGGAATATAGCTGGGCTGGCATAAGTGTTGGGTTCAAAATGATTTAGTTTGTGGGTTTTGTTTATCCAAAACCCTTTTTTTTACACACTAAACTTATTATTATTATTATTATTATTATTATTATTATTATTATTATTATTATTATTATTATATATACACATATAGATATATAATTATCATTGTATAGGGGTTCAAAATATCACCAAGAATAATAGGGCTTGTCGTTTTAATCCGTAACGTATAAATAGTTAAATGCGAAATGTTACAAGTAATAGGTCCGTTGTACTTCATTCTAAGAAAGCATTTTCGTTGTTCAGTCCATGTCAACTCTCTGGGATCCGTCTTCTCATCATCTAGCTTCAACGCCTCTCTGATATCGTTCTCAGAAATGATCACTAGCTCCCCCTGAATCTTACTAACAAGTGACGATTCATTATCCCAGAAGTCCATCTTAGCATTAGCCCAAAACTCTTGATGGTGATCACGGTAAATAATGGCTGGCGTAGCAATCGCATCTATCACTCTACTCCTCTTCAAGAATTCTATGATCCCGGAAAACTCAGTGTGTTTCTTCACATCGCCTAAATATGCACAGCAATTATGTGCAGATTCAAACGGTAGATCGACAATCTTTTCTTCTCAGCTGCCTTAGAAGATGATCCAGCAGGAACACTCGCACTTTCCTGTTCAGACATTGCAAAGCTGCAAAACAAATCAAAACAAACATGTTAAAAACGGATAAAAAAAAACTTGAAAAATTTTTGGTTTTCAAAATCCTACATTCGACCAATTCGTTGGTGCAAATGAGAGATTCTAGGTACGAAGGTGAAGTAATAACGGTTCGAATGTAAAAGATTTTGAAAAAATTTCTTCATTCGACCATTTATTCTTCTTTCGTCCAAATAAACAATCTCCTTCGCCCAAACTGTCACATTCGACCGTTTGTTAAGGGGCGAAGGAAGACTGTTCATCTTCCTCAGATTTCAAAGTCTGATTTTGAATGTTTTTAAACCGCCATTTTGATTTGGATAGCATCTAAACTAACCGATATAGCTTTTCCAATTATCAATTTTAACAATTATACATTGATTAAGTGTTTTAAATCAAAAACTTGGGTTCATAAGGTTTAAACAATTGATTATACGATCTGATGATGTTTAACCCTATGTTTTTGGATAATCTCCCCCTAAAACAGTTAATCAATGAATCATAATCAAAAACAAGTCCTATTATCATAGTTGAATCCATGCTTTGAGGCAGTTAGGGCTCGAACTGAAAACCAATGATTAATCATTCAAAACATGATGATAACCTGTAAAAGATGGTGCAAAATGATCAGTAGATTCAGACGAACACAATGAAACAATCTAAATAACACGAGCAACAAGTGGACTTTATCACAGAAAATTTGAAAAATTTTGAAATGGGGTCGAAAGAGCAGACATTGGGTTATATAGGCTCCACATTCGACCGTCACTACAAGAAAAAGTGACTATTAGAGACTAAATTTTCAAAGACTGGTATATCAGTCTCAAATGCGTAACATCTAGGACTGGTGTATCAGTTACTAGTGATATTAGGGACTGATGTTTATGTGAGTTATATTAGGGACTGATAATGAGTCGCTAATGTTTTGGCACCTTATTTTAGACTAAATGTTAGTTACAAATATGCTTGTGCAATAAAGGGTTTCGGAGGGAAGCTTATTGGTTACTGAATTTCAGTCCTAGATACGTTCCTCAATAACGAAAAAAATGATGTATTTTTATGGGTGACTGATATTTGGTCTCTAATAAAAAGGGTACACATTAGATACTGAAAATTAGTCCTTAATCTCATATGACATATCTAATTAGGGGCGAATATTTAAGTTTGAACGTCATTAATATAGGAAAGCTACAAGGACTGTTTTTTAGTCAACAATTATTTAGCGTAAATTCCTACCATTTCAAGGAAAGTATTAGAGACCGAAATTCGGTCTTAAAGACCTGACTCAGAGCTGATATTTGGTTTTTGAAAAGTTTTGTAATGAAATACATTATGACTAATATTAGGACACCAATAGCATATACATATTCTACTAATTCAAGGATATATATTAGATAATGAAAACTAGTCTAACAATTTCGGTAAGACACCTTATTAGAGACTAATAATTAGTCCCAGTTGTCTTTCATATATAAGATGAATAAAGACTGAAATTAAGTCTCCTATACTTCATCATCAATTCAACTCTAATTAATCAATTAGTGTATCAAATTTTATTTGTCAATAGTGTTGAAGAAATATATTATCTTTTGTCGTAAAAATTACTAACGGGTTCCACCTATATTAATATTCTTTTTATTTTACATATAATACTTATAAATTTATACATTTTTAGAAAATACGTTAATGCTTTATTTATTTTCTATAAATTTTCAATCTGTATTTATGATTTTAGTAGTTTCCCTCTAAAAAAATTACTAATAGTTATTCCTACTTACTATTTAAACCTTCTACATACTTTTTTATCTTCTCAATTTTTTCTCCAAAACTCTTGAAATACTATTAATTTAACATATACGACACATTAAATTTTATTACTTATGTAAAAATTCAAATTATTATTAGCTCTAATATTATTTGTTTTCAACAACAATTATTATTAGATGGGTCAATGCAAAATATATAATTTTTTATGTCGTCATGATAACTCCGATGTGTCGTTATAACCAATTTACGTGTATCGTTATAATGAACATTTGTTTAAATTAAAAATGCCAATGTTTGATTTTATTACATATATGTTTAAAATGCAATGAAAAATATACAAGTTATTGGAGTTTAAAAAGGTTAGTGATAATATATTTAAAAGAAAGAACCAACCATGGATAACTTTGGTAAATATTGTTCAACGATAGTCGATTAGGATCAAGATTGGTATGTTTGGGTTGATGATAGTTATGGCTATATTGGTCAATTAAGTTTAGTTATTGACAATACTAGTTAACTAGGGTAACTAGGGTTAATATGAGTCAATGTTAGCAAATTAGGGTCAAGGTAATGAAATGGATCATTATTATTTCATGTTTTGTTTGGTTGTCATGTGGGAATAAAACAAAATATTACTTTGTGTTGTTGGATAGACATGAAAATAAGAAAGAATAAAGTCGGTGGTGAGTGGCCATGGTGGGTGGTGGTCGGTGGCGCTGATGGTGGGTGGTGATATGTGGTGGTAGCGGTGGTGGTGGGTGGCGGCGGCGGTGGCGACGGTGGAAGGTGGACATGGATGGCTGTGATGGTGGGTGGCGACCAATGGTGGTGGGTGGCGGTGGTTAGTGGTGGTGATGGTACGTGGTGGTGTGTGGCGGTGTGTGGGGATAGCGTGGTGGTGGGTGGTGGCGATGATGGTGGTAGGTGGTGGCAACGGTGGTGATGGGTAGAGATGGATGACGGTGATGGTGGGTAGGTGATGATGATGGTGAGTAGTGGCAGTGGTGGGTGGAGGCGGCGGCAGCAATGGTGGTTGGTGGTAGGTAGCAGCAGTAATGGTGAGTAAAGTAAATTGTGGTGAGTGACTGGTGGCAGGCGGTGGACGCGGCGGTCGGTGGGTGGGTGACGGTGGTGGGCAGCGTTGGGTGGTGTTGGATGGCGGCAGTGCTGGGTAAGTGAAGGTAGTGGGTGGCGGTGGTTGGTGGTGGCGACGACGGTGGTTGGTGGTGACAATGATGGTGGTGGGTGGTGGGCTATGGTGTTGTTAGTTAAGGGTAAATGGGGGATGGAATGAAAAAAAAATGGGGGTGGATGAAATGGAATGCCATGTGGAATAGGTGATTCTATTCCTTTAACCAACCAAACACACTATTTTTCATTACCCGTAATGATCCATTCCATTCTCCCTTCATTCCATCATACCAAACGCTACCATAGTCTATTAAGACATATACGATAAGCTATTGTGCCTTACGAAATAATATGATACACCGAAACACGCGTATGTGGTTCAACATTTTCACCTATATTTTCCCATGTTTTAACGGGTGCATTGTGTTTAAACGTTTCAGTTTAATTTTTGTTCATTAACATATATGCATGGTTCAATGTTTTTATATATACCTTTTGTTTATTTCTTTTGTTTTATTAAATTTTTTGATGTTGGTGATCGCTGACAACAGTGTGACATTAAAGTTACTTGACATGGTTACACTCCCCCGCTGCATTGCGAGGGTGCTTAATACTAGTTTAGTTAAACAACAGGTTTTGTTACAAGGGTTACAATTGTAAAACGAAAATAAATTTTAAATATTTAAATTTTAATTTCATATGAATATATGATTTCAATTTATCTGATTTTCTAATTAACCTTTTCATTTCCCTCCTAATATAAATTAACATAACAATTTCCCTTTAATAAATTAAATTTTCCCTATTGAAATTTCAATCATCCCGCTTCTTTAAAATTTCGTATTCCCGCTTGATTACAACCACATCTCTAAAACTCTCCCCCACAAATCCATCTCCTTCTAGTGCATCGTATCAATCCCTCAAACCTAACCGAAGTAGTGGTCTGCCATCGCAACACCACAACTTATCTGCCACAACTGCTTCTCACCATTCGACTGGACCAATCAACGAGTTGTTTGTCGCATCATCTAGCTTCTTCTTGCCCAAAATTCTTCATTGTCAAACCTCGCAATGAACCGTACCGTATCGTTGATCTGTTGTTGATTCATCGACCAGGTAAACAAAGAGGGTGTTTGGGATTGAGTTTGGAGATGCAAAAGTGCTTTTTGTCAAAAGTGCTTATTGGCTTATGACTTTTTAAAAAGGAGTTTTAAAAAAAGTGTTTGGATTAGCTTTTGGGATTACAAACGTCAAAAAGTCAATAAATTGTTGTTTTTTAAGTGTTTCGCTTAATTTATTGTGAATATTGGTTGTATGGGTGGTGTTGGATCAGTATTGCTCTTTTGTATGAACTTGCTAGTGAACACTTAGGTGTTTAGCAAGTTCTTGATCAGTGATAGCACAGCGGAATGCTATGAGTTTAAAGCTACACTTATCAACAAGAGTTATTACTCCCCTTGGATTCAAGAACTAATAAATGATAAGTATTTATTGAGAATCTAAGTATTGAATGAGAATGAAACACTTAGACAGATTCTCAATAAATATGAAATGGAAATAACAATAATATGTGTTGAAGGATTTCTGTATTAAAATCAATGTCTAAAACAGAGGGATGAAACCTTCTATTTATAGACTTTATAAATACATGAACCTTGCCAAAAAGCAAGTTCAGAAACAAGTTGCAACAAGTTGCAGTCTTGGAACTTGTACATAAAGCAAAAGTAATACTAAAGTAATAAACTGCTGATACAAAAAGGCGGTGGAAAAGATCTTCACATAAGTACTGATGAATGACAAACTACTGATGAGTAGTTTGTCTTCAGTAGTTCTTCAGTAGAAGTGTCTGGTTTGAACTTCAGAACTTCTGATGACTTCTCTTTTTCAGCACTTGTGGAATCTCTTCTTCAGCAGTTTGATCCTTCTTCTTCAGTAGTTCTATACTTAGATTATTTGACAGAATTGAATTAGACTAAGGTTTGCAAAAGTGGTTTCACCAATCCTTTTTGTCCTAACAATCTCCCCCTGGATTGATGAAGCCAAAACCTTACTAATTCCTTATTGTTCTTTTCTGTCCTTCACAATTTTCCATATTCCTTTGAACATGGAATTCTTCAGCTGGTTTAGCTGTTCATCAGTAAGAGACCCTTTCTGTGGTTCTAGATGTTTGAATTGTAAGCAGGTCTTTAGTTGATAGCATCTTCAGATCATTCATCGACCTATAGGCTCTGCTTGTCTGATCTCTTCTTGTCACAAGTACTGAGTTGTTATCAGTAAAGGACCATCTGATGATTGGTACTTTAGACTTGTCAAAATCTAAAGTGTAGGGAACCATGGTGGTACCCTGGGTTTCTCCTGATTGTTGGATGTTTTCAACTTCAGTGACTCTCAGGTGGGATTCACTTCCTTGTTGTTGTTGCATCACATTAGGTAGTTGAAAGGTTGGTAAATGATGTTCAGTAACTACCTTAGTGTGCAGTTTGTCTTTGATGGTTTTCTGAATTTGATAGGCAATGGTGGAAGGATCCCTGAATTGTGTGATCAGAGGTTTTTCTTCTATGTCAAAGTCAGAATGGACTACTGTACTACCTTCTAGTAGTACCATTCTGAAATCAGTCTTCACATTTTCCTCTGATTTCTTCTTTTGAGTAGCTGGTCTTCTTTGAACACCAGAAGTTCTAACTACTGAAGTTGATACTTCAGCAGTTTGAAACTTCTCTGGATTTGCAGCCCTTGCAGCCTTATATTTTCTATAAGTGTCCACTAATATTTCTTCTTTCCATTTGGACACAGAGGCTTTTGAACCATAACCATTTGCTACTAACTCTTCTATCATCTGAGCTCTCTTGGCTTTTGTATCTCTACTTGTTGCAAGTTTGTCTGCAATAAGTTGAGCTCTTCTTGTTAGCTCTTCCATGGAGAGTCTCTTTAATGTGTTGGCTTTAATCTTGCTGTTCTTAGTAATGAAAGACATCAGTTGATGTCTTTTATCTTCCTCAGCAATCTTGTCTAGGCTAGTCTGCCTTTGGAGTTCAGCTTCATAAGCCTGTAGCTTTTCATCAGGCTTAAGTCTAAGTCATCCCTTTCTTCCAGTGTTTTCCAAATCTGATCTTCTCTGGCTTTCTTTTGGGCTGCCACTAAACTCTTCTCAAGAAGTTATGCTGATTGAGAGATTGGAGAAGGGTTTAGTACAGTCATAGTGGTAATAGGCTAGGAGGAACAGAAGTTGGTTGAATAGGTTCAGTTGATCTGGAAGGCTCAGCAGTTTGAGTTTTGGAAGTGTTAACCTCTGATGGGTTGACAACAACTGAAGGTTTGTCAACTACTGAAGGATTGTCTTCAGTACTTTCTGATTCTTCATCAGAAGTTTGTCCATCAGAGGTTTCTTCATTGTGCCCTTGGGATTCATCAGACTTTTCAGCATTTTCTACTTCTTGAATAGAGACACCAAATTGTTGGGCCAGTTTTTCTTTCCTGGCTTGATCTCTTTGATCTCTTTCTAGGATAGCCACTCTTGCCTTTCTCCTAGCTTCAAGTGTATCCATAGGTTCCTTAATTTTCTCCCCCTTTTTGGCTTCATCAGTTTTTGAAGTTGAAGCTTAGGAGAACTGACCTGTAAGAGTAGCAATCTGTTTGCTGTTGTAGTCAATCTTGTTGGACAGATCATTCATCTTTGTCTGTATCACTCCAAATTAGTTCTTCATGGACAGCTCCAAGTTAGCTGTGTATGTTTGGAAGTGATTCTTGCTGAGGGTGTTCATCATGTGGTATAAGGGACCATCTGGGCTGCATAGCTGGTTCATGTCTATGCTTGTTTGCCCAGGGAATTGGGTAGGCATTTGTAGTGAGGGGTGTGTTTTTGGTTGATCTTCTTGTTGTACAGAAGATGCCACTCTAGGGGAATCAGGGATTGAGTGGGCTTTAACCTGATCTGGTGTGACTAGCTTCTTGAGCTTAGATACACCAGGTGCAGGACCTTCACTTGTAGCCGTCAATTCAGTAGTTTGGTGTTTTGAAACATCATCCATGTCAATGGAATCATCTGAATTCCTGATTACATCCTCAATGAGGACTGTATCAGTTACATAATGAGCTGAGCCCAACTCAGTTGTCTCATGTACCTCTATTTCTTGGTTTAGAGGATTTCCTACCTCAGGCATTAAGCCTTCATCAGTAGTTGCCACAGTTGAGGTCTTAGCTATGTTACTTCTATCCTCAGGTCCACCACTGGGTGGTAAATGAGTAGTAGCAGCCTCAAAAGTACCAAGAGTTTCTAAGTTTGGGCTTAGAGACCCTGGTTCATCCTCATCACTTTGGTTAGGGCTTTGAGTGTCCACATCCATGTCAAATTCTGAGGTTATGTCCCCTGTTTGATGTGGTTGTTGGGGACTGACATGTGTAGATGGGACTTTCTCTTTTAGCCCAGAGAGAAGTTTGGCTATTTCAATATCTGGTTCAGAAAGTTGGGGTGCTGGTTCAGTAGTTTGGGCAGTGGGTTCAACAGTTTCAAAAGAAGCATCAATAGGAATAGTTTTCTTAAGTCTTTTTCTTTTGAAAAGAATTGTGATTGGTGCTCTTGGTGGGGTTTGAGATGAATGAGACTGAGAGGATGTTTCAGTCACATCTTTAAGAAGTGCAGATTGCACAATAGTTTGTTCAGGCATCTCAACCTCCTGAACAGCTTTTCTTTTAGGTTTGGTGGGTTTTTGTTTTTGTACCTTGGGTTTCTTGTCCTTTGGTGGAGTAGGTTTGGAAGATGAGGGTTCCATGGGGACTGGTTCTGGTTCCCCTTGGTCATCTTCTGGCCAGGCAGCCTGTTTGTTGTGCCTTGAGTATGCTTGTGAGGTTAAGGGTTTTAAAATTTCAGTTTTACCCACAAGCACCTCATCACCCAGTTCTTTTATTATGCATTGCATAATGAACCTTGGATATAACAAAAACTTCTTTTAAGTGTTATTGTGATGTAACACCAACTCATTAAAGAAAAGTTTTGATGCCCTGAAATTTGTTTCATTCACAATGGAATGAAAAATTGGTTGAAAGGTTGAGGGCATCTGGTCATAAGACCCTGTTTTAGGACTCAAACACATAATTATATAATGAAACAAAAGTTTGTATTTTGGTTCAAAATACTTTTTAAAGATGGTAGCTTGTGAAAGAGTACATTGATTACCACATTCAGTCATGGTTAGGTGGATTGCAGAGTTGTCAAACTTTTCAGGGGCATTTACATCATTCAACCCCAGTCTGTCTGCAAGTATGGCGGTGTGATGGCCATTTGTCTCCCTTTAATTGTTGAGTTGAGAGAGATAACTTCATCATCCACCATTACTGTCTCAGCATTAGCCCAAAACTCATTGAGAGTTTCAGGTTGTATTGGTGGGTCTATTGTGAGAGCAGTGAAATATTGGGATTTGACGACGAGATCAATGATCTCATCGTATTGGGACCAGCCTTCTTGTTTTTCTAAGTAGGCTCTGAGATTGTTTCACTGTTTAAGAACTAAAGCCATGTGGTTTGTGTGTGTATGAATCGAACAGTGTTTTTGCAGGTTCAGGGTTTGAGAGCTTTCTTGTGAGAGAAGGAGGGAATTTTTGTTTTTGAATGGATAAGTGTTGATAAAGATATTTATCAGAAGTTTTAAACCGCTTAGAACTTCTTTATTAGAAGTTTTAAACCGCCTAGGTCAAACTTCTGATGTGGGAAAAGTCTGATTTGCCCTTTTTGACTAAACTGCTGATGAAGAATTATTTTCATCAGTAGTTCCCACTTTCTCTTCAGTAGTTTTGAACAGCTGATGAGAAATATTTTATAAATACTTTATTCATAACTTCTGAAGGTTGTTTTATCAGAAGTTAATCACTTTTCAGAAAATATCCCCATACTGATGTTTTGTTCATCAGTAGTTTCTCTCTTGTTTGTTTTTCAGAAGTTTTTCAATTTTTGAAAACAGATGTAAGTGAAAAATAAGAAAATTTGTGCAGAAAAGTAAAGAGAAACACTTACAAATTTAGCATCCCTAGCATGGATACTAACTTCTGAAATGTTGATGTGTCAAGGGGTTTAGTGAATATGTCAGCTATTTGATTAGTTGTTGCTACATGTTTCACTTCAATCTTGCCTTTTTCATAGCAATCTCTTATGAAATGATACCTGATTTCAATGTGTTTAGTCATTGAAAACTGAACAGGATTTTGAATGATGCTAATGGCAGATTTGCTGTCTACAAGCAATGGTGTCTTGGTCTCTTTGATTCCATAATCAAGAAGTTGATATTGGAGCCATTGTATCTGTGATGTACAACTTGCAGCTGCAATGTATTCAGCTTCAGCAGTTGAAGTTGCAACAGATGTTTGTTTCTTTGATTGCCAAGACACTAGACAGTTTCCTAAGAATTGACAACCACCAGATGTTGATTTTCTTGACATTTTACACCCTCCATAGTCACTATCTGAAAAAGCTGATAACTTGGTATTGCTTGAAGCAGGATACCAAATTCCAAGTGTTAGAGTTCCTTTCAGATATCTGAAGATTCTTTTGACTGCAATAAGGTGTGATTCCCTAGGAGCTGATTGATATCTAGCACAGACACATGTTGAAAACATAATATCTGGTCTAGAAGCAGTTAGATATAAAAGGGAACCTATCATACATCTATACATGGTTTGATCAACCTGTTTTCCTTGATCATCTGGTTCAACTTGTGTGGTTGGTGTCATGGGAGTGGAACATGATTTACAGTCTTGTAAAGAGAATTTGTTTAATAATTCTTTAACATATTTTGATTGATGTATAAAAGTTCCATTTGATTGTTGTTTAATCTGCAGTCCCAGAAAGTACTGCAGTTCTCCCATTGTACTCATCTCAAATTTTGATTGCATGAGTTTCTTAAATTCATCACACTATTTTGTGTTTGTTGAACCAAAAATGATATCATCAACATATATTTGAACAAGTAAGACATGATTTCCAACATGTTTTATGAAAAGAGTTTTATCAATGGCACCTCTTGTGAAGTTATTTTTTAGTAAAAAGGTTGAAAGTGTGTCATACCAGTCTCTTGGAGCCTGTTTGAGCCCATAAAGAGCTTTGTCTAGTTTGTACACCCACTTAGGATGAGAAGGATCCTCAAACCCAGGTGGCTGACAAACATACACTTCCTCTTTTATCTTTCCATACAAAAATGCACTCTTAACATCCATTTGATAAACTTTTATTTTGTTGGAAATGGCATAGGCCAGAAATAACCTGATGGCTTCAAGCCTTGCAACTGGAGCAAAGGATTCATCATAGTCAATTCCTTCTTCTTGAGAGTAACCTTGTACTACCAGTCTTGCCTTGTTCTTTATTATAATACCAGCTTCATCTTGTTTGTTCCTGAAAACCCATCTTGTGCCAATTGGTTGCTTGTTTGGTGGTAAGGGACAGATTTCCCAAACCTGTTGCTTGTTGAATTGAAGCAATTCATCTTACATTGCCTGCACCCAATTGTTGTCTTTGAGGGCTTCCTGGTACTTCTTTGGTTCCAACTGTGAAATAAATGCTGAGAAGAGACAAAAGTTGAAAAGCTGGTTTCTTGTAAGAACACCTGATGCAATATCACCCATGATTTGATCAAGTGGATGGTCTTTGTGTTCGATCAGTTTTTGTAAACCACTGACAGGTGTTGGTGGCTCATGTTCTTCAAACAAACTACTGAGGTCTATTATATCTGGTTCAGCAGTTTCAGTGTCTTAAGTAGTTGCAGGTGCTGAAGCAGATGTTTGAGTTTGTCCCTTAGTATTTGTTGAATCAGAAGTTTGTAAAACTTCTGATGGTTTTGAAGTTGACTTAATGACTGTTTGAGGAGTCCATGGTGCTGGATCCTCATCATCAAACCTTTGATCACCATAATAAGTAGGTTTGGATGAAGTGACAGTCTTTTCAGGTCCAAAGTGGAAGCTGTCAAGGTCAAAAAGTTCAGCAGGATGTGCTGGAATGAGAGTGTGTTTTGACTCATTGAACTTGACATTCAGTGTTTTTTTACTATCCTGGTTCTTGAGTTAAAAACCTTGTAGACTTTTCTAGTTGAAGAATAACCAAGAAAGTAACCTGAATCAACTTTGGCAGCAAACTTTGAAATAGATTCCTTGATGTTCAAGATGAAACATTGACACCCAAAAGCCCTGAAAAAGGAGATAAGGGGCTTCATGCCATGAAGAACTTCATAGGCAGTCTTTGAATGTCTCTTGACAATAAGAACTCTATTTTGAACATAACATGATGTGTTAACTGCTTCTGCCCAAAAGTATAATGGTAGGCCAGAATCAGCTAACATTGTTCTTGCTCCTTCTATTAAAGTTTTGTTCTTCCTTTCTACCACACCATTTTGTTCAGGAGTTCTGGGAACACTGAATTGTCTAATAATCCCTTTAGACAAACAGAATTCATCCAGAGTTTTGTTCCTGAACTCTGTCCCATTATCACTTCTAATGGTTTTGACAGGTAGAGAGTATTGCTTCTCTACTTGTAGAATGAAGAACTTGATGATTTCAGCAGCCTCATCCTTGGAAAATAAGAAGAATACCCATGTAAATCTTGAGTAGTCATCAATGATGACTAAGCAGTACTTCTTTTTACCAAGGCTCATGATTTTTACAGGCCCAAATAAGTCCATATGGAGTAGTTGAAGACATGCAGTTGTTTTTTATTCTTCAATAGACTTATAGGAGGACTTATGCTGCTTTCCCTTTAAACAGGATACACAGTGTTCTTGACACTGGTATACTTTTAAGGGTAGACCTCTGACCAAGCCCATTTTTGTGACTTTATTTATGGTTTTAAAGTTCACATGACCAAGTCTCCTGTGCCAAAGATCAGTTTCTGAAGTTGATGCCTTTGAGAAGAAACAGGCAGTGTTGTTCAGTACTTTGTCTTTTTCAATGTCCACTACATAGACATTGCCACATCTTTTGGCTATTAACAAAGTATGATCTTCAATAATCTTCTCTATCAACTTTCTGGCCTTCTGGTGATAAGATCTTGCATGCTGTCTTTGTGAAAAAGGAAGAATATCCTTTATCACACATTTGTGACACACTCAGCAAGTTGTACTCAAGGTTTTCAACCAGATTGACCTTGTCAAACTGTATTTTGCCAGAGGAGACATTGCCATGTCCTAGCACATATCCCTTAGCATTGTTCCCAAAGGATACAGATCCATCTCTTTGACTGATAAAATTGTTTATCAGGTATCTGCATCCTGTCATGTGCATTGAGCCTCCACTGTCTACATACCAAATGCTATTTAAGCCTCTGGAAACTCTCTGCACAAGATAGAAAATCAGTTAGATTTAGGAACCCAAGCTAGTTTGGCTTTGGGTTTGCTCTTGAGAACATTTACAGTTTGTTCTTGACCAAGTTGAGAAATCCATGTCTTTTTGGCAATGGATTTTTCATTAAGAACAATGGTGGTATCCTTTTGAGGACCACCATCAACTTTGGTCATCAGTAGTTGTACCAAGTTTATAAGATCTTTAATCTCAGCAGTTTGTGAAACTGCTAATGATTCAGGTCTAACTACTAAAAGAGAATTTTGAGAAAAAGATCTTTGTTGAGATTTTGTCTTTTTCTGAGAAAAGGTGTTTGCTGGTTGTTGTCTCTTGGGAGAAAAAGTTTTTACAAATCATTTTTGATTTGTTTTCCCACAACCAGTTGTTGATTTTTCTTGTTGAACTGAAAACCTTTTCTATATCTGCAAAATTCTGTCTTGTGGTTGAACAGACCACAGATTTCACATTCTTTTGTCTTTTCTTTCAAAGACAAGTTTCTGACTGTGTTGATTGGTTTTAGGTCATCAGTAGTTTTCAGGTTCTCAACTCCTGATGTAGTTGAAACTACTGATGGCTTAAAGTCATAATTAATCAGTACTTCTGAAGAACTTTCTTTGTGAGTTTTTAGAAAGTTCTCATGGAAAGATGTGCATTTTTCCTCTTCAGAAGTTTCACCTGAAACAATTTTTCTCCCATCTTCAGTAGTTTGGGGGAAAAATCTGTTGGTGTTTTAGTGTGATTGTACCCTATGCCAAACCTAACATTTGAAGCACTTTGTTTGTTTAGCAATAGTTGGTACCGCTTACAAGATTCAACCCAATTTTACATGTGACCTTGGTGTCAGCAAGCTCTTGTCTGACATTTCCTAGGTCATTTATCATGATTTTAATTTGTGCTTGGGTTTCAATAGCAGTGTTAGTTAATTTAGAAACTTCTTTTGTTTTTGCAGAAAGTTTTCTTTCTAAATCACATTTCATCTGAGTGAATTTTCTCTCAGAGTCATTTGCTTTTCCTTGTAAGTGCACATTTGTCTCTCTTATGAGAGCAAAAGATTCTTTGCAAGAATTTGAACACAGTTTTGTCAAAGATTCTTTTGATACCTGTGACAAGGCAGATTTTGAGGTGCATCCCTCAAATGCCATTAAGGCAAAGTTCTTTCTGCCATTGTCGGGCTCTCCCCAGTTGATGTCAAACATTTTGTTGTCTGCATCAGGATTGCACTCTGTGGTGTCAAAAGGAAGACTGCTCCAGTAAACATACCCTGAAGTAAATAAACTTTGTTGAGAGGGTTGTTGAGGCTGTGGAGGTTGTTGAGCAGCTGGAAAGGGAGGGATTGATTGTTGGCTCTGCATCTGTTGAGCAGGCATCTGTACATATTGTACTTGTGGCACATATTGGTGTTGTGGAGCTTGTGCCTGTACAAAATGTGCACTCCCTTGTGTTCCATTATTCCTGTTATAATTGGGGTTAAAATTGTTTCTAGACTGAGATTGGTTAAAGCCAGAGCTTCTACATTCTCTAGCAAAGTGTCCCAACTTTTGACACTTGTGACATCTAAGTTTAGATTTGTCAAAACCAATTTTTGTTGAACTGTTTAGTCCTGGAAACTTCCTTCCTGACCTTTTGTAAAATTTATTTGTTTTTAAACTTAACATGGCCAGTTGGTGCAAAATATCCATTTCTTCTAGGTCATCACTGCTGAAATTATTTAAATCATCCATGATAAAACACATGTTATCAGCAGTTTGACCAAAATCATTATTGTCATAACCTGGGAATGATCTTTCAGATGAGATCCCAGCAGTTATGTCAATGTGGTCAAAAGATCCAAAACTATTTGAACAAGTTGGTGAGTCTTGTCCCAATAGTGTTGTACTACCTGGTAGATAGTCATCAGCAGTTTTGCCAGAACTTTGTAACTTTTTCTTTTGATCAATTTCTCTTTCAAAAGTAAGTAATCTCCCATGAAGTTTTGTAAGAGTGAGGGAGCTAAAATCTATGAAGCATAGATACAGTTGTGTAGGTCTGACCATTTAGCTTTAGCTCAGATATTAATGAGGAGAATCTTTCAAATTGTTGTGTTAAAGTTTCCCATTAATGTGAGCAATAGTTTCATATTGTTGAGCCAGGATTTCTCTGGTGTTGGCAATCACCTCTTCAGTTCCTCCAAACTGCTCTTTGAGGCAGTCCCAAAGGTCTTTGGCACTATCACAATGTAATAGGCCAGAGTAGATTTCATTTGGGAGTGCCATTGCCAACATAGAGAAAGCTTTAGCATCAAGCTCAAGTTTTAGGAAATCATCATCTGTATAGTCTTTTGGGTCTTTTGGAATCTCTTCTTTAGTTTCAAGATTAATGTTTACTGGTTTATGAGGACCATATATCACAGATTTCCAGCAACCTGTGTTGGTCTGTGATAATGTATGTGTCATTCTCCTTTGCCAGATGTTATATTCATTTCTTACTAGCATAGCAGGTTTATTGGCAGAACCAGTATTATGAGGATCCATTTTAAAGAGTATTGATTTGTCAAATATCTCTTAAAGTGATGGATGTTGATAAAAGTGAGCTTATAATCCTTTATTGAATATCAATAAGAGCCTGTGTCTGATTCTCAATGTGTTAGATTGATATGTGATCAGATAAACCAGTGCTCTGATACCAATTGTTGGATCAGTATTGCTCTTTTGTATGAACTTGATAGTGAACACTTAGGTGTTTAGCAAGTTCTTGATCAGTGATAGCACAGCGGAATGTTATGAGTTTAAACCTACACTTATCAACAGGAGTTATTACTCCCCCTGGATTCAAGAACTAATAAATGATAAGTATTTATTGAGAATCTAAGTATTGAATGAGAATGAAACACTTAGACAGATTCTCAATAAATATGAAATGGAAATAACAATAATATGTGTTGAAGGATTTCTGTATTAAAATCAATGTCTAAAACAGAGGGATGAACCCTTCTATTTATAGACTTTACAAATACATGAACCTTGCCAAAAAGCAAGTTCAGAAACAAGTTGCAACAAGTTGCAGTCTTGGAACTTGTACATAAAGCAAAAGTAATACTAAAGTAATAAACTACTGATACAAAAGGCGGTGGAAAAGATCTTCACATAAGTACTGATGAATGACAAACTACTGATGAGTAGTTTGTCTTCAGTAGTTCTTCAGTAGAAGTGTCTGGTTTGAACTTCAGAACTTCTGATGACTTCTCTTCTTCAGCACTTGTGGAATCTCTTCTTCAGCAGTTTGATCCTTCTTCTTTAGCAGTTCTATACTTAGATTATTTGACAGAAGTGAATTAGACTAAGGTTTGCAAAAGTGGTTTCACCAATCCTTTTTGTCCTAACAGGTGGTAGATTTGTAATTTTTTTCCAAAAGTCAAAAGCCAAAAGCCAAAAGCCAAAAGTCAAAACAGAAAGTGCTTTTGGGTTACACAAACAGCTTATTGACTTATTGGCTTTTTGGAAAAGGCAATAAGTCAATAAGTTGTTTTGAAACTCAATCCCAAACACCCTCAAAATAGAACCTCCTGTCATTCTATTACATTATTCAAGTTGTGATTTGACTAGTGACGATTGGTGTTCGTGTGACTAAAAGCGTGACCGTGATTTTATATTGGCTCGTATCAATCTAAGTTGGTGTTGATGGTTTGAGAAACAACAATGGAAACACAAATACGCATTCGTTGAGGTCCGTGACGCTGATTTCGTATTCTTTTGTTAAGCCGATATCATTAGAGGTTCGATTTTTCTTCATTGTTTTTTAAGTTCAATAGCCCTATTGTTAGAAATTGTGCGTGATTGTCGAATTTAAATTCTGAACTATATGTTAACAAAATAACAGGGGAACCATGTGTCTTTTATAATTGGGCTAATTTAGAATTGATATTAATTGAAGGTCAATGATATATGTTAATGCGTTAACTTTTGTTTAATAGTAAAATAATATAAAATACATAGTGCAGCCTTATAAACATGAATGCTATGTCTTTTGAATACTAAAACATTTCAAATACATATAAAATGGAACAAAGTTACGAGTTGAAAGATGTTGCACTATGTATTTTTAGTGGATACATGTTGAAGATACTAAACTAACAGTAGTTTATGGTTTCTATAGATTTCAATGTTTAGTATTTGTTTTATGTGGTCACTTGTTTCGATTTGTGTCAGAAAGTTACGAGTTGAAACAAATGCAGGAAAGTTTATGATATGAGATTTATGTAGCGTGGAGAGGCTTGCCTAGAAGAATTTGAACATTTGGGATTTTGATGTTTGTTCAAGTTAATATATAATCTCCTTGAATATCATAGATGGAATATAGTTCATTGTCAACTTATAGAGCAAATTAAATTATACATGAACTTTATGTTTGTACACTGTAATAGGTGACTTTGAGCAATGACTACATTTCATCAGTTAATCAGGTAACTTGAACCACTGATGGTCTCGAACAAGCATAAGTAATTGAGTTCATTGCACATTTTATGTTAAATATTTATTCCTTATTATCATTTATATTAACTTAATTAAGAGAACTAAATTCATATTTTTTTTTTTGGGTTTAGAGTGTATTTAGCTAAAGATGACAACTAAGAAAGATGGGAAGTGAGAAGAGTAACACCCCAACCGACGGCGGAAACATCGAGGTGTCACGTAATGATGATTGTTCAATAGCTCATGGTACTAAATGGAAGTTGAATATTACTAAACAATTTACAATTTTGTCATACAATTTAATAATTACATAAGCCTGATATACATAAACTAGGTCCAAAGCTCCTATGTGATCCAAGACTTGTACAACTTCCAATAGCAAGTAAAACCTGAAACATGTTGAGTTGGAAAGATGGGGGGGGTCAACTATAAATAGTTATAGGCTAGATTGCCCAAGACAGCGGGGAAAATCTAGCCTACAACACCCGTTTCCATGAACTGAGCCTATTGCTACCACATAAAGTCACACCACTACCTATTGCTATTGGAAGTTGTACAAGTCTTGGATCACATAGGAGCTTTGGACCTAGTTTATGTATATCAGGCTTATGTAATTATTAAATTGTATGACAAAATTGTAAATTGTTTAGTAATATTCAACTTCCATTTAGTACCATGAGCTATTGAACAATCATCATTACGTGACACCTCGATGTTTCCGCCATCGGTTGGGGTGTTACAAGAAGAACCTCAACCTACAATACTAAGCATGAAGATGATGACTTACAAGTATTTCATGAAGACGATCTTCTGAATTTGTATATATATTTCTTTTTGTTTTGTTTTGTATTGCTTTTGTATATATTTATAAAATTATGGATTATACTTATCGATAGATCAAAACCGGAAAAAAATGGTTTTTTAGTTCTACGAAACTCTTAGCAACAAATTTGTGACAAACTAGGCTGTTGGTGATTATTAGGGACCAAACTAATACGAAATTGTTAACCTAATAAATCCTATTAGGGACTAATTTCTGGGGATTGATTGCAAACTCCAGAAAAATGAAGATATTAAAGACTGATTATAGTTGTAAAAGAGTAGCATCCGGTCTATAAAAAGCAAGCATGTTGAGGACTAAAATGATATGGTATTTGAGATTATTTTTCAGTCCTAAAAGAAATATATTAAAGACTGAAATGGTGTGATACAAGAGATTGATTCTCAGTCTCAGAAACATGTTTTCAGCGACTAATTGTGACATGTATTAGGGACAAAATAGGCATTATTTAAAGAATTGATTTTTAATATCTAAACTAATGCGTAGGGGATTGAAATATCATAATATCATAAACTGATTTTCAGTCCTCAAAGTATGCATCGGGGACTGAAACGATGTGGTACCATGACACACATTTAGAACTGAATATATATCTATTGAAGACCGAATATTAGTCCTTGTTGATTCCATACAATGGGGACTGACATTTAGTTACTAAAACCATTATCTAGGACTAGGCATTTGCCACTGACCGGGGACTGGAAAAATTAGTCCTTGATAAACATTAGGGACTGATATTGATGTATTAGAGACTGATTTTTTAGTCCCTAATACTTAGTTTTTTTGTAGTGCGTTTGTGTAGGTCGAATGTGATGCTTTTGTCACCTTCGACCCTAGTTAAAGGTTCGAATGTGGCAAAAGGGTTCGAATGTGAAAGTTTCACATGAACAGACACCTTCGCCCATACAAAACATACGAATGAGCAGAAAAATTCCACCTTCGACCCAACGAAGGGACGAAAGTAATCTGGAATTTTTGGAAATTTTACCAAATCTCAAAATCGAGTTCCGTTCAAAATATTTTCCAACTTTTAAGCATCCGACAATCATTATTTCTTATTTAAAGATTACAAAGCTCAAATGGTCCATCAAGGTTTAGAAAATCGTCATCAACCACCATCAACTATCAAAAATAAGATAGAAATGTAAAATCTTTTTGGATTTTCTAAAGTTTATGTTAAAACACACCAAAAATCTTTTTGAGTTTTGCAATTTTTGACGAGAAATATAAAATGCAGAAATGTAAAGATAAAGTAGTAAACGTTTTGGGATTTCCGGTAAAGGGATCATATCAGTTATTGAGAAATCTGATCACACCATTGATCATTTTGATATATTATCATTAAAGACAACGTGTGATCTGGCAACTGCTGATATTGTGATCCACATAAACTCACATGCAGACTTTTTGTGCAGTGCTTTAAACTGATATGATTATGTATAGTATAAACGTTATTATCTGTGGTTCCCACGCACACGACATACTCCCGTATCAAGAAGTAAATGCACAAAGACTCATTGTAAAGCGTGATTATGCTTTCTTCATCTGTAATTTACAAGGTATGATGCACAGAGGTATACAGGTCAGCAAATTAATGCAGCAAAGTAACATGTGCACTCTACCAGTTGAGGACTGATATCAATCATGATTTGCATCAGTGATTGATACGATGTAATAGATAATCTTTGATTATCATAATACATGAAAAGTTCCTCAATTCGGTAACTTTAGGATTTGGCTTAAAGCTCTTTTATAAAGACACCCTATCTGATCTAGGTCCGTAATGACTTACAGCAGAAGATCAGAGAGGCTATCCCCAGACAACTAATAACATAACGACCCAAAACCTCCGACTTTTGTACAAATACCCTATCAAACGAAATTACGGAACTAAGACCATATGCCCATGAGGAGTTCATCCACACAACAATTCGTTTGATATGTATGTATCAGGCACGCAATAATAGGTCTACGAAGCCTATCAGCATATCGCACAGACTCAGACACACACCCTATATTGCATTACATTTCTTTAGAATGTGTCAGATCCCCACTGATGTACTATCATTTCCCCTTTTTCTCCAACAAATCATTTTGAGTTTTTCTGATTTTTATAAATTTTTGAGTTTACTGTTCCCAAGGATAAGCTGGAGCATTTCAAATATGTGACTGCCCAGATATCGTTTGTTCACAGAAATCTGACGGCATTTATCTAAGGGAAGAAGATATAGCAGGCAGCAAAAATTTTCTAATTTTTTTATGTGTTTTGAAATTTTTCAATGTTTTTAGATTTTCGAATTTTTCTGAAAAGCAATAAAACTAAACTAAAAAGCGATAAACTGAGGTGGTGATCTGCCTTGTTTTTCTTTAATACCGTTAGCTTTAAAAAGATATTCAAATCTTGATTTATCAAAAGCTTTGGTAAAAAGGTCTGCACGTTGATAGTCAGTGTGGATTTTGACCATATCGATCAACTTTTTAGCATAACAATCACGGATAAAATGGTATTTGATCGGATATGTTTAGCCTTTGAGTGATTTACTAAGTCTTTTGTTAATGCAATTGCGGCTTCATTATCACAGTAAATAGGGGTTTTAAGAAATTGCAAACCGTAGTCCACCATCTGTTGTTGTATCCAAAGAACCTGTGAGCAGCAGCTCGATGCTCAAACGTATTCTGCTTCACATGTGGATAATGCAACTGCGGTCTGTTTCTTGCATTGCCAGGTCACGAGCCTACTCCCCATAAACTGGCATCCAGCCGTTGTGGATTTGGTGTCTTTGTCACAGCCACCCCAATCTGCATCACTAAAAGCGATTAGGTCAAAATTATCATCATTAGGGTACCATAGTCCTCTCGACGGACAACCCTTCAGATATCTAAGGATACGTTTGACAGCTGCAAGATGACTTTGTTTCGGCTTCGACTGATAACGTGCACAGAGACATGTGGCAAACATTATATCTGGTCTGGAGGCGGTGAGATACATCAGAGATCCGATGATTGCTCTGTATGTAAATGGATCAGTTAGCTCCCCCTTAGCGTCAACTCCAATCCCGTGATTAGGTTGTATTGGGGTATCCATCGGCTTCGAATCATCCATCTGGAATCGGCTCAAGACTTCATAAACGTATTTCGTCTGATGAATAAAGATCCCCGTTGGTCTTTGTTCCACCTGCAAGCCTAGGAAAAACGCCATCTCTCCCATTGCGCTCATCTCCAACTTTTCCCGCATAACACGTTCAAATTCTCAGCAAAGAAGTTCGTTAGTAGACCCAAATATAATATCGTCAACATAAATCTGGACTAGAAGCAAGTCATCGCCTGTTCGTTTAGTGAACAGTGTGCAATCTACCAAACCTCGCTTGAATCCTTTTGAAAGAAGATACGTGCTCAGCTCCTCATACCATTGCCTTGGAGCCTGGTGCAACCCGTAGAGAGCTTTGTTCAAAACGTAGACCTTATCCCGGTGAATAGGATCTTCAAAGCCTGGTGGTTGACCTACGTATACTTCCTCCTTGACCACACCATAGAGAAACGCGCTCTTGACATCCATTTGATACACCTTAAATTTCTTGTATGATGCAAACGCCAGAAACATTCGGATAGCCTCTAAGCGTGCAACAGGTGCATAGATCTCGTTGTAATCGATTCCCTCAACTTGATGAAATCCTTGTACAACCAAACGAGCTTTGTTCCTTACGATCACTCCTCTATCATCCTTTTTGCATTTGAATACCCATTTCGTTCCAATCTTCTTTCTTCCCGGGGGCAAATCTGTCAGTGTCCAAACGCCAAGTTACTGAAACTGCAATAACTCCTCTTGCATTGCTTCCACCCAAGCGTCATCCAAAAGAGCATCCTTGTAAGTTCGCGGCTCAACCTGCGAAACATAACAAGCAAAAGACCAGTCATTCTGAAAACCTGATTTTTGTATTTTGGCATATAAAGCAAGATTGCCAAGGTTTTCCGGTGAGTTAGCATTCCTCAATTGACCTCTTGTCATTACACTGCTACCAGGATCACCAATAACCTGCTCGATCGGGTGAATTCGATGTATCCGAGATTCCGGATAATCTGGTACTTGGACTCCCGTCTGAGTAGTTAAATTCTCTGTAGAAACCAGATCATTACCCACATTCGAAGATGAAGCACCATTTGTAATTGGGTTCACTGGTGGTGTCACTGTAGAATGATCTAAGATAGCTTCACTTGTAACCTCATCGTCGTCATCTTCTAATTCTGATGAATTCAAAGTTGTGGAAGCTTCTTGGAATACCTCTTCTTCAACGACAGGAACATTGGTATCATTAGAAGCTGCTTGGGGATTCACGGTGATCGGACGCACCAACGGTGATGTCACTGCATTTTCGACCTCGTAATATAAACGTAATACATCCTCTTCAACCAAGCTATCTAGGTTGAATGATTCAAAGAAATCTTTGTAATCAAACATCCAATCTGGACCGCTTCCCTGTAAATTCTGAGTATATCGTTGCACTTCAACGTTAGCCCACTCCTCGACTTGACGAGTCCTTTTGTTGAATACTGGTTTGAGCGGGGTTGCATATCCAACAAAGTATCCTTCTTCAGCCTTCGGTGCGAACTTCTCAGATGGATTAAGCATAGTACAAGGAGCTCCAAAAGGTTCTAGATACTCTAAATTCGGCTTTCGACGATTCAACAACTCATAAGAAGTTTTGCCAAACTTCTTCACCGTTTAAAACACGATTAAGAGTATAACAAGCTGCGTAAATTGCTTCGTTCCAGAACATTACTGGAAGATTTGAGTCCGCAAGCATTGTTCTCGCCGTTTCAATTAGAGTCCTGTTTTTGCGTTCGGCGACACCGTTCTGTTGTGGGGTATACGGAGCACTGTATTCATGATGAATTCCTTTGTTTTCACAAAGATCGTCCATCTGTGCATTCTTAAACTCCGTCCCATTATCACTCCTAATCCTCTTGATCTTGAGACCATAGATATTTTCCAGTCGAGTGAACAGAACTTTCAAATTATCAAAAGTATCGCTCTTTCAGTGTAAGCACATAACCCATGAAAATCTTGAAAAATCATCAGTCACCACAAGACAGTACAATTCTCCAGCATGACTCTTACGCTTGACCGGTTCCGAACAGATCCATGTGCAAACGTTCAAGTGGCAGTTCAACGGAATTGACTTTCTTTGGTCTATGGGATTGTTTGTGCTGCTTACCCTTTTTACAACTCACACACTTGTAATTTAAGTGAAAATGTTTAACGTTCACGCCTGTGACAAGTTCATTCTTCACCAATTGATTCATCTTTCTTAGGTGAATGTATCCCATTCTCCTATGCCACATAATTGATTCTTTTTCTGTAGCCTTGGAGAGAAAACACGTGACTTGGCCTTGGGTGGTCATTGCTTTCGACATATCGAGAATTTACAAGTTGTTCACTCTCGGCGCCTTTAACATCACCCACTCCTTCGGTAACTCGAAACCCGGCTTGAGTATATAGTAAGATTTGTCGTCAAAGTATACAGAAAATTGTTTGTCACATATCTGACTGACACTGAGCAGATTGTAATCGATTTGCTTCACATAAGATATTCTCTCGAAACTTACTATTCCATTGCTCACACTACCTTCCATGGTAATATAACCTCCCTTGTTTCCTGCAAACGCTACATAACCTCCATTGATGTTTCTAATATCAAATAGTAGCGAAAGATCCCCTGTCATGTGACCAGAAGCTCCACTGTCAACAATCCAAAGACTGCTCACAGGGCCAGCTGAAGCTCCCTTCACATATCAAGTAAAGAAGTTAGATTTTTCGGAGGACCCAAGCCTGTTTGGTCTTGGGTCTTTGAACAGTTTGTTTCAAAGATTCAGATTTCTCACAAACATTTTGATTTGTATCAACGTTTTTCTGATCACACAAACCTTTTTCATTCTCTGGTTTCACATTTTGTTGTGAAGTTGAAGCACCTTCAGAGCCCTTTGGTGACCAAGATTGTTCAGATCGTTTCAAGATCCGGATCTGAGATTTTGAGGTCTCAGCTGGTTTCTTTACTTCTTTTTTGAACGAGACTTTCTTGGTTACCTTCTCTGATTTAACAGAGACAGGTCCAAGTGTTGGTTTGCCATTAGGTTTAACAGGAACCCTTTTGTTGTCAACAGTTGCGTTCACCATTGGTTTCTTAAACGGTTTCTCAGTGGCTATCCGGTTGTGGCGATCATATGTCATCGGACGATTTTCCCTCCTTTTGAAATAATTGCTTTGGTTATAAAAAGGTGCTGGTTGAGGGACAAAACGTCTCTGTGGATAACAATGATTATCAACCGGACATTCATACTTCTGCTTCATCTCCACCTCGTGCCTCTTGTGTCTTACGTACGGGAAGTCGGCAAGTAAATGCCCTCTCTCCCCCCACATAAAACACGCACGGTACTCTTCAAAATTATTCTTGGCATTCGACTTTGAATAACTAGTGATAGGATATTGATCATCCATACACCTTCTTCTCAAACTCTCAGGAGCAGGGTCATTTGAGTAAGTCGGCTTAAGAAAACCATTTGACTTCTCTATTGGTTTAATAAATTGTGTGACATGGACCTTTGGTTCTTTAGGAATATCCAAATGAATTTTCTTTAAGATTGTTGGAGGTATATCATTTGTTCGCTCATGTTTCGGGAACCAAATGGTACTTTCCTGCCAGATCTTTTCAATTTTTGAATAATTTGCAAATTGGATTGGATATTCTTCATCAGAAATTATCGTATCAGATCCTTGCATCCGATAGAAAACTTTAACAAGTTTATCACAAAATTCATTTTCCTTTTCATTTGACTTTTCAATTTTCTTCTTAGTAGGCTTAACTGGTTGATTCTTTCTATGAGCGTTAGCCATGGGATGGACAATCTGAGATGGCGAAACAGGTTCAGTAGTGATTATGTGATTTTCGTCAGGAATATCACACGCCTTTTCAGAAACCTTCTCAGACTGTTCATCCTCTTCATCAGAATCATCAGTAGCAACTACACCCTCATTATTTCCCAAAACAGGTCTAACATTAGAATAAGGGTCTCCCACACTAGATGTGTTTGACTCGTCATCCGATGTAGAGTCAGATTTAACTGAGCTCTCCGGTGCTATTGAGTGCAAATTATGGTTTTCAAACAACACCGGAGCTGGGACAGCTTTGTAGTTTGCACTACTAGACTGTGAAGGCTCTTCTATTATGTGGTCATAAACATAAGTGATATGCTTATAACTCTTAAGCTTTTTGTTTACTTTTTCTGCAAAGCATTTGATGGTGGCCATTTCAAGTTTTGTGTTTTCTAAATCATTGATATAGTTATTTATGGCCGTTTGTTTTAAAGACAAAGTCTTTTTCAATTCTGAAACGTCTTTCTTTTAACCATCAAGTACTCTGTTAAACTCTTTTGCTTCTTTTTTATATGATTGACAATTGATTTTTGCACTCTCAAGTTGAACCTTGAGTTGATTATTCTCATCTGTCAATTTATCACAAGCTTTGCAATGTTTAACACAATTTGAATTTGAATTAATAGCAGATTCAGTACTTACCTGTTTTGGAGGTTCTGTCATGGCCATCAATGCAAAGTGTGCTTCCTTCCCAGCGAAAAACTTGGAATAATCAATCCTGGTACAAGCATCATCCACTATGCATGATTTCCGGGTCATCAAAAAGTCAGCTTCAGCAAGCAACTGATCAATGTCATCATTCAGTGAGTTAACACTAGATTCAGAATCAGACTCACTCTCCTCATCAGAATAAGTAGAATCAAACTGTTCTGGAATATCAGCAACCGAATCAAGAATCATCCCGGACTTCTTTTCAGTAGAATCAGCATTCATCTCTTCATTCAACTCCTTAATCTTCAACTCAGTCAACTTCTCAGTCACAATTTCTTCTTCAACCTCCACCGGCTCATCCAAATTCATTTGCTGTGCCACACAAGCCACATTACCAGTTGTGATTTCTTCAACACCTAACTGCATACCGGTCCAATCAAAACCTTCATCCTTTTGTATCACCAAAGCTTGATTTGGATTCTCGGTTTGGGTTTGTGTGTTTGGTGTAGAAATGGGAATGATTGTTCGGTTTGAATTCTGTTGTGTTTGGTTTTGTGCTGTGGATTGTCTAGCATTGTTATTTTGTTGGTTATTTTGACGGTTTTGAGAGTTGTTTTGAGGTTGAAAACTTGAAATGTTGGGACTTTGGTATGATACCTGATTTTGGGTTTGTCGGTTTTGGTAGTTAGAGTTGAATGGATTTCTATTACCTTGTTGTGCTGGCTGTGTGCACTCTCTTTTTAAATGACCTTTCTCACCACAGTTAAAACAAGTGACTTTGGCTTTGTTGAAGCCATACAATGGAACCCATATTCCGTTCAAGAAATATTTTGTCCCATCAGGTCTTGTCTCTAACTGACCAACCTGACTGTATATATATAATTGTGTTCAATATATATATTTTTAACTAGTTGTATTACTAGTCTCATGTGGGCATTGTGTTCGGTTGATTTATGTATACGGACATTGTTTCATTTTGTCCTTGATGGAATCACCATTGAGATGTTATGTATCATTGCATGAGTTTCCTAAACTTCGGTTTTTGATATGATCTCTCCATAGCTCAGATAACTACTCAACTAGTTATGAAATTTCTCCTACTAGTGGACAGAATGCTTGACTGTAAGCATCGAAACTGACTTGCTGAGGCCCTATATGGCTCAATTGCAACAAAACATGTAAAATGAGATGTCATGCACAATGTGTACGTGTAACTAATGTACGGATATGACCTGTGATTTCGACGGGTATCACAATTGCCGAACGTTTTCTCCATCATTTTACCTTGAATTCTATCATAAAAACCTAATGATATCGAGTATTAATCAACTTTTAATCGGGTTCATAAAGGGTAACTGCCGGAATTTTTATGACTATTAAAAACACCACTAAAAAAACATTGCAAATCGTGTCCAGAAGGATTCCAATTCGATTCTTTATTTTTCGAATATCCAACCTTCGATTTCGAGTTTAAATTCATTGTAAGTGTTAATTCTTGATGCCGTTTTTGTGACATCCGGTAATTTTCTTTTCGTTCTGTTCTTTTCGTTTCTTTCTTTTGAGGCTTTGCGCAATTTTCGGGACGAAAATTCTTTCAACGTGGGGATGATGTGACACCCGGCATGTTTGGCTTAAACATATTAGTAACAACTAAGTCTACCTTAGCGAGAAACGTTTATAAACAGACTTAACTGGGTTAGTTGAGTCGGGTCAAGTTAGGATTGTCCAGGGTGCAATGATCTGGAGGATCACTGGGAGTCGTTTTGGTAATACACTAGTACCGGGTTCCGTGGTTGGTGACATTACATGAACTAATTAAGTATATGTGTAGATTATGGGTCGTGTGGTGGAATATATACATAGATGTGTCTAAATGATGTGTAAACGATTATCTATGCTTAAATATGTTAAATATAGACTAGGGATGCATGCTTATGTGTTAAGATGTGGTAGAATGCGTTAAACACGACAAACTGGAAAATTAGTTAAAAATGAGTTCTGGTTCGACCACTTCGAGTGGTCGAAGGAGAACATTTGTTTGGTTCGACCCTTTGTAAATGGGCGAACCTGGGGTGTGGAATTGAAAGAATTCCATTCGACCAGGACAGGGCTCATTCGACCCTGTGAAAGGGTCGAAGGAGGCCACCTTCGACCATTGATATGGGGTGAAGGACAATTAGTATAAATACCAAACTTTGTCATTTTTCATCATTTCACAAACCCTAACCGTCCCAAAACACTCTCAAACGATCTTAATCACTAAGGAAGGAGTTTTTGCTCTTCTTTTTCATAATCTAACCTATCTACAACATCTAAACAAGAATCCAAGGTGTGTTCTTAATCCTAAACCTTTTTAAAAGCATTTTAATTCGTTTTCATCTAACCCTAATTGTCCGGATCTGTTCTAAGGGTGTTTTTATGATTAAAAACCTTTTAAACATCTTTCTAAATCAAAACATTATCATTTAACATAGGTTTTCATGATGATAAACATATGTAAATTGTGTATTATGTGGTGTTATGTGTTATTGATGCTAGATTATTGTTGTTTAGGGTTAGGATTGGATAAATGATGATATTATGGGTATTTGGGGGTTTTAACGAATCTAGACTTGATGCATGATATTTATGATCAATAGAACTAATAGGGAAAGATCGAACACTCGACAAACTGAGCATTTTATGTTGAATACGGATCGATTTCAAAAGTTTCCAAATTGGGTAAATTATTCATGCATGATAGTGATGTTTCCATAATCTTTACCATTTTGGGAAAGGGCTGAAATGGACGTATTATCAGGGGAAATCGGTGGGGTTTTGTAGGGATAAGTTATTCATTCTTGACTGCTGTGTTTGATGATGTTTCGAGTCGTTTTGAATGTGTTTGAAGCGTTTTTAGGAAAATTTGCACAACAGGGGCGAACCTGGACTCCTTCGACCGATCGAAGGTGCGAAGGAGAGAGTCCAGGGTCGAACCTGGGTTATATTTGGGCGAACGTGGTAAAACGGGCGAAGGAAACATCAAACGGTCGAACGAAATACAAAACGGGCGAAGGAGATTAAAAACGGGCGAATGAGACTAAAACTGACTAGTTCGACCGTTCTGATGCAGAAATGAGATTTTTGATACAAACTAAGTGTTTTATGCTTGAACCTTGTGTGTAATCTATGTGTACTTAATTAGTTAGGGTAATGGGTGACCAACGGAATGTCGGGTCAGTCTAGTGTGTCGGTTAAACATTTAAACACGTTTTAAAACCTACTTGGTTACGATCTGGACAATCGGGGACTAGATAACCTTATGGTTATTAGTCGGAACACTTATGTGAACATTTTGATAGATCTCCGGTAGAGGGTTTATCAAGGGCTGTTGGGCGTGACCTGCCCCACTCGTCGGCTTGGAGGGCCGGGCGGGTGCATGTTGTCTCGAACAGGAACATTGGTATCATGCTGAACATACGGGCTGCTTAAACATGCTAAACATTGCTAAACGTGTCTAGTAATGGTTTCCAACCGTAGTAGTAATAAAACATACACCTAGCTAGCGTACTTGGTAACATTGATATAGTATGGACATGGTAACGTTTCGGCAACATATTGAACAATCCTGTGAACTCACCAGCATTATATGTTGACATCTTTTTGGCATGTTTTTCTCAGGTCGCTAAGGTAGCAACAAATGGAACTAGGCGCACGGGTCTGCATCGGCGTCTAGGCTTAGTTGCACGTTTTGAAATAAAAGTGTTTTGAATACTTTGGAATACTATTGTAGCAGATTAAATTCTTCTTAAATGCTTCCGCTTATAAAATCGTTGTTTATGGTTCTTACGTTTTTCATATAGAGTTGTTTATTGTGATCGTTGACTTGGATCCCGGTTTGTCATGCGCCTCGCGGTAAAACTCCGCAAGTGGTAATTTGAGGGTGTGACAGATTGGTATCAGAGCCAATGTTTATAGTGAACTAGGACTGCATGTAGAGTCTGGTCTATAGCCGAGTCGCACACACTAGACGGTCACATACTTTGGGTCTATTAGTGGGATACGTACTAACATTGTCGGGGTGTCCTTACATCATCATCTTGCTTCTCCGTTACATCATCCACTTTTATTTGGATAATTACCTACTCTTGTCTTCTTCTTCTGGATTGAAGAAGGAGGGGTTGATTTGTTGGTTCTAGCACACACATGCCTTCTTACACTTGCACCTATTGTCACACGTTACTAGGCGACGATATTCGGTGACTGGGGTCTGGATTAGGGGTACATCTGGAGGACCATGTAGGGCAGTTTATCATTTTGGGTGCACACGAAATAATAAACTGGAATGCATGAAAATCCCGATGGATTTCGAGTTTGGATGTATAGTCCTGGATTTGTCCCTAGGTTAACTCTTGTAAATTTCTAGTGGTTGACACTAGAAGTGAATCTGAATTCCTCGATTTCTTAAATTGTTAGATCATGTCTGGTGCTCACGGTGGTGGACGTCGTGGTGGCGGCGGTGGCCGTGCTGGCGGCGGTGGTCGTGCTGGAGGCGGTGGTCGTGGGAATATCAACATGACCCAAGCTGAGCTGAACAACTTGCTACAGCAGCAAGTGAACATGGCTATGGCTAATTTCCAGGCTGGGATTAAAGCCATGGGTGGTGAGTTGATTTTGTCGACCTTGCCTTATTTTTGGGTTTTGTGCTCTTTCGTTTGTGTTTTACTCGTGTACCGTGTTTCAGGTATTGGTGCCAATCCACCCCCACCTCAGTGCTCTTATAAGAAGTTTAGGGACTGTCAGCCCCATAACTTCGCTGGAACTGAGGGAGCGGTGGGACTGCTCCGATGGCTGGAGAAGGTTGAGTCTGTGTTCGTTATGTGTAACTGTCCTGCTGGGGACCAGGTGAAGTATGCTACTGCGACCTTTGAGGGGCCTGCACTGTCGTGGTGGAATGCTACTACTCAGAACATGGGATTGGGGGAGGCTATTGCTATGCCTTGGGCGGAGTTTGTGCAGCTGTTGAGAGGTGAGTACTGTCCGAGAGAGGAGATACAGAAGTTAGAGCATGAGGTCTGGAGCTACAAGATGGTTGGGTCTGAGATTGAAGAATACACTGTGAGGAGGAATGAGCTGGCGGTGTTGTGCCCTGATTTGCACACACCCGAGTACAGGAGGATCGAGCACTATGTGTCTGGACTGGTGCCGGAGATTGCTGGGTTGGTGGCTGCTGGGAACCTTCCCACTATTGTTGAAGTTGTCCGATCGGCTCATCGGATGACTAACCTGAAGGTGGCAGAAGGTGTTTTGCCTCCTAAGGGCGCTGCGGTGAAGGTTACTGAAGGGAACAAGAGGAAGTGGGATAGTGTGGGGAAGAGTGTTGTGCCAGCTCAGCCGACAAAGAAGTTTGATTCATCTGGGTCTTCTTCTGGGCAGAAGACGGGTGGGTATGTTGGGAAGCATCCCAAGTGCAACAAGTGCGGTTTTCACCATTCTGGGAGTTGTGATTGGGCTCGTTGTCATCGGTGCCATCAGTTGGGGCACCATGCTAAGGATTGCAGGGTGGCACTCACTCCAACTCAGACTCCTGCGGCTACTCCTTCTGCTCCTGCTCCTGCTGCTCAGGGGACTCAGGGGAGGCAGGGGTGTTATAACTGTGGTGATGCGGGACACTTCAAGCGTGAATGTCCTAAACTGAAGCAGGGCGATAATGGGAGGGGCGGGAACGGTAATGGGAACAATGGCAGCGGAGGCAGGACTGCACGTGCTTTCGTCATTGGATCTGCGGAGGCTAGGCAGGATCCAGACACAGTTACCGGTACGTTCCTTCTTAATGATCGCTATGTTTCTGTCTTGGTTGATTCTGGTGCCGATAAGAGTTTCGTATCTATGGACATTAGTCGATTGCTAGATATAGTACCCACACCTTTAGAGGCTAAGTACTTAATAGAATTGGCTGATGGTAAGAAAATCGAAGCGACACACACCCTTAGGGAATGTCGCTTGGAACTGTCGGGTTTGTCCTTTCCCATTGACCTTATGCCGGTACCCCTGGGTAGTTTTGATGTCGTGGTCGGCATGGATTGGTTATCGTTGTATCGTGCGGAGATCGTTTGTTTCGACAAGGTTATTCGGATCCCTCTCCCTGATGGAGAGATTCTTTCGGTTCGTGGCGAGAAAGTTGGTGCTCCGCTGAGTATCATTTCTAACATGAAAGCCCGTAAGTACCTTCGGAAGGGCTGTTCGGCCATTCTGGCGCTTGTTAACGTTTCTTCTGACGATGAGAAGAAGATCGAGGATATTCCGGTGGTTCGTGACTTTCCTGATGTGTTTCCCGATGATTTACCTGGTCTTCCTCCCCATCGTCAGGTTGAGTTTGGTATTGATCTTACTCCGGGCGCAGCTCCTATTGCCCAAGCTCCGTATCGTCTTGCACCTCCCGAGATGCAAGAGTTGTCCAGCCAGTTGCAGGAACTCTTGGAAAAGGGTTTCATCCGACCGAGTTCCTCCCCGTGGGGAGCTCCTATTTTGTTTGTGAAGAAGAAGGATGGAAGTCTTCGTATGTGTATTGATTACCGTGAGCTGAACAAAGTGACCATCAAGAATCGTTATCCTCTTCCTCGCATTGATGATCTCTTTGACCAGCTTCAGGGCTCCAGCTACTATTCGAAGATTGATTTGCGGTCCGGTTATCACCAGTTGCGCGTCAGGGAAGCTGACATTCAGAAGACCGCTTTTCGCACTCGTTATGGCCATTTTGAGTTCTTGGTCATGCCTTTTGGTCTCACTAACGCACCGGCGGTGTTCATGGATTTAATGAACCGCATTTTCAAACCTTATCTTGATAAGTTCGTCATCGTGTTCATTGACGATATTCTGATTTATTCCAAGAACAAGGCGGATCATGAGGAACATCTACGGTTGGTCTTGGAACTTTTGAGACAGGAGCAGTTGTATGCTGAGTTCTCAAAGTGTGATATTTGGTTACGTGAAGTTCAATTCCTAGGACATGTGGTGAATGAACTGGGAATTCATGTCGATCCGGCTAAGATCGAAGCTATTAAAGACTGGGAAGCACCAAAGACGCCATCTGAGGTGCGACAATTCCTAGGTCTTGCGGGTTATTATCGTCGTTTCATTGAGGTATTTTCGAAGATCGCTCAACCCCTCACTGCTCTTACTCAGAAGGACCGAAAGTTCGACTGGGATGAACCACAAGAATCAGCATTTCAGATGCTGAAGCTTAAACTTTGTTCTGCACCTATCTTATCCTTACCAGAGGGTACAGATGACTTCGTTGTGTACTGTGACGCTTCTATTCGTGGTCTCGGTTGTGTGTTGATGCAACGCGGGAAGGTTATCGCTTACGCTTCTCGTCAACTCAAAGTTCATGAGAAGAACTACACTACTCATGACTTGGAACTGGGTGCGGTAGTCTTTGCGTTGAAAATCTGGAGACATTACTTGTACGGTACCAAGTGTGAAGTATATACCGATCACAAGAGTCTTCAGCATATTTTCGACCAGAAGGTGTTAAACATGCGGCAGCGTCGCTGGGTTGAACTCCTGAACGATTATGACTGTGCTATCAAATACCATCCTGGCAAGGCGAACGTTGTGGCGGACGCCTTGAGCAGGAAGGAGTCTGCGAATCCTCGCCGTGTTCGAGCCTTACAGCTCACCATTCATTCGTCGTTGCCTGACTGAATCCGTTCTGCACAGTTGAAAGTCTTGAAGGAGGAAAACCTTAAGGCTGAGACTATGCACAGTGCTGACAAGCATCTTGAGCTCAGGACCGATGGCTTACACTATTTTGCGGGACGTGTTTGGGTCCCATTGTTCGGGGGATTGCGCGAGCTTGTTTTGGATGAAGCTCACAAATCCCGGTATTCTATTCACCCTGGCTCCGATAAGATGTATCAGGATTTGAAGATACTTTATTGGTGGCCAAACATGAAAGCTGATAGAGCTTCTTATGTCGGTAAATGTTTGACTTGTGCTAAAGTCAAGGTGGAGTATCAGAGGCCGTCTGGTCTCCTGCAATAACCAGAGGTTCCGGAATGGAAGTGGGAGCGAATCACGATGGATTTTGTCACCAAGCTGCCAAGATCACCTAGTGGTTACGATATGATCTCGGTGATTGTTGACCGGCTGACAAAATCGGCACGTTTCATACCTATTAAGGAAACCGATGGACTCGAGCGGTTGGCTTGACTTTACCTTAAGGAGGTGGTTGCTCGGCACGGGGTGCCTGTTTCTATTATCTCTGATCGTGATTCTCGTTTCGCTTTGCGTTTCTGGAAGGCTCTGCACAAGGCTTTGGGTACTCAGTTGGATATGAGTACAGCTTATCATCCGCAAACTGATGGACAAAGTGAGCGGACAATTCAAACCTTGGAAGACATGCTCCGGGCGTGTGTTATCGATTTTGGCAAAAGTTGGGAGATCCACCTGCCATTAGTGGAGTTCTCCTACAACAACAGCTATCACTCCAGTATCAAGGCAGCTCCGTTCGAGGCTCTTTACGGACGGAAATGTCGATCACCACTTTGTTGGGCCGAGGTGGGCGAGAGCCAACTCACTGGTCCGGAACTTGTGTACGAAACTTTGGAGAAAATCGTGCAGATTCGTCAGCGTTTGGCTGCTGCTCGGGATCGTCAGGAGAGTTATGCCGATCGCCGTCGAAAACCTTTGGAGTTCCAGGTTGGGGACAACGTACTTCTGAAAGTTTCACCATGGAAGGGCGTCATACGCTTTGGAAAGCGTGGCAAGCTTAACCCTCGTTATGTGGGACCATTCGCAATCCTGGATCGGATTGGACCGGTGGCATACAGACTTGACTTACCGGCGGAGCTCGGTAGTGTGCACAACGTCTTCCATGTGTCTAACTTGAAGAAGTGTTTGGCTGATGAATCTCTCATTGTACCACTGGAGGAGATCAAGGTCGATGATCGTCTTCGCATCGTGGAGGAACCTGTCGAGATTCTCGACTACAAGATTCGTAGCCTTCGTCGGAGTAAAATCCGCATCGTTAAAGTCCGTTGGAACTCGAATCGTGGACCGAAGTTCACATGGGAACGGGAGGATCAGATGAAAGCCAAATATCCTCATCTTTTTCCGAAACACGCGTTTGAATCGAGGCATGTTACTGCTAAAGCGGAATGAATCTCGGGTCGAGATTCCTTTCAACGTGGGGATGATGTGACATCCGGTAATTTTCTTTTCGTTTCTTTCTTTTGGGGCTTTGCACAATTTTCGGGACGAAAATTCTTTCAACGTGGGGAAGATGTGACACCCGGCATGTTTGGCTTAAACATATTAGTAACAACTAAGTCTACCTTAGCGAGAAACGTTTATAAACAGACTTAACTGGGTTAGTTGAGTCGGGTCAAGTTAGGATTGTCCAGGGTGCAATGATCTGGAGGATCATTGGGAGTCGTTTTGGTAATACACTAGTACCGGGTTCCGTTGTTGGTGACATTACATGAACTAATTAAGTATATGTGTAGATTATGGGTCGTGTGGTGGATTATATACATAGATGTGTCTAAATGATGTGTAAACGATTATCTATTCTTAAATATGTTAAACATAGACTAAGGTTGCATGCTCATGTGTTAAGATGTGTTAGAATGCGTTAAACACGATAAACTGGAAAATTAGTTAAAAATGAGTTCTGGTTCGACCACTTCGAGTGGTCGAAGGAGAACATTTGTTTGGTTCGACCCTTTGTAAATGGGCGAACCTGGGGTGTGGAATTGAAAGAATTCCTTTCGACCAGGACAGGGCTCATTCGACCCTGTGAAAGGGTCGAAGGAGGCCCCCTTCGACCATTGATATGGGGCGAAGGAGAATTAGTATAAATACCAAACTTTGTCATTTTTCATCATTTCACAAACCCTAACCGTCCCAAAACACTCTCAAACGTTCTTAATCACTAAGGAAGGAGTTTTTGCTCTTCTTTTTCATAATCTAACCTATCTACAACATCTAAACAAGAATCCAAGGTGTGTTCTTAATCCTAAACCTTTTTAAAAGCATTTTAATTCGTTTTCATCTAACCCTAATTGTCCGGATCTGTTCTAAGGGTGTTTTTATGATTAAAAACCTTTTAAACATCTTTCTAAATCAAAACATTATCATTTAACATAGGTTTTCATGATGATAAACATATGTAAATTGTGTATTATGTGGTGTTATGTGTTGTTCAATGATTTACTGCTGTATCTATGATAGAAACATGATATAGGATTGTTATTGATGCTAGATTATTGTTGTTTAGGGTTAGGATTGGATAAATGATGATATTATGGGTATTTGGGGGTTTTAACGAATCTAGACTTGATGCATGATATTTATGATCAATAGAACTAATAGGGAAAGATCGAACACTCGACAAACTGAGCATTTTATGTTGAATACAGATCGATTTCAAAAGTTTCCAAATTGGGTAAATTATTCATGCATGATAGTGATGTTTCCATAATCTTTACCATTTTGGGAAAGGGCTGAAATGGACGTATTATCAGGGGAAATCGGTGGGGTTTTGTAGGGATAAGTTATTCATGCTTGACTGCTGTGTTTGATGATGTTTCGAGTCGTTTTGAATGTGTTTGAAGCGTTTTTAGGAAAATTTGCACAACATGGGCGAACCTGGACTCCTTCGACCGATCGAAGGTGCGAAGGAGAGAGTACAGGGTCGAACCTGGGTTATATTTGGGCGAACGTGGTAAAACGGGCGAAGGAAACATCAAACGGTCGAACGAAATACACAACGGGCGAAGGAGATTAAAAACGGGCGAATGAGACTAAAACTGACTAGTTCGACCGTTCTGATGCAGAAATGAGATTTTTGATACAAACTAAGTGTTTTATGCTTGAACCTTGTGTGTAATCTATGTGTACTTAATTAGTTAGGGTAATGGGTGACCAACGGAATGTCGGGTCAGTCTAGTGTGTCGGTTAAACATTTAAACACGTTTTAAAACCTACTTGGTTACGATCTGGACAATCGGGGACTAGATAACCTTATGGTTATTAGTCGGAACACTTATGTGAACATTTTGATAGATCTCCGGTAGAGGGATTATCAAGGGCTTAACATCTTTACTTGTAACCGAAGAACGCTATATAAGGTGGGTTCACGACCCCACTTTTACTGCTTTAACTTTTGGGGGAGAAAACATGCGCTAAACTATTTTGGTAACATATGTCATACTATGGTTTTTAACTTTGTATTGCTATACGATCTTTGGAAGTCCCGGGGGAAACCATGAATGTGCGGGGATGCACAGCGGGGGAAATGTGGATAGATCTATTGGGCATGACCTGCCCCACTCGTTGGCTTGGAGGGCCGGGCGAGTGCATGTTGTCTCGAACAGGAACATTGGTATCATGCTGAACATACGGGCTGCTTAAACATGCTAAACATTGCTAAACGTGTCTAGTAATGGTTTCCAATCGTAGTAGTAATAAAACATACGCCTAGCTAGCGTACTTGGTAACATTGATAATTTGATATAGTATGGACATGGTAACGTTTCGGCAACATATTGAACAAACCTGTGAACTCACCAGCATTATATGTTGACATCTTTTTGGCATGTTTTTCTCAGGTTGCTAAGGTAGCAACAAATGGAACTAGGCGCACGGGTCTGCATCGGCGTCTAGGCTTAGTTGCACGTTTTGAAATAAAAGTGTTTTGAATACTTTGGAATACTATTGTAGCTGATTAAATTCTTCTTAAATGCTTCCGCTTATAAAATCGTTGTTTATGGTTCTTACGTTTTTTATATAGAGTTGTTTATTGTGATCGTTGACTTGGATCCTGGTTTGTCATGCGCCTCGCGGTAAAACTCCGCAAGTGGTAATTTGAGGGTGTGACAGTTTTGATCTATGATCATCCCTGAATCAAAGCCCCTTATTACAGATCGTGAATCGTGTCTTGTTCGGGTTTATTGATTTTGGGTATAGGGTTTGGGTTTATGCTTTGTTATTAAGAAGAAGATGAAGTTGAATTATAATTTAAATAAAATTTTGTTTCAACAAAAGCCCATGTGGTGTAGTGGTTGAATGTTTGTGTGTAGATTGGACCTGAGTTCGATTCTTGTACCCACTGGTTCAATTTCCTTTTTTTTCTTTCTGAATTTTTTTATTAATTATATAAATAGATTATTCTTTAAATATTCATAGAAAATTCATTTTTGCTCTAAAATTCATGAAAATTCAGGGGTAGTATCTTGACGCGTCATAGAAAATTATCATATTTTTATTTTCTGAAAAATATATTGTTTTCGTATTTTTTATTGATTTAAAATTTTCTAATCATAAATAATTGATTAAAAATTCTTTTAATTTTTTAATCTCAAATTTTCTGGGAAATTATTTCTAAGTATGATAAACTGAACTAAAATTTATTTTCTCAAAAAATTGTTATTTTTGCTGTTTTTACCATTTTTTAATCATTAAAACACTATTTAATTTTATTAAATTTGTTTTAAATACAAATAAAGTGAAAAATTATGGAAAAATTATTTTCACTATTTTATATCAGAAAATAATCATTTTTCTTAAAAACATTATTTTTGGACCATATCTTATACTACTAGATTATTTATACTTTATTAGTCATGATGAGTTATTTAATAAAATATAAATTATAGAATCTGTTTTATGAATATTTTTTTATATAAAACAGAAATATTCTTAACTGTGGAAAACATAAGTGTTCATATTTTCTTAGTCACATATTTGATATGAATCATAATATATATTTTATTCAAAATTATTATTATTATCGGGTTATCATAAAGCTTCATTTTCCCTACCTAGCCTAGCAAACCCTATAATGCCTTAGAACCTTAGATACCTTAGACTTTTTAGACATTTACTTATTAGTATTATTATACATTATAGGTTGAATTCCTTGGAATTCCCATGACTTAGCTCACGACTGCTTAAGTTGGATTTTGATCGTTTTCACAAACTGTGAGTATATCTTTCCCCTTTTCATGTTTTACTCTTTTGGGGCTATTCATGTACACTATTATCAAATGTTATTCTTATAATTAATGCAATTCTCATGTGTGTTTGCTTTATGTGAATTTGTGTGTATTTATGCTTAGTCAAAATCATTAACCATTATGCGGTCTTGCATTTCAATGAATAGTACTATGGTATATACCCCTTGTGACTCTGTTGAGAGACCTTGGTCATTGTCTTTTGATTCATTATACTAAAAATGGTTCATGTGTTATTCTCATTCTATTAGGGTTGGTTTTGACTGATACTAATTATTACATAATTGCAAACAGTATACAACACATGAATTGCGAAACATTTTTCTACTATATGTATTCAAAACAGGGTATGCTTACCAATACATTCTGTGTTGACATATACTATTTTTGTACATGTTTCAGGTTATTTATGAGATGACTTTTAAGCTTTTGGAATTTTTACTTAGATTTTGGATCCATTGTATTTTAGTTTTAGTTGTCACTTTAGAATTGTTGTATCTTGTATTATTTTTCAATGTAATAAACTACTAAATCAATGTATCAATACACTACAAGAAATTTGGGTCTTTATCCACACATAGTATGAGTAGGCAAAAGTCTACTATGTGTTAGTAGTTATTTTTACCTACACATAAATTAAGTGTTATGATGTGTAGACTCGGCACTGTAGGTATAGATAATTACTCACACATTAGTTATGTGTAGGTATATAACACACTATACATACACATGTATGTGTGGCTAATATTAATTTATATGTGTGGGTAAAAGTATAATGATTTGTTTGGATGGCTGGTGATGTGGAAGCTGACATGGATGTTTATGTGGAAGATGACATGGAATATAGCCATTACACGTGTCATAAATATGTGTGGGTAAAGTTAATAGTATGTGTAGATAAAAGTGGTAGATGTGTAGGTCTTGATTTTAGTATGTGTAGAAAGAAATATAGATGTGTTGCTAAATACATATATACATGGACATTATACAAACAAATACAAATGCAATATAGAAACATATGTACACAAATTACTATTCTTAATTAAAAACATTGAAACACCATCCTTTAAACCACCAAAGAAAAGTACTTGTTATAAAAATTGAAGTACATAAACTAACAAACAACAACCAATGATACATTCATCTACTAGCTCGCCGTATGTAGGACGCTTTGATTGTTTAGCAGTGCCCAGTTACTAGCAATAACTCCCAGTTACTAGCAATAACTAGATCACGTCCCTATCCATGCAAATGAATTGAGATTTATCCAAGTACATTCTCGATAATCAACTTGTCACTCATTGATTCCCAATTTTGATTATCACCTTCATCAAATCTTCCATAAAAAAGTACAAAGATTGATTATTTACCAAATAATAAAATAATTAGCGGTGGAACAGAGCATGTTTTACATATATTGTAGCTGCCCTGTCATAACCCATTTTTGCATCCCAACTTTTAGGCCGCAAAGTCTCAAGTTGAGCCAATGAAGAATCAAAATCCATTCCATACTTATATGTCATAACCTTCTTTTTGGCAATTTCCTTCCACCAAATAATATACCAAATTCAACAAGGACCAACAACATAATTGATAAAAAAGTTGTAAAACGTTACCAAGTATTTTATTTTTCCACAACACATAGTTAATGCTTTATTTATTTACAAGCTATACTAAAAAAATGAAAAAAACAAAAAAAAATTGTGCATAAACCAAACCTGACCTAGCACAACCCATTTTGACCCGTACTAGAAAAGACTAGTTTCAACTATGCATCAACCAAACCTGGCTCAAGGAGTATCATTCCTGAAGCAATCATGTGAGTTGGATTTTAGCAACAACAAATGCATCTGACATGCCCAACTGTAGAGCGTTCTTAGCTATTCACATTTTTTCCCCAAAATCAATTAGAAACACAAGACGACATTATAACTATTCGCCTTTCCAATCTACAAGACTGTACGTTTCGACGATTATATAAATTATTCTATTTATATAAATATATACGTATGGTCCAACAATTTAGTCCAACCACACAAGTCACGCTTCATTGACAAACTACGATTTATATTTGTTGTTATCTATATATATATATATATATATATATATATATATATATTTACGGTTCGTTCGCGAGTTAACATTGTTCGTAGTTATAATTTATAAATACTACGCAAGATAAATACGAGATTAATTATACCGATAATCATGTGCGCGTCTCAAACCACCAGTTGACTGAGCCAACCGGGTCTTGACCGGATCCGGAATCTGACCCGTTGACCAGCAGTTGACCAGGTTGACCAGATCCGAACTTGACCCGCGAATAGAAAGTGTGAATCGAAACCGACCAGACCAGATCCAACCCAAAACCAACCTGGGCCAAGGCTGAGTTGAACCCGAATCACACGGATCTGACTCGAAATGCCCGGATCTGACCAGAAACGCCCGGATCTGACCCGAACACACCAAACTCAACCCGAACACACCAAATCTGAGCCGAACTCAAGACTCACAACCGTGTACCACCACCACGAACAACCGCGTTTCACCCGTCGTCTCCACTTCTAAACCCGACACCAACTGACCACCCCGTCAACAACCATCTCCGCCTCCAACCACCACTCGGCCTGTCATCTTCTACCTCAGAACCACCACAGAACCATCGGCCACCGAGGACCATCACCACCTTCTCGTCCGACGAGAGAACCCGTTCCAGCTCGTTTTTGGGCTTGAGACCTGCGCCGCCTACCACCAAAACAACCACCACTGGCTGTCACCCGCCATGAGACCACCACGAGCAACGTCACCACTAGACCCGTACTCAATCCCGACCACCCTCTGTACTGAACCCAATCACGAACCACAACCCAAAAACCACCCTCTGCTGCTGTTTTCTGCGCGTTTCGGGCTGCAGAACCACCGCACAGCCACCACCATGGGTGGTGGTGGCCGATCGTTGCCATAGGGAGGGGGAAGGGAGGTTGCGGGTGAGTGTAAGGGTAGAGAGAGAGAGAGATGCAGATTTTAGAGAGAGAGTAGAGAGAGAGAGAGGGGGTGCGGCTGATGCAAATGAAGAAGAAGAAGCATCTTATGCTTTTTATACTTAGGGTTAGGTAGGTGGGTTGTGCACCGCGTATCGAACCCGTATAAACGTATTTCGCTCCGGTTTTATTTTAGGTTCGATACTTAATTAAAAGAATTAGTCGGTTTTATTCGAAATGAAACACATAACTAAACCGAGCAAATTCTTTATTATTTTCGTCACCCGACGCGTGAAAACAGAACACGCGTTAAAATCGCGTTAATCGATTCGGTTGCGTTATCCTTCATTTAAATGATCCGATAACTTTCGAAATTCAATCAGAAACATTATTTATAATAAATAATTACTCCGAAAGTTTAATAACGGTTAAAACCACGCGTTTTGACGTTCGAATCCCACGTCAGTTCCTCTCCGCGTTCTCCAAGACGCTGCGTTTTTGGCCGTTTACCGCGCCGATTTCTCATTCGATCGCATCAATAGTAAATACATGTCGTATTTACATTTATTAGCCTTATGTTAGTCCACTTTGACAAATTTTCACCGATGTCAGTTCGTTACGTTAATTACGCGAAGTCTTTCTTTAAAGGCATCAAGACTTCAACGAACTTTCAAAAGGACATCGTAGGACTCATATCAGCTCAACTAACCATAATTAACCTTAAACCATGTTAATTATTTCTAAAACATGATTAGAATCACGTTAATCGTTGTACGAAATTTGCTGGTTGTCACATTCTCCCCCCGTTAAGAGAATTCCGTCCCGGAATTCAGTTCAAGTCATCCGATACATTAGTATCCTTGAACAAGGCGGGATGTTTGCGACTCACACGATTACCCCTTTTCTACGTGAACCCCAGTTCACGCTTAGCGTTCTAACGAACACAATGTCATGAGCCGGCCACGACCGAGCTCTTGGATATCGCAATCCGACACAAATATCGGTTTTCCCGAAATAGTAGAGCTTTGCGTCAACCTAAATTCTGTCAGTCGAGGAATTGACAATGCTGCCTCAAGCCAGACTTGCGAGATTCATCAGGAGTCCCACTAAGCTCTTGCGATAGTTCGAGCTTGTTCGTTGCAAGGCCAATTTTAACTGACATATCCGAGTCACTGGAGTACTAAGCGAAGTCACTCCATTACCGTTTTCGTGCTTAACAACACCCTTTCAGAGTATAACACTCAGCAAAGTCCTATACCGATTTGGAGTTTCTAAGGCTAACTCCTTGTTAGCACAACTTCCCGATCGGTTTGGCCACTTATTCAAGAAGATTTGATTCTACCAGATTCGTTGGTCATCTCTTGAACTCACGCCAGATCATGTGTATATCTCTATCTGTCATTCAATGTACTAGAGACGTACACGTATGCACTCCAGAGGACTTCGAGCAGTACACCCCGAACACTAGGGTGATAATTCCTATCACATAGGGAATTCTGGCGATGAAGTACACGAATTTGATTTGCCACCGACACTAATCGTATCACATAGGACACTTCCGTCTAGGACAATAATTCACTCGTTCGAGAATGGTAATCCATACTCATCTCAAATTGAGTATCCCAGACTTGCGTTCAAGGTTTGGCACACCCTGGGGCAGGATAACTACTAAAATCCGATATTGTGAAAGTTGACATTTAGTGTCTAGCCACGACTCTCCAAGGGTATAGGTGGCTATCCGTATGCCTCATATTATAACTACAAACGAGTAGGGGATGAGAAGGTTCCAAACATCGATCGATCATTGCATGTGTCTCATCACAACCACAGGACACCTCAGGCGACAGGACCATTAGGTTCGCTCGTTGAATTTCACTAATCGGGTGATCTTACCAGATCACAAAGCAGTCGACATTCTCGAGGACGCTCCAGGTTGTTTATAGTAGCGGATGGTATTCCTGTGTCCTCACATGGACCGAAATCCACTATGCACCAACTTACAACCTTTTCGTATGAGCGATTGTGGTTAGTGGTACTAGGGCGCCTAATATCGACTGATGGAGGTCGAAAGTTTTTGCGTTACTTTCGCCCCTCAGCTCCCCAAACAGTGGACAGTGTATATTCAACATACGACCGTACAATTCCGCAATGCACGAGAATTTAAGCCGACTTAAACACAAATGTCTAGAGGCTCACATCACCTCATCACATTGGTCAACACAGGAATGATGTACATGAACCATCATAATATGGTTGCCGTAATAAATAGAGGATAGGGTCTCGACAAAATCTCGACACGCTGGTGTCCACCGAAACGGTAAGCAGAGCACTGGTGGCAACCCAAAACAAGGGTATCCAATACGTGTCATGTTATATGTGCCTCATGGGCAATGGTGTCCTATCATTATTAGCAACCTAGTAAGTCAATTCTGAATAATACAGGACGCTCTCCCTCGAATTGACTATCCGATCCTACGCAGTGATCTGAGTGAAAGGAGTCCTGAAACTGGAATCCCTCACTCGCCAAAGGTTCCATCTTTTCGGGATCTTTCGATGTAAGAGGTGAAATTGAGTCATAGATGAATGTATTTGGCACACATTCCATGTGTGGGGCTTGGCGCGACTTCATACGCCAAAGTCGTCACTTAAAACAAACAACGACCGAGATCGCCCTACAAGAAGTAGTCTTGAGCCTTCCAATAAGGCATCCCATCCAACGACTCAGGTAGTCACAAACATGGGTGCAACATGTAAGCTTTCGAGCTCATCTTGATTAGTCAGGTACTAAACGCACTGACCTGGCAGCTCACATTACTATGGTGTCTCCAACAGCGTTTGTCAAGGACAGGGGATTTTGCTCTAGTACGAGTAATGCTACTGAAAAATAACTGGGAACACCCGTATCGACCCAAGGTCGAAAGGGTTCCACCATCCCAAGAATCTACGTAACGACACCAAGACAAGATAAACCTACCATTAGTAGGATAACATCAATCGAAGGGCTGAGTTGATCGAAGATCTCATCACGGTAGGGTAGCACCCTTATAGAGTAGACAATGCTACATGCCCTTCTAGATTCAGGGTTTCATAAGACCTCCGAATCATGTACCGGGGACTCCACCAATGCACACGCTGTGGGTGAGTCCACACTGTTATTCCCGCAGTCATCGGCATGACACGTTGGCTGGTATGATGTCAAACGAATCCACTGGGATGAGCAATAATGAATTGAGTCTTTCAACTCTTACTAGTCCCAAAGGTATGAGTCATAATATCGCTCACATTTACTCGATACGTTCGAGGTTTTGAGACACATCCGAAATCCCTTTTCACAAAGACGAGCCTCACCCCGTCATGTGTGGATCCTGGGATTTCCTTCCGACATGATTCGAGAGTGGTTAGTCGACTGAAATGCGCGTAAAAGGTCAAGGCTGGACATGGCGTCACTGATGCCTTAGATTTTGAAGAGGTAATGCTCACGAGACTCGCGGGCATATAAGGAGGTCGACACATGATTCGGTCAATTACCCAAACTACGAGATTCGAACTTTAGAGAGATACATGTGTTAATACTAGTACTAGAGTGTCTTAGTATGACTACTGGAAAGTCCGTTAGACACCCGAATTCCCACATTATCGATGGCGACACTACACAACCACTCAGCAACATAACAACAGCTACGTGGGTTTGGGGTAATGTCTTTATCCCAAGGGAACCAAGAGTGAAACAAACGACAAGTTGTCACATCATCAAGTCAATCCAACAATTGTAGCAATACGTTCACGACACATTACGATAGTAGGGACAACACGACAATGATCGCAACTCGTCCGCGAAACACATCAACAAGGGAATACCGCATCAGGAGCAGCACAACCACGGAGATTCATCATCAACAGCGCAACGCAACCACATGGATACGCAGTCGGCAAAACCGTGCGACTACAAGAATGTACAATCGCTAGGGGTAACGCCACAACATGAATTCAAGACAGCAGGATGACACACAACCTAGCGAGTCCGCTATACATAACTACAAGAAGCTCCATTACGGTGGGCACGCACCCCGGTGCGTTTCAGCTCACTTATGGTGACGGAATCCTTATTCGTATCCTCATCAGCAACCTATACCCCATAGGCTCATTGGTGGGAACAATTGGGTTGATAAGGGCATCCGTCATCATAAAAGAAATGGGAACGATGGGTTCCACATAATTTAGCAGACTTATCAAGCCGATATCGTTCTTAGGGAGAATGACTGTATGCTCGATATAAGTCACTCGAATAATGGCAACTGCAGCATTGACAGGCTCATCCATACCTGAGAACCATCGCCAACCTTAGTCTTGGCAGGAGCCAGAGAATGTTAACGAGCGGTTCAACGAAAACCTCAAAGAAAATGGAGTTAACAGGAACGAACTCCATCGTGACACAAACATGATCATAGCGGCTTGGCAAGGGTCTTATAGATGTCTATGTCAATGACAGTGATCTTAGTAGGAGCCTCCGAAACAATAGCAACATCGAACTTGACAAAAGCCATAGAAACATCCTCAACACGCTCAGTATGAGCTACACTCTCAGTAACGACGACATGATTCGCTTGGGCCATAGAACAATTACAGCAGGAGCAACATTAGGCTCGGTGGGAGCCTTAGACTCATCGCAGTTATTAGATTGGTGGTAAATGGTATCCATAGGACCTAGAAACCAACCTACATCTTTTTCAATATCAAAAATATTGGTCACAACGAGAATAGTTGAGGTAGAAGGATCATGATTTATCGAGACACCACGATAAAATAAAAACGATACAGACTCTGGCAATACAGTCGAGTCATCCTTCTCATTAGGTTCCTCTTGCGTGTTATTTTGGCCCTAGCACCGACAGTCATCAACTGAAATGCCTCTCCGCCACCTAAGCAAGGCCAGTGAACTTCCTTCCTGATAGGCCGCACAGTGAGAGTATCGGAATACGACAAGAGATTAGACCAGTCACATTGTCCATAACGAATGGATCTCGCAATCTTAGTTTATAAAACACCGTGACAAAGGGACGCAACGTCTCAATATCTATGGGGATTGATGGAAAACACTTCGCATCAATTGCCACCCCAAATAGACAACCAGTCTCGTCGTCCTGACGAGGGTAGCGGACGTTCAACATTGCAACATGAGCAATGGAATTGCCGTCCCATGGGTAAGTTTAGTTGACAGAATAACGTGACCATTTCCAGTAGTCCGTTATTTGATTTTCGAGGGGGGATTTCAATGTCAGCCAAAGCGTTCTGTGACATTTGACAATTACGAGTCACACGCTTTACGATTTCGGCTCCCGAAATGTGGTTTCACTCCCCAAGTATTATGACGGATTCAGACGCAAAACGCACGTCGTGATCCTATATTTAACATATATGTATGTCTCCATATATATTAACTAACTTGGATAAATTCATCTCCGACTCGACTCACTTTACCATATAATTACTTTCCCATTAAGTAGTTATACTAGGATCTTGTCAGTCGAGATTTCATTTTTCCCATAATCGACTCGACTCACCTTTCCATATATTTATTTTCCCATTAAATAAATATACTATGATCTTGTCGATTCGATATTACATCTTACAACCATCGACTCGACTCACTTTACCGTATAATTATTTTCCCATTAAATAATTATACTAGGATCTTGTCGATTCGACATTTCATTTTACAACCATCGACTCGACTCACTTTACCGTATAATTATTTTCCCATTAAATAATTATACTAGGATCTTGTCGATTCGACATTTCATTTTACAACCATCGACTCGACTCACTTTACCGTATAATTATTTTCCCATTAAATAATTATACTAGGATCTTGTCGATTCGACATTTCATTTTACAACCATCGACTCGACTCACTTTACCGTATAATTATTTTCCCATTAAATAATCATACTAGGATCTTGTCGATCGATATTTCGTTTTCAACACCCGACTTGGCTCACTTTACCATATATTTATTTTCCCATTAAATAAATATACTAGGATCTTGCCGATCGATATTTCGTTTTCAACACCCGACTCGGCTCACTTTACCATATATTTATTTTCCCATTAAATAAATATACTAGGATCTTGCCGATCGATATTTCGTTTTCAACACCCGACTCGGCTCACTTTACCATATATTTATTTTCCCATTAAATAAATATACTAGGATCTTGCCGATCGATATTTCGTTGTGTTTTATTTTTGAAAACTTTGTTTTCGAGCCAAAACCGGTTATAGTCTAGATTTTTCAAAAATACTAGTTCGCTATAACCTTGGCTCTGATACCACTTCTGTCACACCACGCCAATGGCGGAAACACGTGGCGCGACGCTCGAAAGCATATCAAAGTCAAGATTAACACAAACTATATTTAATTAGAAAAGATCATTATATTAAGATGTCGGGAAGGAGTACCTGGTTTCAAACATTACTTAAAACCACAAACATTAAGTTTCAAAGTGGGGTGTTTCCGTTTATGTCCCAACCCGATGGTAACAATAGATGAAACCCCCAACCAGTGTCCGACATCCCAAATTCCACCGTACTAGCCGCACACCTGTTCAGCACTTAGTTACCTGAAAGATATGTTTAAAAAGACGTCAATATATAAAATATTGGTGAGTTCACAGGTTTTAGTTTCGTAATAACAACATTTTTACATCCTGTGCAGATCCAGCACAAGTTGTGACCTTTGTAAGGAGTAGCTAGCACCTACAAACTATGATGATAAGCAATCCCCTGAGTCCCATAACCAAACCAAGACTAATAAATATGCCCCGCTCCAAGTCGTTTCTCGGAACCCAACGACTTAAGTTCAGAATATGTGCACCTCTTGTCTTTACCGGGTTGACGCTATCAACCAGAGGTGGGCCTCGTCAGGCACCAATAGTACTATCCAAATATTCCTTCAGTTTCATTTACCTGAATTAATGGTTACAGTAGCGAGGACCCAACCCCGAGTGGCGAACAAAAACTCAAGTACTCATCATGCCACTTATCACATTTTAACCTTTGAAAACATTTCAACATGTGATAACTTTTGACAAACATATCTTTCCCCCAGTTAAAACAGTAAAATGGGGCCGTGAAACTCACCTTAATTTCCATGCTTAGCTAGCAAATAAAACCCAAAGCTTTGACCGACTTCCTCGTGCCCTAATTACCAATAAAGGACACCTTAAAGTCTATCATATATAAGCCTAGCTTATTTTCCGGTTAAAAGATAGTTTATTCAACTATCTTGACTCGTGTGTACTAACCCGAGTCTTTAAGTGTTTTAACTCGACGAACCGATCGTGACTTACCATAATTCATGTGTTCACATACGGCATAGTACCCAAGTCGCGCACCTGTTACTCTGTGTGTGTAAACCATGTTGGACTAATACCACGAAACGTATAACTCATCCCGAGTCATAGCTTGTCTCGTAAACCAGATAATGTAATCGTCTTGTATAGTTATTTTCGAAAAATATACCTTGCTAAAATATAATATAGTTATTAAAATCCGTTTAATAACATTTGTTATTTCTTTTCCCAAAACCCATTGTTTTAAGGGTTTCAAAACACTATTTTTTCACTAAGTCTTTCCCGAGTAAGCCGAGCGTTTATGTATTTCCAATCCGTATAATTAACATTATTTGGTTACCAAAATCCTTCGAAAACACCTCAATACTTGACACTCGGTAAAAACTACATTCTTGATTTGAAATATTGTCCGAGATTGACTGTTATTTTCAGAAATAATCTTTGTCAAAAACGTCGCGACTTTGTATAAAATCACCTTTGTTAAACACATGGAATGGAAGGTTATTTATAAAATGCACAACAATATCACCTTCGTTGCACTTCGGATTTTATAAAAATTTTGGCAGAGTTTCCTCTGTTTTTGTGCAAACCAGACAACACAAGTTGCCAACAATTTTTCCCCAAAATCAATTAGAAACACAAGACGACATTATAACTATTCGCCTTTCCAATCTACAAGACTGTACGTTTCGACGATTATATAAATTATTCTATTTATATAAATATATACGTATGGTCCAACAATTTAGTCCAACCACACAAGTCACGCTTCATTGACAAACTACGATTTATATTTGTCGTTATATATATATATATATATATATATATATATATATATATATATATATATATATATATATATATATATATATTTACGGTTCGTTCGCGAGTTAACACTGTTCGTAGTTATAATTTATAAATACTACACAAGATAAATACGAGATTAATTATACCGATAATCATGTGCGCGTCTCAAACCACCAGTTGACTGAGCCAACCGGGTCTTGACCGGATCCGGAATCTGACCCGTTGACCAGCAGTTGACCAGGTTGACCAGATCCAAACTTGACCCGCGAATAGAAAGTGTGAATCGAAACCGACCAGACCAGATCCAACCCAAAACCAACCTGGGCCAAGGCTGAGTTGAACCCGAATCACACGGATCTGACTCGAAATGCCCGGATCTGACCAGAAACGCCCGGATCTGACCCGAACACACCAAATCTGAGCTGAACTCAAGACTCACAACCGTGTACCACCACCACGAACAACCGCGTTTCACCCGTCGTCTCCACTTCTAAATCCGACACCAACTGACCACCCCGTCAACCACCATCTCCGCCTCAGTTCGCTATAACCTTGGCTCTGATACCACTTCTGTCACACCACGCCAATGGCGGAAACACGTGGCGCGACGCTCGAAAGCATATCAAAGTCAAGATTAACACAAACTATATTTAATTAGAAAAGATCATTATATTAAGATGTCGGGAAGGAGTACCTGGTTTCAAACATTACTTAAAACCACAAACATTAAGTTTCAAAGTGGGGTGTTTCCGTTTATGTCCCAACCCGATGGTAACAATAGATGAAACCCCCAACCAGTGTCCGACATCCCAAATTCCACCGTACTAGCCGCATACCTGTTCAGCACTTAGTTACCTGAAAGATATGTTTAAAAAGACGTCAATATATAAAATATTGGTGAGTTCACAGGTTTTAGTTTCGTAATAACAACATTTTTACATCCTGTGCAGATCCAACACAAGTTGTGGCCTTTGTAAGGAGTAGCTATCTCCTACAAACTATGATGATAAGCAATCCCCTGAGTCCCATAACCAAACCAAGACTAATAAATATGCCCCGCTCCAAGTCGTTTCTCGGAACCCAACGACTTAAGTTCAGAAAATGTGCACCTCTTGTCTTTACCGGGTTGACGCTATCAACCAGAGGTGGGCCTCATCAGGCACCAATAGTACTATCCAAATATTCCTTCAGTTTCATTTACCTGAATTAATGGTTACAGTAGCGAGGACCCAACCCCGAGTGGCGAACAAAAACTCAAGTACTCATCATGCCACTTATCACATTTTAACCTTTGAAAACATTTCAACATGTGATAACTTTTGACAAACATATCTTTCCCCCAGTTAAAACAGTAAAATGGGGCCGTGAAACTCACCTTAATTTCCATGCTTAGCTAGCAAATAAAACCCAAAGCTTTGACCGACTTCCTCGTGCCCTAATTACCAATAAAGGACACCTTAAAGTCTATCATATATAAGCCTAGCTTATTTTCCGGTTAAAAGATAGTTTATTCAACTATCTTGACTCGTGTGTACTAACCCGAGTCTTTAAGTGTTTTAACTCGACGAACCGATCGTGACTTACCATAATTCATGTGTTCACATACGACATAGTACCCAAGTCGCGCACCTGTTACTCTGCGTGTGTAAACCATGTTGGACTAATACCACGAAACGTATAACTCATCCAGAGTCATAGCTTGTCTCGTAAACCAGATAATGTAATCGTCTTGTATAGTTATTTTCGAAAAATATACCTTGCTGAAATATAATATAGTTATTAAAATCCGTTTAATAACATTTGTTATTTCTTTTCCCAAACCCATTGTTTTAAGGGTTTCAAAACACTATTTTTTCACTAAGTCTTTCCCGAGTAAGCCGAGCGTTTATGTATTTCCAATCCGTATAATTAACATTATTTGGTTACCAAAATCCTTCGAAAACACCTCAATACTTGACACTCGGTAAAAACTACATTCTTGATTTGAAATATTGTCTGAGATTGACTGTTATTTTCAGAAATAATCTTTGTCAAAAACGTCGCGACTTTGTATAAAATCACCTTTGTTAAACACATGGAATGGAAGGTTATTTATAGAATGCACAACAATATCACCTTCGTTGCACTTCGGATTTTATAAAATTTTTGGCAGAGTTTCCTCTGTTTTTGTGCAAACCAGACAACACAAGTTGCCTACAATTTTTCCCCAAAATCAATTAGAAACACAAGACGACATTATAACTATTCGCCTTTCCAATCTACAAGACTGTACGTTTCGACGATTATATAAATTATTCTATTTATATAAATATATACGTATGGTCCAACAATTTAGTCCAACCACACAAGTCACGCTTCATTGACAAACTACGATTTATATTTGTCGTTATATATATATATATATATATATATATATATATATATATATATATATATATATATATATATATATATATATATATATATTTACGGTTCGTTCGCGAGTTAACATTGTTCGTAGTTATAATTTATAAATACTACGCAAGATAAATACGAGATTAATTATACCGATAATCATGTGCGCGTCTCAAACCACCAGTTGACTGAGCCAACCGGGTCATGACCGGATCCGGAATCTGACCCGTTGACCAATAGTTGACCAGGTTGACCAGATCCGAACTTGACCCGCGAATAGAAAGTGTGAATCGAAACCGACCAGACCAGATCCAACCCAAAACCAACCTGGGCCAAGGCTGAGTTGAACCCGAATCACACGGATCTGACTCGAAATGCCCGGATCTGACCAGAAACGCCCGGATCTGACCCGAACACACCAAACTCAACCCGAACACACCAAATCTGAGCCAAACTCAAGACTCACAACCGTGTACCACCACCACGAACAACCGCGTTTCACCCGTCGTCTCCACTTCTAAACCCGACACCAACTGACAACCCGTCAACCACCATCTCCGCCTCCAACCACCACTCGGCCTGTCATCTTCTACCTCAGAACCACCACAGAACCATCGGCCACCGAGGACCATCACCACCTTCTCGTCCGACGAGAGAACCCGTTCCAGCTCGTTTTTGGGCTTGAGACCTGCGCCGCCTACCACCAAAACAACCACCACTGGCTGTCACCCGCCATGAGACCACCACGAGCAACGTCACCACTAGACCCGTACTCAATCCCGACCACCCTCTGTACTGAACCCAATCACGAACCACAACCCAAAAACCACCCTCTGCTGCTGTTTTCTGCGCGTTTCGGGCTGCAGAACCACCGCACAGCCACCACCATGGGTGGTGGTGGCCGATCGTTGCCATAGGGAGGGGGAAGGGAGGTTGCGGGTGAGTGTAAGGGTAGAGAGAGAGAGATGCAGATTTTAGAGAGAGAGTAGAGAGAGAGAGGGGGTGCGGCTGATGCAAATGAAGAAGAAGAAGCATCTTATGCTTTTTATACTTAGGGTTAGGTAGGTGGGTTGTGCACCGCGTATCGAACCCGTATAAACGTATTTCGCTCCGGTTTTATTTTAGGTTCGATACTTTATTACAAGAATTAGTCGGTTTTATTCGAAATGAGAAACATAACTAAACCGAGCAAATTCTTTATTATTTTCGTCACCCGACGCGTGAAAACAGAACACGCGTTAAAATCGCGTTAATCGATTCGGTTGCGTTATCCTTCATTTAAATGATCCGATAACTTTCGAAATTCAATAAGAAACATTATTTATAATAAATAATTACTCCGAAAGTTTAATAACGGTTAAAACCACGCGTTTTGACGTTCGAATCCCACGTCAGTTCCTCTCCGCGTTCTCCAAGACGCTGCGTTTTTGGCCGTTTACCGCGCCGATTTCTCATTCGATCGCATCAATAGTAAATACATGTCGTATTTACATTTATTAGCCTTATGTTAGTCCACTTTGACAAATTTTCACCGATGTCAGTTCGTTACGTTAATTACGCGAAGTCTTTCTTTAAAGGCATCAAGACTTCAACGAACTTTCAAAAGGACATCGTAGGACTCATATCAGCTCAACTAACCATAATTAACCTTAAACCATGTTAATTATTTCTAAAACATGATTAGAATCACGTTAATCGTTGTACGAAATTTGCCGGTTGTCACAATAAACATATCCAACACTAAAGGTTTATTAGGCTATGGGGAGTGGAGACATGAAAATGTTCAGGTCTCAATGCCACCTAGGATGGCTCTCATATTCTCTTGGTTGAGACATACCAAGGGTGTGGAAACAACCCTCCCCTTTTATTATTAATTAATTATTAAAATGTTGATTGGCCAAAAAACCCCAAATTTCAATAAAAAAAAGAAAAAGAAAATAGCTGATTGGTGCGTCCCATATGTTACGAGAGAGACGGGAGGGACGGGGGTAGGGGGATGGTGTTGATGTCCCGGACATGGCAAAAATTGAAGAACGGGGGTGGTGCCCCGTCTCTACACCCTACAGCCTTATACAGTCCAAATATTTAAAGCAAATACATTTGTATTACAGTGACATTCGCATATCAAGGGAAACCAAAACCATAGAAAAGTACCATGTACTAATTATATAAATCATCAATGGTATGTGGACTTGCAACTTTTATGAAATAGATAACCTCACATGAATGTCATAATAATTTTAAAGCATTGTACCCATCAAGAGTAAAAAAAAATCCAGTAGGACAAAACTATGATATTCAATTACCTTTGTTTAGTAGATGTGTACTTATTTTCAAAAGATATGTAGGCATGAATGCAACCCATCAACAAAAACAGCTAAGAGTAACCTGGTAAAAGAACACATGTATAGGGCGTACCAAATTAGGCCAAGTACAACACCCATGTTAAGCATCCAAACATCAAATTATTTAAAGTGAATATAAATGCATATTGGATAATAAAAAAAAAAAAATCCTTGACTCAGTAGACCTGATTACGGATCAAACGACGCTACGGCTTTGGTTCTCCGGCAAGATCGTGTACCTGCAAAAAGGGAAAAAAATAGATATATGTTGGCTTTAGGGTTGTTGTTCGTCACACCATTGGCGGTCCGCCTCCTCTGCCATAGATTTGGCAGAGATGATGGTTGGCATCATTCGGTTTCACCCGTTGTCGTCTCCGGCATCCATGGTCATCGGGAGGACAAACGGTCACCACCAGTAAAGTCGCCGTCTTCCGATCTTGGGCTTCAGAGAGGTCACACGCCGGACTGAGGGGTCTCCGACGCTGTGAACGGTGATGCGCCGCCTGGCTCTTCTCTCTCTCTCATATAAACTACAAACTGTGAGTGTATGTTGTCCAAAGATAGAGAATTGGGGATTTAAACCCAAAAAAAATAACGAAATGGACAAATGGCCTTGGAAGACATAAAAGTATAAAGGAAATGCCATGAAAAGTTGAAGTCCGTAAATATAAAAAGTGGAAAAGCTTTGTGGTGAATTTGAAAACGTAGAAGACCTCCTAGGCTCCAAGCGCAAATGTATGTTTTGGTACTTATTTAGCGACTTATTTTAAAAAAAAAATAAACAAAATTTAATTTATATGTATCAAATATCTACACGTATTGTAATTGCACATTTTAAATATGTGTAGATATTTATTTTGTTATGTCATTTTCAAAATATTTAACTAAAACTTATAAATTTGATTTAGGAAAATTGGATTGTAATAATTCAACCTTGTATTGTTGGCCAATAATAATCTCACCTAAGTTTATTTTTTTCACCAATCTTACCTTTTAATTTATTTTTTCTCATTGCACCCGTCATTAAGTCTCACTAACACCATTAGTTGAAACTCACAATTTTCGGCGATTGTTCATCGGATTTGAAAGAGAGAATCGAGACGATGATATTGGTATGTTCAATTGTCGAATGAGTACGATTTGATGGTTTAATTATCGGTTCCAATCATCTCATCCGACAAGAATATCAACCTAAAACCCTTCAAACCATGCTCGTTTCTGCAATTGAACATACCAATATCATTGTCTCGATTCCCTCTTTCAGATCCGGTGAACAATCGCTTAGAATTGTGCGTTTCAGCTAACGGCGTTAGTGTGACTTAACGGCGGGTGCAATGAGAAAAAACAAATTAAAAGGTGGGACTGGTGGGAAAAATAAACTTATGTGGGATTATTATTGGCCAACACAAATGTGAGATTATTACAATCCAATTTTCCTTTGATTTATATGCGTGGAATATCTACACATACTGTACATTTTTAGATATATGTAGGTAATTATTTTGCCATGTCATTATTGAAATTATAAAAAAATATTTAGTTATATATATTTCTCTACATATTTATTTACACATATAATGTGTTGGTAAACGTGATCAATTACCCACACTCATATTAGTATTTTTACACATGTGTAGATAATTTACCTACATATAACAAAATTTAGGTACATGTGTAGGTAATTAACATTCAATTAATCATCAATTTTGGGAGGGAATTTTCCCTCCAACGCCAAGTGTGGCTAAAGCGTATTACCAACACATATTAAGTGTTAGTAATAACAAAAAATATATCATTAACCATTAACCACACATCTACAAACATGTGTAGGTATTTACTCACACATTCATATGTGTAGGTAATTTATGTGTGGGTAAATACCCAAATTTCTTGTAGTGATATTTACACTTTTAGTCCATGAGCTATTGAACAAATCGTCACTATGTGACACCTTGATGATTCCGCCATCGGTTGGGATGTTACATTTACTGATCCCACCGATCTTAAAAATCTTTAGGATCTAACATGCATAGGGTCTAAGATAGGAAGACCAATAGAATCTAATAGAGAAATAAGACAATGATGTTTATGTTAGATTCTCTTATTGAGGATTTCTTTAGTTTTGGTAAGAAATCTAAGTTCTTCCCATAGTTAGGCACCAATGAAACTTTATTAGGAGTATCATTATATTCTATGGAGACAAGTTGTGATGGAGCAGTGTCACATACAAGAGGTGTAATTTGAGATAAGATCGAAATTGTCACATTCGGACCTCTTGCAACTTCTACAAGTTATAATTAGGACAATTAATACTCTCACTAATCTTTTAAGTCCCTGGGAACTCCATATGATATGTTTTAGCGATGCATGTGAATAGGAATATTTCATATATTTTAGACTTGCTTTCCTTATTGTCCAAATTTCATAAGAAATTATAAGGATATTTTTAGAAGGAAACCTTTTAAGTATATGAATTGATTTCTTGAAGACTTAGGTCCGTATGAAAGATTAGATACAAGTCAATATTTTTCTAAGCTCCTCTAATGTCAGTTAATCATACCATGTGATGGAAACCCATTTATTCCTTCTGTCATTTTAATGTTTAGGGAATTTAACACATGCTTAAAGTCACTAAAATTGAGATTTGATAACAAATCATCCTTCATTAACCTATTCATGATTGCTCATGGAAATATTTGGTCTCAATGGATGAAGTGCATAGGTCTCATTATCCTCTGTTAAATTTTCATTTTCATGATAACAAAGTTATGAAAATGTATGTATCATCTTGTTCTATTTTATAAGGTTTCTGTTCAGATAATGACCACAAATAATATGAGAGTTTAAGTTAATAGTGACTTTGTTTTGGTCATAAAACTCATAAGTGTCGAAGTGTGGCTTTAGTATTGATACTAAAATTCTGAGTAATCTCCAGAATATCGTAAGGCATCATAAAGCATAATACAAAGATCTATTAATGATGGTTCTTTCAACCTTAACATTAAATTCGCCAACTACTCTCATCTTAAGTAGATGTTGAAATCTGGTAAGGAAACGAATAAAACTAGACTCAACAATCATGTGTTAATTGTAATATTTATATTTGTGGTGTCAAATATCATTGATTTTCTACTATTTAACTTAGCCAGTTGTTTCCTTGGCTTATGGATTTTCTCGTTGCTTGTGCCTTGTTTAATGGCATAGTTTTATAGTGAGACATCCGCTTGGAGAACCTAGAGCTGGAAGCCGCAATTGTATTTTGTTTTCGGACTTTAAAACTTTCCTCTCTATTGTAAGTTATCTTCTAACTCTAAGGTTTAGTGGTATTAAGATGAATAACATCTGATTTTCAATTTTAGACGTTTCTGTTCCTGTACTTATGTTGCTATAACACACTCGTTTTCCTTTGGTACTTCTGAGTATTGTAATTGATTCAAAAAGCATCTAATCGTATTCATGGAAAAGTTACTGTATAATGCACTGAAAATCATTATCGATTCCATGAATAAGCCCTTAGTTTAATATGACATGTTTTTCAATATTATGATGTATTCACGAAGGCTACCTAACCTTTTATTTGAGTTAGATTTGTTGCATGCTTCTTTAAGAGTTCTTTTGATTCTTTCATGGAAAACAAAACTAGTCTTAGGAATTTCAGAATCTTTTAATGGCTCTCTTGATAGCAATCATTAATTTTAGTACTTGATTACCATAAGAGACATTATATTTGACTTCTCCCACTTCTTAATGAAAATAAATTTTAGTTTGTTAGAAAATTAGCAGAAGTGTCATGTCTTAAGGGATAATCAAGACTCAATAAGAGCAAATCATATTTGGTTTTGGAATAAGAGTGGATTAGTTAGTTTGAGATATAACCTTTTAGATGAACTTTGGAGTGATTTATGTTATGGGATTTTCAAGTAAGGCAGACAAAATTAGGATCATTATATTAGTGAAGGATCATTAATATGTGAGGTTCATTTTTTGATGAAGATGTGATAACATCTATTATAAACACCAAAATATAATAGATTAATTAAAAGTTCTACTTAAACAACAGCACATCACCTTTAGGCAGAAGTGAAATCATTTAAGCATGATGTGCAATTAAGTGTAGCACATCACCGTTGGGCAGATGCGGGACACTTAATTTATTACGCACAATTTAGTTCTACAAGACATGAATGTAAGACATCATCTTTGGACAGAAGTGAGACATTCTTGTTAATTAGGCAAAACTAATATGGTATGCTTAGTTAGACTTAGATAACTATGTTAAGGTAGCACATCACCTTTGGGCAGAAGCGGGACCTTTTAAGTATTATCAAAGTGAAGCAAAATGTTTATTGATTTAGATTTTGAAAACATATTAGTTAACGTTTTTCAAAACTAATAAACTAATTAATAGCAAACCTCGCGAAAATTTTAGATTACCAGTTCTCGGGAAAGTAGGTTTAGTTCCCGGGAAAAGAGGTTCTCGAGAAAAATAGTTAGTTCTCGGAAACAAGGAAGTTCTCGAGAAAATGGTTAGTTCTCGAACTTGTCATAGTTTTCGGTAATGGTAGAGTTCTCGGGTGGCTTTCGGTTCTCGGTAGAAATTAGGTTCTCGATATAAGTTAGGTTCTTGGAGAAACATATTAGTTTTCAGAAAAATATAAGGGTTCTCGGATTTATAGTTGGTTCTCGGATTTAGTAATGGTTCTCGATTTTGGTTTTAGGTTCTCGAATTTAGTTTTTCGAAAACAGAAAACCAAGAACTGTTAGTCCATGAACCTTAATCCGCAAACCTTTTTGAGAACCCTTAATAAAAAACGTTCACCTGTGACTAATTAATATGAGAACCATAATCCCATGAGTGATATAATTTAGGGATTTTAGAAAATCTTTTTCGAATATTAGGGGATTTCCAGTATCTCCAAGACATTTCAAAAATTTCAAATTTCAAAATTTAATTAATTAATTAATTGATTTATTCAACTTGGAGATAAAGTAAACCCAAAAATTTTAGAAAACAAATTTTAATCCTAGTTGTAACCAACTTATGCTAATTTTCATCAAAATAAGGATGAAGATTATGAACAATTACGTTAAAACATAAGAACTGTTCATACTCAAGTATCAAATTTGTTAGTGGAATTTCAATCTGAAACTTGATTTATTTTAGATTTCGGAAATTTAAATTTGATTATTGAGATTTTAACAGGTTTTATCAGATCTAATTATGGTGAAAAACATAACCCACCAAAACAGATCCGAATATAAAAGAAATAAAATCAAAACTATAATCGATTTTATCTTAGGGGTTTTAATCAAAACTATTTCTGATTTTAATTCCAGTCTTAAGGAAATTCAAAGAATTGATTAATCAACATAGCTATGATACCACATGTCGATCAATTCTTTGAGTATAATACAGAAACATGATAAAGTAAATCATTAAGTAAATCATACATACCCGTTTATCCAGTAAAGGCAGAGAGAGAAAATGATGCCATGGATGTTATGCTGATCGGGTTCCCGTTTAGGGTGTAAAGTTAAGATGGCTAAGGAGATCAAGGATCTCAGTTTAGAGAGGAGAGGGAGAGACAAATTAGGGTTTGGAGTATTGGTGTTTTCATTAATCTTTAACTTCTCCTAATAATCTCTATATATACACCCAAGGGGAACCTTATTAAATGGTTTATTAAGGGTAATTATGTCTATTACATAAAAACGAGTTAAACCAATAGAGGTATTCAGTTCATTGATCATTTATTAGATAAATGATTATAAATGTCATTTAATTAGAATATATATATATATATATATTGTTATAGTGGACCAAACTAAGGTCATGTCTCGAAGAATATGGATAATTTTTTTTTACAAAGTCGATTAACAAGATTGCATAATTTTGGATGTAGAAGTCAAGAACCGAGATCGAAACTAGTTACTATTATAATAATTGTTCTATCTTATGTTTGTTTTTATTGTTTTTCAGTCTGAGTGTCCGATACTCTACCGCTCTGACTGAGGGGGAGTATTGGAATCAAGAGTATTTAGGGTTTTAGTATCAAGCCCACGGGCTTGATTTGTCTCTATATACTGTAACCCTTATTGAATGGAATGCAACCAGTCTTTTCTCTTCTCACATTTCTTTTTAAACAGAAACGATTAGAATTTGAAGATAGAAAAAAATTCATCAGAAATCTTATCTAAACCACCTTAGCCTACTTATCATCTGGAGTCCTTAAAAGTGAGGACCGTCACAACAATCAAACCAAATACAAGGGGTACTTACGCCAATCCTATATAAGGGTTACAAATCTAGACCTATGTGTTAACTAAAAAGACGAAAATTACTTTATAGTAGCCACTACCTCAACCACCATAGCCTTCTTACCATTTAAAATCTCATTGTTTCTGCTCTTCCAAATAACCCAGCAAGAGACCATCATAATTCCTTGTACTAGTATTTTCTCCATCTTGTTTACATTCACTTTTTTGGACACCTCCAACAAATCCTGAAAACAAAATGCATAAATAGGGTCAAGATTGCACCAAGCAGCTATAAAAGTCCAAATTTCATGAGAAAAATCACAACCCGTAATGACATGATCCGTGGTCTCTAAATCAAAATCACATAGGTCCATCAGAACTCAATTTTTTTTTAATTATAATTTTCTTAACAAATATATTCCATTATCTATGGGACATTAAACATACTAATATTTTACAATACAATGAAACATGAGATGTATTGTACATCTTTTATTTTTACATAAAACTACGAAAAAATTACAACTCTAAAGTAGTTATTTATTATCATGCTTAGTAATCACTTAAATAGGTATCTTTAGCAAGCCATGAATTGATAATAACTGAAGCTTCTTCAGGCTTGTATAATGCCACTGAATGGCCCGCACCCTACATATTACATAACACACAGATTAAAAAGTTCTTAACCGACATATATTCCTTCTTAAATAGTAATGAACCAGCAAGAAATCCGTAATTAGTGAGCCATATTTATTATGTTTTTAACAATGAAACAGTAGAGAAAGAATTACATAACCATAATTTATGTAGTGGAAGAGAAATAATTTAGGTAGCGTTCGTTTCATGGATTTTAATGGAATTTAAATTGGAATTCGCGTGGGAATTGTAGTTTGTTTTGGAATTAAGGTGTCGTTTCACATAATGGAATGTAATCTCGACGGAATTGGAATATTGAAAATTCCTTCCGTATGTTGTTGATTACAATTTCTTTTTTTGTTGAAGAACATAAAAAATGGAATATGCAATCCAATCCAATCCAATCCCATTCGAATTTCATTCTATTCCGTGAAACGAACGCTACCTTGATTTCGTTAAGTGACTAAAATGGATCAACAGCTTTTGCGAGCATGTACATAACATTATTCTTAGCCGAAATATAAAATATCCACCAATAAAGTGTATTGTTTCTTACCTTAACGGTTGCGTGCATTAAAGAGTACCCATTCTTTGTGTATATCGTCCGATACCTAAAAAATGATGTCACTTTACATGACTAACATGGAAACTAAATATGGCGGCTCAAGCCGATACCGGCCATATATGCATCTATGTATAATTTTAGGTCACGTCAAAAAATTCTCGACAACCGGCTAACCTTTTATGGTATATCATAAATAACAACTTAGTAAGATTTCCTCACGCGTTGTGTGGGGAAGTTGGTTAGTATCACGCTTGTTTCTTATGGTATCGATGTAGTATTAAGAGTCGGTAAAGCAATCAAAAGAGTAAAATCAAAAATTAAAGTAATGATATGACCAATGGGAAGTCGTCACATGTTTTACATAGATCGAAAACTGTTTTTTAAATAAAGTAATAGGTATTAATTTGTTTTGAAAACTAAAAAACATGTTTAATAGTAGAAAATGAAATGGTAAGGTATTGTGATGGGTACAACCAAACATACATGAAGTTACACGAATAGAATACTACTTCTGCAAAAGAATGAAAATTTGAAGTTAACTCGGGTTGACTTCTATTTGCCAAAAAATAAAAGGGATGAGCTTTTAAATACATTATTTTCCAATTTGTTCACATAAAAATGCTGAAGGTTTAACTTCTTGCAAATACAAGTTTAAATGGTGTGTGTAACAAATTTATGTTAAAAGAACTATAAAAGAAAAGGTTTATTAGATTTTAATAACTTCAACTATCACATGTTGACCAATATTACTCCCAACTAACCACTTGACCATCACCAGTTTGAACTTGTAACTAATTTTTGATACGTTCCGCTCATGTGCTAGACCCGATCCACCTCTAGCTTCATGGATCCTAGTTATAGTTGGTCAACAACCACTACTTTGTTTCACGTAAAACATGCATTGCATGATCATCATGGGGTAGTTAGTATGCATTTTAGTTCATGTCAGTAGTCTCGTAATATTAGGAATACGTACCCACGTTTGCATTTCAGTTAATTCTCCTTTAAATTGTAATTTATTTTCATTTGAAAATAGAGAAGAAAATATTATGAAAAAGCTTTGTGCTTTGAGTCTCTCCTCCTCTTGATTTCTTGGGAGAGTTTTGTAGGTTTTTCTTTGTAAAACCTATCAATTGGTGCTTGTAACACCCCAACCGATGGCGGAAACATCGGGGTGCCACGTATTGATGATTGTTCAGTAGCTCATGGAGAAATAATAAGTTTCATTAATTGATTTAAATAAATTACATACAATTGTTCTACAAGAATTCGTACATCAAATTGAATAAACTATGCACATATCTTCAAGCAAATCTTCAAGCAAGTACAACCTGAAACATGTAAAGTTGAAAATATTTTGGGTCAACAATAGTTGGTGAGAATACATAGGTTTGTGAAAATAAATGGTAACGATAGTTTGTACAACATTCAAAGTTGTATGATGATAGAGTATGATACCGACATGTAGCAATGCGTCTTTGTACAACCAAACCTTGTGTCGACTGATGACTAACTCGCAAGTTAGTTAAATGTTATTACTGTTATCGATCATCCCTGAGTCTAAAGCGGGTGGGATGGGTTTGTCAGACCTATAGCGCTATAATCTAAACAGGCGGCTTGATCATTGTTAATGATTGTACTGTGTCTTTTTGTTACAGTCAAATGATAGAATAATGTTGTAATTGAATCACAAGTAAATATGAGTAAATGATAGTATAAAATGTTTAAACATGTTTCACCCCAAAAATAGTGAAAATAGAGAAAAGGGGCTATGTAAACTCACCTTAGCAAATGTTAACTTGTTGAAAAAGATATGATAATTGTGTTGCCCAAAGTGATTCCAAATATTACCCTATAATGAGGTAATATATAATAAGTCTAAGTCTATATAACTAATATGTGTATCCTAGGGTTTCGATTTGGGGATAATCAATTGTTAAATTTAATTTAAAAATGTTAATTAAATAGAGAAAATTGGATAATTAATGAAAAATAGTCTTTTTATAAAACTTGAATTTTGAATGTGCACATTAAAGTGTTTGAAGCAATAAAATAATTTTTATAAAATTATTTCATTTAAAATAGATTTTTAAATCTATTTATTTATAAATAACCAATTGTTAACTTTAATATGCAAAAATACTAAAATTAAAGAAATCTATTTTTAAAAATCATATTTCTGTTCTAAATGATTAAAAATAATTTGTATAAAATTTTGGTGCAAAAATGATGAAAATTGGATTTATTATGAATTAAATATGATTAAATCTTACAAAAATTGGTTAAAAATAATAAATAAATGATTTTACTGAATTAAAAATTATTTCAGTAAAGTTCAACTCTATAAAAAGTTAGGATAATTTTTGGGGAATTTAATAAAACTGTTTTGATATAATAATGGATTTTTATAATTATAATTGTATAAAAATGATTTAATTATTATAAATATTAAATAAAAGAATTTCTGAAAAATAAAAATTGTAAATAACACTTTTATATCAGATTAAGTAATATTAATTTTTTTAGAGTTTATAAAATAGTTTAGGTATTTTAAAAAGAATTTAAAAGATTTAAAGGATTAATATATATATATAATTAATTATATAGTTAAAAAGAAAGAAAAGAAAAGAATTACAAAAACTCGGTCAGAGCCGGGACTCGAACCCGGGTGACCCGTGTGGAAGACAAGCATCACAACCACCTGGCCTAGGCCGGTGGTTGTGTTATTTCCTGATTTAAAATAACTAAATACGATATGCAATTCCAGTTTTATCCCCAATATAAACGTGATGAACCCTAGATTTACAATCGAGCAAATCAGACAACTATAGCCCGATTATTGTTAGGGCTAATGTTGTCTGATAGCCGATGAACATAACCCACAATCTTAATCGTACTTACAGTGTGGTATTGATGATGATGATCGGGTCAAAGGGAAAAGTCAAACCACGAACAGATAATCAATAATCAGTGTGTAGTAGAAAGAATTGAGGATGAAGAGAGTGTTATGAGCGATTTGTTAAGGTCCAGAGAGCCTCAATTTATACTAGAGGGTTAGGGTTAGGGTTAATTAGGTAGTTGACTTTCCATAATGTGTAAACGCGTCCAATTTGATTATTAGGGCACGATTGCCGTGTTATTGTTGTGTATATGTGTTGTATTGGGCCGGATAATGCACGAGTTTACCAATTATACATCAATTACGCGTTAATTCTTGGATTGATTAACAAGGAATTCCCACAGTTGACTTTCCTAGTCAACTGAGGGGATTTAAACACGCGTATATAATTATAATGGGTCTGGGTTATAACAACAAGATAGGCTAGCCCAGTTGGTTTGTAAGTGTGTGTGTGTGTGGGGTTGTCCGGGTTCGAAACCCGGCATAAACAAAACATTACTTTTTTGTGAATAGAAACGCTGAGGGGGGGTTTGGGCCTTGGTTTGGGCTGGGGTTTCTTTGGTTGGGCTTGCCTGGTGGGCTCCAAAAATTATAAAGGTTTGGGCTTGGGATGGCTTGGGTAAATAATCACAACTCAAATTATCTAGCATTTGTTAAAATTATTATTATTATTATTATTATTATTATTATTATAAATCTTTGTTTATATAAATATGTATATATATATATATATATAAATAAAATAATAATAAAACTAGTCGTTTAAATCCAAATTATTGATAACGTAATAATTATTAAATGCGTAATGTTACAGTCTCCCCTACTTTTAGGAACTTCGTCCCGAAGTTAAGAGAAACACTAGATTTACAATTGGTCAACTACCGAAAACCTTGATAAAATTTCACACTACCTTAACGTACCTGTAAATTCATGATTACGTTCCGGACCGTAATTACCAATTTACCTTACATTAGGGTTTTGCGTCCTTTTATGACTTTACCGATTGTTAAGCAGGTCTGATAGTCTCCGCCAGTCGTTCAGGTGGTAGGGCCTCTCCCGACTGTTGGAATGACATGATGACCTCTACCAGTCGTTAAGCTGGTTGTTTGGTAGTTAACTAATTGTTGTACAAGCAAGTATGATTATAGATGTAGCAATTAGTTCACATTCAGACAAACATGCACACAGATGTTATGATAATACTTGAATTTATTATTACTCGAATCGAATAACGTCAATACATAGAATAAAAAGTAACCAATAGTCAAATGGTGAATCTTGCGGTTAGGTAGCTGGAGAGTCTTGATCTCTGTTCAGTTTAGGGCATCGGTTACGGAAGTGATTTGGGTCTCCACATTCATAACATTGACCATAGTTGTATCGATTAGGATTAACAGCCTGAGCAGGGTTGATGGGCTGGTTGGCATTAGGATTCGGGGTCTCGCGACATGTATTAACTAGATGGCCATACCTACCACAATTGGTGCACAAGCGACATGCTGAAGTAGTGGGATGATGTCGGTTGCATGTGTTGCACAATGGGTGGTTTCCTGTATAAGGTTTCTTGTTAGAAGCTTGTGTAGTGAGGTTGACATCAGGATCCTTGGCCTTACGCTTCTGATTCTCAGTAGTTACCGCGGCTACAATACTTGTTTTATTGCCTTTCCGAACTAAGGTTCCGTTCTTTACGTGATTATCGGTTAAGGTAGCTGCTAAACGTTTGGCTTCTTCAAGGGTAGCAGGGTTCCTTCCCCATACCGTGTCTTGAATCTGCATAGGCAAACCACCGATATACTTTTCGATGGCTACAGGTAGCGGAGTGACTTTATGAGGCAATAACAGACTGAGCTCGTGAAAGCGGGTATTATAAGCAAGGTTTTCCCCGCTATCCTGAGCAAGGGTGTGGAATTCATCCTCAAGTTTCTTAACTTCATTGCGAGGACAAAACTCTTCCTTCATGATCTCTTTGACTTGGTCCCATGTCATAGTAAGAGCAACCTCGGTCCCACGGGTACGCTTTTCTTCATTCCACCATGTGAGTGCTCGTTTATGGAGAACACTCATGGCGTAACGAACCTTGAAGTTGTTGGGGCATTCACTGTTGATGAAGGCATTCTCAATACCCTCAAACCATTGGAGGAGTCCAGTAGCTCCTTCTTCACCGCTGAACTTTGGAGGGTTACAAGAGTTGAAATGCTTGAGGGTGCAAGCTTGGGGTCCATTGCCATTGCCATTGCCATTCCCGTTCCCGTTGTTGTGACCATTCCCATTCAATTGGATGACCTGAGCAAGTAAGTTGGGAACTAGAGTTGCGATTTGCTGCGCCATTTGTTGAGAAATGATTGCAGCCAGTTGAGCATCAACCCCATTGTTGTTGTGGTTAGGAACTTGGTCATGGTTGTGGTTATGGTTATCACCACCTTCTTCGTGGTTCTCACCATTGTTGTTGCGAGTGCTGCGACGAGGAGGCATGATCTGTAATAGACACAATGAAATGAATGAGATTATATAAGGAGTGTAATCATTTATTCATTAATTAAAACGAATAAACGAAAACGTTGACTTATCAAATATTCTCAATTCTAATAACATATGAAGACGTGCTTTAGCCTATAAGTGAACACTCATCCCGAGAATTCCCAGGTAGGCATCCGGGTCCCTCGTCTGATTGGGATATATGCGCAATGCCAGCCTAGACAGAAGACTCAGAATACAGGCGTTCACCCTTCCAGATTGCACGTGTTCGTTATTAAAATCTAGAACTTCGACGAGATCTCAAGGTGGTTCAGGTTAAACCTGGGGATTTGTCCTATTAGTCTATGAGTAGATCCACTGATGGAGAGCAACCTTCTTGTAGGGATGAAAGTAGAGATATGAAGTAGGAGGGAGATAGAGAATAGCAAGTAAAGGAAGCAAGTACTTGTTAAATCCTATGGTTATAGACTAGATTATTTTTCTAATAACCTAATTCCCTATAACCATGGCTCTGATACCAATCTGTAACACCCCAACCGATGGCGGAAACATCGGGGTGCCACGTATTGATGATTGTTCAGTAGCTCATGGAGAAATAATAAGTTTCATTAATTGATTTAAATAAATTACATACAATTGTTCTACAAGAATTCGTACATCAAATTGAATAAACTATGCACATATCTTCAAGCAAATCTTCAAGCAAGTACAACCTGAAACATGTAAAGTTGAAAATATTTTGGGTCAACAATAGTTGGTGAGAATACATAGGTTTGTGAAAATAAATGGTAACGATAGTTTGTACAACATTCAAAGTTGTATGATGATAGAGTATGATACCGACATGTAGCAATGCGTCTTTGTACAACCAAACCTTGTGTCGACTGATGACTAACTCGCAAGTTAGTTAAATGTTATTACTGTTATCGATCATCCCTGAGTCTAAAGCGGGTGGGATGGGTTTGTCAGACCTATAGCGCTATAATCTAAACAGGCGGCTTGATCATTGTTAATGATTGTACTGTGTCTTTTTGTTACAGTCAAATGATAGAATAATGTTGTAATTGAATCACAAGTAAATATGAGTAAATGATAGTATAAAATGTTTAAACATGTTTCACCCCAAAAATAGTGAAAATAGAGAAAAGGGGCTATGTAAACTCACCTTAGCAAATGTTAACTTGTTGAAAAAGATATGATAATTGTGTTGCCCAAAGTGATTCCAAATATTACCCTATAATGAGGTAATATATAATAAGTCTAAGTCTATATAACTAATATGTGTATCCTAGGGTTTCGATTTGGGGATAATCAATTGTTAAATTTAATTTAAAAATGTTAATTAAATAGAGAAAATTGGATAATTAATGAAAAATAGTCTTTTTATAAAACTTGAATTTTGAATGTGCACATTAAAGTGTTTGAAGCAATAAAATAATTTTTATAAAATTATTTCATTTAAAATAGATTTTTAAATCTATTTATTTATAAATAACCAATTGTTAACTTTAATATGCAAAAATACTAAAATTAAAGAAATCTATTTTTAAAAATCATATTTCTGTTCTAAATGATTAAAAATAATTTGTATAAAATTTTGGTGCAAAAATGATGAAAATTGGATTTATTATGAATTAAATATGATTAAATCTTACAAAAATTGGTTAAAAATAATAAATAAATGATTTTACTGAATTAAAAATTATTTCAGTAAAGTTCAACTCTATAAAAAGTTAGGATAATTTTTGGGGAATTTAATAAAACTGTTTTGATATAATAATGGATTTTTATAATTATAATTGTATAAAAATGATTTAATTATTATAAATATTAAATAAAAGAATTTCTGAAAAATAAAAATTGTAAATAACACTTTTATATCAGATTAAGTAATATTAATTTTTTTAGAGTTTATAAAATAGTTTAGGTATTTTAAAAAGAATTTAAAAGATTTAAAGGATTAATATATATATATAATTAATTATATAGTTAAAAAGAAAGAAAAGAAAAGAATTACAAAAACTCGGTCAGAGCCGGGACTCGAACCCGGGTGACCCGTGTGGAAGACAAGCATCACAACCACCTGGCCTAGGCCGGTGGTTGTGTTATTTCCTGATTTAAAATAACTAAATACGATATGCAATTCCAGTTTTATCCCCAATATAAACGTGATGAACCCTAGATTTACAATCGAGCAAATCAGACAACTATAGCCCGATTATTGTTAGGGCTAATGTTGTCTGATAGCCGATGAACATAACCCACAATCTTAATCGTACTTACAGTGTGGTATTGATGATGATGATCGGGTCAAAGGGAAAAGTCAAACCACGAACAGATAATCAATAATCAGTGTGTAGTAGAAAGAATTGAGGATGAAGAGAGTGTTATGAGCGATTTGTTAAGGTCCAGAGAGCCTCAATTTATACTAGAGGGTTAGGGTTAGGGTTAATTAGGTAGTTGACTTTCCATAATGTGTAAACGCGTCCAATTTGATTATTAGGGCACGATTGCCGTGTTATTGTTGTGTATATGTGTTGTATTGGGCCGGATAATGCACGAGTTTACCAATTATACATCAATTACGCGTTAATTCTTGGATTGATTAACAAGGAATTCCCACAGTTGACTTTCCTAGTCAACTGAGGGATTTAAACACGCGTATATAATTATAATGGGTCTGGGTTATAACAACAAGATAGGCTAGCCCAGTTGGTTTGTAAGTGTGTGTGTGTGTGGGGTTGTCCGGGTTCGAAACCCGGCATAAACAAAACATTACTTTTTTGTGAATAGAAACGCTGAGGGGGGGTTTGGGCCTTGGTTTGGGCTGGGGTTTCTTTGGTTGGGCTTGCCTGGTGGGCTCCAAAAATTATAAAGGTTTGGGCTTGGGATGGCTTGGGTAAATAATCACAACTCAAATTATCTAGCATTTGTTAAAATTATTATTATTATTATTATTATTATTATTATTATTATAAATCTTTGTTTATATAAATATGTATATATATATATATATAAATAAAATAATAATAAAACTAGTCGTTTAAATCCAAATTATTGATAACGTAATAATTATTAAATGCGTAATGTTACAGTGCTTTCATTGAGCCTAAGCCTCCATGGCTTTTGAAGAACTCAATGACTCCACTATTCTATCTCGCTTCACCGGTCTCAATCCGGCCCGATGGCTTCATGAGGTTGAACGGTTCTTTTCCTCGTACGCAATTTATGAGGAAGATCGGTTTGCCTATGTTGTTGAGTACTTTGATGATGAACCTTTTTCTTGGTTCAATTCATGGTATCGAGGACCCGAACACCTCACATGGAAATCTTTCACTACCGCAATGCTAACGATCTTCCCTCCGGTACCAAAAACAACCCCTACAACCATGCCCAAACACCCTTCTTATGCTGTCCCATTTGCACCACATCCACCATTAAATTCAACAAGAACCACTCCACAGAACACATTCCCTATTCGTCCCATCCCATTGAACCTCCACCACCAAAATTTTGCCTTTCACCAAACCCCTTATGCCACACAAAAAAACAATTTGACCATATTCCTAATGCCTTCAACACACCCACCTTATATCCGTGAGAATGATACGCACATGCCCAACCAAAAATTCCTAATACCATCGCCACCTCCATCCGGAATAACCATGTTCAGTACAGCTAGGAGCTTAACATCCGCTATGAAGCTTTTGCTACCATTAAAAGGTGCAACCACGCGACGCGAGTGGCGCCCACCGTGGCGTTTCACTACGACGAGTCGAAATGGCACTGAAAGAGTCGAAATGGCACCGAAAGAGTCTCCGGTACCAAACCCGCCAACAAGCCAACCCGCGACAACCCTCATCAATAATGATCCGAAAACCTCCCATCCACGACCGCCACCAACAAAAACTTTCATACCGATGCAGCCCAGTGCACTGTTTGCACACTCAAAGACTTGCACTACTTTTGGCACTTCACATATTGTTTTCTTGGGTGTCATGGGCATATTTGGTCCTACCATTAATGTCACAGAGAGGACACAACAAAAGCTGTTTGTCAAAGACAACGATTCACATGTAAGAGATGAGCATATTGATCCAAACAACAATCTTGATGTTGTTCATTCTCCAATGTCCGGATCAGACAGACCATTGCTAGATACACCGAGCTACGGTAGAGCGACACGACGTGACTGGCGACCGCCTTGGAGATATCTGTGGCGTTATGTGGTGACTACCTCGAATGCGATAGAAAACAATTTCGGGAGACCGCCGTGGCGACCACCGTCGCGTTTGGTTGTGACCACACCGAACGCTTTTGGGAGAGTCGAATGGCGACCCCCGTGGAAGTTCACACCGTCCTTGTGGACAAGGACGTTTTCAAGGGCGCGAGAGTTGATACGTTCCGCCCATGTGCTAGACCCGATCCACCTCTAGCTTCATGGATCCTAGTTATAGTTGGTCAACAACCACTACTTTGTTTCACGTAAAACATGAATTGCATGATCATCATGGGGTAGTTAGTATGCATTTTAGTTCATGTCAGTAGTCTCGTAATATTAGGAATACGTACCCACGTTTGCATTTCAGTTAATTCTCCTTTAAATTGTAATTTATTTTCATTTGAAAATAGAGAAGAAAATATTATGAAAAAGCTTTGTGCTTTGAGTCTCTCCTCCTCTTGATTTCTTGGGAGTTTTGTAGGTTTTTCTTTGTAAAACCTATCAATTTTCCTCTACAACTCCGAAGCGAATTGAACCCTAACCCAGTTAATTTTTTTACATTAGAGTTACATTAAAGTTCTACATTCTTTTAGGTTAGGTGTTAACATTGGAGTTGTACATTGTTAATTTGTTTTAGGTTAGATATTAATATTAGAGTTATACATCAGTCTATTTCATATTTAAATTGATATATCATATTAAATTTCTCTACCGGAACGCTCCCAGGGTATAATCTAGTTAACTATATTTGAAAACATATTTGAATTCCTGGTTAGTCCATAAAGGATTGGGTCGCATATCCCTCAAGTTTTTTACTAAAAGTAGACTCACCCAGCAACTTGGTTTTTAACAAACCATGGCGCCCATGGTTTCTTGATTGGAAGATTGAGAGAGGTTATCCATGCCAGTGTGCCGACATATGGAAAATTCATATCATGATCACCGCTGTACATAAATCAAAATAAGTTATCATCGTGAACAAAAGTGTAGATCATAAATACATTATTTGTGTGTGTATATAATTTTTTTGAAAGATCAATGTAAGAACTTTTCAAATATTTACGAACATTAACTCTTTTGGAATTGACGTGTTTATGCACATTTACTCTTTTGTAATTAACAAGAATTTGATATCCAAAGTTGGATAACCCTAACAATAATCTGAAATTGAGTTGATCATTTCCTTTTATATAAATTTTTTTTTTCTTACAAAAATGTGTTTGTAATAAACCCACTAACATTACAAGTGGACGGCTGGTAAGTGGACAACAAGCTGCGCCGCCACCCCCATTTAGATAGCAAAACCTACTCTATTAAAAATAAAACTTTGGTCCCTGGCTGTCGAGCAATTACTATGTGTCATTTTTTGTACCCGATCTAGAAATCGGATAGCTTCGGGGGCAAGGCCCCCAAAGGTATCAAAAGCGAATGGTACGAAAACATGCTGGTTTTCCAGGCAAGCGTTTTCGTGTTTAGCGACTTTCTTTGATTCAGCTTTCAAGACTGCTTGCCCCGCTACGAACCCTACTTCCTGAAGCCCCACCAGAGGGGACACCCTAGTGAGGTCAACACACGCATGCTTACCTTGAGCCCATCGAACACAAGGACATCCGCTGGTCGTAAGGTGGACCGCCCGTCTAGCGGGCCCGTCCGAAAATTAACTGGGACTTCTTTCTTAGTTGAGATCCCAGCCTTCCGCATATCCCACTAGGCATCCCTAACTAAGTCATGTCGGTACTTAAATCCCGGCATTTCCATACAATGTAGGGCGTGTTCCCTAAATTTATCCAAGCAAGCTTTCTTACAAATCGGGCATGACTCGTCAACAGGGAACATAGGGATCATAAGTTTGTACTTCAAGATGGCCCGGTATTCGATAGCTGACATATGCTGCCCAAGCCCATCGATCGGGAGGACAGTTAGGAAATCTTGAGCATGTGCCCTTTTGAGGCATTCGAACACCACTTTCTGATAGGGGGTCATACCAAACTTCTCTTCTATATTGTGAATGGTTTTATTGGTAAATGCACTCGCCATGGTTTTTTGGGCTTTTTTGGGGGCGGTGTCTTTATCCATGAAACCGCCCAGGTCAAGATCAGGAAGAGAGTTGCAAACAATGTCCAACGCTAGGTTGTAATCTGAGTAAATCTCCACCACACTACTGCTCCTTAATATATAGTATTGCAACTTCCAGGACTGCACCCTGGAGGCAACAAAGGCACACGCAGCTGTGTCCTCTGCCGAACAGAGCCCAAGCCCTCCTGAACGTATCGGCAAGGACGCCACCCGCCATTGAAAATCCCCGAAAAACTGCCCCCCCCACATACGACAATATCGTCAATCGCCTCACGTAGCCCGTTTTCGAAAATAGATACGGCTTCAGTAACAAAGTCCGGTTGACACGTCCGGAGACCAAGTAGTAGCTTAGAGACCCACATACAAGAGCGGAGCAGAAGGAGTTCACTTTGGGGATCCCGCAGCTTTTCAAGAAGACCCATCAGATCCACAGCTTGTTGAGCTCTTTTAACCGCCAATGAACTAATATAGCCCCCATCTCTGCTTACGGCCCCCCCGAGGAGTTTCACACCCCTTTCCTGTCTCCCATTGTCATCAGGGAACAATCCAGGTTTCCTTTTTGCTCCATTGCACGATGGCCAAAAGACTTCCGGTTTCTTAACATTAAGCGCAAGCCCCAAATTCGGTTCCTCGTTTTGAATAATCTCCAAGGCTTTGACCACTTCTTCAGCCTCCCCCATAATCGTACCATCGTCTAAGTACCAAGCATGAAAGCGGAGGGAGCAGCATTGTTCCACACGAAGGACTAGTGGGTGCAGGACAAGTGCGAACAGTAGCGGTCCCAGAGGATCCCCCTGCTGGACCCCGGTGGAGGCCCCAATGCAAGTATCACCCACGTATAGCCTTGCAGGTTGAGCATAAAGAAACTGGACCCAAGGGTAGATTGATGGGCAGTGAACACTAACTTCATGCAGGAGATGTGTACGGTCGACCAAGTTGAACGCATTTGAAAAATCAACAGGGAGCATGGCCAACGTTCCGTTGTCGTGGGATGCATTTAAAAACCTATTTGCGCTGTGAAGAATGGCCTCCGCCCCATTCGAGACCCCAACTCCAAATTGATAATCCCTCAAGTAAGTCGCCATCTCATTCCCAACCTTACGCATAGCAACTTTAGAGACTAACCTCCGCCAGATAGCCCCAATTGCGATAGGCCTGATCCCGTTGTCAGGTTTTAGCAACGGGGTTAAGGGGGCCGGAGCGATGAACTCCGTTAGAATCCTTGGACAAAGCCCCCTCAACCAAAGGTTAACCACTTCGGTAATAACCACCAGTAGGTCAGAGGGTGGCGAAGAACCTTGTCCACAAAGTGCATCTAAGATATGTTGTGCCCGAAGGCCATCTCTCCCGCAAGAAGTCCCTCTGGGGAATGATTTAATACTTCCTAACACACATTCAGCATCAACTTGTAGGGCACCTTCAGAGGGTAAGACATGAGGCAAGGCGGGGGAGTCCACGGCGGGATGTTTATCGATAAGCGCTTTCAAAGTGGCATCCCCGAAGGGTGCTACCCCAGAGGAACACAAAATCTTAACCGCGGCCGTGACCTATAGGACTATTGGTACACCCCCAACTTCTATTTGCACCCCTCTCCACTATAAGCCACCTATAGGACCTTACACGGTGTATAAGGGGTTTGACAATGACAATGTTGTAGCATCCTGTACTTCACTTGTCAGATCTATAGATCGTGTATGACTCTATTCGCAGCGTATAGGTCTGATACGACCCTTGACTGGGCATTAATGACCTGTGAAAGTTTGTGCACCAACCTATACGCTACCATGACCCACATGAAATATCAAACAATAGCACTATCTTATAAGTAAGGATACTTCTCATACTTGATGATCAAAACTCGGCACTTTCTGTCAATGAGCTGTTTATGAAATACGATACTGCTGAATATGTCGTATGAGTAATATATGGTGTCGTTTTTCTCTAAATCATAATGAAGAATAGCATTATTTTGCTGCCACGTGTTAACTGTTCCCTGCACAATATTAATAATGGTGTTCAATCCAAATAAAAATGGTAACATTTATGTGTCAACAAAAAGAGAGTCGTACGTTGTAAGTGCATTCAGTAGAGTTAAGATTTACGGATTCACAAAAGATTGTTAAATATTTGGCCCCACATTAAATAATTTTTAACCTATGATAATGAAAGACGAGAGAGAGAGAGAGGATGATCGTCATTTATGGGGATAAGGTATCACAATCTCTTTCTATTTTAATATGATCGAATGAGTAAATAGTATATCACCATGAAGTTGAAAACTCAATGCCATCAAACATACCTCACGAACATGGAGAGCTTTTTGCACCTCTTTATCGTTTGCCCAAACCTCTAAATATATCTTATCAATGGACTGAAAATATGATATTAATGAAGTCAAATACCCTCATTTTTGTTAATCATAAATTTCTATGCTGAAACATAATTGTCTTTGTAATACATAAGTCCCAATTTTCATATTTGAAACAAAGAGGATGAAGAAAAGGGTTAAAAAATTAAGGTATTTTAATTTCTTTTTATAACATTCAAATCTAACATTCGTTAGAGAAAATGGAAGATCAATGTAATTTTCTGAAGTTTAAGAAGGTAAACTGCAATCTAGTGTAAATCTAAAGAACGAAAACTGTAACTTACTTGTTTGTCTATAAATTTCAGGAAGAAAACTTACACAAGTTGGATCTGTATCTAAATCTTCGCAAAGAGGCTGCAGTATATTCGATAGGTTAATTTCACTCGTACACTGGAATAGAGATTGAATTTGACTTAGAGTTGTCAAACACATAAAGTTTCTAAATAACGTATCAAAATATATGAACAAAGAGAACGTACTTCATCCATCCGTTCAAGAGCACTCGAACATAACACGTTGTTCGGATCTCTATCTATATAATTACCATGACAAGATTGTTTTGCTGACTGTTTTATAACACAAGGCAACAAGATGTGAAATATTTTGCACACTAGAATTATGATATAATTGTAAATTAAATATACAAAAAGATTTTGTTACCTTATATATATCATCTGATATAAGTGCAAGCCGGTGAGCAAACTCGAGTCTTGAGTTGAAATCACTGAATTTGTCGGTGAGTGGGCTTATTATCAGGCATCCCTGCATAATGGGTGTTGCAAATACATATACCTATAGTTAATTTGGTGTGATGTAATGCTAAGTAAAAAAAAAAAACTTTATGTCCATAAATGTATTTACTTTGATATTTCACATGTGGTTGATTTCCTTGTTCATTACCTGCAAAAATCAAACCTTTTTATAGAGTATGATTCACTAATTAGCGAAACTTGGTAATATATGTTTAACTTGAGGATTAGGCGAGCCGAACAGGAATGGTTGAAGGATCGATAGTTACCACTAAAGATGAAAATTGTTGAAAGTGAAGTTCACGAAGAGTTTCAAGAGGGGAAATAAATTTCACTTCTAGAAATGTTTTTTTAATGATTTTTTTATTATATTAATAAAGGGTAAATTACATAAGGATAGCACGTAGACGGACAACAAACCGCGTCGTCATCCCGTTCTGAATTGGTAGAAAGAAATCAAAAATCAATATCCAACTTAATATTTAAAAAAAAAATCATCTACAAAAAAAAAAAAAAAATCTTTTTAAAAGCCATTAGAAAGGTCAATTAACATATTAAGTCATAATTTTAGTGGGTTGTTGCCTGGTTAACCCATTTATTAAATGGGTCAATTGCAGGCTGTCATAATTTATTTATTAAATTATTTATTTTTTAAACAAATGAGAGCTTCTCATTAAAACAAAATACGAAAGTTACATCATAATAGCAGGTAGACGGGCAACAAGCTGCGCCACCAGCCCACCACCCCTTTTTGAATTGCAAACCCTAGTCTACTAAAGACAAAACCTTGCCCCCTGGGGATGAAACATTGTTGTGGACGACCCGTTGGACCCTGGTCAAGAAACGAATAGCTTCTGACGCCAGGGAGCCAAAGGTGTCGAAGGCCAGAGGAATAAAGACATGTTGATTATCTGCACAAGCTTTAAAAACAAAAAAACTATCCCAAAAACTATTTATTTTGTGTCGTGTTAATGATTGCCGCCACTAAAAATTGCAACATTAAAAGACTTACCTTTATATACCTCTAGAGTAACAACTGGTACTAGAATGCCCATGTATGAAATACCAGATATGTACAACGGGTTATTGCGAAACCTCGGGTGCTTAGAAAGCCACTGTAAGTATTACATATAACATAATCATATGCATATATAATTTGAAACACTATTTAACCGTGGAGATCGATATAAAGATATGACTTTTAGAATGTTTAGAACTTGACTTGTATTATACCTTTGTAAGAAACTTATAAGTTTGTAAAGCTAAGATGGAATCGCCACTTTTTGACATTTCTGATGCTGTAGCATATGAAAACCCTACACTAATTGGTAGGTCTATAAATATTATACTGGCATCCTACGTAAATACAATAAACGTTAATAAGATCCTTAACAGTATAAAAAAATATTATACAATAAATTGTTTGACAAACGTAAAGTAGTAAGAATGCGTGCCTTTGTCAATGAATTAGGATTCAACTCCAATACAATGTTCTCCGTTGATGAACTATTAAGATTGATGGTTAATGGACCTGCAAAAGTTAGGGTTTGATGGAAATTAAATATAGTACTGAAAATGATTTTTTTTACTATTTTTAAATATAAATAATTCTATTCATATACGAATCATTCTACACCATGTCCAAAATGAGCTAAATAAGAATGGGATATTGATGCTAAAATTAGTGTGGTTGGAACAACCAATATGAGAAAAATAGAATAAAGCTTGTCCCACAAAGGTGGGGTGACCAAACTATAAGTGGTATATAAGGAGAAGCACTCCTTGTAAATTTTTTAGCGTGAGGCAAACACGAGTGAAGACCCTAATGGATGCGGGGCACCTCAACTTGCCCATGCAAGCGCGTGGCGTGGACGATGAGCGTAATGTGGTGAACTTTTCACTTCGCAAACTCACATCCCCAAAGAGTCGCCATTGTATCGAAGGTTGGTTCGAAAAGGACGGCTCGAGTCAGGTGCGTGTCTAGCGAGTCGGGTGGGGTGGAAACAGATGTATGTATGTATGTATGTATGTATGTATGTATGTATGTATGTATGTATGTATGTATGTATGTATGTATTCACACAAGACTTCACATGCATTTATGGTATTTTGAAAAATAAGAATCTAATATACCAATTTGATACATGAAGGGATACAGTGCCGGAGTTCCCGGTCCACCGGTGAGATAAAGAAGAAGAGGATCGTGCAATGGGTCTCTTTGAGACTCAACAAAGTAGTAGAAAAACTGAGCTTCATTGTCATCTCCCACATCTACGTACCTTTGGACATATGTAAAATGAAACGAATGTTAGAAAAAACGGAATTTATAATTAATAGTAAAAACACATGAAGATAAAAGACATATGCATACATACCCAGTTTCTAAAGTAAAAGGTAGATCACCATGAAAACCGGGAAGATTTTTGATAATTGATTTTGAGTTAGAAAAAGCTATAAGATGCACAATGATGATCAAAAGAGAAAGCCTTATGTAAGTAGACTTCATTATTATATGAGAACAACTTGCAACTCTCTAACTCTCACTCTTGGACTGCTTTATACTAAACTACACAAAAATTGCACGTTTTGTTTGATGCTCGTTATTAATTTTTTTTTTTTTTTTTTTTTTTTTTTTTTTTTTTTAACGGTGGCTTTCTTAACTATGTGGCTGAGATTATTACATCCGTCTCTTGGCCGGCCCTAATCACCCATGTGTCAACATTATGTTGTCTAAACCGGGTCCACACTGGTACGGTTGGGACTACGGCATTTGCCCAAAAACCGTACGGCCTCCACACGAGTTTCCTCGCAGAAGTAACAGCCGGATGAAAACCGCGTCAACTCAGATCCGAACCTGCGCAACTAATGGCTTACAAGTTTTCCTCTTCATTGCCTAATATCTCTCAAATATCATCCGTGAAGATCGAACCCGGGTCTCTACAAAGGAGAGTCCAGTCACGTACCAACTGAGCTACAAGTAAAGGATGACACTGGCTATTAATTACAAACCCCGTTTAAAACCCCCACTACATTTTCTCCTCAGCCGTAAATTATATATATTACAGGATCTATGAGCATTTTTTTTTTTTTATCTTTTTAGGCAGATCTAGAGCTTTTTTTATTTTTATTTTCTTTTAACTTACTCAACCTTTACTTATTTGATAGTTACAGCAAATTAATTTTAATCTAGTTGTCGTTTTGAATTGAACCTAAGACCTTTCATCTAAAAGATTTAACGTCTAATGTTTGGGCTAGTCCAAAATAGCGTTTAGCCGTTTATTTTTATTTCGACAACACAGTTATTAACTTCTAAATTGGCGTTATTTTGTTTTAAAAAGCATCACAATATATAAGTTAAAGAAATAGCTATAATTATCATGACCCCTTAGTCTAGTGGTATGGTGTCCCCTCTTACAAATGTAAGATTGTGGGTTCAAATCCTTGCAAATGCAAGGTAAGGTGGAATAAAGGTGTAATAAAAAAATTGTCGTTTAAGAAAAAAAGTTTTAAAGGTTTATTATTTCTTAATGAATCAAAAGAATACATGAAAGGCCCTTTATATAGAGATAAATCATAAACCTAATCTAACACCTAATTAGGAAAGAATAACCAATTATAATTTACAATGTATATCTAAAACATAAATATAAACATTCTGGAATAATCAAAATAATAATAATAATAATAATAATAATAATAATAATAATAATAATAATAATAATAATAATAATAATAATAATAATAATATGGATGGACAAACAGTCAAACTGGATCGGAATGACTAAAAAAGCTGACAAGATAACCCCTTCACTGGAGCGGAAGACAATGGGTTGCCTCTCTGTATTCAGCGTCTGCACCGGAGCGGAAGACAGTGGGTGGCCACTTAGAAGACCAAGAGTGTAAATTATTACAAAGGAATACAAAATAGCCACTTGTTGAATGACGGGAATCAGGACACCCGCCCCAATCAACATCTGAGTAGGCCACTAAAGAAGTCGTATCAGATTTCACCATGCGAATTCCGTTGTCTAATGTCCCTTGACGATAACGAATAATGTGTTTCATGAACGCAAAATAGGGATCATGCGGCTCATGCATAAACAAGCAGACCTGCTGAACAACATACGAAATATTAGGTCTGCTAAACGTGAGGTACTGAACTCCACCTGTAAAGCTACGGTATAAGGTGGGATCATGAAATAACGGGTTGTCTCTAGCTCTAAGATTGGATAACAGGTCAACCGGAGTGGCACAGGGTTTACATGAATAAATAGATGCATGGTTAATAATGTCTTTATCATATTGAGTTTGATCCAAAAATAAACCCTTGGGTGTGTGTGTGTAACCCTGATGCCCAAAAACCAGTGTAGGTGACCCAAGTCTGTCATGGCGAACTCTCGAGAGAGTGTCTGAATAATAGATTGTAGCAACTTATCTGAAGATGTTGTAAGGACAATATCATCAACATATAATAAAAGATAAGCAATATCAGACCCATGACCATATATGAACAGGGAGTTATCACATGCACTGCTACGAAACCCGTGAAGCGTGTATACCATGCCCGAGGTGCTGTTTTAACCCATATAACGACTTCTTTAACCTGCACACAAATCCTGGAAAACGTTTATCAATAAAACCGGGGGGGGGGGGCTGGTGCATAAAGACGGTTTCATTTAGGTGCACGTGCAAAAACGCATTCTTGACATCCAACTGATGAACGGGCCAAGACCTTAAATTACCAAAGATAAAACTGTGCGAATTGTAGCAGTTACTAAATGTCTCATCATAATCAATTCCCACGGTTTACAACTTCCTATTAACAACCAACCGTGCTTTATACTGTTCATGTGTACCATCCGATTTAAATTTATGCCGAAAAAACCACATGCACCTAATGACTGGCCTGTCTACCGGTCGGGGGACCAAATCCCACATCTCATTTTCCTTTAAGGCTGTAAATTCGACATGCATGGCGCGTAGCCAGTTTGGGTCGGTGAAGGCCTGGTTATAGGTCTTTGGGACAGGAGAAAGGGTCGGGGTGTGTAAGGTGTATTGTGGAGGTTTCATGGAACCAGTTTTAGATCTAGTGGACATTGGGTGAGACGGAGAGGGTCGGGTGTTAGGTACGGATGTCGATGGTACAGTGGGCTGATGGGTTGATGGTACAGTGTGCTTGGCCGGTGTGGTGGGAGTCGGGTGGGCTGATTGGTTTTGATACTATTGGTAGGCCGATGGTGGTTGTGGATGGGAAGATGGGAAGGCTGGTGGTTTAGGTCGGCGGTTGTATGTGAGCGGAAACAGGGCTGTAGTTGGTGGACGTGGTGGTGGTGGAGGTTGTGGTGGTGGATCGGGTGTTGGAATGGGACGAGTAAAGGTGAAACCGGTGGTGGTGTGTCGTCTAGAAAGCGATACGAGGCTGCTGGGGTTGGAATGGTGTAAGGGAACACGGTTTCATCAAAGGTCACATGTCAGGAAATGGAGACCTTGCCCGTGGTGGGGTCGAAGCATCGGTGTGACACCCGGCAAACTCAGGTTAGTAACATTGATCAAACTAGTAAGTCTACCTTTGCGAGTCATGCATATTACATACTTAACTGGGCCAGTTGAGTCGTTATGATGATTTGGGAAAACATCGGGAGTCGTTACAATGATCCACGAGATCATTGGGAGTCGGTCCATAACCCTGTGTACATTGGTGATTCATGGAATCGCCGGGTTTAATGCACACACGCAAGTCTCGAGTCCCTGGAATTGGTGAACGAATGTGGATGTGTTATTTATCATGCTTTATATGCTTATAATCATTATATGACTTGTCGGTATGTGAATACGTGCTTATACATGTTAAAATAGTGTTTAACGCCCCAAAAACCCAAAAATGGATGTTGCAGGCGAGTAGGGTATATGGGGCGAGTAGGGAAGGGCGATTGGGCCCTAATCGTATGTATCTATAGGAGATTAGGCCCTAATCGCATGTAACTATAGGCGATTAGGAGCTGTAATCGCGTGTAGCTGTTTGTAATCACTTGTTCTGTTTTTGACGACTAGAAACACATATAAATACAACCCTTGACTTATGAAACACCATTTGTGCAACCCTAACTGATCCCAAGCCTCCCTCACACCATAATACACCTCTGGAACTCGTTTTTCTTCAAAACCCATCATTTTCTAAGCTTACATTCCCTCTTTAGCAAGATTCAAGGTGTATTATCTACCCTAAGCCTTTGTAATGTTGATATTTTGGTTCCCAAAGGTCCAGCCCTAGTTTTTTCAAGTTTGTGTCTTTGAAAACCTTTGAAATGAGTTTCTAAGACAAGTCTAAACCTTTATACTTGCTATTTGTGAATTATTCATGCAAGAAACAATTTTTAAGGGTCAAAACGTGAATGTTTCCATGAAATTGAATGATTCTTGAAGATTTAGGGTGTTATGATATAATTTAATGATTGTTTGATGTTACGATTCACACTAGAAGGGTATTATAACAGAGGAATGATGAATTGCAAGTTTGTAGGTGATGAAATCTGATTCTTTGCCATTTAAGGAAAGATATGCATATTTAATGAAAACTTGTACATTGCCATTTTTGGAAATAATTGCAAATAGGGTGGTAGACCAGCGATAAATTGGGGGGTTTTTGTTTGTAATGGGTTGGTCAATGAGTTGGGTTTGATGTTGGGTGTTTTTACATGTTTCGGATCTGATTTGGAGGGTTGAACACGCAAAAAGGCGATGCGCAGCTGCAGGAGGCGAGTAGGAGTTCTACTCACCTGATGCAAGGGCGAGTAGCCATACTCGCATGTAGTTTGAGGCGAGTAGGGATCCTAATCACCTGTTGACCTCTCCTACTCACCAGTTGACTTTTCCTAATTGCATGTTGATTTCCTAATCGCGAGTGCTGCTGTTGTAAGCATATTTTGACATCCCGAAGCATGATTTGACACCTAGGAACATGATAGGAACCCCGTGATATGTCTAATAACTTGACAACACGTGTTCAGACCCGTTTTATGCTATATATGACTCGTATGATAGATGAAGTGAACGTGGATACGTGTTAAGTGTATAGTTGCATGTGATTACCTAATTTCTCGTTCTTGAATAACACGTGGGATGTCGGGTCACCAATGGGATGTCGGGTCTTGTTTGGTGCGGTCGGTTTAACAGTCAAAGGTGTTTTCAAACGTACATGGTTATGGTCTGGACATTCGGGACTAATTAACCTCGGGTTATTAGTCTGAGTACTTATATACGTCTTATGATAGGTCGCCGCTATTTGGGTCTCTCATAGCTTATTGATTTAACTATTTTCAAGTAACGCAATCTAAGGTGAGTGTCACAGCCCCACTTTTACTGTTTTTACTTTTGGGGGAGAAACTTGCTACTTACTTAGATCTTTAAAGATCATGTTATACTATGGTTACTTTAGATTACTATACGGCATTTTACACAAAGTCCCAAGGGAAACCATGAATGCGCGGGATGCACAACGAGGGAAATGTGGATAGATCTATTGGGCCTCACAAACCCCACTCGAAGGCTAGGAGCCGGGCGGGTGCATATTGTCTCTTGCTTTGGGTTTACCGAGGCATCGGTAACCCAGTCATCTGGACTGTTTACATACTTGTACATGTTTAGTAATGGGTTCCCAACCGTAGTAGTAAAAATACTTAACGTCTAGCTAACGTTCTTGTAACATAGTAGTAATGGATATGATCTTTTCAAACTTATTACAACTTTTTTTATAAATCCTGTGAACGCACTAGCATTATATGTTGACATTTTTGGCATGTTTTCTCAGGTTGCTAAGGTAGCAGTTAATGGACTAGGCGCACGGAGTCTTGCACAACGTCTAGAGTTGTAGTGCATGTTAAATAATGTTTTCAAACTATATTATGTCTTTTGGTTGTAAACAAGAAATGCTTCCGCTGCTGGTTTATGGCTCAAATCTTAATGTTTTGGTTTTCATCTTTTACATTTAGTGTTCGTTTATTGTGATCGTTGACTTGGATCCTAGTATGTCATGTGCCTCGTGGTAAAACCCCGCAAGTGGAGTTTGAGGGTATGACAGATTGGTATCAGAGCCAACGGTTATAGGAAACTAGGACTGCATGTAGAGTCTATTCTATAGCCGAGTCACACACACTAGACGGTCACATATGGTCGAGTCTTAACATGTGGGTAACATATTGAATTCGTTCGGGTGTCGGTATCATCATCTTTTATGCTGCATCATCTGTCTACTCTTCTATCGTTCCACTCCTTAACTTATCCTTTTCATGATTCGACGGTGAGCAACATATTACTGAACTATCTGGACGATGGTGTACATTGGGGTAGCTTCGGCATATCCTTGAGATCTTTCGAGGATTCGTACATCTCCCTTCTATGTCCTAATAGACACGCTCGTCCTTACACACACTATCTTACACTTATACTTGTAGTAATACGCTGTTTGGGTGCTAGTATTCGGTGACTTGAACTTCAAGCTTAAAGTACATCTGGAGGACCATGTAGAACAATTTATCATGTCGGGTGCACACGAAATCATAAACTGGAATGCATGAAAATCCTAGTGGACTTTGTGTTTGGACGGATGGACCCGATTTAGACCCGGATAAATTTCTTGTGATTCCTAGTGGGGTACACCGCAAGTGAGCCTAAATCTTTTGTTAAATATTTTGGCAGAAGATGTTGGGAGCTCGTGGAGGTTGCAGAGGCGGCCGTGCTGGCGGCCATGGTGGTGGGGGCGGTCGCGGTAACATTAATATGACCTAAGAGGAGTTGAACAACCTAATGCAACAGTAGGTGACCGTGGCTTTGGCTGCATTCCAAGCTGCACACAATGCCATGGGTGGTAAGTTGATTTCTACCAACTCTACCTCATTTTTGGGTGATGTATCTTTCTCTTTGTTGTTTATCTGTGCATTTTGTCCCAGGTGGTGCTGTCAATCCACCGCCACCTCAATACTCATACAAAAAGTTCATGGATTGCAAGCCCCACAATTTCAGTGGGACTGAAGGGGCAGTAGGACTACTCCGGTGGTTAGAAATGGTTGAATCCGTGTTCTCTATGTGCATTTGCCCAGTGTGTGACCGCGTAAAGTATGCTTCAGCGACCCTTGAAGGTCCTGCTCTGACTTAGTGGAACTCCACCATCCAGACCATAGGTAATGGGGAAGCCCACGCTATGCCTTTGGCAGAATTTGTGCAGCTTTTGAAAAGCGGATACTGTCCGAGGGATGAGATTCAGAAGCTCAAGCACGAGGTCTAGAATCACAAAATGATGGGGTCGGAAATTGAGGAGTACACAGCTAGGAATAATGAGCTAGCGCTGTTGTGCCCGGATTTGCACTTGCCAGAGTATAGAAGAATTGAGCATTATATTTCTGGGTTGGTACCGGATGTTGTAGGATTGGTGGTTGCGGGAAATCTTGCTGTGTATTCTGAGGTTGTTCGGTCGGTTCACAGGCTGACCAATATGAAAGTAGCAGAAGGAGTCTTGCCTCCCCAAGGCACTACTGTGAAGGCTCCCGAAAACAAAAAGAAAAAATGGGAAGGCGTGAGGAAAGGCTCGAGTTCAGCTCAGTCTCAGCCGGTGAAGAAGTCGGATGTTGGGGGGTCGTCGTCTGAATAGAAACCGAGGGTTTATTATGGGAAATTGTCGTAGTGTGATCGGTGTGGGTTTCATCATACTGGTCCTTGTGATAAGAACCGTTTTCGTCGGTGCCATAAGGCTGGGCACCAACTAAAGATTGTAAAGTCAAACTTCAAGGTAATCAGAACCCGCCTGCTACACCTGTTCCCACTCCTCAGGCTACTGCCACTCAGGGAAAGCAGGGGTGCTATAATTGTGGTGAGTTTGGACACTTTAAGCGTGATTGCCCCAAGTTGAAGCAGGGCGAAGCTGGGAAGAACAGGTCGGGTAATGCGAACAACGGGGGCAGAGGCAGGAATGCTCGTGCCTTCGTGAATGGTTCGGGCGAGGCCTGACGGGATCCTGACACTGCTACCGGTATGTTTCTCCTTGATAATCGCTATGCTTCGGTTTTATTTGATTCTGGTGCCGATAAGAGTTTTATATCTCGTGGATTTAGTCAATTGCTAGATAGGGTACCTACACCTTTAGAGGCTAAGTACTTGATAGAATTGGCTGATGATAAGAAAGTCGAAGCAACACACGTCCTTAGGTAGTGTCGCCTTAAATTGTCGGGTTTGTCGTTTCCTATTGATCTTATGCCGGTGTCCTTGGGTAGTTTCGATGTCGTTGTGGGTATGGATTGGTTATCCTTGTATCGTGCTGAGATCGTCTGTTTTGATAAAGTCATTCAACTCCCTCTCCTGGATGGAGAAATTCTTTTGGCGCATGGTGAGAAGAGTGGTGTCCCTTTGAGTATCATTTCGTGTATGAAAGCCTATAAGTATCTTCGAAAAGGGTATTCTGCCATTCTGGCTCTTGTTTCGGTTTCGTCGGAGGAAGAGAAGAAGGTTGAAGATATCCCTGTTGTCTATGACTTTCCCTATGTATTTCCTGAAGATCTACCTGGCCTTCCGCCTTATCGCCAAGTCGAATTCGGTATTGAACTTGCACCAGGTGCAGTCCCTATTGCCCGAGCCCTATATCGTCTTGCACCTCCCGAGATGCAGGAGTTGGTTAACCAGTTACAAGAGTTGTTGGAGAAGGGTTTCATTCGACCTAGTTCATCCCCGTGGGGAGCCCCTATCCTCTTTGTCAAGAAGAAAGATGGAAGCCTGCGTATGTGTATCGACTACCGTTAATTGAACAATGTTACCATCAAGAATCGCTATCCTCTTCTTCGTATCGATGATTTATTTGATCAGCTTCAGGGTTCTAGTTTCTGTTCGAAGATTGACTTAAGATCGGGGTACCATCAGTTGAGAGTCTAGGAAGCCGATATTCCGAAGACCACTTTTCGAACTTGTTATGGCCATTTTAAATTCTTGGTCATGCCTTTTCTTCTCACCAATGCGCCCGCAATATTCATGGATTTGATGAACCGTGTTTGTAAGCCCTACCTTGATAAATTCGTGATTATCTTCATTGATGATATTCTAGTCTTTTCCAAGAACGAAGTGGACCACCGGGAACACTTGCGTCTTGTCTTGGAACTCTTGAGATGGGAACAGTTGTATGCTAAGTTCTCGAAGTGTAACTTCAGGTTACGAGAAGTCCAATTCCTTGGTCATGTGGTTAATGAAAAAGGAATTCATGTTGATCCAGCCAAGATAGAAGCTATCAAAGTCTGGGAAGCACCGAAGACGCCATCTGAGGTGCGACAATTCCTGGGTCTTGTAGGTTATTATCATCGTTTTATCGAGGGATTTTTGAAGATCGCTCAACCCCTCACCTCGCTTACCTAAAAGGACAAGAAGTTCGACTGTGGTGATTCACAAGAGTCAACCTTTCAGATGCTAAAGGCTAAGCTCTGTTCTGCTCCTATTCTATCCTTGCACGAGGGCGCAGACGATTTCGTGGTATATTGTGATGCTTCTATTCAGGGTCTCGGTTGTGTGTTGGTGCAACGCGAGAAGGTCATTGCATATGCTTCTCGTTAGCTTAAATTTCATGAGAAAAACTACACCACCCATGATCTGGCATTGGGTGCGATTGTCTTTGCTTTGAAGATTTTGAGGCATTACTTGTACGGTACCAAGTGCACCATTTGTACCGATCACAAGAGCCTCCAGCACATCTTCGATCAGAAAGAGTTGAACATGCGACAGCGTCGCTGGGTCGAGCTTCTTAATGATTACGAGTGTGCTATAAAATACCATCCTGGAAAGGCAAATGTTGTGGCAGACGCTTTGAGCAGGAAGGAATCCACTAAGCCTCGTCGTGTTCGAGCTCTGCAGCTCACCATCCATTCTAATTTGCTTGACCATATCCGTTCTGCATAGCAAGAAGCTTTGAAGGAGGAAAACCTTAAGGCTGAAACTATGCACGGTGCCGATGGGCACGTTGAACTCAGGTCCGATGGCCTGCATTATTTTGCTGAATGTATTTGGGTTCCTTTATACGGAGGTTTGCAGGAGCTCGTTCTTGATGAAGCTCGCAAATCTCGGTATTCTATTCACCCTGGCTCTGATAAGATGTATCAAGACTTGAAGATAGTTTATTGATGGCCGAATATGAAGGCGGATGTAGCTTCGTATGTAAGCAAGTGTTTGACCAGTGCTAAGGTCAAGGTTGAATATCAAAAGCCGTCCGACCTTCTACAACAGCTTGAAATTCCCGAATGGAAGTGGGAACGGATCACGATGGACTTTGTGACCAAACTTCCGAGGTCGCCTAGTGGTTGTGACATGATCTAGGTGATCGTCGATAGGTTGACAAAGTCTGCGCACTTCCTCGCTATCAAGGAGAGCGATGGCCTCGATTGGTTGGCTCGTTTATACCTTAAGGAAGTGGTTTCTCGGCACGGGGTTCCTATTTCTATTATCTCTGATCGTGATCCTTGGTTCGCCTCGAATTTCTGGAAGTCCTTACACAAGGCTTTGTGTACTCATTAGATATGAGCAAAGCTTATCATCCGCAAACTCACGGGCAAAGTAAGCGGACGATTCAAACGGTAGAAGACATGCTTCGGGCGTGTGTGATCGATTTTGGCAAGGGTTGGGTGTCACACCCCCAAATTTCCACTTGCGGAGTTTTACCGCAAGGCGCATGACAAACCAGGATGCAAGTCAACGGTCACAATAAACAACACTATATGAAATACGTAAACTCAAAATTTGGTTATCAAACCATTAAAACATAGCGGAAGCATTTAAAGATTTAATCAACTACAAAACTGTGTTCCAAAATATTCAAGACACTTATTTAAAATATGCCACTAAGCTTAGATGCCAATGCAGACCCGTGCGCTTAGTCCAACCGATGCTACCTTAGCGACCTGAGAATTATACTGTCTTGTGGTTACTGATGATTACTCTAGATTTTCGTGGGTAATGTGCTTGCAATACAAAAGCGACACGTTTAACAATTTGAAAGTTCTGTTCACTCGTTTGGAGAATGTTTATGGATTGAAAATCAAAAGAATTCGGAGTGACAACGGGACGGAGTTCAAAAATGCACAGATGGATGCTCTTTGTGAAGATAAAGGAATTCATCATGAATATAGTGCTTCGTATACCCCGCAACAGAACGGTGTCGCAGAAAGGAAAAACAGGACTCTAATTGAGACGACGAGAACAATGCTTGCGGATTCCAATCTTCCAGTATTGTTCTGGAATGAAGCCATTTACGCAGCTTGTTACACATTGAATCGTGTGTTAAAAGTGAAGAAGTTTGGCAAAACTTCTTATGAACTGTTGAATAGACGAAAGCCGAATTTAGAGTATCTAGAACCATTTGGAGCACCGTGTACTATGCTCAATCCGTCTGAGAAGTTTGCACCAAAAGATGAAGAGGGATTCTTTTATGGATATGCAACCCCGCTCAAACGGGTATTCAACAAACGAACTCGTCAGGTAGCGGAGTGGGCTAACATTGAAGTTCAACGATATACTCAGAACGTACAGGGTAGGGGTCCAGATTGGATGTTTGATTACATAGATTTATTTGACTCATCCAATCTAGATAACTTGGTTGAAGAGGCTGTTTTAAGACTTTATTACGAGTGTGAAAATGCAGTGACTTCACCGTTGGTACGTCCGATCACCGTAACTCCTCCAGCAGCTTTTAATGATACCAACGTTCCTATAGCTGAAGAAGAGGTTTTCCAGGAAGCTTCAAATACTCTTGATACTTCAGAATCAGAAGATGATGAAGAAATCTTTAGTGAAGCTATTCTAGATCATGCAACAGAGACACCACCAGTGAATCCAAATCTAGATGTTGCTTCATCATCCAACTTGGGTAGTGATCTGGATTCGACAGAAAAATTGACTACTCAAACGGGAGTTCAAGTACCTGATCGTCCGGAAGCTCGGATTCATCGTATTCACCCGCTCGAGCAAGTTATTGGTGATCCTGGAAGCACTGTTATGACTAGAGGACAACTTCGTAGAACTCACCTGCAAATCTTGGCGCTTTAGTTTTATATGCAAAAATTCAAAAATCTGGTTGTCAGAATAATCGGTCCTTTGCTTGTTATGTTTCGCAGGTGGAGCCGTGGACATACAAAGACGCTCTATTGGATGATGCTTAGGTTGAGGCGATGCAAGAAGAGTTGTTGTTGTTTAAAAAACTGGGTGTTTGGACACTTACAGATTTACCTCTGGGAAGGAAGAAAATTGCAACCAAATGGGTTTTTAAATGCAAAAAGGATGATAGAGGAGTAATCGTGAGAAACAAAAGCTCGATTGGTAGTTCAAGGTTTTGATCAAGATGAAGGAATTGACTACAATGATATCTATGCACCTGTGGCACATTTAGAAGCTATACGTATGTTTCTAGCGTTTGCCTCATACAAGAAATTCAAGGTGTACCAAATGGAGGTCAAGAGTGCGTTTCTATACGGTGTGGTCCAGGAAGAGGTATACGTAGGTCAACCTCCAGGCTTTGAAGATCCTATCCACCGGGATAAGGTCTATGTTCTCAACAAAGCACTCTATGGGTTGCACCAAGCTCCACGCCAATGGTATGAGGAGCTTAGCACGTACCTATTGTCCAAAGGATTCAAACACGGTTTGGTTGACTGTACTCTATTTACCAAAAGAACAGATGATGACTTGCTTCTCGTCCAGATATATGTTGACGATATTATTTTTGGATCTACTAACGAACTTTTGTGTAGAGAATTTGAAAAAATGCAGGAAGAGTTCTAGATGAGTGCAATTGGGGAAATGTAGTTTTTCCTCGTCTTGCAGGTGGAACAAAGACCAACGGGCATCATTATTCACCAAACCAAAAACGTATCTGAAGTCTTGAGACAGTTCCAGATGGAAGATTCAAAGCCGATGGATACCCCGATACAACCTAATCACGGGATTGGAGTTGACGCTAAGGGGGAGCTGACAGATCCTTTCATATACAGAGCAAATTCTTCCTCAGTTAGTTAAAAGAATGAAATTGGCTGATATTATGACGATACTAGGTAGTATAGATATTATTATGGGAGAAGTTGATCGTTAAAATGATAATTGATACAACAGAAGTATAAGCTATCAATTATTTTTCTAAATTGGAATCCTTAAAAGAGGTCTATGGGATCATATGGGTGCTTATCCCTATTTTTACTCCTGTATTAGGAATTACAATAGGTGTACTAGTAATTGTTTGGTTAGAAAGAGAAATATCTGCGGGAATGAAAGAATCTGGAGTAATTAATGAACAAAATATTGCAGAATCGAAAGTGGCTCTAGTTTACGGTCAAATGAATGAACCGCCGGGAGCTCGTATGAGAGTTGGTTTGACTGCCCTAACTATGGCGGAATATTTCCGAGATGTTAATCAACAAGACGTTCTTTTATTTGTTGACAATATCTTTCGTTTTGTCCAAGCAGGATCTGAAGTATCCGCCTTGTTGGGTCGTCGGATCTTTGATGTATCTCACAGCATCTATACCAGACATAATGTTCGCTACATGTCTCAGCGCACGATTCCAGTCGAAGCCGAAACAAAGTCATCTTGCATTCGTCAAACGAATCCTACGATATCTGAAGGGTTGTCCATCGAGAGGATTATGGTACCCTAATGATGATAATCTTGACTTTATTGCTTTTAGTGATGCCGATTGGGGCGATTGTGACAAAGATAGCAAATCCACAACGGCTGGATGTCAATTTTTGGGAAGCAGGCTCGTGACCTGGCAGTGTAAGAAGCAGACAGCAGTCGCACTATCTACTTGCGAAGCAGAATATGTGGCAGCCTCAAGTTGTTGCTCACAGGTTCTGTGGATTCAGCAGCAAATGGTTGATTACGGTTTGCAATTTCTAAAATCCCCTATTCACTGTGACAACGAAGCTGCAATTGCATTAACTAAAGACACGGTCAATCACTCAAAAGCTAAGCATATCCAGATTAAGTATCACTTTATCCGAGATTTCTATGCAAAAGAGTTGATTAATATGGTCAAAATCCACACTAATTACCAACGTGCTGATCTTTATACCAAAGCTTTCGATAGATCTCGATTCGAATTTTTATTAAAAGCTAACGGTATAAAAGAGAAACAAGACTGATCATCACCCCGGTTTATCATTTTTAGTTTTAGTTTTACTGTTTTTCAGAAAAATCAAAAACCCAAAAATATGTTTTACATTATAGGGGAGAGTCTTTATTCGAAAAAACCAAAAACATTGAAAAATCCAAAAAGCCAAAAAAAAAAAAAAAAAAAAACCTAAAATGATTTTCCATGATTAAAAGAGGAAATGATAGTACATTAGTGGGGATCTGACACATGCTAAAGATTTGAAATGTTATACAAGTCGTGTGTTGAGTCTATGTGATGTACTGGTAGACTTCGTAGACCTCTTACTGCGTGTTGGATACATACATATCAAATGAATTGTTATGTGGATAAACACCTCATGGGCATATGGTCTTAGGACCGTAATTTCATTTGATAGGGTTTTTATACAAAATTCAGAGGTTTCGGGTCGTTATGTTATTAGTTATCTGGGGATAGCCTATCTAATCTTCTGTCGTAAGGTTTTACGGACCTAGATCAGACAGGGTATCTTTATAAAAGAGTTTTAGTGCCAAAACCTAAAGTTACCGAATTGAGGAACTTTCAATGTATGACGATAATCAAAGATTATCTAATACATCGTATCTAATCATTGATGCTAATCATGATTGATATTAGCCCTCAACCTGGTAGAGTGCACAAGTTACTTTGTAGCATTAATTTGCTGACTTGTACACCTCTGTGCCTCAATACCTTGTAAATTACAGATAACGAAAGCATAATCACGCGTTACAATGAGTCTTTGTGCAACTATTCCTTGATACGGGAGTATGTCGTGTGCGTGGGAACCACAGACAATTTTCTTTATACTATAACTAACTGTATCTAGCACTGCATAACACTCTGCATGAAAGCTTATATGGATAACAATATCAGCAATTGCTGGATCACACATTGTCTTTAATGATAATAAATACTAAAGATCAACAGTGTGATCAGATTTTTCAAAAAGTGATATGATCCTCTTACCGGAAATCACAAAATGTTTACTGCTTTCTGTTTACATTTCTGCATTTTACATTTGTTCAAAATATACAAAAACTCAAAAAGATTTTAGGTGTGTTTTAGCATAAATTTCAGAAAAACCAAAAAGATTTTACATTTCTGCGTTATTTTTTGATTATGGAGTCTGATGGTGATTGATGGTCGTTTTCTGAAACTTGATGAACCAATTTGAGTTTTGTATCTATCAAATGTGAAATGATGGATGTTTGAAGCTTAAAATGTGTGAAAAAGATTGAACGGGATTCGATTTTTAGATTTGGTAAAAATTTCAAAAATTCCAATCTTCATTCACCCCTTCGGTGGCTCGAATGTGGAATTTTTCCTACAATCGAGCCTTTTAATTTGGTCGAATTTTTAATACAATCGAGCCTATATCTACATTCGAGCCTTTCAGTAGGGTCGAATGGTCGAATGTGGGAGCCTATATATACCTATCTCCACATTCGAACCCTTATTCAAAAAAATTTCAAATTTCTGAGATAACCCACCCTTGTTTCCCGTGATTTTTAGATCTTATAACTTTGTTCTCTACTAATTTCTTATCATTTTCATACCCGATTTACATGTATTGATCCAGTAACGAAGACAAATTGCTTGTTTATGTTATCGAACCCTTGACCTTGAATGATGGACGATAATAGATTGTTTTAAGGATAATTGATGATTAGGATTTAGTTACAGATAGTTTTAGGGGGAGAATAAACAAAAATCTAGGACAATTACATACCAGATTGATTGATTGATGATTAAAAATGATTCGAACCATAGATTTTCTTAAAAACTATCTAAAACTAAATGTTGGTAAGAATTGATTGTTTAGAATGATTAATCGGCCATATTAGATGCTAAACAAATGAAAATCAGAAGTTAAGATGATCTGAATTGCATTTTGATATTTTGGTCATACGAACAGTCTGGTTCGACCAAAAATAAGGGTCGAATGTGGCTTTTCTGGTCGAATGTGACTTGTTCATAGGGTCGAATGTGAAGTTTTGTTTAATATTTTCCACATTCGAACCCAGTTTTTCACATTTGAACCTTAAACTTTCTTCATTCGTACCCCCGATGGGTCGAATGTGAGATTTTCAAAACCAAATTTAAAGTTTGCAAATTTTGTCCATTTCTAATGAATTTTCATGTTTCGTTTTTGCAGAATTCTAAATGGCAGAATCACGGAATACTGAGATACAAGCTGGATCGTCTAGAAAAGCCACTGGTAAGAAGAATGAAGCGGAATTGCCATTCGAGGAAGCTCATAACTGCTGTGCATTCCTTAGCGAGGTCAAGAAACTCACAGAATTCTCTGGGATTGTTGATTTTCTGAGAAGAAGCAGAGTTGTTGATGCGTTAGCTACACCAGCAATTATTTACAAAGACAATCAAGTGGACTTCTGGAGAAATGCGAAGATTGATTTCTGGGAAAACCGAACTACAATAGTAAGCAACATTCAAGGACAGCTTGCTATTGTTACTAAGAATGATATTCGGGAAGCATTGAGATTGAGAGATGAGCTGACAGATCCTAGAAGCTTATCTTGGATTGAGGAGAGAAAGTATTTTCTTCGTATGAAGTATAATGGACCGATTACAGATGGAGCTTTGCACAAAGGAAAGCTGTGTCCGCAGTTTAAATATCTGGCTCATGTTATCATCCATGTTTTTGGATCTGTTAGTGGAGCTTATGATGTGATGAGAAAGAGCATCAGTTCGTTGACGGTTGCTCTAGTGTTGAACAAGCTGTTTAACGTTTCGGGAATGATTTTTGATCACATGCTTGAACCTTTGAAAGGTCTGAAGTCAAAGAAGTTCATGTTATACCCCAGATTCTTACAGATGATTTTTGATTTGAAATATACTAAGCTGAGGAAAGATCCTACTCAGATTTTAGTTCAAGATCATATGAATCTGAATACACTGATCAGTATGAAAGGATACACAGGGGTTCCTGAGAATGAGAGACCACCTCATAAGAACTTGTTTGGACACTTGATTAATCCAGGTTATGAGGATCTGTGTCACACCACGCCGATGGAGGAAACACGTGGCGCAACGCTCGAAAGCATATCAAAGTCAAGATTAACACAAACTATATTTAATCAGAAAAGATTAATTTATTTGGATGTCGAGAACGAGTATCTCGTTACAATGTTGGACATAGCATTGCATAAAACAATGTACATTAAGTTTCAATGTGGGGGTATTTCCGTTTATGTTCCAACCCATTGGTAACAATAGATGAAACCCCGACCAATATCCGACATCCCGAATTCCACCGCACTAGCCCCATATCTATTCAGCACTTAGTTACCTGAAAGATATGTTTAAAAAGACGTCAATATATAAAATATTGGTGAGTTCACAGGTTTTAGTTTCATAACAACAACATTTTCACAACCATCGACTCGACTCACTTTACCGTATAATTATTTTCCCATTAAATAATTATACTAGGATCTTGTCGATTGATATTTAGTTTCATGACAACATTTTCACAACCATCGACTCGACTCACTTTACCGTATAATTATTTTCCTATTTAAATAATTATACTAGGATCTTGTCGATCGATATTTCGTGTTTACAACATGTGCGAAACCTGCACAACTTGTGGCCGTTGTAAGGAGTAGCTAGCTCCTACAAACAATGATGACGAGCAATCCCTTGAGCCCATAACCAAACCAAGACTAATAAATATGCCCCGCAATCACAAGTTGTTTCTCGGCAAATAACAACTTAGTTTAGAATATGTGCACCTCTTGTCTTTACCGGGTTGACGTTATCAACCAGAGGTGGGCCTCGTCAGGCACCAATAGTACTATCCAAATATTCCTTCGGTTTCATGCCCCTGAATTAATGGTTACAGTAGCGAGGACTCAACCCCGAGTGGCGAACACAAACTCAAGTACTCATCATACCACTTATCACGTTTTAACTCTTGAAAACATTTGTCATGTAAAACATTTGACAAAACATATCTTTCCCCCAAACGAAAACAGTAAAAAGGGGCCGTGAAACTCACCTGATGTACAGCGTACAATCAAATAGCAGAGAATAGCAAGTCCGTGATCAAGCACCTACGAACGTCCTAGTGCGCGTAAGTCACTAAGTCTATAGCGTGTGCTTTTCCGGCAAGTTGTACACCCAACTCCCAACACCACCATTTACATATAATTCCCGTTTAATTAAACATATGTCCTAGGCCCGTTGGTGATGGATTACCATTGTTACAAGTTACATTTATACTTCCATGAATATTAATTAACTTGTATAATATTATTCTCGGCTCAACTTCACTTAACGTATAATTATTTTCCCATTAAATAATTATACCTAAGATCTCGTCGTTCGATATAATATCTTTACCGCTCGACACGACTCACGTTACCGTATATTTATTTTCCCATTCAAATAAATATACTAAGGTCTTGTCGTCCGATAATATATTTTTAACGCCCGACTCGACTCACCCCACCGTATATTTACTTTCCCATTAAGTAAATATACTAGGATCTCGTCGGTTCGGTATACATATATGTATATTATTTACTCGTCTCGGTTTTCCTTCCCATATATTTACTTTCCCATTAAGTAAATATACTAGAATTTCGTCGAGCCGAACATATATATATGTATGTATTTTCCTCGTTAAGTCCATACGTTCGTTTAACGTTTTTAATCGTTAGATTATTTACGTTATATTTTCTCCCACGAATATTTTTCCAACACTTAGGAAAGTGTTATGTAAATTTTTCACCCAAGTTATATATATTTTAACTCCTTATAATATATTTTTACTCATCTTGACGTAATGATATTTTTCTCGTTTGTCCGCTTTTACGTCTTAGTTCGTTAACACGTCCAAGTCCGATTTCTTAACTTATATGTGATTATATAGTTAATCTTTTTCCAAGTCTTCCAATATGTGTTTTCTAGAAGTATTATTCAACTTTCTAATTCCCAACACATATTACTTGGAAGTTTTATAAACACTTTTATATTTTTAACACAAAACTTGACAACTTATATACAAAAAATGTTCCAACACTTTTATATTCCCATTTATATAAAAGTGTTCATTTCTATATAAGTTCTCCCAAGTTTTAGTTTGTCTAACATTTTTATAAAAACCTTTGTTTTTACATAAATCCATATGTTAGAAAAAGTCCATATTTCTATAAAACTCCATTTTATAAAAATACACCTTTATACAAAATACATGTGTATGTTCACTAATATTTACCACTTTAACAAGTCTTATATCCTTAAGTTAAGATGATCAAAATCACTTTCAAGTTCATCCAAGTTTCATTAACAAGTGTTACCCAAAGCACTATTTTTCTTCAAGTGTTCACGATCTTAGCAAAAAAAAAACTACAAGAGTACTTAACATCCATCACTAAACTTTCAATTTGTTCACACTAACTAAACACCATTTTAGTCTTTAAAATCATATGTTTCATTATTAAAAGCTCATTCAAATCCACCCCTTGTACAACTTGCTTTAAGCTAATAAACATAAACTTTTTAAAGACAAAACATGATCAAGAATACTTACAACTAGCACAAGGCTAGGGAAGCTTTCAATGCTTGATTATGATGGGGTTTAGTGTGTTCTTCCTTAGTGGTTAAGCTCCAAGCTTGAAACACACAATGGGGGTTTGAAAGATGGATGTTCATGAGTGATTTGGAGATGTTAAAACTTGAAAGAAAATTGTGTGTGTTCTTGCAAATCCACGGCCAACAAGAAAAAAAAAGAAGTTTTGTTCAAGTGTTTTCTCATAGGATCTCTTATAAGCTTCTCCATGATCTTCCAAGATTGTATGTAATCCCACTAGATATGAATTAGAGATATGTTGTACCTAGTGATCCTTGAGTGATCTTGAATGAATGGTGGAGGGTGTATGGTGTCGTGAGTTTTCAAGGAAAGAAAAAAGATTGGTAAATCTCCAAGGACATGTGTATCTCATATAATCTAGTCTTAGATCTTAAATCCCTTGAAACATGGAGATATTTGTACTAGTTAAATCTTGTGTGGATTTGTTCTTCTTAGGTTGTTTTGATTTCAAGGACACAATAATATCTACCATGATCTATCTTAGATTTACAAGGATTGTGAGTGTACTAGAGTAATATTTGCATGATCTTGGGATGATTTTTCTTGTGTGTTGGCCGAGATTTTTAAAGGAAATGGATGGATTTCTCAATCTCACAAGGACACACAATATCTTATAAAAATCTTATCATATCTTCACACAATCTCTAAAGATCACAAAGATCTATTATTAGATCTAAATCCCATAAATCATGGATATGTTTGTACCATGTAATCTTTGATAGATTATGGTAGGGTATTTTGGCCGATTTGTTGAAGGATTTAAAGGATTTTTATGAATCTTGTAAGGACATGTGATCTTTATCATATCTTACATAATATCTCATCAAGATTTTCCTTAGATTGCAATATTATTTAGGTACAAAAGAAGAGATTTGGGACATGTGAGGGAAATGGGGACGGTTTGGGGGTGGTATTAGTGGGGTCCACAACACAAAATATTTGCTAAATAATATGTTAAGTTTAATTCTTTATCGTTCGGGTGTCGTTCGGGTATTTTTCGGACTTTAACCGCGTGTTATTCGTTCATTAAAAGTGCCTCTAATAACCCTTAAACATAGTCTATTTTAAGTGTTGATTGGTTATATAGGCTCTTGTCGGGTGAAATTATAAGTTATACGCGCACCGGGTGCGGTACGCGCACTTTATTCGCTACCGGGAGATTTGTATGAAAAGTTTTCACTTATGGTTTTGGAGTTCCAAAACTCGTTATATTTTCTGAAAATATCCTTTATTTTATATCCTGGGTGTCCGGGATCCTTTTCGTTTATTTAATTTTTGCCGGGTAATCACCAACGTCCGTACCGGACAAGTTTATTCGCACATGATCCTATCATGCATCGTCATTAAACGTGTGCATTCCTATGCATCTTATGGGGAATTTGCTATTCTCTTACGGCATCAATTAAATTAATCCAATTAATTTAAACATGCACTTAAACCGTTAATTACATATACTAATTACGTACGGAATCACATCGATTTTTGCCGGATGTTACATTCTCCCCCCGTTAAGAGAATTCCGTCCCGGAATTCAATTCAAGTTATCCATCACAATAGGATCCTTGAACAAGGCGGAGTGTTTGCGCTTCACGCGATCTCTTCCTTCCTGAGTCAACCCAGGTTCATGCTCGGCTCACGCTTAGTGCTCTAATAAACACAATATCACAGTCCAGCTATGACTAAGCTCTAGGACCTCCCAATCTGACACTTCTATCGGTTTCCTGAAACGGCAGAGTTTAGCGTCAATCTGGATCCCGTCGGTCGAGGAATTGGCAACACTTCCTTGGTCTTGACTTGCGAGATTCATTAAGAGTCCCACTGAGATCTTGCGATAATTCGAGCTTAATCGTCACTAGACCAATTTTGATCGATGTCTCCGTGCCACTGGAGTATCAAGAATTTGGCCTACTATGATTTCTATGCTTACCAACACTCTCCCAGAGTATGACTCTCAGTGTAAACCTATTATTAGTTCGAAGTCCTTAAGGCCTACGTATGACTTCTTAATAGGTTCGCATCTCATCCAAGCAGGCTCTAAACTGCAAGATTTACTGGCCATCTCTCGAATAACTCGAACCTGGTTATGTATCTATCTCCGTCTGTCATTCGACGTACTGGAGATGTACACGTATGCCCTCCAAGGGCTTCGAGCAGTACACCCCGAACACTGGGATGATGATTCCTATCACATAGGAAATTCTGGCGATGAAGCACACGAATTCGATGTGCCACGGACATCAATCGTGTCGTCACGGAACCATTCCGTCAAGTACCTTCAATTTGTCCGAAAATGATAAGCCATACTCATCTCAAATCGAGTATCCCATGCTTGTGTACAAAGTTTTTCGAACTCAAGGTAGAGTGAGTACTACCATCCGATATAATGGAAGTTGGCAACCCAGTGTCTAGCCACTACTCTCCAAGAGTATAGGTAGCTATCCATATGCCTCATCTCGGAGCTATGGATGGGTATGGAGTGAGAGGGTTCCAAACAACAATCATTCATCACTTGGGTCACATCCGACCCCGGGACACCTCGGGTGTCATGGTGATGTCAAACAGGTTGTAGATGCGTTTTGCGACTAGTGATTGGATGTTAACATATGTTAATAGATGCTGATGGGTAGAATGTGAGTATAAAGGGGCGAAGGTAGAAGAATAGTGGGCGAAGGTGTATTGGAGCTTGACTGAAGAAACAGGTTCGTACCCTTAACTGGGCGAATGTGGAAGAAGTCCACATTCGACCACATCAACTGGGCGAATGTGCAGTGGCTATAAATAGATTCTGTGTATTTGTGAACTATAGAGAGTTATTAGTTGTGTGTGTTTTAAGGTCAGGTTCCAGGTTTGTTTGAGAGTGTCTGTAATTGATCTAGATTAACCAAAGTGTCATTGTAATCAAGTTTATGAACAAGTTAATCTATGAAAAGCTTTGAAAATGATATTGATTGTGTTTTGATTTGAGTTTTTATCAGTTTGTTCAAAGCTAGGGTTTCCGCACCTGGTTTTGTAACTTGTATGATCAATTAATCCTGTTTTAGTCAAAATCTTTCGCTCACACAGGTGATCTTACCGTACCACATAAAAGTCCCCTTGGAAACCTCGTCGGTTATTCCATTTTGTTTACCCTTCGGCTCGACTCACTTTACCATATATTTACCTCCGCATTAAGATAAATATACTAGGTTCTTGTCGACCGAACAACTATATTTAAAATGGGACTTTATTTCCGTAGAACCTTCTAGGTACTGAATTTCTACCTTCCACCTGAGCAATTGTGGTTAATGGTACTAGGGTGCCTAGTAGGGACTGATGGAGGTCGAAAGTTTCTGCGTCGCTTTCACCCCTCAGTTCCCTGATAGCAAGTAGTGTATACATGACGCCCGGGCCGTACAATTCCACAATCCTCGAGAAGTACGAGTCGACTCAAACACCAACGACAAGATGCTTCCAGCACATAGGTCTATACCGAAAAGAGATATATGAAATATCATAAATTGTTGTCACAATGAACAACGTATAAGGTTTATTAAGACATATCAACACGTTGGCCCCCATTGCGACAAATATACAGAACACCAGTAGCTACCCTAAACATGGGTATCCAGTACTAGTTCTGTTATATGAGTTTCCTGTGCACTAGTGTCCTATCGTCATTAGCAACCTAGTGAGTCAATTCTGAATAATACAGGCCACACGCCCTTAAATTGACTTTCCGATCCTTGGCGGAGATCTGAGTGAAAGGAGTCCTGAAACCGAAACCCTCACTCATCGAAGGTTCCATCCTTTCGGAATCTTTTTAGGTAAATGGTGAAATCGAGTCCTCGATGCATGCCTTTGGCATAGACTTCACCTTTGGGTTTGACGGCTTCTTGCGCCCAAAGTCGTTACTTAAAACAACAAACGAAAGACTGAGATCGCACCACAAGCAATAGTCTCGAGCCTTCCCATAAGGCATCCCATTCAACGACTCAGTTAGTCACACATATGGCGCAATATGTAAGCCTTCAAGATCATCTTGATTAGTCAGGTACTATACGCCCTGACCTGGCAGCTCACATTACTATGGTGTCTCCAACAGTGTCTGTCAAAGACACGGGATTTTGCTCTAACGCGAGCAATGCTTCCTAAGGATAACTGGGAACACCACTATCAACCTAAGCTCGAAAGGGTTCCACTATCCCAAGAATCTACGCAACGACACCAAGACAAGACAAACCCACCATCATGGGAATAACAATATTAATCGAAGGGCTGAGCTTATCGACCATCTCAGAATGATAGGGTAGCTCCCTTATAGAGTATATAATGCTACACGCCCTTCTGGATTCAGGGTTCATAAAACCTCCGAATCATGTAACAGGGACCTCACCAATGCATGTCCACGGGTGGGTCCATAATGGTATTTCCATAACCATCAGTTTGAAATGTCGGTATGTATAACGTCAACGAATCCACTGGGATGAGCAATAAATGAATTGCGTCTTTCAACTCTTGCTAGTCCCAAAGGTATGGGTCATAATATTGCTCACAATCACTCGATACCTTCGTGGTTCAAGACGCTTTCGAAATCCCTTATCACGAGCCTCGCCTTTTCATGTGTGGATCCCGGGATTTCTTCTCGACATTGGTTTGCATAGCTGATCGTTAGTCGACCAAACTGCGCATAAAAGGTTAAGGCTGGGCACGACGTCACTGATGCCTTAGGTTCTGAAGATGTAACACTCACGGATTGCTTGAGCATATACAGGGGTCGACACATGATTCGGTCAATTACTCAGACGACCACGAGATTCGGACTTTAGGGGAATACACGCTCAATCACTAAGACTAGAGTGTCTTAGTATGACTTCTAGAAAGTCTGTTGGGCACCTGAAATCCTACATAGTCAGTGTCGGCCCTACAAAATCAAACAAATAGAACAATGACAGCAACGAGGGGTTTAGGTGATGTCTCCGTCCCGAGGGAACCAAGAGTGAAGCAAACGACAAGTCATCACGTCATCAAGGTAATCCAACAGCCGCAGCAATACATCCACGAAACACATCAATAAGGGAACACCGCACAGGAGCAACACGACAACAGAGAAGCATGACGACAAGGCAACACCGCAACAGGAACCGTATGATACAGAGAAATACGACAGCAAGGCTACACTACTGCAGGAGCAGTAAACAACATGAATACATCATCGGCAATGCAGCGCAACCACATGGATACGCAATCAGCAAAATAATCCAACAGCGAGCACGCACAATGGCTGGAGGTAACACAACAACATGAATGCATACGTCAATATGACGCTCAATATGGAAAATCCACAGTCCACATCAACAGAAAGCTCTGTTATGGTGAGCACGCTTCCCCGTGCGTCTCAGATCACTTGTGGAGGTGGGATTTGCATCCGTACCTTCGGCCTCGAGCCTATCCTCCATAGGCTCAATGGTAGGAATGGTTAGATTGGCCGGCGCATCAGTCGTCATAACTTAAATGGGAACAACGGGTTCCACATAATTTAGCTGACTTCTCAAGCCGATATTGTTCATAGAGAGAACGATCGTAGGCTCAATATAAGTCATTTGAATAATGGCAACTGCAGCATTGACAGACTCAACCCAAGCCTGAGAACCATTGTCAATATTAGTCTTGGCAAGAGCCCGAGGAAAGATAACGAGGGATCCAATGAAAGTCTCGAAGAAATGGAATTAATAACAACGAATTTAACAGAGACACAGACATGGTCATAGTGGCTTGGCATGGGTCATAGAGACGTCTTCGTTAACGGCATTCACCTCTGCAGGAGCCTCAAATACATCAACAACATCAAGCCCAACATGGACTACAGAGACAACGACAACAATAAGCTCAACAAGAGGCTACAGAATCACTGACGACAACCAACTCAGCAAGAGCTACATACTTAGCAAAGACATCGGGATCTACTTGAGCCATAGACCAATAACAGCCGTAGCGACATCAAGCTCGGCCGGAGCCTTTGACTCGTCGTAGTTATTATATGTGTGGTAACTAGTATCCATAGGACCTAGAAACCAACCACCGTCTATCCCAATATCAAAGATAGTGGTCACCACGAAAATAGGAAGTAGAGGTAGAAGGATCACGATTTATCGAGACACCTTGATAAAATGAAAACGATACCGACTCTGGCAACCCAGCCGAGTCATTCTTCTCATTAGAGTCCTCTTGCATATTATTTTGGCCTTAGCACCGATAGCCATCAACTGAAATGCCTCTCTGCCACTCAAGCGAGGCCGGTGGGCTTTCTTCCTGATAGGCCACGCAGTGAGAGTATCGAAACACGGCAAGAGATTAGACAGGTCACCGTGTCCACAACGAATGGACTTTGCAACCTTAGTTTATAAATTACCGTAACGAGGGAACACAACATCTCAGTATCTATGGGGATTGATGGAAACACTTCGCATCAATTTTTCACCCAACAGATATAACTAGTCTCGTCATCGTGACAAGGGTGACGAATGTTATTGCAACAAAAGCAATGGAATTGTCGTCCCATGGGTATGTTTAATTTAACAGAATAACGTGACCACTTCTAGTAGTCCGTCATTTGATTTTCGAGGGGGATTTTAATGTCAGCAAAAAGCGTCTTGCGACATTTGACAATTACGGAACACCCTTACAATTACGATTCCCAAAGTGTGGTTCCACTCCCAGGATTCATGACGGGTTCAGGCACAGCACACGTATCGAACCTACTCTGGCGTTCATCGACTGGAGCGAGACTACCAATAATCCTTGAAAAACAAACAGGAGGTAGATAGAGGAGTCTTACGACAATCTTTGCACCCCAGGAAAGTAGTATGACATAAGCACCAATCTGCTAAGCCTATCACGAATCATCTTCCGGGATACGATCCAACGCCATTGCAAGGGGTGTGGAACCATACTTGAAGACTTAGTACATTGAGCAGTGGCTTCCCATGGGTTAATCGTATGCACTTCCGAGTGAGTCCATAGCCGAACGCCGACTGGGGCTTACTGTTCCACCACACGCTGTCATCATAACACTGGCAAACGATGCCGCGGTCGTGATTGGTGGTCGAAATTTTCGACGCCATCGAAATTTAGCAAAGCCCTATGACTCGCGGATGTGCAATGTGGCATGCTGATTCCGCAATCAATCCACGAATGTATGGGAACAACCAATACTGTCGATTCAGAAGAGGGCTTATCAAGCCTTCCAGATAACAATGATCAAGCTTCCTAACTTAGCGACTTCGATTCTGTCCTCCAAAAGGAGAAGAACAATACTCAACCCTGGTAGACAACTTGGGCATGCGTGAGGTCGAGAATGACTTATTCGCAATAACAATACAGCAGCACACGGGCACGATTCTCATATCTGATCCACACAGGGTCCCGTTCTCAAAACGCACTGGTCTTACAGGGACACACCCTAGGTCTTCACTGGGTTTTAGCATTCCATGCATCGTATCAGACATTCATCGCTTCGGTAGGTTGTGTGTTCTTGCACGTCCGTTCCTTTGGAAGAACTTTGTGGCGGAGGCATTCAACTCCTATACAAGGAAGTTTTCGTCTCCCGTCCCTACCTGGAGCGAGGGTTTGCGTCAGATTACTCATATGAATTAACGTTCGAGCTCTTCCGTGCTCGTACCTTAAAGGTAATTTTGGGTTAGCAAGGATCGAATTCTAGGGACATCAACGAGTCCTCCCATTTTAACCCGTAGGCCAATCAAAAGTAAGACTGAATCTAAAGAACCAGAACAACAAGACAAGAAGTGATCACCAACCCTGGCCCTAGCGCCCACCAAGGTTACCGTGCACCCCAAAATATTATTACATGTGCACCCGTAATGATAATTTGCGTTGCCAGGTAATCTTGTTGCCCGCTAGTTCCGAGCTTCCTGATCCAACAAACAAAGATTTCATAACAACTTCCTTGGAATCGTTTCGCCTCCACATTATAAACAACACGGCGACATTCATTAGCGCGATAGAGATTAGTCCTTCCGATCATCCCGTCTACAGGTAAGCGAGTGAGCTCGTCATAGACTACAACATCCTTCCCACTTGCTGGTACCGGTGATCGAAGCAAGAGTGCAGACTAATGTGAAGCGTGACACGACATCCTTACTGGCAAAATATCCGTACTCCGTATATGTATTAACTAATCTTAGAAAATCGGATTCCTATGCAACATAGACATTCTTATCCGTATTTTCTAATACTTCATATATTGACACACATGTCTAGTTGGTCGGAATTTCCCCTTGTACATCCCATGTACAAATTTCTTTCTTTTCTAAAAATATTTTGTTGTGTTTTAGTTTTGAAAACTTTGTTTTCGAGCCAAAACCGGTTATAGTCTAGATTTTACAAAAATGCTAGTTCGCTATAACCTTGGGTCTGATACCACTTCTGTCACACCACGCCGATGGCGGAAACACATGGCGCAACGCTCGAAAGCATATCAAAGTCAAGATTAACACAAACTATATTTAATCAGAAAAGATTAATTTATTTGGATGTCGAGAACGAGTATCTCGTTACAATGTTGCACATAGCATTGCATAAAACAATGTACATTAAGTTTCAATGTGGGGGTATTTCCGTTTATGTTCCAACCCATTGGTAACAATAGATGAAACCCCGACCAATATCCGACATCCCGAATTCCACCGCACTAGCCCCATATCTATTCAGCACTTAGTTACCTGAAAGATATGTTTAAAAAGACGTCAATATATAAAATATTGGTGAGTTCACAGGTTTTAGTTTCATAACAACAACATTTTCACAACCATCGACTCGACTCACTTTACCGTATAATTATTTTCCCATTAAATAATTATACTAGGATCTTGTCGATTGATATTTAGTTTCATGACAACATTTTCACAACCATCGACTCGACTCACTTTACCGTATAATTATTTTCCTATTTAAATAATTATACTAGGATCTTGTCGATCGATATTTCGTGTTTACAACATGTGCGAAACCTGCACAACTTGTGGCCGTTGTAAGGAGTAGCTAGCTCCTACAAACAATGATGACGAGCAATCCCTTGAGCCCATAACCAAACCAAGACTAATAAATATGCCCCACAATCACAAGTTGTTTCTCGGCAAATAACAACTTAGTTTAGAATATGTGCACCTCATGTCTTTACCGGGTTGACGCTATCAACCAGAGGTGGGCCTCGTCAGGCACCAATAGTACTATCCAAATATTCCTTCGGTTTCATGCCCCTGAATTAATGGTTACAGTAGCGAGGACTCAACCCCGAGTGGCGAACACAAACTCAAGTACTCATCATACCACTTATCACGTTTTAACTCTTGAAAACATTTGTCATGTAAAACATTTGACAAAACATATCTTTCCCCCAAACGAAAACAGTAAAAAGGGGCCGTGAAACTCACCTGATGTACAGCGTACAATCAAATAGCAGAGAATAGCAAGTCCGTGATCAAGCACCTACGAACGTCCTAGTGCGCGTAAGTCACTAAGTCTATAGCGTGTGCTTTTCCGGCAAGTTGTACACCCAACTCCCAACACCACCATTTACATATATTTCCCGTTTAATTAAACATATGTCCTAGGCCCGTTGGTGATGGATTACCATTGTTACAAGTTACATTTATACTTCCATGAATATTAATTAACTTGTATAATATTATTCTCGGCTCAACTTCACTTAACGTATAATTATTTTCCCATTAAATAATTATACCTAAGATCTCGTCGTTCGATATAATATCTTTACCGCTCGACACGACTCACGTTACCGTATATTTATTTTCCCATTCAAATAAATATACTAAGGTCTTGTCGTCCGATAATATATTTTTAACGCCCGACTCGACTCACCCCACCGTATATTTACTTTCCCATTAAGTAAATATACTAGGATCTCGTCGGTTCGGTATACATATATGTATATTATTTACTCGTCTCGGTTTTCCTTCCCATATATTTACTTTCCCATTAAGTAAATATACTAGAATTTCGTCGAGCCGAACATATATATATATATATATATATATATATATATATATATATATATATATATGTATTTTCCTCGTTAAGTCCATACGTTCGTTTAACGTTTTTAATCGTTAGATTATTTACGTTATATTTTCTCCGACGAATATTTTTCCAACACTTAGGGAAGTGTTATGTAAATTTTTCACCCAAGTTATATATATTTTAACTCCTTAAAATATATTTTTACTCATCTTGACGTAATGATATTTTTCTCGTTTGTCCGCTTTTACGTCTTAGTTCGTTAACACGTCCAAGTCCGATTTCTTAACTTATATGTGATTATATAGTTAATCTTTTTCCAAGTCTTCCAATATGTGTTTTCTAGAAGTATTATTCAACTTTCTAATTCCCAACACATATTACTTGGAAGTTTTATAAACACTTTTATATTTTTAACACAAAACTTGACAACTTATATACAAAAATGTTCCAACACTTTTATATTCCCATTTATATAAAAGTGTTCATTTCTATATAAGTTCTCCCAAGTTTTAGTTTGTCTAACATTTTTATAAAAACCTTTGTTTTTACATAAATCCATATGTTAGAAAAAGTCCATATTTCTATAAAACTCCATTTTATAAAAATACACCTTTATACAAAATACATGTGTATGTTCACTAGTATTTACCACTTTAACAAGTCTTATATCCTTAAGTTAAGATGATCAAAATCACTTTCAAGTTCATTCAAGTTTCATTAACAAGTGTTACCCAAAGCACTATTTTTCTTCAAGTGTTCACGATCTTAGCAAAAAAAAAAACTACAAGAGTACTTAACATCCATCACTAAACTTTCAATTTGTTCACACTAACTAAACACCATTTTAGTCTTTAAAATCATATGTTTCATTATTAAAAGCTCATTCAAATCCACCCCTTGTACAACTTGCTTTAAGCTAATAAACATAAACTTTTTAAAGACAAAACATGATCAAGAATACTTACAACTAGCACAAGGCTAGGGAAGCTTTCAATGCTTGATTATGATGGGGTTTAGTGTGTTCTTCCTTAGTGGTTAAGCTCCAAGCTTGAAACACACAATGGGGGTTTGAAAGATGGATGTTCATGAGTGATTTGGAGATGTTAAAACTTGAAAGAAAATTGTGTGTGTGTTCTTGCAAATCCACGGCCAACAAGAAAAAAAAAGAGAAGTTTTGTTCAAGTGTTTTCTCATAGGATCTCTTATAAGCTTCTCCATGATCTTCCAAGATTGTATGTAATCCCACTAGATATGAATTAGAGATATGTTGTACCTAGTGATCCTTGAGTGATCTTGAATGAATGGTGGAGGGTGTATGGTGCCGTGAGTTTTCAAGGAAAGAAAAAAGATTGGTAAATCTCCAAGGACATGTGTATCTCATATAATCTAGTCTTAGATCTTAAATCCCTTGAAACATGGAGATATTTGTACTAGTTAAATCTTGTGTGGATTTGTTCTTCTTGGGTTAGTTTTGGCCGTGGGTTTTGCTAGCCAAGGAGAGGATTTTGTTTTGATTTCAAGGACACAATAATATCTACCATGATCTATCTTAGATTTACAAGGATTGTGAGTGTACTAGAGTAATATTTGCATGATCTTGGGATGATTTTTCTTGTGTGTTGGCCGAGATTTTTAAAGGAAATGGATAGATTTCTCAATCTCACAAGGACACACAATATCTTATAAAAATCTTATCATATCTTCACACAATCTCTAAAGATCACAAAGATCTATTATTAGATCTAAATCCCATAAATCTTGGATATGTTTGTACCATGTAATCTTTGATAGATTATGGTAGGGTATTTTGGCCGATTTGTTGAAGGATTTAAAGGATTTTTATGAATCTTGTAAGGACATGTGATCTTTATCATATCTTACATAATATCTCATCAAGATTTTCCTTAGATTGCAATATTATTTAGGTACAAAAGAAGAGATTTGGGACATGTGAGGGAAATGGGGACGGTTTGGGGGTGGTATTAGTGGGGTCCACAACACAAAATATTTGCTAAATAATATGTTAAGTTTAATTCTTTATCGTTCGGGTGTCGTTCGGGTATTTTTCGGACTTTAACCGCGTGTTATTCGTTCATTAAAAGTTCCTCTAATAACCCTTAAACATAGTCTATTTTAAGTGTTGATTGGTTATATAGGCTCTTGTCGGGTGAAATTATAAGTTATACGCGCACCGGGTGCGGTACGCGCACTTTATTCGCTACCGGGAGATTTGTATGAAAAGTTTTCACTTATGGTTTTGGAGTTCCAAAACTCGTTATATTTTGTGAAAATATCCTTTATTTTATATCCTGGGTGTCCGGGATCCTTTTCGTTTATTTAATTTTTGTCGGGTAATCACCAACGTCCGTACCGGACAAGTTTATTCGCACATGATCCTATCATGCATCGTCTTTAAACGTGTGCATTCCTATGCATCTTATGGGGAATTTGCTATTCTCTTACGGCATCAATTAAATTAATCCAATTATTTTAAACATGCACTTAAACCGTTAATTACATATACTAATTACGTACGGAATCACATCGATTTTTGCCGGATGTTACAATCTGGGTGAGGACCAAGCTAGAAATGCTGACAGTAACTCTGACAATGATGATCCTTTGTTTCACGTTAACCCAGAAGCAAAGAGAAAACGCCAAGTTGTAAATGTTGGTGCTAAGAGTTGCAAAAGGAAGGGTAAAGAAAAGGAAGTTGAGGTTGAACCACCAAAGAAGACAATGAGAAGAAAGAAAAGCATGGCGAGAAAGGGAACTATGTTAGTTCATGAAGATTCTGCCGATTCTGAGGAGACTCAAGAAGATGAAAGATGGGATTCTGGTGAAGGGACTCTCAAACAAACCAAGCCCAAGGCCACTGTGGCTGGTGAGTCTGAAAGTCTAAACAAAACCATAGAGGAACAGAGACATAAGAGCCCAATTGATGTTGATGAACAAGATTTCAGTGGATCTCCTATGGTTGGTGAAAAATAGAAAAAGTCTAAGTATAAAACGATGTCAAAGAAAGATGAGAAAGAGAATCCAAAGAAAAGACGAGCAAAAGAAGTTGAGATTCTACTTGCAGGAAAGAAAGTTCCTGAAGTTAGTAGTTCTAAATTTGCTACACCCGTGACATCCCCGGTAGCAAAGAAGTTGAAGAAATCTGCTGCTGAAAAGACTGTTGATCCTACTGCAGATTTTGATGCTGCTATGGAAAGAGTGATGAATAAATTCAAGAAGAAGACTCCTCTTGCTGACGCTTCAACATCACAGGTTACTGTATCAAGTGATGTGATGGATGCAGTTAACCAGAAGCTTGCTGAAATGATGAAAGTGATTAACCAGCAACAGCAAGAGATAGAACAATTGAGAAACAATGATAAGAAGATGTTAAATATTGTTGAATCTTCTCAAGAGAGTCAAGAAGAATTGGAAGCAAAGATAAAACAACTTTAGGAAGAAAATGAGAAGTTGTTATTACATGAACAGAGATACATCTCTTTGAGACTCGAGAACAAACAGGTGAAGAAGTATAATAAGAGTCTAAGGAAACTTATTGATGATCTATACTTGAAAGCTCCACAGTTGAAAGCTGGAGAAGAAGATAAAGAGCCTGAACAAGAACACGTTGATTTCAAACCATCTGAATCTGAAGAAGAAGAAGAGGATGATGAAGAATTGGATCAGGATGCCGGTGATGCTCCTATGAAAAAGAAGGATGATGATAAAGATGGTTCTGGAGATGGTTTTGATGATAACAGTTCTGCTGATGATGACGATGATGATGATACATAGAAGTATAGATGTGAAAAGAGAGATTCTGATAAAGATGCAAGAGAATCTAGCTCAAAAGCTCCTGGTGGTAATACTGATGATGACAGTATTTCCGGGAATGAAAAGATTAGATCTTTATCAGATGAAGATAAGAAGTTGTATCGTCAGATGTTGACTAAGAAAGTCTGGACGATCGAGCTAACTTGAAAGTTTCCAGAGATTTTTGAATCTGATGATATGAGATTTGAACTTGAATATAATGATCCTGATCTGGAAGATGGTGAAGTTTCTACAGCCGTAGCCAAAGAGATACTTGAAGGTTTGGTGAAACAGGTTGGTAAATCTCTTGAAGAGTTGATGAGTGACAATCAAATTCCGAATATTCCTGAAAAAGAAGCTGGAAATCACTTTGATGATAGAGATACTCCGGTATTTGAAGATGTTGAGATTGAGGATATTACCAGTGAAGAATATCCGGAGTACTTAAAAAACAAACATGATGATGCATTTCCTGAATTTTCTGAAGAGATTTTGAATCAGGCTGAGAAACTTGCACAGGAGAAAAGTAAAACATTCGTTAGTGAAGTATTCAAGAATGCAGAGAATCAGAAACCGAATGTTGAACAATCTGATGATCTGAAGAGCTTACTAAGGAAACTGAAAGAAAAAGAAGCCAACCGACCAAAGACTGAAATTCATGGAGGTTTCTACAAGTTTCACAACGAATTGTTCAAAGGAAGAGCTCTCGGTTGGAAGTATTTGAGACAGCTAAGGTGTGTTGCTGTTAAATGGGAGAAAGGAATTGTGTATTTCAATAGATTCCATGATATAAACACACTACCTTACTAGGCTGTATGCGACATCTGCCGACATACTTTGTCTGGAGCAACTGTAAACAATGATGCAGTTGGCTATTTCGCAGATCGTATGGCAAGAGAGAGCAGAACAAGATGGGATGTGTTCACTCCGCATTATCCTAACAGGATTGTTCATTAATATATTGATCCGATTACTGGGATGAACAAGGTGGCGTTAAAGTATAAACCACCTACCGTATTGAAACACATTCCTTTGATGGCGATTCCACAACAATTTTCGAAAGAATTCATGTGGTGATACTATGATTGGAAGACCGTAGAAGCTGTTATCTTGCTGAAGGATAAGAGAGATGAGTTTAAGAAGATTCATATTTTTGATCCGATGTGGTTGATCAACTGTTCACATGAAGATATTATTATGTTGTATTACAACCCAATTTACTGTGAAGAGAAGGATAGCGAACAAGCTCTGAAATACCAACGTGTGGTATGCTTGTGTTTCGCTTGGGATGTCAATGCGGGATGTGATTATGACAAAAAACCTGGGAAAGTTTGTGAAGATTCCGAAAGAAAAGAAGAAATCTAAACCAACTTTCGAGCCAGTTATGACAAAAGAGCAGAAGACGAATTTGAATATCAAGCTGATGAACAAGACGCTCAATTACCAGCGACAACAATCCAAGCAATAGTCGAGGGGGAGTTTGTTGATGCACGTTTTGCGACTAATGCTTTTGGATTGTACATTCTAAGATGTTTTGCTGAAATCGTGGGGGCGAAAGTGGAATTCAGGAGGTCGAAGGTAGATATTGAAGGTCGAAGGTAGAAATACAGGTCGAATGAAGAAGACTGGTACATCATGTGTTTGTTCAAACCTTTGAAGGGTCGAACCTGCACATTCGACCCTCTCGGGGGGGGGGGGGGGAATGTGCAGGTCTATATAAAGCAGAAATTTTGTTTTGAACTTAACTTTTAGGTCATTTTCATGTATGGTTCGATCTGATTTCTCTTTAGGTTAATAGGAAGTGTCTAGAACTTGTTTATTTCATTGTAAACGCTCATTGTAAAGCTTTATAACATTGTTTATTAATGAAATGGAAATTGAAAAGGTGAATTCCGTGTTTTGATTCGATTACTATCAATTTGTAACTGATCCAGGGATTCCACACCTGGATTGGTAAACTTGTATGATCAACTAAACTTGTTTTGTCAAAACGATCCTCCACATATTTTCCAGAAACTAAAAATATGATAATTTTCTACAAGTTATCAAGAACCTACACCTAAATTTTCATAATTTTTGAATCAAAAATGAATTTATTATGAATATTTCAAGTTTATATGTTATAATTATCCAAACAAAATAAAGAAATGAGAGAAAGAAAAAAATAACAAAAAAAAAAATTAAAGGAAGGGGTTCATAGGTCTCGAACCTGAGTCCTTTGGTTCCAAACACACAAGACTTACCCATTGGACCACCCTATGATTTTGTTGTAACCATTAAGAATAAACCTTTTTTTAACATAACAATATTCATCATCTTTCTCCCCATTTAGATAGCAACACCCTAACCCTAACAAGATCCCAATTGAACCACTACAGAATAGTTTAGACACCGAAACCATAGGGTTAATGATTGGAAACATACGCGGAACAAAACGGCAAAAAGAAAAACGAACTTACAACATCGTTTGGGGTCGAAAAAATGGTGTGCAGGTAGCCATGAGGGCCGATTATCACGAATCTGGACCCGATTAAGATGGGTTTTGTGTGGGTGTAAGTCGAGTAGTGGTGCAGAAAGCAAATGGCGTGATGATTATATATAAACGTGGTGTAGAAACGGGTCAATAATCAAGAATTTAAATCCAACCGTTTCTTATACAATTGCGACAATTAAACCCACTTAAACATCCTAATAATGTGATTTAATGATTGGGGTTTGAAGTTCTATGGTCTAGAAACGTACCAGAACCATTGAATCGAAATAAAGGGCATTAAATCCGACAATCATGCCGGTCGGAAAAGCAGAAAAAAAGGCGGGACTGATCTAGGTTCAAGGTTTAACTTTTGCATATGACACAAACAGTCCTTGAAGTTTAAGAATGTTATATTTTTGCTCAATTATCCTTTACAAAACTTAACCATGGCTCTTAAGTTAACAAAATGTTTAAAATTAAAACTTTATAAGTCTTTTTATAACTTTGATAAACTTTACATGTAAAAAAAATCAACATTATTAAATTTGAAAACGATAGAGAATATAAGGGTTATAAATGACAACTTGAAGAAAGATAAGGGTGCCGGTTGTCACAGGAGGATCAGATGAAAGCTAAGTATCCCCATCTATTTCCTAAGCACGCGTTCGAATCAAGATATGTCTCTGCTGAAACTGAATGAATCTCGGGTCGAGATTCCTTTCAACAGGGGATGATGTAGCAACTGGAAAAATTTTCCTTTCTTTCGTCTCCTCCTTCTTGGCCTTGGGCGATTTTTGGGACGTAAATTCTTTCAATAGGGGGATGATGTGACACCCGGCAAACTCAGGTTAGTAACATTGATCAAACTAGTAAGTTTACCTTAGCGAGTCATGCATATTACATACTTAACAGGGTCAGTTGAGTCGTTATGATGATTCGGGGAATCATCGGGAGTCGTTACAATGATCCACGGGATCATTGGGAGTCGGTCCATAACCATGTGTACAAGGATTGGTGATTCGTGGAATCGCCGGGTTTAATGCACACACGCAAGTCTCGAGTCCCGGGACTTGGTGAATGAATGTGAACGTGTTATTTATCATGCCTTATATGCTTATGATCTTTATATGACTTGTCGGTATGTGAATACGTGCTTATATATGTTAAAATAGTGTTTAACACGCCAAAAACCTGAAAATGGATGCTTTAAGCGAGTAGGGTATAAGGGGCGAGTAGGGAAGGGCGATTGGGCCCTGTAACACCCCAACCGATGGCAGAAATATCGAGGTGTCACGTAGTGACGATTGCTCAATAGCTCATGGTGCTAAAGTGTAAATTGGAATATATTGTATTGAATAGTTTATTACATTTTAAGAAATTACAAGATACAAAATTTTAAAGCGAAAACTAAAACTGAAATACAATAAACTCAACATCTAAGTAAAAATTCCAAAAGCTAAAAAGTCGTCTCATAAATAACCTGAAACATGTACGAAAATAATTTAGTCAATACAAAATGTATTGGTGAACATACCTAGTTTTAAAACATATAGTAAGTTGGAAAATGTTATACAATTCAAGTGCAAAGCTACAGTGCATTTATGTAAACTATGTATCATACAAATGAGCGAAATCAATCTTGTGACTGTATAAATGTACTAAAATGAACGGCGGTGTACGTATCCAATAAATGGATAATAACTTAACAATGACCATGGATTCTCCGATGAAAAAGGGGGAGAATCACCTAGGTGGGTTGTCAATCCAATAGCGCTATCAAGTGTTAAGGTCGGCTTGTACATGGTTAATGATTTCAATAAGTACAAATGTATTCTACATGTAATGTCTAAGCAAAAAGCACGTATGTAAGCAAATGCACAATGTACTAGAATTGTATTGTAAAAATGTGAACTTGTATGTGTATTTTGTATAAGTATACATGTAACACCCCAAAAGTTTATAAAGACAAAAAGGGGATAGGAAATACTCACTTTCGCCAAATGACTAGATGACTAAGCGAGCGTGAAAATGCGAGCAATCCAAAGATTCAACAACGAAACTAGTCCAATTTAGAAGAAAAGAAACTGAATAGGAAAAAATACCAAGCTTCCAATTCGTCAATTACATGAGCTTATAATCAAAGCTTCAAATGTAGAAGTAATATACTCTAGAAGAAAGGTATGAGGTAGAGTTTAATCGAATTGAAACAATCGATTTAGAGGTGCAAAGTGTAATGGGTCATAGGAGGGTTTTTATACTAGTTTTGGATTCACTTAGGCTTTAAAATTGGTGAACACAATAAAGTAAGGTTTTAAGATGAATTGACTAATTGAGTAGGACTTTGACTAGGATTTAGACTGAGACTTTGACTAGGACTGTCTCAGCGGACCGCGAGAGCTAAAAAAATTAATTTTTCTAATTTAATCAATTTTAAGTTCTGGACTTAATTCCTTCGGTTTCTAAGTTGTTTTAGGACCGAAAAATAAGGGCTTTGAGTATCAAGGTCTGAAACATACGTGCTCGGGTTTAGATGTGAGCATCAAATGTGCATACTTTTACTTATAAAAATTATAAGTTTTATTAAATTGTGAATTTTGGTCCTATTAAAATACGGGGGTTAAAAATGAAAATTTTGAAATAGTTGAGGAACCAATTATGCACATTTATGAAAAGTGAAGGGTGCGGATTGTCACAGTCTCCCCTACTTTAGAAAATTTCGTCCCGAAATTACTTTCAAGTGAAGGTTTCCATGAAACAAAAGACATTTGTAAAAAGGCAAGTAGATTTTAAGAAATGCATTAGCTATGATTTTACAAAGTTTGAAGTAGTTGTTTAATACCCAAAATAAAAGTTTGAAAATCCTTAAAGTTTGACCCAAGGTTAGAGAATTAAGAGTTTATAATGAGCAAGGTTTAGGAAAAGTATGTAACTGGTGAGGGCAGGGCAGTGTTAAAGTAGCTTCCCTTAGTTTAGAGAAGTTTCTGACCGAACTTTATTAAGGACATGCAATAGGATTTTGACTAACAGAGAGTGTAAGAGTATACAAAGTTTGTGTTTTCTGAGTGGATGGTCCAGAGAAAGACTCTAGGAAGTCGAATTGAAGCTCGTGTAAGAACATTCTTATCGAAAATGCTAGCTATTAGTCAACGATCTAATAAAGAGATAGTAATGGGTAGGTTATTGGTCAGACTCCTAGTCCGCTCCCGCAGTATCGCTCATGCCTATTTATAGGGTGTACCACAGCTAACCCACCACACTACTGATACTTTGGACTCGTATTGATTGTCTACCAATAGCCTAAGTAAAATCACACACCAACCCCATGTACCTGTAAATCCATTATTGCGTTCCGGACCGTAATCATCGATTTACCTTACACTAGGGTGCTATGCTTTTCCATAACACTAACATAAGTAATACAAGAAACAATGCGTGCAACCAAAATGTGTTAAGTAGTAGATATTGCTCAAGTATAAGATGCGGTTAGAGGTTCTTCCCCTTTCAAGTTCAACCTTTAACCATAATGAGATTAATTTGTAAGTATAAGACATGATTAGGGGTTCTTCACCTTTCGGGTTCACCCTTAACCGGTAAATTTTGTTCACATCATTGGGCTCTAAACAACCATATTGATAAACTCTGAGGAATACACCGTTCCCCTCGGGTTAGAGGAATACTCTGAACCGAGTCGTACATGGGTACTGGCTTAGATCTCATACGAGCTATCAATTAGTATGTTCATTGGCCATGATGATGAACAAAATAATGCAATGTATAACAGGGTTTTGCTCACAACGTAAATATGCGTTCATGTAAGTATATAAATATAGCATAAGATTTTGATTGAAAGAATAGCATAACGTAAATCGTGTAAATCACACAATTTGCACAAAATGAAAGTAAACGAGTTAAATTAATGCTCAAAACTAGTGTTGTAAGAATAACTACTAATAACTAGTGCGAGAATAGTTGCGAATAACGCGTGAAAATAACTACCAACAAAAGAATAATACAAAAATAATAAGATAATGTATGAACGTAACTATAATTAGAATGGTGTAAAAAAAATAATGAAATTTACTGTAAATGAAAGTGCGCGAAACAGACGTATAGTCTACTGGTATGAGGATAACTTTTTGGAAACCAAAGAATGTTTTAAGTTCAAAACATGTTCACTTGAAAAGATTTCATAGGTACACATTTTCATGTGTTTACGAGAAGTCGAGTTTGAAAAGTGTTACAAGGTATCATATTAGTTGCAAATTCCTCCCGAAACATATATTGGATATGCTATATGAAAACATGCAAATTTACATTTGATTTGTAAAATATGCGATGCAGGTTTATAAAATGCAAGATGAAACCATTTCATGAAGTGTGTGTAAATCTAATGTGTTTCGAAAGACCAAGATTTAAAATGATGTGAAGGTTGTGAATGATCCCAGATGCCTTGACGAATTTTGGAAAATAAAATTTTCTGTATCTAAACATTTCTTTAACTTGTGGGTTGAAAAGTCAGAAATTTTTAATTGTTATGAAATGTTGAGAAAATCGAAGTGTTACCCATTAAGACTGGGTAAACTTGAAACCTTTTAAATTTTCAAACTTTTACGAAATTTATACATTGAAAGATCATTTATTTGCATGATCGTTAAGGCATCTCTTTGGGCTTATAGCGGGCTATTTGTTTCAAAGCACAAGGTGTATGAAAAGTGTGTTCTAATTTGGCGAATAGGCCTTGTGAAAAGACTTATAGAATAAGTTGTCAAATTAATCGTTTTAGAGAGTAGTGTACTAGTGCGTATCGTGTAAGTAGGCATTTATGTATGAGTTTAGTCTGACTAAGAAGTTCTAACTAATGGTAGTTGGCTACGGCTTAGGAGACTGGGTGCAACAATATTAGTATTAGGTATATGAGGATATACTGTGACTTCGATCAAGTAAGGTATAAAATAGGTTGAAATAATAAGTTTGGAAAAACCATGTTCATTTTTAACTGTATGATGACGCAACATTCCTAAAATCAAGATGTGATCAAAGTTAAACACAGAGTATAAAACTTAAGTCGTGGGTAAAAATGTTTTAACGCAAAACGAGTAATACCTTATAGTGTAAAAATCATGAGCATAAGTGAAATAGTGTAAGCGTTAATGCGATAATATATCGAACAAAAGTTTTAGTAATGATGATAAGGGATTCAAAAGCGAATGATCAATAAATAATGGCATATGAAATATCAAGTGATTAAATGGAATCTTCAAATGATAAACAAACATAAATATCAATGATATAAAACATTGGAATTGTTTCCATAGGAAACTTTGACCAACTCAAGTATTTGAAATTTCCTAGTGACTTGTGGGGCGTACTTTAGCCTATAAGTGAATGCTCATCTCGAGAGTTCCCAGGTAGGTATACGAGTCCCTCGTCTGATTGGGATTTATACGAAATACCAGGCCTAGACAGAAAACTCAAGATACAGGCACTCACCCTTCCAGATTGCACGTGCCCCATCACTAGTGAATTCCAAAACTTTAGCGAGATTAAAAACGAGATGCAAAAATTGATTTGGATTTCACTCCTATCTCAAAGATGTATTTCAAAATTGAAAACGATTGTGGAATGAAACCATTCACTAAGTTAAGGATATCACTCCCAGCTTAGTGGTTAAGTTCCTTTTTAAAAGAAATACTCTTTGAGGTGTGGATGTCACTCCTATCTCAAAGATATATTCCTAAGATAAATAACATATAGAGGAGTGAAACTAATCACCAAGGTATGGATGTCATTCCTAACCTTGTATAATACGAATAACCTGAAACATGTACGAAAATAATTTTGTCAAGTGCAAAGCTACAGTGTATTTATGTAAACTATGTATAATACAAATGAGCGAAATCAATCCTGTGACTGCATAAATGTACGAAAATGAATGGCGGTTTACTTATCCAATAAATGGATAATAACTTAACAATGACCATGGATTCCCCAATGAAAAAGGGGGATAATCACCTAGGTGGGTTGTCAATCCAATAGCGCTATCCAGTGTTAAGGTCGGCTTGTACATGGTTAATGATTTCACTAAGTACAAATGTATTCTACATGTAATGTCTAAGCATAAAGCACGTATGTAAGCAAGTGCAAAATGTACTAGAATTGTATTGTAAAAATGTGAACTTGTATGTGTATTTTGTATAAGTGTACATGTAACACCCCAAAACTGAATAAAGATAAAAAGGGGATAGAAAATACTCGCTTTCGCCAAATGACTAGATGACTAAGCGAGCGTGAAAATGCGAGCAATCCAAAGATTCAACAACGAAACTAGTCCAATTTAGAAGAAAAGAAACTGAATAGGAAAAAATATCAAGCTTCCAATTCGCCAATTACAAGAGCTTATAATCAAAGCTTCAAATGTAGAAGTAATATACTCTAGAAGAAAGGTATGAGGGAGAGTTTAATCGAATTGAAACAATCGATTTAGAGGTGCAAAGTGTATTGGGTCATATGTGGGTTTTTATACTAGTTTTGGATTTAATTAGGCTTTAAAATTGGTCAACACAATAAAGTAAGGTTTTAAGATAAATTGACTATTTGACTAGGACTTTGACTAGGATTTTGACTGAGACTTTGAATAGGACTGTCTCAGCGGACCGCGAAAGCTAAAAAAATTAAGTTTTCTAATTTAATCAATTTTAAGTTCTGGACTTATTTCCTTCGGTTTCTAAGTTGTTTTAGGACCAAAAAATAAGGGCTTTGATTATCAAGGTCTGAAACATACGTGCTTGGGTGTAGATGTGAGCATTAAACGTGCATACTTTTACTTATAAAAATTCTAAGTTTTATTAAATTGTGAATTTTGGTCATATTAAAATACGAGGGTAAAAAATGAAAATTTTGAAATAGTTGAGGAACCAATTATGCACATTTATGAAAAGTAGAGGGTGCGGATTGTTAGAGGCCCTAATCGCGTGTAGCTATAGGCGATTTAGCCCTAATCGCATGTACCTATAGGCGATTAGGAGCTGTAATCGCCTGTAGCTGTTTGTAATCGCATGTTCTATTCTTGACGAATAGAAACAACTATAAATACAACCCTTGGCTTGTAAAACACCATTTGTGGAACCCTAACTGATCCCAAGCCTCCTTCACACAATAATACACCTATGGAACTCGTTTTGCTTCAAAACCCATCATTTCTTAAGCTTACACTCCTTCTTTAGCAAGATTCAAGGTGTGTTATCTACCCTAAGCCTTTGTAATTTTGATATTTTGGTTCCCAAAGTTCCAGACCTAGTTTTATCAAGATTGTGTATTTGAAAACCTTTGAAATGAGTTTCTAAAGCAAGTCTAAACCTTTATACTTGCTATATGTTAAGTATTCATGGAAGAAACGATTTTTAAGGGTCAAAACGTGAATGTTTCCATGAAATTGATGTACTTCTAATGTGTAGGAGTTGTTAGGATGTTTTCCTAAGGATTTGAGCAACTATTATGGTGTTTTGATGATAATATGTATTTTGACCCGTTTGAGTGATTCTTGAAGATTTAGGGTGTTATGATTCACATTAGAAGGGTATTATAACAGAGGCATGATGATTTGAAAGGTTGTAGGTGGTGAAATCTGATTATTTGCCATTTAAGGAAAGATATGCATATTTAATGAAACCTTGTACTTTGCCATTTTTGGAAATAATTGCAAATAGGGTGCTAGACCAGTGATAAATTGGGGGTTTTTGTTTGGAATGGGTTGGTTAATGAGTTGGGTTTGATGTTGGGTGTTTTTACATGTTTCGGATCTGATTTGGAGGGTTAAACACGCAAAAAGGCGACGCACAGCTGCAGGAGGCGAGTTCTCTGGCCTAATGCAAGGGTGAGTAGCCCTACTCGCATGTAGTTAGAGGCGAGTAGGCCTCCTAATTGCCTGTTGACCTCTCCTACTCACCAATTGACTTTTCCTAATTGCATGTTCATTTCCTAATCACGTGTGCTGTTGTTGTAAGCATATTTTGACATCTCGAAGCATGATTTGACACCTAGGAACATGATAGGAACCCCGTGATATGTCTAATAACTTGACAACACGTGTTCGGACCCGTTTATGCTATATATGACTCGTATGATAGATGAAGTGAACATGGATACGTGTTAAGTGTATAGTTGCATTGATTACCTAATTTGTCGTTCTTGAATAACACATAGGATGTCGGGTCACCAATGGGATGTCGGGTCTTGTCTGGTGCGGTCGGTTTAACAGTTAAAGGTGTTTTCAAACGTACATGGTTATGGTCTGGACATTCAGGGACTAATTAACCTACGGGTTATTAGTCTGAGTACTTATATACGTCTTATGATAGGTCGCAGCTATTTGGGGCTATCGTAGCTTATGGACTTAACTATTTTCAAGTAACGCAATCTAAGGTGAGTGTCACAGCCTCACTTTTACTGGTTTTACTTTTGGGGGAGAAACATGCTACTTACTTGGATCTTTAAAGATCATGTTATACTATGGTTACTTTAGATTACTATACGCCATTTTACACAAAGTCCCAGGGGGAAACCATGAATGTGCAGGATGCACAACGAGGGAAATGTGGATAGATCTATTGGGCCTCACAAACCCCACTCGACGGCTGGGAGCCGGGCGGGTGCATATTGTCTCTAGCTTCGGGTTTACCAAGGCATCGGTAACCCAGTCATCTGGGCGGTTTACATACTCGTACATATTTAGTAATGGGTTCCCAACCGTAGTAGTAAAAATACATAACGTCTAGATAACGTTCTTGTAACATAGTAGTAACGGATATGATCTTTTCAAACTTATAACAACTTTTTTTTAAAACCTGTGAACTCACCAACAGTATATGTTGACATTTTTGGCATGTTTTCTCAGGTCGCTAAGGTAGCAGTTAATGGACTAGGCGCACGGAGTCCTGCACGGCGTCTAGAGTTCTAGTGCATGTTAAATAATGTATTCAAACTATATTATGTCTTTTGGTTGCAAACAAGAAATGCTTCCGCTGCTGGTTTATGGCTCAAAGCTTAATGTTTTGGTTTTCATCTTTTACATTTAGTGTTCATTTATTGTGATCGTTGACTTGGATCCTGCTATGTCACGCGCCTCGCGGTAAAACCCCGCAAGTGGAATTTGAGGGTGTGACAATCGGTACCCACAAAAGTCGGGTGGGTATCCGAGAAATATGCAGCGGGTGGAACGGGTGTAAAGTTTGTTTGGTTGAGTGGCCGAGGTATTTGAATAGCAGGCGCATCCGAAAACACGAAGGTGATCATAGGTTGGGTGTCTTAGGTATAGGGAGAAGGTGGGAGTGAAGAAGTTGACCCGTTTGGTAGGTACAATGTTGTGAAGGTAAGCTGCAATATGAAGTGCTTCGACCCAAAAACTGGGCGGGATATGGGAATGTACTAGGAGAGCTCGAATGATGGCATTTAGGCGACAAGTCATTCGCTCAGCACGACCATTTTGGGAAGAGGTTTGAGGGCACGAAAAACGAAAAAGAAGCCAATGTTGAGTGGCAAAGTTTTTGAAGGCGGTGTTATCAAATTCGCCTCCTAAGTCACATTGAAAGGTTTTAATGTTTTCGGTTAAATTGGGTGTAAATTAGGCGGTGAAAATTTACAAAAGTTGGAAAAGTCTCAAACTTATATTTCAAAGGGTAGACCTAAATAAAGTGAGAAAAATTGTCAATCAAGACCATATAATATTTATACCCAGATTTACTCGGGACAAGAGATGTCCAAAGATCACAGTGAATAATATCAAATGGTGCAAAAGTAAATGAATTAGATGCATAAAAAGGTAATAGTTTGCTATTTGAAACTTGGCAAGAATGACAAATACTAGATGATTTATGCTTATTATATGAAAAGTTAAAATAACGACTAAGAATATCCGAGACTTTAGCGCCGGGGTGTCCCAAACGATCGTGCTATGGAAGGGAGGCAGAGGTTATGAAGGCGGCTTGGGGAGGGAGCTCTGGTGGGGTGACTGGATAAAGATCGCCGATACTATTGCGGCGGGAAAGTAGGCGCCCAGTTCTATGGTCTTTCAAAGAAAAACCAAACGGGTCAAACTCAATGGAACACTGTTATCACGGGTAAACCGTCTAACAAGATTTAACTTTTTGATTATTTGGGGGCATTAAAGGATATTGGGTAATATGTAGGTCCGGTTAGGTAGGTTTAAGTAGCCTTTTCCATACCCTTCAACGGGCAAAGACGGCACATTACCGACCAATATTTTACTGCTAATAGGAGAAGAATTGGAAATTTTGATCATACCTTGTTCATCAGTGGTGTGAGGAAGCTCCTGTGTCCATAAGTTCAGGGTCTTGATAGTTGAGCTACATCAACGCCATAACCGTATTGACGTCTGATGGACAAAGGGCACTATGGCCCGAACGCTATTGTGAAGTAAAGTGGGCCCGTGGTCCGTAAACAGATAGCCCAGATGCTGATAGGTACTGGGCCATAGGGACTGCTCTGTTATAGGCGGTCATAGGAAAGTGCTAGGGTTTTAGAGATGCGCTATGCAATGCTCTATTAGATGAGCTATTAGAACTCAGATGCTGTAGATAGCAGATGATGCGCTAAGGTTTTTTTTTTTTTTTTTTTTTTTTTTTTTTTTTTTTTTTTTTTTTTTGCTGCAGATGCACTATTAGAAGTCAGAACTCCGATACTCTATATATTCTATATAGAAATTAGCGCAGCTCGTAGAAAGAAAAAAATAGCGCAGTAGATAAAGTAGTGCAGCAGAAAGATGAATTAGTTGCGAAAAACATAGGAGGAACAGTGATGTTTTGTTCGAAATCAGAACAGAGGTTGAGCTGTTGTTGCTTGGATGATCATGTTGAGACAGGAAAAGATGAAACGAAACCTGTTGATCAGAACTAGACTTAATCGGGAAAAAAACAGAAAAGAAAAAAAGGGTCTGTGATAAAAAAGAAGCAGAGTCCTCGTAAAGATAAAACAAGACCATGTTAATAATGGAGCAACGGCCTGGTGAATGAGGAGCAAGGGCCTGGTTTGGTGAAGGTGCCGACTGAAAAAAAAGGAAGAAGAGGGGTAAAGAGGATCGAAGATCAGAGCTAGGGAATGCAAAACCGAAACCCTGATACCATAAAAGCTTCAAAGGTTTATTATTTCTGAATAAATCAAAAGAATACATGAAAGGTCCTTTATATAGGCATAAACCATAAACCTAATCTAGCACCTAATTAGGAAAGGATAATCAATCCTAATTTACAATGTATATCTAAAACATAAATATAAATATTCTAGAATAATCTAAATAATCTATACTTTCCATAATAGGAGAAGCGTGAGTGATGTCAGCAAGGCTGATGTGTCAAGATGTTTAACAAAGGAAAGCTGATGTGGCACCCATAGAGAAGGCTTAGATGATGTAAAAGATGACGTCATAAAGTCTGATTAAAATATTCAAGAAAAATCGTCAGCCACTCATTTAAATGAATTAAATAATGCCACTTGCAAAATGTGGGCCAACAATTAATAACTTCACCATCTGTTGTTTACAGTGGAACACTCAAGAACATCTGTTTAGAGAGAGGGAAAGCATACAACTTTTAATTTTAAGCTCCAAATTTAAATTTGAATTTCTCTGCCCTCGGTCAATTACTCTCATTTATATAAATGGATAGAGAAGTCAAGAATCTTCAAACCAGCTAAAACCTCCACTCTCTCACAATTCCTTTTTAATATTAATAATAATAATAATAATAATGAAGGTTTGATCGTATTATTTATTTAATTATATTAAAAACAATTGATGATTATAAACAATGAAGGTTTGATCGTATTATTTATTTAATTATATTAATAATTTACATGTTTTGTGTTTCATACTAATTTTTTATTTTTTTCTGAATATTTTCAGGTTTATAACTATCAAGTTTCTATCAGAAAAGTGTAATCAAAATGTTTTTGTTTATGCTTATTTTCGAGTTCATAACTTTCATGTTTCTATCTGTTTGTTTTTTATTATATACATGTTTTGTGTTTCATCCTGGTGTTTTTTTATGCTTATTTTCAGGTTTATATCATTCAGTTTTGTAATCAAGAAAGTTTTTTGCTTTTCTTCTAAGCTTTGTCTTTTCGGTTATTCTCTTTAATTTAATGAATTTATGTATTCTGTTATTCATGCTAATTTTTTGTTTATGTTTATTTTTCAGGTTCATACGCTTCAATTTTCTATCAGAAAAGTTTTTTTATTCTTATTTTTCAAGTTTATATCATTCACTTTTGTATCAAGAAAGTTTTTTGTTTTTCTTCAAAGCTTTTGTATGAAGAAAGCTTTTTGTTTTTCTTTAATTTAATAAATTTAGATGTTTTGTTATTCATTCTAATTTTTTCTAAATGGTTATTTTTCAAGTTCATACGGTTTAATTTTTTTTATTACTCTCTTCAAGTCTTTTGGTTTGTTTATTATTATTTATTTAATAATTTAAATTAATTAATTATAAATGTTTTCTTATTGATCTTCAAGTTTTTATTTATGGTTATTTTCAGGTTGATATTATTCAATTTTGTACCAAGAAAGTTTTGTGATTTTCTTCAAAGCTTCAAGTTTCGTTCACAAAAGGTTTTTGCGTTTTTTTAAAATGTTTCGACTTTTAATTTACTTGTTATCTATTTGTTTCTTATGTTTTCTTTATTTTTATTTTTAGGTATTTAAGATTCAAGCTTCTATTATGAAAAAATCATGAAATAGTTATTTTAATATTTTTTATCAACATCTGTTGTAGTATTGTATGGTGTTCTGTTCATTTTTCACCGGCTTTATTATCTGTTAACAATACATATTGTATGAAAAAAGTATTTCGTAATATCTCTTTGTTACATTAGCATTCAAGTTCAAATATTATTTTAAGATAGAAGAAGTTTAATATTTAGCATAGTGTTATAAATGAGTTATATTGTAGCATCTGGTATGAACCGTTGGAATACAGAATATTTGTTCTTGCTAAGTTGGTTTAATTTGACATGTTTTATATTCTGTTTCCGTGCATCTGTTGTAGAATATAAATTTAGCAGAATATATAGCAACAGTCAATGTGCATAACAGTCTGTTGTAAATTTCATACTGTTTGATGCAATAGGCCTTTTAAAGCTAATAACAGTTGAAACAATTAACAATTAAATTGTCACAATCAAAATGATTATTGATTTTTCCTACGTTTTAAATAAAAAAACCTTATCATACTTTTATTAACAAAAAGTTGGTCATTTAATCAGAAGATTAAATTTCAATAATTAAAGTCAAGACATGTGTTGAAATAATAATGTAGGCAACAGTTCATACCTATGTTTTAAACAAAAAAGTCTTATCATACTATCATTAACAAAAAGTTGGTCATTTAGCAGAAGATTAAATTACAATAATTAAAGTCAAGAGATGAAAAAAATGCACAAACCAACATAAACTTGATATTCTAATTCATTAACTACTGCCCATTAAAAAGATTAAACCGTTAAGTCTATTGCATGCTCTGTTTCAACGGTCATGTCCGCTACCTCCGTGTCATCATCATCTTCTCCTGAGTGTGCATCATGTTGTTCTTCGTCTTCATTTGCTTGGGCGGCTCTTCCTTCCCACAGATCTACTTAAGCTTTCACCACCTTCTCTAGATTGACACCAAAGGCTGCTTCAGTTGGGTTCAGCAGTGGTTTTTCTGATAATTTTTTAGAAAATCCACATCATCTGAGAAACAGATGTTTTGTGGTGTGAAGTATCCTGTGTTGCCATCTTCAAACCTTATCCTGACTTCAAAATTATCTGCTAGGAACTACCAATAAATCACATCACGAAGTTCAAAATTTCTAAACATCCTCCTAAGTTTTCTAACTATCCTGCGTGATTTTTCGTTTTCCCAACTCGCATGGGTACGAATTTTTTAAAAAATTTCAGAATTCGTTTGCTACAGTCGGCAATTATTCCTTCAGATGAATAGTAATTTTTCTTTTCGTTGTCAGTGAACATCAACGAGAACTTATTTTTCTCACACCACCATATAGATAATTCTCTGTTTTCTGTCATTTTTTTTTGGTTTTGGGAATTGGGATTGTTAATTTAGTTGGGAAAGAAAAATACAAAAAAGAAAAGATATGTGCCCTAGATGTGTTACACTATTCTTCGTTTTATAGGATGTTTGTAGGGTAATGGGGGAGTGGGTTTGGAAGTTAAATTTATATATGGATTCTAACCAAATCGCTTACAGTTTTTAGAAGATCTATTTTTAAATAATTAATTTATTATATATATTAAATACAGACGTTTGGGCGGTTTTCAACACATGTCTTGTCAAATTTAATTACATGATATGATTATATTTTTTCTCTTTTAATCCATCATTTATTTATTATTTTTTATTTAGTAAAATAAATTAGAAGTTATATAAATTGAAATTATTATATATTTATATATATATATATATATATTGTTGGGTCTGCTGACCTGGAGAAGAACAGATGATTGAAAAGTCAAAACATGCTAACAGTTGATCCACACAATAAGCAGTCCTTACAACATACTTCTCCCAAAAGACTGCTGACTCTAACAACTGTTCTATCCAAACAACTGCTATGACAACTGCTGATACAAAGGACTGCTGAATAAACACTGATGAAGAACAACTGCTGACCAAAGGTCTGATGAAGAACAACTGCTGATCCAAGTATTGAAGACTAAAGCACTGCTGGAGCCAACAGCACTTAGGCTCCAGCAGAGGATACAAGACCATTAGAGTTTTCCTACAACAGTAGTTTACCTTTAGTGTTTTCAATGTAACAGTAGTTTGTAATAGGCAGATGTTTTATGTTTGTTATTCTGTTAGAGGTCACTGTCTTAGGTGACGTCAGCCTAGGTCATCAGTGGTTTAGGTTTGTCTATAAATAGAACAGTGCTTGTACTGTTCTATTACATCACACACACAAACATTCTCTCAGACAAACAATCACTGTGTGATCAGGCTGAGGGGGAGTACTTGTATGATTGTAATCTTTTAGATAAATGAAAGCATTCGATTAGAAAACAATTACTCTCATGTTTTGATTAATAGTTTATCATTCCGCTGCACTTTCATCTATATTCACATCACTCTTATCATTCTTAGTTAAATACAATCAAAACAAACAAACTCAGATCCTAACAATTGGTATCAGAGCTTGGTCAATTAAATTCGATCTAACAAATCAATTTAATATAAACAGATCAGCTCACAATTATTGATATCGTTTGTCTGTTGGATTGAAAACAGAGTAATAGTTTAATTTCGTTTCAACCGTTTTTAAACAGACTTTGTTTTTTGAAAAATCAGAGAATGGCTTCAATCAATCACGATCCACATAACACTGGCACGAACAACAAGCCACCGATGCTTGTCAGATCTGAATACAATATCTGGCAACGTCGGATGAGCCATGTTCTAGATCAACAGAACACTGGGTGTTGGAAGTCGGTTATCTTCGGACCACATGTTCCGATGGTGCCGAGTACTGAAGATCCCAAGGTTCAAGAGCCAAAGAAACTTGAAAACTACTCCGACCATGATTTTCAGAAAATTGAGTTAGATGCTAAGGCCTTCAGTATTGTGGCCATGGCTCTACCCAATGATATATATGCTGGGCTGTTACACTGTAACAGTGTAAAGGAGTTGTGGGATGCACTGAAAGAACAATTTGGTGGGACTGAGGAGGTTATTGAAAACAATCGTGAAATACTTATCCAACAATATGAAACATTCAGTCATGTCAAAGGAGAGTCATTAACTCAACAGTTTGAGAGGTTTAATTGTTTAATTAGTGAAGTAAAACTGGTTGGTCTTACTTACCCTCATTCAACCCTGAACCATAGGTTTTTAAGATCATTACCAGACAAATGGGACACTATTGCTATTGTGATGAGAAACTCGATTGGATTTAAGGACCTATCATTGACCCAGCTTCATGGTAAGCTCTTGACATATGAGAGAGAGCTTAACCAGAAAAAAAGCTCCAGGACTCTGGAAAAGTGTCTGATGATTATGTATTTGGGAATACAGCACTTTTGGGTCATGATGAGGTGCCTGGAAATACTAAGGATCAGAGTTATGATCATTTCATTGACATAACTTCAGGTTTTAACTCTGATTCTTATTCACCAAACTATGCCTTCACAGCAATTGGTGGTGATATCCAGGCATCTGATAACATATCCTTTGAGTATGATGACCTGAAATACTTTGACCCTGATGATTTGGAAGAAATGGACATTATGCACCAATTGGCCCTTCTCAGTGTAAGAACTAACAATTTTTACAAGAAAACTAGGAGAAGGTTTCCAGGGTTAACTGGCAGATCAAAGGTTGGGTTGGATAAATCAAACATAAAGTGTTACAAATGTCATAGACTTGGTCATTTTGCTAGGGAATGTAGGAGTCAACATGGTACACCTATAATCACCTATCCAAATCAAAGACCTCAGACCAACACTTACCAGAATTCCTATAATACCCCTGGACCAAATGTGCAAAACACTGCTCATTTTGCACAGTCCTCAAATACTGTTCCTGTCCAGTATGTCCAAACCACTGTTCCTCAGATCCATTATGTGCAAACACCTGTTACTCAAGCACCTGTGCAAACGACTGTTGCTTCATCCTCTGCTCCTGCAGAGACCAGTCAACAGAGCTTCTTTACACAAGGCTTTGTTGATTGGAGCAGTCTACCAGATGAGTTAACAGATGAAAATTTTGCATTAGTTGCCAAAGCTGAAAATGAACCAGAAAACTTTTGTTTCATGGCTATGGTTGATGAGGTTGAATCTGAGGAGGTGGTGACTGAATCTAATGTTGTGACTAATGATGTTGTTGATGAAGTTGTTACAGGTGAAAAACCTGAAGAAGAGGTTGTGAATCTCTCAGATCCCTGGGGTGCATATGATGATTGTGAGTGCAAGTGTGATTGTGCATTGATGGCTGCTGCTAAGGTATCTCCTCAAATTCTTAAAGATTTGTGTTCTGACAGATGTGTAATTGCATTTGCTAACATCAAAGAGGTGAATGAAAACCTTAGAAAGAAAATTTTAGATGATGAAGTTAAATTTGAGAAACTTTCAAAAGATTTAAAAACAAGTTTAACTGAAAAGGAATCATAAATAAGCAGCTTAAAACATGAAGCAACCATAACCAAAGACCAGCTCCAAACTATGATAGCAAAATATCAGAGTTGTAAAAGTGAGCTTGAGTCCACCCAAGTTGAATGTGAGAAATGGGTGGAATCATGTAGAGGTTTTGAGATACTACTCAACAAACAAACCAAAAGTCATGTGAAGTTTGGTTTTGGTTTTGAAACCACTGCTCCTGCTTTTGAAAACACTGACAAAAGGAGTCAAAAGTCTGTTGAGATAGTTCCAACAAACCTGCAGGGTCAAGAGATTAAAATCACTGAACCAAATGGTAAGAAAATTGTTCTTGAAAAACCAGAAGGTTCCTCATCATTCAATGAACTTGAAAAGTATGAATTTAAACCTACCTAGTCTGATGAGTGTGATACTCTTGAGAATTTTAAACCTGTTGATTTTAAAACACCTGAAGGAAAGACAGCTCCTCAGGCAAAAGTCATTCCCTTGAAAAACCTTCCAGCAGATACTCAAACATCTGCTGAAAAGAAGGCTGAAAAAGGGAAGAAGAAAGAAAAGACTGTCCACTTGTTCTGTGATTTCTGTGCGAAGAAGAATCATGTCACTAAAAACTGTTTTCTTCTAAAAGAATATGACATTAACAAAGGACCAAGTGTATGTGATTCCAAAGCCACATGTTCAATATGTGGGAAAAAGAATCACATGACCAAAGAGTGCTTGTATCTAAAAAAATTTGACGTAAAAATACAAGAATACAAAGCTAAAACTCTTGCAAATCCTGTTGTTAGTACTTCAAAAGGAAAGCCCAAACAGACTTTCACCCCTGTCCAAACATCTGTTACTAAAAGACTTGAAACATCTGCTTCTAGGGATGTCCAAGTAACAGATGCTCCACCCACAAGCAAATACCCAAGAGGTTATGGACAACCACCATGTCATAGTCTGCCACATGTTTATGAGGAGCCAAAAAGACCCTCTAAACCAAGAGTGAACAGAAATCCATATGGGTATTATCATTTGTCTGGAAGTGATCAAACAACTGTTGCCCCAAGTGTTGACATTCAAGCACTGGCAAATGGTAAGCAGCAGTTGTTGAACTTAATTCAAAAATTAGTTCAAACCACTAATCATCTTCCAAAGCTTGAGTCTGAAAAGTCTGAGGACCCATCCAAAGCCAACTTGGCTTTGGACACTCACCAAAACTAATCCATTACTGATGTGCAGGGAGCTTCTGCTTGTTTAGATAGTCTATGGTATGTAGATAGTGGAGGCTCCAGGCACATGACAGGATGTAGAGCCCTTCTTCTGACTTCTTGGCTCATGGAGGGGGTGATATATCCTTTGGTAATGATTCAAAAGGTAAGGTGTTGGGGTCAGGGACTGTACAAGCTGGGAAACTCAAGTTTGAAAATGTCAATCTTATTGATAATCTCAAGTTTAATCTCCTGAGTGTTTCACAAATGAGTGACAAAGGTTATGGCTCATTCTTCACAAAGAAAACTTGCATGATTATTGGGCCAGAAGTGGTGAAAAAGATTGATACCATCATTGCTGAGAGCAAAGCACAACTTGTTGCTCATAGAAGTGGCAATGTGTATGTTGTTGATATGTTAAAGGACAATCCTATGGCAAATGTCTGTTTGTTTTCTGCTACCTCCACAAAGGAGACAGAATTGTGGCATAGGAGATTGGGTCACACCAACCTTAACACTATCAACACACTCTCCAAACAAAGCCTTGTCCGAGGTTTACCATCAAAAGAATTCAAATGTGATGAGCATTGTGTTTCTTGTTTAAAAGGGAAACAACATAAAAGCTCTTACAAATCCATTGATGACTCCAAAACCAGTCAATGTCTACAATTGTTGCACATGGACTTGTTTGGCCCTGTTAAAATCATGAGTCTAAGAAGAAAAAGATTTTGTCTTGTCATAGTTGATGATTTTTCTAGGTTTACATGGACTTACTTTTTACATTCTAAGGATGAGACTACAGGTATATTGAAGGACTTTGTCACCAAAGTTGAAAAACAATATGACTTGCCAGTAAAAGTCTTCAGGAGTGACAATGGAACAGAGTTTAAAAATAAGGAGTTGGATGATTTCTGTGTGTCAAAAGGGATTGTGAGGCAGTACAGCATCCCAAGAACACCAGAACAAAATGGGGTGGTTGAAAGGAAAAATAGAACTCTTATAGAAGCTGCAAGAACCATGCTAGCAGATTCTGGTTTGCCATTGTCCTTCTGGGCAGAAGCTGTAAACACTGCTTGCTATGTACAAAACAGAGTTTTGATCATCCCCAAACATCAAAAAACTGCTTATGAAATTCTGTTCAAAATCAAACCATTAATTTCATTTTTCAAAATCTTTGGCTGCCCATGTTTAAACCTCAAAGATTCCATTTCAAAATTTGTAGCCAAAGTAGATTGTGGTTACTTTCTGGGATATTCTTCTACTGCCAAGGCTTATAAAGTGTTTAACACAAAGACCAAGACAATAGAAGAAACTCTGAATGTAAAGTTCAATGAACTTTCATCTCTAAAAATCCCTGCAAACCCTGCTGAACTATTTGATTTAGATAAATTCAAATTTGAAGATATCACTGTTAAAACTAACAATGCAGGTATTCCACAGTCTCCACAACAAGATTACAGAACAGATGTTGTGATCCCCAGTCATTACAAAATCTATTCTGCTTCAGAGGAAGCAGCTGTTCAAAACAATTGTCAAAACTCTGCCACAGCTGTGTCAACCACTGTTGGCCAGTCTTATCCTCAAACCACTGTTTCACCTCTCACAACCACTGAACAGTCATCTGTTGACAAAAGTCAATCATCTGTTGACAAAAGTCAGTCCAGTTTTACACCACTTGGACCCATCCCTCCATTACCATTCCAAACATCTGATGGCACTACAGAAGTACAAACAGATGTTACACCAACAGAGTCACTAAACCTCTGTCCATCACCTCAAAATGCCATCATACCATATCAGGGAGATCTTATTTACTTAAGAGCTCACCCACCAGACCAGATCATTGGCAACATCAGAGAGGGTGTGCTCACAAGAAGCCAATCCTCCAATATCTGTCTTTTTGCAGGTTTCCTATCTCTCACACAACCTGTCAAGTACCAAGAGGCACTAAAAGACAATAGTTGGGTAGAAGCTATGCAAGAAGAACTCCTTCAATTTAAAAGACAACAAGTATGGGAGCTTGTACCATTACCTAAGGATGTTTGTCCTATAGGAACAAAGTGGGTCTTCAAAAACAAAACTGATGAAAGGGGTATTGTTGTCAAGAATAAAGCCAGGCTTGTGGTTCAAGGCTTCAGACAAGAAGAAGGAATAGATTATGATGAAACTTTTGCTCCTGTAGCAAGACTAGAAGCCATCAGACTATTTTTAGCCTTTGCTGTCAACCACAACATAAAGGTGTATCAGATGGTCATCAAATGTGCTTTCCTTTATGGCAAAATTCAGGAGGAAGTCTATGTATGTCAACCACCTGGTTTTGAAGACACATTCCATCCTGACTATGTCTACAAGCTCAACAAAGCTCTGTATGGTCTCAAACAAGCACCAAGGGCCTGGTATGAAACTCTTTCCACATTTCTCTTATCCATTGGCTTCACAAGAGGTAAAATAGACAAAACTTTATTTCTAAAATGGAAAGGGAAAAACTTAATGATTGTTCAAATATATGTGGATGACATCATTTATGGATCCACATGTAACCAAATGTGTGAAGAGTTCAGAAAACTCATGACAGCAGAGTTTGAGATGAGTGCCATGGGTGAGCTTCAGTGTTTCCTTGGTCTTCAAGTGAAATAACTGCAAAATGGCACATTCATTCACCAAAACAAATATGTAAAGAATTTATTAACCAGATTTGAGATGAATGATTGTAAGCCATGTAGTACACCCATGAGTACAGTCAAGCTGCTCACTATTGATGACAAGGATGAACTGGTTGATCAAACACATTATAGATGCATGATTGGGTCTTTACTGTACTTAACTGCATCTAGGCCAGACATTATGTTTGCCACCTGTGTCTGTGCAAGATCCCAGGCTTCACCTAGAAAGTCAAACCTTATTGCTGTGAAAAGGATATTCAGATACCTCAAAGGTGCTCCCACACTTGGTATTTGGTATCCTGCTAATGGAAACATTGAGCTTTCAGGTTATTCAGATAGTGACTTTGCTGGCTGTCACACCACAAGAAAGTCCACATCAGGAGGGTGCCAATTTCTAGGGAATGCCTTAGTTTCCTGGCAAAGCAAAAAGCAGGCAGCTGTTTCAACCTCAACAGCTGAAGCTGAATACATTGCTGCTGCAAGCTGTACAGCCCAACTCATGTGGCTTCAAAATCAATTACTGGATTTTGGGATAACTGCACTACAGACTCCACTCATGTTAGATAGTCAAGCTGCTGAAAATATCATCAAGAATCCAGTCTCTCATTCCACTACCAAACACATTGACATCAGACATCATTTTGTCAGAGACAGCTATGAAAAAGGTTTGATTTCTCTGCACCATGTTCCAACAGAGGATCAGTTGGCATATGTGTTAACAAAAGCTTTAGACACATCTACCTTTACAAATCTGATTTCCAGAATTGGTATGTTAAACATGGATTAAACAAATAATTTTTTTTTTAAAAAAATAATAAAATGTTTCAGAAAATCAAAATTTCTTAAAAATAGCTGTTTGGTTGAAAAATCTGTTTCCAACATCTGATCAGATAAAACAACCACTGTTTCATTCATATCCACTGTTGGTTGAAAAATCTGTTTCAAAACATCTGATCAGATAAAACAACTGTTTCGCTATATATCTATACTATATATACAACAAAAAAAAAAACAATCACAACAGTTGGTTCCATCAGCTGTTTGTATCAGTTGTTTGCCAAAACAGCTGTTCTCCACCAGATGTTTCATCCATCAGATGATTGCCACGTCTGCTCATACAAGCAGAGGTTTGGCCACATCAGCGGTTTCTTTTGAGCCTATAAAAACCCTGTTTTACCACAACAGATGTTACACTGTCTCATTGTATTCAAAATACTGAAACCGCCTTCTCCATTCTCAAACCCTCAAACAGATTTCATTCATCTTCACTTCGGAATCCATTAAAATGGATCTTCAAGCCAAAGCCACCCACAATTGTCTCCCATATCTGGTTAAAACAGATGATAACATATCATTCCATTCCACCATCGACATTCTTCTAAATTCCAAATACCTACCCATCTTAACCGCTGACGCCCCCATCTATATTGATACACTCCAAGAGTTCTGGTTGAATGCTGAGTTTCTATTGCAAGACAAAAAGCCTACTTCCATTATTTCCAAAATTGGAGAAACAAGTATCGTCCTGAAATCATATCCACAACCTTCTCACTAAATGACCTGGCAGGTAAGGACTCCTTCACAAAAACAGAGCTTCACACTGAGTTTCAAGAAAGAGGGTATGATGGTCAGATGACTGGATCAACTCTTTTCAAAAAGTTTTTCCCACCGGTCATGAAATTTTTCTTCCATACCCTTCTTCTGTGTGTCTCCGCTAAGTCCACATCCTTCAATGAAATCCCATTAAGGATGCAATATCTGGGTTATGCCATGTTGTCAAACTCTGACTTCAATCTTTCCCAGGGATTGTTCATGGACTTAGTGTCAAATGTGAAAGCAATTAAGTCTGGGTCAAACAATGCTTTTCTAATTTACCCAAGAATTCTTAGTGTAATCCTACAAAAGGTCTTACCAGAAATGGTTTTCAAAACGGGTGAGGCAATGCAAATGAAAAGCTTAACTGATGAAACTTTCACTAGAATGCTGGGTGGAAGCACCAAAGAAAAAGTGTCAAAAGTGTCCAAAGTTTCTAAAACACAAACAAAGAGGACAAAGACAACAACTGTTGTCAAAACCTCTGTTGTTGAGCCCACTGCTCCTGGTGATCATGGCACTACATCCAGTGCTGTGAAACCCACACCAGCCACTTCCAAAAGAAAACATCCATCCACAAAAACCACCACTCAACCACAAATGAGACTTCTGGATGATGAGGTACCAGAAGAAAATTCTGTTGCACCACCAAAGCAACCTGAAACCACTGTTGTTACTTCCTCACAACAGTTGGACATACCTCAACCTGACCAAACTCCTCATGAATCCTCCCAAAAGGATCATGTTGTAAGCCAAGGGGAAACACATCATGATACATTTGAGTCACTTGGCCAAATGTTCACAAGCCCCTCTCCCAGGGCTAATTCTCTTGTTACTCCCCCACCCTCACCATCACATCATGTTCCACAAACCATGCAACCTCTATTGGAGGCAATTGAGAAATCTCAGGAAAATCCCAGTTCCTCTCTTCCACCTATCACTGAGAGCATACCCCCACAGGTGACTGGTCCTGAGAACATTCAATCTGCCACCCAACAAAGAGTAGAGGAGGTTACACCACCTGAGTTCAATGCAACTCTAGGAGTTTTCAAGTGGAGCAGTCACTACTGATGTAGAGACCATTGTCTCACACCAGGATAGTGATTACATTGCTAAGACTCCCTTGAAGGCAACAACTGATGAGGCCACTATAGTGTCCCCAAAATCAGTTGGAAGTCCCCAGTACCAAGAAAAAGGGGCATCTGATTCACCTATTAGGACTGAATCAGGTAGAACTACCACTGGTAGGGACTCAGATGATCCTATTAACTTAGGAGATGGGTCAAAATACCAAGACTTGACGGACAGAGTTCAAGCAATTGAAACCTCTGTAGCAGACATCAGATCCGATGTCAAGCTTATACTGGGTTCCATAGCAGACCTTTCCAAAAGTCAACCATCAATAGCTGATATAGCTAGTGAGCTATGGAAATCCGTTTCCCCCATCATCATAGCTCACAGAAAACTAGCTGATCAGACCCATGAAACATATATGGCTGAGATCAGAAACATGGTGGATGCAAGGTACAAAGATACACATGCAGACTTTAAAGCTATCAAAGATCACCTGCTGAAGACCACTGGCTCTGCCCCTACCACCATTCTCAGGGATGAAGATAATGATGTCTTCACGGCTGATGATGCCAAAAAGGGGGAGAGTGGCAGAGATAGGCTACCAAAGCTAGATCCCTTTCGTTGTCCACCTTCTAAATAGGGCAAAGCCAAGTCTGCCAACAAACCAGAGGCTAGTCAAACAGCTCCACAACAACAACAACAAGCAACACCAACAGCATCACAACAAACCACTGACAAAAGCAAAGCAGTAGACAACTCTGCAAACATAGAAGCTGAAAAGGCTGCTCAGGCCAAACAAAAATGGGCTGACACCTTGGAAGCTAAAGCAGAGTTGCTGGTGAACCTCAAGAAAGAACAACAGCAGGAGATTGAAGATGTGGGATCCTCAAAAAGGATGAAAATGCCTGCTAGACATGTCAGAAAACCACCATCCAAGCTAAAAACCTCTGTTGACAAAACCACTGCTGCTGAAACCACTGCCACCCAAAACACTGAAACCACCCAAAACACTGCTTCCCAAACCACTACACCTAAACCTACAAGCACATCTGAACATACAACCACCAAACCTACACCCAAACCTACATCACCAACTAAATCCCAAACCTCTGCTGGACCTACTAAAAGGCCAACAGATGTTAATCCAACCATTTCCTCCAAATCACCATCCCCTAAAATCTTGTACACAAGGAAGAGAAAATCAACCTTTGTTGTGCATGATGAAAACATACACACAACACCAAACACCACCTCAACTGCACAATCCACTCCTATTACTGCTATTCCAATTTCATCATTCTCACCACACACATCCAAATTCAGTTCCCATAGACCACCACCAACCATTACACCATTGGTTGTTCAGTATCCCCTTGAACTTGATCTACTCAAGGGGGAATTACAATCCTTCTACAATACTGAACAACCATCTGACAGATCTTTCCCTTCTCTCCCAAATTTCCCTGTTCCCCTAAACATTGATACATACCTTAAATACAAGGGTGAACAGGTAGATGCCATCATTAAGGAGAGATGCAAAGGGAAGGATGACAGGACTTCTCAGGGCATCCATTCAGCAGAGCTTAGCAAACTCAGAAGGATTGAGGACTTTGCTAAGACCCTGAGCAACTCCATGTCCTCCATGCCTCTCAGTGTTGACTTGGAAAAGGAGGTTAGGGATTCTCTTCTGGAACAGATCTTGGCAACCAAGCCATATAAAGCAACCAAAAAGCAGTTTAATGGTTGGACCACTCATGCACTAAGAGAAGAACTTCTCAGAATAGAAGAATTGGCCAAAGACCCCAAAGCTAAAGTCTCTACTCCTAATTTTGGCAAAGGCAAAGACCTAGTCAGAGCCTTAAAGTTTAAAAGAATGAGACAAGAGATAGTAGCTGCTAACTATGGGGAAATGAGGTCTGTCTCTTGATGGTCTGAGATGAGGCTGGTTGAGACATACAAGAGTCTTGAAGAAAACAGAAAGAAGGATCCCAGCCTGCCTAGAAAACCTGTCTATTCTGATGAGCCACTGATGAAGAGACCCCAGCAGACTTTTACCTTAGACAGCCTACTTGAAACTTCTGATCTATCAGCTGCTGCAAGAAGACAGTTCAAGAAATAGAAGGAAATGTCAGAAGAAGATCAGAAGAAGTTTGCTGATACATTTATCAAAGAAGGGCTCTTCAATCAGATACATTTTTTCTCTGATCCCATAACAGAGAAACTCAGGGAACTCATTGGAAGACCTCCATCACCTAACTCATCCCAAATAAAAGTTCATCTCAGCAAATCCACTGACTCAAAAATTCTAAAATGGAAAGTCAACAAAGACAACCATGAATTGACTCTGCTCAGGTCAGATGGAAGAGTTCAGAAGATTAGCATGGATGATGCATACAACCTATGTGCAAATGATCTTCAAACATTGCTAAATCTAGAGCTTGAAAGAGATGAAGAAGACTTATTTGCTCTGGACTTTGAACTACAATTCAAAGGTCAAATCAGAGAAAGTCTGATGAGGAATAAAGATCAGTAAATAAAGCTAAGTTTTGGCATCATCTGTTCTAGGGGGAGATTGTTTGGTCTGCTGACCTGGAGAAGAACAGATGATTGAAAAGCCAAAACATGCTAACAGTTGATCCACACAATAAGCAGTCCTTACAACATACTTCTCCCAAAAGACTGCTGACTCTAACAACTGTTCTATCTAAACAACTGCTATGACAACTGCTGATACAAAGGACTGCTGAATAAACACTGATGAAGAACAATTGCTGACCAAAGGTCTAATGAAGAACAACTGCTGATCCAAGTATTGAAGACTAAAGCACTGCTGGAGCCAATAGCACTTAGGCTCCAGCAGAGGATACAAGACCATCAGAGTTTTTCTACAACAGTAGTTTACCTTCAGTGTTTTCAATGTAACAGTAGTTTGTAATAGGCAGATGTTTTATGTTTGTTATTCTGTTAGAGGTCACTGTCTTAGGTGACGTCAGCCTAGATCATCAGTGGTTTAGGTTTGTTTATAAATAGAACAGTGATTGTACTGTTCTATTACATCACACACACAAACATTCTCTCAGACAAACAATCACTGTGTGATCAGGCTGAGGGGGAGTACTTGTATGATTGTAATCTTTTAGATAAATGAAAGCATTCGATCAGAAAACAATTACTCTCATGTTTTGATTAATAGTTTATCATTTCGCTGCACTTTCATCTACATTCACATCACTCTTATCATTCTTAGTTAAATACAATCAATACAAACAAACTCAGATCCTAACATATATAATTTAAAAAGATGGTTATAATAACTTAACTGAGTTATATGTAAATATTTAGTTTACATATATTAAAATTCTGGTTACATCATTCTTTAGTTGAAAATTGTAATTGATGACTGTAACACCCCAACCGATGGCGGAAACATCGAGGTGTCACGTAGTGACGATTGTTTAATAGCTCATGGACTAAAGTGTAAATTTGATTACATTGATTAAATAATTTATTACATTGAAATGAAATACAACGATACTAACTGTCAACTAAATTGAAATACAATGAATCAAAATCTAAATATAAATCCGAAAGCTTAAAGGATGCATCTCAAAACAACCTGAAACATGTACAAAAATAGTATATGTCAATACAAAAATGTATTGGTGAGCATACCCTGTTTGAATACATATAGTAGAAAAAGTGTTTAGCAATTCATGTGCGGTACCATTTGCAATTATGTAATAAGTAATATCCGTTCAAAACCAAACCTGAGAATAATGACTAACACATGACTAACCAACTGAATAATGAATTAACAAGACAATGACCAAGATTCTCTCAACAGAGTCTCAAGGGGGTATACCATAGTACTATTCATTGAAAAGCTAGGCCGCCCAGCGGTTAATGATTTTGACAAATCATAGACACACCAATTAACATAAAGCAAACACACATGAGAATTGCATTAAGTATAAGAAATTGAAACTTGATTAATATATAGGTACATGAGTCACCCCAAAGTAGTAAAACAGTAAAAAGGGTAAAGATATACTCACAGTTTGCGAAAGCGATGAAAATCCACTTAAGTGGTCGTGAGCTAAGTAATGGGAATTCCGAAGAATCCAACCTATAATGTGTAATAATACTAATAAGGAAAAAGTCTAAAAAGTCTAAGGTATCTAGGGTCTAGGGCATTAGGGTTTGCTAAGTCGATTTGGGGAATTAGAGTTTTAATGATAAGTTGCGTTAATGTAAAAGTTGTATATCACAAATAATATATGAAAGGTTGTAAATGTGGTTTAAATAGTATAATTATTACCTATTGAATAAAAATATGTTTGAATAATTAAGACAAATTAATTTAGTTAGTTACTTTAACTAAATTATAATAAATACAATGATCATAAATATATAAATAAATACTTTTGAGTTACACAATGATCCAACAAAAGATAATAAAGACATTAAACCATATGAGTATTTCTATTTTATAAGAAAAATATTTATAAAATAGATGTTTAAATTGTATAAATAAATAAATGTTTTATTATATCTAATTAAACGTAAATAAGACTAACAATACCATACATGATCCAAAAATAATAGTTTTATAGAAAATGGATGATTTGTGATGTAAACAAATTAGCATAATTTTCCCATAATTTATATAGACGTATTTATATTTAAAACTGATTTAACGAGATTAAATTATGTTTTAATGATTAAAATTAGGAAAATAAATAAAAATAATTGTTTTCTGAACCAAATATTTTTATTTCAGTTCATAATGATTAGGAATAGTTTCACAAAAAGTTTGAGATTAAAATCATTAAAAATGAATTTTTAATCAATTAAATATGATTAAAACAATTAAATTCAATAAAAATATAAAAACAAGACATTTTTCAGAAAATAAAAGTGTGGTAATTTTCTTTATGGTGTCAAGATGCTACACCTAAATTTTCATAATTTTTGGATAAATAATGAATTTATTATGAATATTTTGAGAACAAAATGTTTTAAAGGGATTATGAATAATATTCCATATGTAAATATGAAATGAAAATATAAAAAAATAAAATAAAACAAAGATGTAGTAGGCCAGGGTCGAACCTTTGGCCTTGGCTGATTCAACACATTAACACAATCCCTTGAACCACTACACCAAAGATCATCTTGGTATATATTCTGAATTACAATTATATTTAACTAATAATCATACATTGTCTTCTTCCCCAATTCATCTTAATGAAACCCTAACCCTAGTTCCAACTATAATTGACCCTGAAACGTTACTGTTAACAACAACATTCATAGGGCTTTTGAAGATCAACGAATTATGAACAAAACGGCATAACAAAAACAGACTTACATGAGGATTCAAGAATCGAAAATGAGAGGAAAAGAAAACTGAGGCTTTTGTTCGATCCATAGGTTCAGAACCCGATTCAACTGTTATTAACGTAAATTTATGTAGTGTGAATGTGCAGAATTTGGATGGGCATCAAGAATTTATAGTGTTCATGCTTTAAAACGAACTTTAATGGTGACTAAGAATTCCGGCGGTTATGCTTAAAACCCGGATTTAAAACTCAGTTATTAACGTGTTTAAGATCGATTAAATCATTTTAATTCGTGGTATACTAAAGTAGAAACGTTTAGAAATCAAAATAGAGCATTAAAACGCATTAAAACGCATTAAAACCTTTGAAATTGACGCGTTGGAGATCGCCGGAGCCGGCCGGAAAAACCCGTCGGAAAAAAAAACGTGGAGAAGGCTGGAAGGGAAGCTTATGTTTTCTTTTTTTTTTTTTAAAAAAAAAACTTTCACTAAATGGCAGTATTAGTCCCTGTAGTTAGATTTGCTAGTTTAGTAATGTTTTTGTTATATTTTTCTTATAAAAAGTAAACTAAGTTAACAAAACTTAACTTAAAAACTTAATTTTTTTATAGAATCTTTTACGAATACGTTTCAACATACGCATATGATTAAAACTTATATTCGATCCATAAAATTTTAGTTCGCTGTAAAATTAAATTAGAAAACGACGAAACTTTTAGGGACTATAATGAAAATATTTGAAGGGTTAAAATTGTCAATTTGACGAAAGGCGAAGGTGACGGTTGTCACAATGACAGTTGTTTGATAAGATCCATTGACAACTTAAAAAATATTGTATAAGTTGAAATTAGAATAAGTTTCTATACCAAAGTTATTATTAGGACATTGAACATAATGATAATATTCATATTAATAATTTAAATAGATGATTCTAATAACTTAACTGAATTATATGTAAATATTCAGTTTACATATATTAAAATATTAGTTATAATGAGTATATTTCATAGCATTTCTTAAAAAAGTTTGTCATGGAAATATTATTTTTTAAAACATAATAAGTCGTCAATAAAAATTATAATTACACGTTTTTATAGATGGTGATATTTTTGTATAATTTTAATTCTTATAAAATATCTATTCATTTTTTAAAGTTACAAAAACAATAAAAGACTTCAAATCTTTTGCAAGAACAACAGTTTTAATTATTTAATTAATATAAAATAATAATGTTTAAATTTATCGTATCTTTTCATCTAGATCCTTCATCTGTGCAGTTGTCGTTATTAATATTCAGGCTGTGGCGACTGTTTGTAATTATGAATTTATATTTTTTTTGTTAGATATTGATTACAAGTTAACTTTATCAAAGTCTATTTTAAAACTCTGCTGACGTTATTCTTTAGTTAAAAATTGTAATTGCTCACAGTTGTTTGATAACATCCGTTCACAACTCATGAACTATTGTTTAACTTGAAATTAGATCATGTTTCTGTACCAAAGTTATTATTATGACATTGAACATAATGATAATATTCATGTTAATAATTTAAATAGATGGTTATAATAACATAATTGATTTATATTTAAATATGCAGTTTAAATATATAAAAATATTAGTTACAATGAGTATATTTGATGTCATTTCATAAAAAAGTTTGTCATGGAAATATTATTTATTTACACATAATAAGTCGTCAATGAAAACTATAATTTCACGTTTTATAGATTGTTACACTACTAGAAAAATACCCCTATCTTGACACACATTTAATGACACGCGAGAATTCATGACACGCAAAAGCGCGTGTCATTAAAAAATCGTCGTCTTTTAAAAAAAATGGTCAAACAATGACACTCTTTTTTGCGTGTCAACAATCTAATGTCAAGATTTTAAAAAACATGACACTATAAGAATTGAGTGTCATGTTTATTGTCAAATTATATATTATATATATATATACATTTACCAAGCCATTTATGCATGTTTTTTTTGTACTTCAATGTACAACCAATTGATGCATTGGTTTTCTGGGTTTCATACGAGTCCTTCTCTCTCTAACCTCTCTTTCTCTCTCAAATGAAATCATCCATCTTGCAGATCAAACATGCATTTCTTTATGTTTTCTCTCTCATCTTCTCTCTCTAACAAGCAACATCAAACTTCTTTCTCTCTCCAAGACGCAGCCCACCGCCGTCACGAACAACCACCTCGGCCGCCATCATCAACATCACCCCCTCCGCCGATGAACACCAACATCTCGAAACCATCACCGTCTTCACCAATAGGTACGCCCCTTTCACGTTTCTTTCAGATTTCTGTGCCGATGTTGTGGACTTATTTTCATGGTTCAGTTTTGCGGTATTGGGGTTAGGGTTTAAAGTTGATTTAAATTGTATAGGGACCAAATGAAACTATGTTTCACCAAGTAAATTATCATTCCACTGTGGTAAGTTGTTAATTTTCGGATCATGGTTTTGAATTGCTGGTAATCATGTTTCAATATGGGGGAATATTATTGAGACTAGGTTTTCTTGATCTCCGATTTTTAAGGAAAAGAGGGGTTTAGGATTTATTGATGGATTTGTTTAATTTCCAGATAACAGATGTGATGATGAAACTGTAGATGAAGACGTAGACGATGGAAGAAGAAATAAGAGGACGATGGCCATCGGCAATTCTTAATCCCTTTCTCGGCTTCCTATTTATCCAGGTAATTATTTTGTTTTCTTGGATGACATAGCAAGCAAGGTGTGTTTATAGCTTGCGTTCATGTAGCTGGCCATCTTTAAGGCTTGCAACTAATAAAGCCTTTCTTTAGTTGTTTCATTTGATGTTCAATACTGTGGATATATCAACTCTAATGCCAACATTTCCTTTTTTTACGGTATTCATGCAAGCCTGATTTTATTTTTACGTTGGTGGATATTGATGTGGTACTGCTTAAGGATTTGGAACACTTTAAAAAGGTAACATCTCGCTTATCGTCAACCGAAATTCCTCTAAAAAGAAAAATAAAAACACAAACACAAACTTTTAATATATTTATTCGGTAAGTCTTTCCATCGGGTTAAATGCGGCAACGCCCGCGGTTGAAACACTATATATTATATATATGTATACAATTACAAGATTTCGATGTTAGAAGCGATTACTGTTTCGCTTAGTACAAGCCTTTTATGCCTTCGTACTCCTCTGCAATGCGTTAACTTCCACCTGTATGCGCCGCCGGTCGTTCACCGACGTTACCGGTTGCAGCTTTGACCGATTTTATTTGGGGTTTTGTATTTGGTGGCTTTTATTGCTCAGGTGATGTTAAATGTTGTCTTTTATGCCTTATAAAGACGTAGATGGACACAGAGATGTTCCATTTAGCAATTTTTGGTTTCTGAGAATACGGGACCTTCTATGGTGTGCTATTTCTGGTATGTTGGCCTGTTGTTTGTAGCTTTGCTGACGTTTTCAGGTATGTTTTCTTAGAGCTATGATGTCATCTGAGCCCCGATTAGATGATGCTCAGACTATATTGTTATCTGTTATATATTTTTGCTTTGGTTAATTTGGTGTCTGTTGTGTTAACTGACATGGACTAAATAGTGCGAGGGTGATGATGACTCGCTGTTTGCGCGTTAGGTGTGATGGTATGGCGTTTGTCCATTGCAACCGCCTTACGCGCATTTTGTCTACTCATAAGTGTCATGTCCAGCCACCTTTCACTGCAGCTTTTATCTGTCTGCACCTTTTGATGGTAGATGGTTGCGCGTTTGTCGTTATCACGTTGGCCAAGCGTGCCACCTTGGTCCGTTCGCTGTGATGGCGTTGTTGACCGTTAGACGGTTGCCGACATACACGGCTAAAGTAACTGTTGATTCATTGTTTAGTTGTCGCTTTCGCCGATGACGCATGTAACTATTGTTGTTACTGCCAATGATGACCGTCTTTTGTCATAGCGGGTTTCGTTCGATGCGTGCGTTGACCGGCCTCAGGCGATGATGACAATGCTTATTTATAATGTTGGTCGTGGCTGTCAACTGCGATGGCATGGTCGTATAGCAACCGGTTGACGAGCTACACGACTTCCATTACATTGTCTGAGCCCTTTCCTGCGCTTAGAAATGCTTACTTTACTATAGCGTATCATTCTTCGCTAATCTCCGGTTGTAACACCCCGCCCCTCTCACCACCAATATTGTCCGCTTTGCCCTCCCAAAGCTCACGGATTTGTTTTTGGGTGCCCCAGTGGAGACTTCCCAGGAGGTCACCCATCCTAGAATTTCTCCCACCTGAGCACGCTTAACTGTGGAGTTCTCCTCTCATCCACTAACATTAAGCCCCAAAACGCGTTGGTGATTTAAGAGGCAAGACATTACTTATGAACCAAGGATCTCTCCTGGCCACGGCCGATGTGGGATTTTCCTGGGGTGTCACATTCACCCCCTGTTAGAGTCTCATCGTCCCTGATGAGGTGTGTTCCTGGGGTGTCACATTCACCCCCTATTAGAGTCTCATCGTCCCTGATGAGGTGTGCACCCACCATCCCGAACGGCACAGGAGTGGCTCTGATACCATCTGTAACACCCCGCCCCTCTCACCACCAATATTGTCCGCTTTGCCCTCCCAAAGCTCACGGATTTGTTTTTGGGTGCCCCAGTGGAGACTTCCCAGGAGGTCACCCATCCTAGAATTTCTCCCACCTGAGCACGCTTAACTGTGGAGTTCTCCTCTCATCCACTAACATTAAGCCCCAAAACGCGTTGGTGATTTAAGAGGCAAGACATTACTTATGAACCAAGGATCTCTCCTGGCCACGGCCGATGTGGGATTTTCCTGGGGTGTCACACCGGTTATCTCAAAAAGTCCATTTTTTTTTGTTTTTTGTTACAGAGAGTGTCTCATGACGTGCATTGAATTGGATAAGTTGTATCAATTTATCATACATGAGTCTCATTGATGAATATTGCCGGTGAATCCTATACGTGGCATTTCCGTGATTAATAAGCTTTCTACGGGCATGTCGCTTTTCGCCGATGACGCATGCACGGCCTATTGTTCTTACTTGCGATGATGACGGTGTATAGACGCTATGAAATTTCATTTTCTACACAGCAAGCACCATCACCTTGGATGCACCAAAGGCCTCCTCTTCATGTGAATGTAGGTAACATATCTCTGAATGCTGCTGTTAAACATGTATATGTTGTGGCCTGTTTTATGTAGTTTATTTTTCTTTATTCTAGCATTTAATTATCGTCTAATGCTGTTTATTTTTTCCATTTTAATACATCTTTTTGCTCATTTATGAGCATATTTACTCTATTTTATTCAGTATTTTACACACAGAACCTAATTAGTGTTTTGCATTATCCTACCACCGCGACTCATGAATCACCGGTGTCTCGACTTCATTTTAGTGCTTTATTTCAGCTGCAACCACTTGCATTTTTTGCCAAGCAGGTAGTCTTTGGTGTATAGATCAATTTGTGGATGTGGTAATGGACTACAAACGGGCATGATGACCAACCAGGTACGCCACGTATCACGAATCGGCCTCTTTTCAATACGTGTTGCCCCAAAACCAAACGTTTTTTTAAACAAGTTGTATTAGTTGACCCAGAACTTTTTTTCATGTGGGATTTGGTTCAGGTTTTCGGCCATGTCAAGGATTGCTACCCCTAGAGTTAAGCATATCAAATGTTGAAAACTAGCTAATAATGGACCTATGGAACGGTATATCAGTTATGTGATGTAACCTGCTGTACTAAAATGGACTGCGCAAAATTGTATTGGATAATTTAAAATGTAGAGTAACCTTATATCCCAACCTATAATATCTATATATGGTGTTAAAAGGCGCTCATTATAACATTAGTTAATTATATCCATTGAGCAAGAACAACTAAAAATGTTTTTTACTGCAAATCAGTGGGAAGAGTTTGAGAAGCAGACAACGATCTTCAATACTAGAATGATTTGGTCGAGCGCGCCACAACGCGCGCGGGTATAAACCTAGTTATTTGTTATTGTTTGTTGATATAATGTGCAGGCTTTTACATATTTCTTGCAAATGTAGGTACAATGACAAACAGAATGCAAAGTTGCAAAATTAGCCTGCCTTTGCGAGTCCATTAAACCAAACATGCAGAGTCAAACGAGCCTAGGCCATTGAAGAAGAGGGTCATGGTGGAAAGAGGCAAAAACAGGTTTAGAACACAACTATATGTATGTTTATACAAATTAAGTGATTTTGATGTTTATGTTAGTAATAATTCTCGTCTTGAAATTAAAACCATCACGAACATTAACCTTCATCTTATTAATATAATTGTTGTCTCAGGTAGGGGGAGGAGTAGATGCTAACACGGATGCGGATATTAATGCCATTCGTGAAGAGTGGTCTAGTTATGCCGCAACCTTCATTTTCAAGTTATCCGTACGTTTAGTCTAGACTAATGTAATGTATTGACACAATATTTTTGTAACTAGTGGTAGGATTCGACAAATGCTAATTGTAATTTTTTTGTGGTATATATAATATATGCAATTTTATTTTGAAATTTATTGATTTTGTTATTATAAATATAAATATAAATCCAAATTTATTAGTTATTTTGCAGAATTTTTTTTAGGTAAAAGAAAAACATGACACGCAAAATTAGTGTCATAAAGGTGTGTCGTAAATGCATGTCATGAAAGAGTGTCATTAAAGAGTGTGTCATAAATGCGTGTCAAAAAAGCGTGTCGTAAAGGAGTGTCATAAACGCGTGTCATTAAAAGATGACACGCGCCTGCATGTCATAAACCTTTCTTGACATGTTCTTCCTTGACACTTTTCTGTGTGTCATAAACACCCTTTTATGACGCGCAATGCGCGTCAAGAAATGGGTATTTTTCTAGTAGTGTTATATTTTAGTAGAATTTTTATTGATATAAAATATATGTTCATTTTTTACTATTGTAGGAACAATAAAAGACTTCAATTAATATATGAGAACAATAGTTTTAATGGTTTAATTAATATAAAATAATAATTTTTAAATTTAATGATAACCGATGACAGTTGTTTTATATAAATACAAACGATTTGAAGATATGTTCCGTAGATGTGCTATAGTATTCTTCATTTTATTGTAATTTTGTAGGCAAATATCCGAATTGATTTGGCAGTTGAAACATTGTGGATGCTAATAATATTGCTGTGACTTTTTAAAAGATATATAAAGTATTAAATATGGATGATTTGTGGAGGTATTTTAAGAGAATACTTTTAAAATTTAAAGACTTTTATGATTAGTTTTTCTTGTTTAATCCATCATTAATTTATTAATTTTTTGGGGTAACGGGTAGTGGGTTTGGAAGTTAAATTGATATGGATTCTAACTAAATCGCTTACAGTTTTTTGAAGATCTATTTTTAAATAATTATATATTATATATATTAAATAAATACAGACGCTTGGCGATTTTTCAACACATGTCTTGTCAAATTTAGTGACATGATATGATTATATTTTTTCACTTTTAATCTATTATTTATTTATTATTTTTTTATTTAGTAAAATAAATTAGAAGTTATATAAATTGAAATTATTATATATTTTTATATATAATTTAAACAGATGGTTATAATAATTTAACTGACTTTTATGTAAATATCCAGTTTACATATATTAAAACTCTGGTTACGTCATTCTATAGTTGAAAATTGTAATTGACGACAGTTGTTTGATAACATCCGTTGACAACTTAAAAATTATTGTATAAGTTGAAATTAGAATAGGTTTCTATACCAAGTTATTATTACGACATTAAACATAATGATAATATTCTATTTAATAATTTAAATAGATGATTATAATAACTTATCTGAGTTATATGTAATTATTCAGTTTACATATATTAAAATATTAGTTACAGTGAGTATATTTCATGGCATTTCTTAAAAAAGTTTGTCTTGGAAATATTATTTTTTTTAAACATAATAAGTCGTCAATAAAAACTATAATTACACGTTTTTATAGATGGTGATATTTTTGTATAATTTATATTCTTATAAAATATCTATTGTAGATGCAAAAGTGCGACTAATGCTTCGGATTGAACAACACATATGTTTTGATGAATGTCGTTGGTGCGAAGGAGAGATTCAGAAGGTACGAAGGAGACTTTTTGTAGGTGCGAAGGAAGATAAAAGGTGCGAAGGTAGAAGACATGGACGAATGTGATTTTAGTTTATTGTATAACTTGGTTCGACCATTCAGTTTGGGCGAACCTGCACATTCGCACAATCAATTTGGGCGAATGTGCAGTCTATAAATAGACAAGTTTGATTTTTGAATGTAACTTTTGGTCATTATTATTCCCTCCACTTTCTGATATTCTCTCTAGTTTTTGTTTAACTCTTTTAACGTTCATACCTTGATTGTAATCATATTTCAACGTGTAATCGAGTTGTTAATTAATGAAAAACCTTTGAAAATGATGATCTGTGTGTTTTAATCTGTTTGACTATTATTTTGTGATAGTTTTAGGGTTTCCGCACCTAAAACTAACTTGTTTGATCGTTCTTTGTTGTTACACGATCCTTTCAAGCACAAATCCAAAAACATTGAAAAAAAATTCAAAATCCATAAAAATTAGAAAATTTCTTTGATGACTACTATATCTTCTTCCCTTAGATTAATGCCGTCAGATTTCTGTGAACAAACGATATCTGGGCAGTCACATATTTGAAATGCTCCAGGTTATCCTTGGGAACAGTAAATTCGAAAATCTATAAAAATCAGAAAAATCTAAAATGATTTCCTAGAGTATAAAGGGAAATGATAGTACATCAGTGGGGATCTGACACATTCTAAGTAATGTACTGCTATATAGGGCGTGTGTCTGAGTCTGTGCGATGTGCTGATAGGCTTCGTAGACCTATTACTGCGTGCCTGATACATACATATCAAACGAATTGTTGTGTGGATGAACTCCTCATGGGCATATGGTCTTAGTACCTTAATTTCGTTTGATAGGGTATCTGCACAAAACTCGAAGGTTTAGGGTCGTTATGTTATTAGTTGTCTGGGGATAGCCTCTCTGATCTTCTGCTGTAAGTCATTACGGACCTAGATCAGACAGGATGTCTTTATAAAAGAGCTATATGCCAAATCCTAAAGTTACCGAATTGAGGAACTTTCCATGTTATATGATGATCAAAGATTATCTATTACATCGTATTAATCATTGATGCAAATCATGATTAATATCAGTCCTCAACCTGGTATAGTGCATATGTTACTTTGCTGCATTAATTTGCTGACCTGTATACCTCTATGCATTATATCTTGTACAATTACAGACGACGAAAGCATAATCACGCTTTACAATGAGTCTTTGTGCATTTACTTCTTGATACGGGAGTATGTCGTGTGCGTGGGAACCACAGACAATTGCGTTTATACTATAAATATCAGTATCAGTTTAAAGCACTGCACAAAAGTCTGCATGTGAGTTTATGTGGATCACAATATCAGCAATTGCCAGATCACACATTGTCTTTAATGATAATAATTTCAAAAAGATCAACGGTGTGATCAGATTTCTCAAAAACTGATATGATCCCTTTACCGGAAATCCCAAAAACATTTACAGTTTTTCATTTACATTTCTGCATTTTATTTTCTCGTCAAAAATTACAAAACTCAAAAAGATTTTAGGTGTGTTTTAGCATAAACTTTAGAAAATCCAAAAAGATTTTTCTTTTTCATCTTATTTTTTGATAACGGATGGTGGTTGATGTCGATTTTCTAAACCTTGATACACCATTTGAGCTTTGTAACTTTTAAAATGTGAAAATATGATTGTTGGATGCTTAAAAGTTTGAAAATAATTGGACAGGGACTCGTTTTTGAGATTTGGAAAATTTTCAAAAATCCCATTTCTCATTCGCCCATTCGGTTGGTCGAATGTGGGATTTTACATGTTCCTTCGTATGTTTTATATGGGCGAAGGAGAGTGTTCATGATCATTTTCCTCATTCGAACCCTTTTGCCTCATTCGAACCCTTTCACTAGGGTCGAAGGAGACAAAAGCTTCTCCTTCGTACGTATAGAATGGGCGAAGGAGTATCCCTATATATACCCATTTCTCTCATTCGAACCTCATTCAATATTTTTCAGATTTTTCTTCAATAACCTCACCTTGTTGCTTGAATATTTTGAACCATTCCATTGTGTTCGTCATATCATACTGATCATTTTGCACTCTAATTCACAGGTTATCATCAAGGATTAAAGGCTTTAATCTCTGTTTTTTATTCCGAGCCCTAACTGTTCTAAAACTGTTTAAAATCACCATAATAGTGACAATTGATGCTTGGGGTTTATTGTATGTATGTTTTAGGGGGAGAATTAACAAAAACATTGGTTTAAAAATTGACTGTTTGATCAATCTGTGTTTAAACCCTAGTTTTTAAGTGAAAACACAAATACAATACATAATCAATGAATCTGCTAGTTTAGGATTGTTAATCGGCATCATTAGGTTTTGTTTCAATCAAATGGACATGATCAGAAACACTCAATTTCAAAATTGAAATTTCAAAATTAGAACTGACTCCTTCGACCAGTACGAATGGGCGAAGGAAGAAAATCAAACGGTCGAATGAGGAATATGTGGGCGAATGAAATTTTTATTCAAAATTCATACATTCGTACCATCTATGTTTCACATTCGCACCTTGCACATTCCCTTTCGTACCCCCGTTTGGGCGAAAGAGAAGTTTTGTTACCAAAATTTTTCAATTTGAAATTTTGTCGATTTTTAACGTGTGTTTTTGTTTGTTTTGCAGATTTAACGATGTCTGAACAAGAGAAGACGACGGAACAAGCTGGATCATCATCACAGCCTGCTAAGCTTTTAGACTTTGAAAATGCGCATAACTGTTGTGCGTATCTTGGAGATGTAAAGAAGCATACAGAGTTCGTTGGCATTATTGATTTTCTGAAGAGATGCAGGGTGATAGATGCCATTGCTACCCCGACGGTTATCTACAGGGATATGATACAAGAATTTTGGTCGAATGCCAAGCTTGACTTCTGGAAGTGCGAATCGTGTTTGACGAGCAAGATTCAAGGACATAGAGTCATTGTTTGTGAAGAGGATCTGAGAGAAGCGTTGAACTTGAATGATGAGCCGACAGATCCAAAGGAGTTTACTTTTATAGATCAGCGAAAGTGCTTCCTCAGAATGAAATACAATGGACCAATCACTGACGGTTCATTGCATAAGGGAAAACTGTGCCCACAATTCAAATATCTGGCACATGTTTTGATTCATGTATTCGGATCCTGCAGCTGGAGGATTTGATTTGATGAGGAAGAGCATCAGTTCTATGATGGTTGCCTTAGTATTGAACAAACCGTTCAATGTCTCTGGCATGCTGATGTCTCATTTACTGGAGCCTGTGAACGGCACGAGGAATCTGAAGTTTCTTTTATATCCTCGTTTCCTCCAAATGATATTTGATTACAAGTATAAGGAGCTGAAAAGAGATCCTAAGCACATTGTTGTTCAGGAACATATGTCGCTGAATACACTCGCTAGGATGAAAGCATATAAGGGATTGTCAGTTGATGAATGTCCTCCAGTAAGACGTTTATTTGGACACCTAGCTAGAGTCGATTATACAGATCCGGGTGAAGGGCTTGTGAGGAATGTAACCAGTGATTATGATCCTGATAACCCACTACATCATGTTGATCCTGATGCGAGACGCAAAAGACAAGTTGTGAATGTCGGCGCAAAGAGTGGAAAGACAAAGAAAAAGGAGATAAGGTTAGAGGTTTCTGAGCCAGAAAAGAAGAAAAGCACGACAAGAAGAAACAAGACAATGGCGAAGAAGGGTTTACATATAGTTGTTGAGGCGTCTATTGATTCAGAAGAGACGCAGGAAGATGAACGTTGGAATTCAGATGCTGAGACAGTAGAGACCACCACGCCCAAGGCCACTGAGGCTGGTGCGTCTGCTAGCCAGAATGTAGAAGATCAAGGGAACAAAAGTCCTATTCCTGTTGATGAAGAAGAGTTGAGTATGAATGTAGATGAGACGTTTATTGGTTCTCCTGTGCAAGCTGCTAGGAATGAAAAGAAGAAACAGGAGAAGCCAAGTATCAAGAGGAAGAAAGAGATTGAATCATTGATAGCTGGTAAGAAACTACCACCGGCTACTAGTTCTATGTCACCGGTTACTGCACCAGCACAGAAAAAGCAAAAGACTGCGACAACATCGAGCACACCACAGACTGAAGATATGCCTATGGACGAGGTTAATGAGGCATTGGATAACGTGCTCAAAAAGATCAGAAAAGGCAAACTGCCTGATGTTGTTGAACAACCAAAGAAGACGAAAGTTTTGGTGGATAGTGACATTATGAGTGTTGTGAATCAGAGATTGTCTGAGATGATGAATCTTATCAACAAACAACAAACTGAGATTGAGCAGTTAAAGTCGAATGATAAGAAGATGTTGGAGGTCGTAGTCACATCAGCAGATGATAATGAAGCTTTGAAGAAAACGATTAAGAGGTTGAAGAGAGAAAATAAGAAGTTGCTGAAGCACGAGCAACGAAACACCAGGAGAATCATAGTTTTGAAGGAGGAGAACAAACAGTTGAAGAAGAGTAACAAGCATATGGATGATTTGATCAAGAACTTGTACTCTCAAGCTCCTCAACTTCAAGCTGGTGAAGTAGATAAGGAAAGAGAAGAAGAACAAGTTGATTTCGAACCATCTGATGAAGAAGAAGATGAAGAACTTGATGAAGATGTAGGAAAAGATACGAAGAAGATGAAGAAAGATGATAAGGATGATGGAGGATCAGATGATGGTTCGAGTGATGGAAACGGCTCTTCTTTTGATGATAGTGATGATGATGATGATGACGCTGACAAGTTTACATATGAGAAGCGTGACTCAGATAAGGGTGGTGAGTCGAGCTCTAAGGCTCCTGGAGAGAATGTGGATGATGATATCTTCTGGAACGAGAAACTGCAGTCATTGTCTGAAGACGATAAGAACAAGTATCGCCAGATGCTCACTGATCGAGTCTGGATGATCGACATGACTAGCAGATTTCCAGAGATATTTGAATCGAACAATAAACTATTTGAGTTGGAGTTTGATGACCCTGATCTTGAGGATGGGGAAGTTTCTACAGCAATTTCAAAAGAGATACTTGAGGGTTTAGCAAAGCAATTAGGAAAGACTTTGGAAGAATTACTTGCTGACAACTTCATTCCTAAGATACCTGAGAAGGAAGCCGGGAATCATTCTGATGACCGTGACGTTCCTGCGTTTGAGGAAGTTGAAATGGAAGATATTACGAGTGAGGAGTATCCACAATACTTCAAGACTAATCAAGATTGTGGATTTTCCTTCTCAGATGAATTGCTAAACCATGCCGAGAAACTAGCGAAAGAGAAGAGCAAAGCGTTTGAAGACGAAATCTTTAAAGGGCATGACAAACCACGTCGGAGAGTTTGAAAGAATTCTTGAAGAAACTGAAAGAAAAAGAAAACAATCGTCTGAAAGCTGATATTCAAGGAAGCTTTTACAAACTTCATAATGGTATTTTCAAAGGTCGTGCATTGGCCTGGAAGTTTGTTAAAGAGTTGAGATGTTTTGCAGTAAAGTGGGAGAAGGGAATCTTGTATTTCGACAAGTTTCATCACTTGAAGACTCTTCCCTATTGGGCAATCCGTGATATTTGTCGTCACCGTTTAACGGGAGCGTCAAATAGTCAGATTACCTACTTTGCTGAGAAAATGACTAGAGAAAGCCGAACCAAGTGGGATTTGTTTAAACCACAATATCCTAAACGTATTGTTCACAAGAAGGATATTGATCAGATTACTGGTATGCCCAAGGTGACGTTAAAGTACAAACCACCGCGAGTGTTGAAAAAGATTCCTTTGTTGCCTATCCCACAACACTTCGCCAAAGATTTCATCTGGTGGTATTACGACTGGAAAATTGCAGAGGCCGTGATTGTGTTGAAAGACGGAGAGAAGAACTACAAGAAAGTACACATTGTTGATCCTATGTGGTTGATAAACTGCTCACATGAGGATATAATCATGTTGTTCTATAATCCGATCTATTCAGATGCGAAAGATGCTGAGCAAGCAGGAAAGTACCAACGTGTGGTATTTCTGTGCTTTTCATATGATATCAATGCTGGATGTGACTATGGCGAGAAGTTTGGAAAGTTTGTGGAAAAGCAAAAGGTGCCTGAACTGAAAACGAAGAAGCAAAAGCAATTTCAGGAACCGGTGATGACGAAAGAACAGAAGATTCAACGACACATCAGACTGATGAACATTAGAATGGATGAACAACGTCGACAACAATCCAAGCAATAGTCGAGGGGGAGTTTGTAGATGCAAAAGTGCGACTAATGCTTCGGATTGAACAACACATATGTTTTGATGAATGTCGTTGGTGCGAAGGAGAGATTCAGAAGGTACGAAGGAGACTTTTTGTAGGTGCGAAGGAAGATAAAAGGTGCGAAGGTAGAAGACATGGACGAATGTGATTTTAGTTTATTGTATAACTTGGTTCGACCATTCAGTTTAGGCGAACCTGCACATTCGCACAATCAATTTGGGCGAATGTGCAGTCTATAAATAGACAAGTTTGATTTTTGAATATAACTTTTGGTCATTATTATTCCCTCCACTTTCTGATATTCTCTCTAGTTTTTGTTTAACTCTTTTAACGTTCATACCTTGATTGTAATCATATTTCAACGTGTAATCGAGTTGTTAATTAATGAAAAACCTTTGAAAATGATGATCTATGTGTTTTAATCTGTTTGACTATTATTTTGTGATAGTTTTAGGGTTTCCGCACCTAAAACTAACTTGTTTGATCATTCTTTGTTGTTACACGATCCTTTCAAGCACATACATCTATTAATTTTTTAAAGTTATAGAAACAATAAAAGACTTCAAATCATTTGGAAGAACAATAGTTTTTAATTGTTTAATTAATATAAAATAATAATGTTTAAATTTATCATATCTTTCTGTAACACCCCAACCGATGGCGAAAACATCGGGATGTCACGTATTGATGATTGTTCAGTAGCTCATGGTAAATAATAAATTTCAATAAATGATTTAAATAAATTACATACAATTGTTCTAAGAATTTTGTACATCAAAATGAAAAATACTAGCTACACATCTTCAAGCAATAACTCTAATCTTCAAGCAAGCTATAACCTGAAACATGTTAAGTTTGAAAATATTTTGGGTCAACAAAAGTTGGTGAGAATTACATAGGTTTTGATAATCGAATAAAACTTGTACAATTCAAGTGTCATGGCAAGTCTAGTCCATATGTGAAAACATACTAGAAGTAAATCGAGTGCATAATCCACCCTTGTGACTGTTATAATGTGGTACATCCCATACGCTCATGGTTCACTCGAATATGTTATGCGATAACAAACACCCACGCTACCTTTGTAGGAGGCACGTATCCAGGTGGGATTGTCAGCCCAATAGATCTATCAATGTATACCGTCGGCTGATCAATGTTAATGATTATGCTAGAATTGTGCTTACCCTAGTCATGTTCAAGACATAATGCAACATAGAAAAACACATAGACACTTTGATGATTGAATTGCATATAGAATGTTGTAACATGTTTCACCCCAAAAATGGTGATAAATAGAAAAAGGGGCTATGTAAAACTCACCTTAGCAAAATGTTATGTCTCGTGAAAAAAATAGAATATGTGTTGCCCCAAAGTTGCCAATTACAAGAGCTTATAATCAAAGCTTCAATTGTAGAAGTAATAGACTATAGAAGAAAGGTATGAGGGAAAGTTTAATCGGATTGAAACAATCGATTTAGAGGTGCAAAGTATAATGGGTCATAGGTGGGTTTTTATACTATTTTTGGATTCAATTAGCCATTAAAATTGGTCAACACCATAAAGTAAGGTTTTATGATGAATAGACTATTTGACTAAGACTTTGACTGTTTGACTAAGACTTTGACTGTTTGACTAAGACTTTGACTGTTTGACTAATACTTTGACTGTTTGACTAAGACTTTGACTAATCAATTTAAGGAATGTGTTAAGTTTATTTTCTTCTGAAATACTACACAAGATGAAAGTTGGCTCAGTTGGTTGTCATTGTGTGTTGGTTGGCTGTGGATGCGGGTTCGAGTCCCGGTCCACACAAATCTTTTTTTTTTTTGGCAATTATTTCCCTAAAACTATATTATTCTAAATTCATAATATGATTATATAAGCCCAAAAGTGACTCGAAATATTTTTAAAACGTACAAAAGTGTCGAGATACAAATAATTATTAGTTTAAGGTATTTAAAACATATATTGTTTAAAACAATATATTCTTTTTATCAAAAAAAATTAGGGGAAATTCGCGATGTTACAGTCTCCCCTACTTTTGGAAACTTCGTCCCGAAGTTATTAAAAACACAGGTTTGAGGTTGATTAGGTAGAAATTAAGGCAGCTGTGGTTTGGGTTAAGGCACGACATGAATTTATAGGTAATAGAATAATTTGTTTCGAATAATTTGGATAAGTGGTTTGAGATGTGAGTTTTAAGGATTGGATTAGGTTCGTCTGAAGTAGCAAGAAGCATAAGAATCTAGCAAAATACTAAACTTATGTTTTAGGAATCTTATAAGAAATGCATGAATTGATTGGCTATATGAAAACCAAATGAACTACTAAAACCTTATTAGAATTTCACACTACCTTAACGTACCTGTAAATTCATGATTATGTTCCGGACCGCAAACACCAATTTACCTTACATTAGGGTTTTGTGTCCTTCTATGACTCTAAACACACATGTAAGTAATGCAAAATAACCTTGTGATTGAATTGTTTACAATGTATCAAAAAATGAGTCCAACTGTTGAGTAGGAAAAAGACTTCTACCAGTCAGTGAGTAAGAACCTCTACCGATTGTTGAGCAGGTGCGATAGCCTCTACCAGTCATTGAGCAGGTTGTAGGGCCTCTACCGACTGTTGAGCAGGCATGATGACCTCTACCAATCGTTGAGTAGGTTATTTGGTACTCAACTAACTGTTGAGCAAGTACTTCATCCTCTACCAGTTGTTTGATTAAGTGTACCAATTATTTCACACATAAATTGCAAATTGATAATATGTACATATAAACAATCAAGTATCAAGCATAGCATGCGAGTTGTAATAGTGTTGTCCTAGACAAGGTTAATGACTCTAGGTGTGTCTATAGAAAATAGTTTATATTCCATGATTTCTAGTATCAAATGTTTAAATATGGTAGATAATCGAATCCTCGTGTATAACTAAGGATTAAGTTTGATGCAACACACAACTAAGTTTCAATAGTTTGGTTATCATGGGTAACTAGTTCATGTTTGAGAAGGTGAAGGATATGAATTTAGTTTTTGAGAGGATGATGAAGAACTCAAAGCATCATCAAGGTTATGAAAGATAGTGAACGTGAAAATAGTTAATAAAGGGTTTATGTTATAGTAAGGAGATTATGTAGCGGTGTAAATTTTGGGGTTTGGATCAAAGGTTATAATCAAGTGTATAAGAAAACATGATAGTGGTATATGCCAAATATTGTAAAAATTTGAACAAGTTGAAAATGAGTGAGTGTCGATGGAGAATCTAGAGACTAGATATTATTCCTATGGAAAAAAAATTATTTTCAAAATTGGTTTTGTACATAAAGCAAAAGTTGTTAAATAGTACAAGCTAAGTAGGCTTTGATTAAAATATTCTCATTAGTTGGAGATTTCAAACATGACATTAGGTTTTGAAGATCAAGGTTCTATTAGTGATTTTTAATAGTTTAAAGCATTATATAGAAAATCGTTTGTTACGTCAATAAATAAACAATTGAATTTAAGTTCGAGGACATCTTTTGACAAAAAAAAAAATGTACTTTGTAAAGTTACTAGGTAATGAAAATACAACAAGATTTAGAAATCTTTAGTTTGTGCTAAGGTATGAGGTTATAGTTTTTTAAAAATAAGTAACATGTGGAGAAATGAAATAATATGATTTGGGTAGGGTGTTGAATATTTAAAAAGTGGCTAAGATGGTAAGGTGAAGTGTGATTGTGAAATCCATAGATGGTTATGAAATGAGATTGATTTAAGCTGTAAAATTTTGAGATTTTAGAGCTTAGTTTAAGGAAAGTGAGTGTAATCATTTATTCATTAACTAAAACGAATAAACGAAAACGTTGACTTATCAAAACTTCTAGATTCTAATAATATAGTGAAGACATGCTTTAGCCTATAAGTGAACACTCATCTCGAGAATTCCCAGGTAGGCATCCGGGTCCCTCATCTGATTGGGATATATGCGCAATGCCAGCCTAGACAGAAGACTCGGAATACAGGCGTTCACCCTTCCAGATTGCACGTGTTCGTTATTAAAATTCTAGAACTTCGACGAGATCTCAAGGTGGTTCAGGCTAAACCTGAGGATTTGTCCTATTAGTCTAAGAGTAGATCTTGTGATGGAGAACAATCTTCTTGTAGGGACTAAAGTGGGGATAATAAGTAGGAGGGAGATAAAGAATAACAAGTAAAAGGAGCAAATACTGGTTATAATCCTATGGTTATAGACTAGATTATTTTTCTAATAACCTAATTCCCTATAACCATGGCTCTGATACCAATCTGTAACACCCCAACCGATGGCGGAAACATCAGGATGTCACGTATTGATGATTGTTCAGTAGCTCATGTTAAATAATAAATTTCAATAAATGATTTAAATAAATTACATACAATTGTTCTAAGAATTTTGTACATCAAAATGAAAAATACTAGCTACGCATCTTCAAGCAATAACTCTAATCTTCAAGCAAGCTATAACCTGAAACATGTTAAGTTCGAAAATATTTTGGGTCAACAAAAGTTTGTGAGAATTACATAGGTTTTGATAATCGAATAAAACTTGTACAATTCAAGTGTCATGGCAAGTCTAGTCCATATGTGAAAACATACTAGAAGTAAATCGAGTGCAAAATCAACCCTTGTGACTGTTATAATGTGGTACATCCCATACGCTCATGGTTCACTCGAATATGTTATGCGATAACAAACACCCACGCTATCTTTGTAGGAGGCACGTATCCGGGTGGGATTGTCAGTCCAATAGATCTATCAATGTATACCGTCGGCTGATCAATGTTAATGATTATGCTAGAATTGTGCTTACCCTAGTCATGTTCAAGACATAATGCAACATAGAAAAACACATAGACACTTTGATGATTGAATTGCATATAGAATGTTGTAACATGTTTCACCCCAAAAATGGTGATAAATAGAAAAAGGGGCTATGTAAAACTCACCTTAGCAAAATGTTATGTCTCGTGAAAAAAAATAGAATATGTGTTGCCCAAAAGTTGCCAATTACAAGAGCTTATAATCAAAACTTCAATTGTAGAAGTAATAGACTATAGAAGAAAGGTATGAGGGAAAGTTTAATCGGATTGAAACAATCGATTTAGAGGTGCAAAGTATAATGGGTCATAGGTGGGTTTTTATTCTAGTTTTGGATTCAATTAGCCATTAAAATTGGTCAACACCATAAAGTAAGTTTTTATGATGAATTGACTATTTGACTAAGACTTTGACTGTTTGACTAAGATTTTGACTGTTTGACTAAGACTTTGACTAATCAATTTAAGGAATGTGTTAAGTTTATTTTCTTCTGAAATACTACACAAGATGATAGTTGGCTCAGTTGGTTGTCACTGTGTGTTGGTTGGCTGTGGATGCGGGTTTGAGTCCCGGTCCACACAAATCTTTTTTTTTGGGCAATTATTTCCCTAAAACTATATTATTCTAAATTCATAATATGATTATATAAGCCCGAAAGTGACTCGAAATATTTTTAAAACGTACAAAAGTGTCGAGATACAAATAATTATTAGTTTAAGGTATTTAAAACACATATTGTTTAAAACAATATATTCTTTTTATAAAAAAAAATTAGGGGAAATTCGCGATGTTACACTTTCCATCTACATCCTTCATCTGTACAGTTGTCGTCATAAATATTCAGGGTTGTGGCGACTGTTTGTAATTATGAATTTATTTAACAGATGTTGTTAGAAAAGACATTTCGGCTGTTATCGGCTGTTAGAAAGCTTTCAATATATAAAAAATTGAGAATTATGAAAATGGTGTTCAATATTTGTTTCTATAAGGAGTAAAGTGTAAGTTTTGAGTAACCTTGTCAAAATTTGTCATTGTTACTTCTACTATTAAAATATTGAATTGAATTGCAGTTATTATTTAGGGCACTTTTTTTAAAGACATGTCTTTTCAATTTTGCTGACATATTATGATTTTATTTTTCTTATTTAATTATAGAAGATATATGTGTAAATTAATTCAAACGATTTATGGTTGCGGGCTGGAAAGTTAAGGGATATGGATTGTAATCAAATCATTGTCAGTTTTTAGAAAATATGTTTTAATTAATTCAAACGATTTTTGTTGGTTTTTAAAATTTTATCTTTTCAAAATTTATGAAATGTTATCATTATAATATATATTATAATATAAATATATATATTTAAGAGATATTTGAATAAATGAAAACCCTGTCTAATATCTTTCAATATTGTTTAGTATAGTTACTAAACTTTAATTCTTGACCAGTTATTAATTTTGTAGTTTTTATCTTATTTAATTTACATTTAAGTTAATAGTTTTGTATTTTTTTAAATTAATAACAAATTATATAAAATTAAAGGACATAGATTTTGTTTTACATTTGTAATACGTATATTTTTATTATAATATCTGTTATTTAATTGGTTTGTTTGAACAGACTTTTGATTTTAAGATTCCTTTTTTACATTTGAATCATTGAAAATATTGTAAAATATTGTCCAATGTTTTTCATGTAATTAATACATTTAACATCACCTGTAAGTTCATTAGTATAGCATTTTAATTTAATAAAATAAAACATAAGTTATATAAATTGAAAATTTAATAAAATATATAAAAGTTATATAAATTTAATAAAACTATAGAGCAACATCTGTGTCACAAACATTTTAAATAACATCTGTCATTTAACAGTTCTTGTGTCAACATACTTTTAACTGTTTGTAATATTATAATATTAAATTGTAGTTATCGATGTATTGTGATTATTTCTTTGTTTATTTTTATTTTTGTAAACATGTCCTATCATAATTTAAAAAGTTCTCGCTTGAATATTCAAAACTTGGGCTTAAATGTATTATTTATTATTAAAATTGGAAGATCTGTTTTAAAACAACTGTTAACATCTGTTATTTAACAATTCTTGTGTCAACATACTTTTAACTATTTGTAATATTATAATATTAAATTGCAGTTATCGATGAATTGTGATTATTTCTTTGCTTAGTTTTATTTTTGTAAACCTGTCTCTAAGTTTTGTGTTCCTTTTTTCTCTGTTTTTACTGTACAATTCCTCACATTACCATCAACAATCAACCTCCTTTCTTCTGAAGTTAAGATATCCAACAATTCTTTCAAAGCAGGTTTTATTTTGAAACCCTTTTGTAATTTTTTTACTGTAGTTTTGTATTTTTTATGTTAATGTTATGTAATTATAAATTAAATCTTTAATATCAACTATTTTTACTTACGGAATGACTGTAATAAATCGTATGTGTGTATGTGTACATATCTTAGTCGTTGTTGCATAAAACAGTTTCACTTCCAAATTGAATACTGTTATTATTAGTTCTTTTAATAAAAGTAGGTCTATGATGTTTCCTTATTATTTTTATTTTTCATGTTATAATTATTGATTACAATAATTTATTTATTAGAAAAAGGAGCATGAGTTATTCGTTCTTTGAAATTCTTCACATACCAGAACTCCTACATTTGGTAAATTATTCATTATCAAATAATAAAAGTAATTTTAGATATTTAAAAATGTTTTTTATGATGAAATTTTTTTATGTTTGTTGTAGGCAATAAGTCCATCTTATGGTAGGAAATATCTGCCTAAGTCAAATGAAGATACTCCTGTAAATATAACATTACAGAATGGTCGTTCTTTGAAACTAGATTTGGGAATCAGGGATTCAAATTGGGTTTTCTGTAATGGATGGAAATCTGTAGTTGATGATTTACAGCTGACAGCAGGAAGTTTTTTGATGTTTCATCATGTTAACTATGATACATTTAAATTGACTGTGTTTCCTGTTACACCTGAAAATGCAAAGTTGTATAAATGGAAGATATTGTTAACGTCTATTCCAAGTGATGCTGAAGGAAAACATGTCGACTCTTTTTGTCATAGATGTGTTGCTTCCTCATTGAAATATCTGGTAAGTAGTTCATGTACATTATACATTATTGTCTTTTGTATTATATATATTTTTAATGTAATTCAAAATGTAGATGTTACCAAAAGGTTTTGTTGATAAGGAAATTGGACGAAAGTGGAACCAAGGTCGTTTTAAGATTCTCATGAACAATTTTTGTCACACCCTCAAATTCCACATGCGGGGTTTTACCGCGAGGCGCGCGACACACCAGGATCCCAGTCAACGATCACAATAAACAACAACAAACATGCATTCCTATATATATATTTTTAAAACCAAAACATCATGCTTTGAGCCGTAAACCAGCAGCAGAAGCGTTTCTTGTTTACAACCAAAAGACATATTATAGTTTACAAAACATTGTTTAATATGCTTCAAAATTCTAGATGCTGTGCATGACTCCGTGCGCCTAGTCTGTTAACTGCTACCTTAGCGACCTGAGAAAACATGCCAAAAATGTCAACATATAATGCTGGTGAGTTCACAGGTTTCCTTTCATAAAAGAGTTGGTATAAGTTTGAAAAGATCATTCCCGTTACTACTATGTCATAAGAACGTTAGCTAGACGTTAAGTGTTTTTACTACTACGGTTGGGAACCCATTACTAAACATGTACCAATGTTGAATCCAGCCCAGATTGACTGGGTTACCGATGCCTCGATAACCCGAGAGTTAGAGACAATATGCACCCACCCGGCATCCCCACTGTCGAGTGGGGATTGTGAGGCCCAATAGATCTATCCACATTTCCCTCGTTGTGCATCCCCGCACATACATGGTTTCCCCCTGGGACTTTCCGTAAAAGCCGTATAGTAACAAGAAGTACCCATAGTATAACATGACCTTTAATAAGTAAGTAAGTAGCATGTTTATCCCCCGAATGCAAAACAGTAAAAGTGGGGTTGTGACACTCACCTTAGATTGCGTTACTTGAAAACAGTTAAGTAATTATGCTATGATAGCCCCAAATAGCGGCGACCTATCATAAGATGTGTATAAGTATCCGGACTAATAACCCGCAGGTTAACTAGTCGCCGAATGTCCAGACCATAACCATAAATGTTTGAAAACACCTTTGACTATTAAACCGACCATACCAGACAAGACCCGACATCCCATTGGTGACCCGACATCCCACGTGTTAGACAATATAAGACATCATGCAATATATGCAATTAAACACTTAGTACGCGCAAAAGTTCACCTAGTCTAGCATAACGCTCAATTAACGCATAAACAAGTCCGAACACGTTATACTAAGTCATTGGGTGTATCCCGGGGTTCCTATCATGTTCCTAAGTGTCAAATCATGTTCCGGGATGTCAAAATACGCTTACGACAGCAGTACACGCGATTAGGAAACTAACATGCAATTAGGAAAAGTCAACTGGTGAGTAGGAGAAGTCAACAGGCGAGTAGGGGAGATTAACAGGTGAGTAGGGGCCTAATCGCCTGATACATCAGGCGATTGGGCTATAATCGCCTGATGTATCAGGCGATTAGAACCCTAATCGCCCCTAATGCTGCTGTCACGCATTTTCGCGCGTTAAACCCTCCAAATCAGAACCAAAACATGTAAAAACACCCAATATCAAACCTAAACCATTTACTAACCCATTCCAAGCAAAAACCCCCAATTTATCTCTGCTCTAACCGCCTCGGGGCGATTATTTCCAAAAATGGCAAAGTACTAGGTTTCATTAACTATGAAATCTTTCCTTAAATGGTAAAGACCAGATTACACATCCTACAACTTGCAAATCATCATCTCCATGTTATAATATCATTCTAGCATGATTCCTAACAATAAACAAGCAATGAATCATATCATAACATCCTAATTATTCAAGAATCACCCAAATGGGTCAAAATGCATACTTTCATCAAAACACTATAACAATAGCTTAAACTCATAGATAATCATCCTAACAACTCCTACACATCAGAAGTACATCAATTTCATAGAAACATTCATGTTATAATCACCAAAAATCATCATATGCATCAATACTTCACATATAGCAAGTATTATGGTGTAGACTTGTTTTAGAACTCATTTCCAAGGTTTTTAAAGACACATTCTTAGAAAAACAAGGTCTGGACTTTTGGGGAACCAAAACAATAACATTACAAAGGTTTGGGATGAAGAACACACCTTGGATTTTATCAAAGAAAGGTGTATTAGCTTGGAAATGGTGAGTTTTGAAGCAAAACAAGTTCCAGAAGTGTTTTGATGTGACATCCGTCACTTTTATTTATTTAATATAATAATAATAATAATAAAAAAATCAGATTATATATAAAAATATATTTATAAACTCACCCACTTGAAAACATTATCAAAACCACAACCAAACCATAGCCCAAACCCCTCTTTTCTTTCTTTAAACCGGAGCCCAAATCAACAGGCCCAAACCTTCACAAGCCTGGCCCACTCCTCTCCCTTCCTTTAAGCTAAAAAAAAAATATAAATCAACGCCTCTGCCGGGACTCGAACCCGGGCAGAAGCTGTGACAGACGCCCGCCTTCACCACTTGAGCCACACCACATGATTGTCTTAATCCCAGCCTATATTATATATATACCCTGTTTCGCTGACTTCCTTTTCTTTCCTTTGCTCTGCTGATCGAACGCTGCAACAAACACAAAAGGAAATTCATTGCTGATTCAATAATCACGGCCATAGACTAATCAATCCAATTATTACACACCATTATTATCTCACTTTCTAAAACAACAAAACGCGAGATTTAAACGCGTTGAATTGACCAAAATCGAGTTAAAAATCATTAATAAACCTTCCTAATAAACCCGATTGAAACCTGTATAAATACCCGTTTTTTTTTTTCAATTAAACTTGCCCACAACCTCTGAAAAGAGTGATTAACCAACCCCCACTCTCAATTCCTCTGAAAATTTCGTGTTTATCAAGCAATCCTGCTGTTGACTTTTTCGTTGACTTATTGTTCGTGCATCATAGAAGCATTGTAAGTATCGATTAAAAACATGGATTTGTTTCTGCATACTAGTCGACCAATAACCCCAACGATTCTGGGGTTATTGTTGTCTAATTTGTTCAATTGTAATTTCTAGGGTTTATATTAAGAAATTGGGGAAGAACACCATTGTAACCTATGTATATAATTATTTCAAAACTGAATCATAAACAAACCTGATGTATAGAGCAGTTGGTTGTGAGTGTGGTGGGTAAGGCTTTGGACTGGATCAGGTCATAGGTTCGACCCCCACAAACAACACACATTTTTTTATCCTTTTCTTTCTTATACTTATGATATTAACTTTTAAAATAGATTTTTAATACTAAACATTGTTTATAAATTCTACAAAATTTATTTTATGTTACTCGAATAATAAGTTTTATTATCCAATTTTTAGATTTTTCAAAAATCATTTATTTATTATATAATAAATATTTCAACTTTATTCTAGTTTATTTATAAAATTCTATAAAAATATCAAAACGACTTTGTAAAATTCCACAAAAATTATCCTAAACTTGTATAAAAATATACTTTTCAGAAATAATTTTTATTTCTGAAAAAACCGTTTGTTTAATATTTTTTTTCAATTTTTGTTAGTTTTAATCATAAATAATTCATAATAAATTCATTTCTCAATATTTTTGCACCAAAATTTTATATAAATTATTTCTATCCATTTAAAACTGAAATACAATTTTTAATTCAGAAATTCTATAATTTTAATATTTTTAGATATTAAAGTCATATTTTCACATTTTGAAATAATTAGATTAAATATTCTATTTTCAAGAAAATAATTTTATAAAAATTATTTTCATACTTAAAACCTTAAGTTGTGAATATATTCAACTTAAAACTTTACAAAGAGACTTTTATTTATTTATTCGTTAAATTTCTTATATTTAATAAACAAATTGTTATTAATCAAATAAACGTTTATCCCCAATTCGAAGCCCTAGAAATACATGTATCTTAGAGTTATTCCCCTTACACATTATCAAATACTTTAGGTTGATCATTTGGGAGTAATCTCAATTCATATTTCGTTGTCCAAGTTAAATTTCAAGTATTACGTGAACTGTGAGTACTTCCTATCCCCTTTTTACTTTTATACATTTTTGGGGTGATTCATGTACACTATTACAAATTTCAAATACAAGTTTACATTTTCACAATACAATTCTAGTACTATGTGCATTGCTTACAACGTGCTTTATGCTTAGACAATACATGTTGAATACATTTGTACTTAGTGAAATCATTAACATGGTACAAGCCGACCTTAACATTGGATAGCGCTATTTGGATTGACAACTCGCCTAGATTGATTCTCCCCCTTTTTCATCGGAGAATCCGTGGCCAGTGTTAAGCCTTTTATCCATTTATTGGATAAGTACACTACAGTTCATACAGTACATTATACAGTCACAGGGTTGATTTCACTCATTTGTATGATACATGGTTTACATATTTGCACTGTAGCTTGCACTTGAATTGTATAACTTTTTAACCTACTATATATATCAAAACTAGGAATGCTCACCAACATTTCATATGTTGACCAAATCTATTTTGTACATGTTTCAGGTGCAGTTTGATCTAGTGCTTTAGCAAGGAACATTTAGTGCTTTATTTTAATTCAGTTATTTCAATATTTACATTTCATTTAGACAATGTATTTTCCATTTCCATGTAAGACAATTTTGATTATTCAATAATATTTACATTTTAGTACCATGAGCTTTTGAACAATCGTCACTACGTGGCACCTCGATGATTCCGCCATCGGTTGGGGTGTTACAGATTGGTATCAGAGCCATGGTTATAGGGAACTAGGTTACTAGATGAAATAGGCCTAGACTATAACCGAACTTCAACTTGCATGCATAATATTTCCTGAATTACCCTACTCCTCATTTCTCCCTACTTTCCTCCTTCTATCTTTCCCTTCTTCTCTCTCTCTATTCTTCTTATCTTTCATCATGGTGCATAGAGATGGAGTCCTACAGAGAGTGGAAAGTTTACATCATCATGGAACGGGAACAGTACCCTTTATGAAGACACTCTTAGACATAATACTTACTCTTATTTTGCTCCTTCAAAGTTGTTGAACTTTAATGAGTGTGATAAGGACACGTGCAATCTGGAAGGGTGGACGCCTGTACACTGGGTTTTCTGGCATAGGCAAGCATAGCGCATAAATCCATTTACGGACCTGTTATGCTTACCTGGGGATTCCTGGAGTGAGTGTCCACTTATAGGCTAAAGCATGTCTTCTTTGATCACCACTGAGTTCAATTCCTTTGAAAAGTCAACATTCTTGTTGGGCTTTACAGCTAGACAAGGGCACTCCAAGCATCTTATGCAAGTTTTACAATAATACTCTCTCGTTTCATATACAATATCCTATATATCATGATTTTCATATATTGCTTACAAGTCATACTTTCATAATCATTTGTACAGTTATACACTCACATTTTCTAATCTCATGATTATTCATTGACTACCTCATAGATGTCTGCTCGCCGCATGCTCCGTGATGCCAGCCAACGCCCTGTTCGTGCTTCTGGACGACGTTCTGATCGTCGCCTCGCATCTTTAGTCGCCGAGCAAATTGCTGCAGTGATCCCAAACCTTGTCAGTGAGATAACCCAGAATAGTAACAGTGCCAACACAGGGAGTACGACCCAATTTCGGTGCACTTTCAAGCACTTTAACTCCTGCAACCCCACAAAATTCACTGGTGAGGAGGGTGCTACTGGCCTCCTCCAATGGTTTGAAAGCATGGAGAGTACTTTTGTGAACAGTGAATGTCCTGATGAACTCCGCGTTCGCTATGCTACTAGTGTCCTTCAAAAGGGAGCGCTAACCTGGTGGAATGGCGAAAAACGCAATCGAGGAGCTGATGTTGCTTTATCTTTATCTTGGGCTAATGTTAAGGAACTCATGATCGCCAAATTCTGCCCTAGGAACGAAATCAGGAAACTAGAGGAAGAGTTCTATGGATTGAAACAAGACAGTGGTGAGAATCTAGCGTATAATACTCGATATCATGAACTTAGCATACTGGTTCCACACATGGTCACCCCGGTCTCTCGAGCAATCGAAAAATATATCGAGGGATTACCTGACCTGATCCAAGACGTTGTCACTGGAGGCAAAGCCACTACGGTAGAAGAAGCCATCCAGCTTGCAGCCACTTTAACAGACAAACACGTAAGGAAAGGAAACTTGGTTAGAAAGGGCACCAAGACGTCTACTGAGAAAACCACCAATACTGTTGAACAATCTAAGACTGTTTTAGCAAAAGCCGCCACTACTGCTTCGAACTCTAAGAAACGAATGGGCGATAATCTGAACCATACTGTTGTGGATCCTGTGACTCAACCTCCTATCAAGAAAGCCTACACGGGAATTCATCCTCAATGCAACACTTGCAAGTATCATCACCCTGCAAATCTTCCATGCCGTCAATGCGCTAGATGTGGAAGGTTTGGACACTTTGTCACTACTTGTCGTGTAACAAATTGGACGCAAGATAATCATCAAACAGCTACCCAGAAACCAGTACAGATTACTAATGGTCGGGCATGTTATCATTGTAGAGACCCTAACCACATGCTACCTCAATGTCCCAAATTGAACAATGTAAACCTGGTGGCACATGGATGAGCTTTCAATATCAATACCAACGAAACAACTGATCAGGATGACGTTAATCCCACAGGTTAAGCCATGGATAAAATCTTCCCAAGACTCGAGAATCCAAAACTCGTGTTTTCATTTTCTTAATCCTATTATCATTTTGTACCCAATTTTGTCGCACTCATTAGTATACAACATCTGGAAATTTCCTTGCATACTATTATGTACGAACACAAATTTGGGATCTATCATATTAGTTACGTTTATTTTAATCATACAAGACTCTACCTTACATTTATTTGAAACGTTTGGACTTGATACTTGATCCTACAGAGCTTTTATAAAAACATCATTGCTTGTCATATGAAACATGATTTTTCCCTTAGTTTGACTATCCATTTAATTATTCATGATAACATTTACACTTAATGGCCTTAGTATTTACAAACTTGCTTGCGTGTGTGCATAATCCACGCAACTCAGATAAACATTTCAATTAAAGGGCTCCTCGGACGAGTGGTAGCCCATGCTTAAATACTATTATACTTACAAGTCATTGCAAACCCATGCAATTGACTTCATTATTACATGGCCTCATTTCATTGATAACATCTCATTGTATTTGTTGTGACATCTTCTTGTGAAACTTATTTGCTTTAATGTGTGTTAGATTAGGATCATAGAAGGACATAAAACCCTAATGTAAGGTAAACTGATGATTTCGGTCCGGAACGTAATCATGAATTTACAGGTACGTTAGGGTAGTGTGAAATTCTATTAGAGTTTTTGGGAAAACGTCCAGTACGTTTTCAAGGTATCAAAGGTGTGGTGGGTTAGCTGCGGTACACCCTGTATACAAACACTAATGATGCATTGAAAGTGAGACTGGAAGTCGGACCAGGAACAAACTCTAGTTACTTGGTAGTTCATTTGGTCTTTCTATAGTCAATCAAACTCGTACATTTATCATAAGATTCCTAAAAAACTTGAAACTTAGTGAATTACTAGATTCTTATTCTCCTTATTATTCGAGACGAACTTAATCCAATCCTTAACTCATACCCATCAACCCTCATAACCAAATCATTCGAATTTTCCAAACCACAGTTATCTTAATTTCTACCCAAGCATCCATAACCCTATGTTTCTGATAACTTCGGGACGAAGTTTCTAAAAGTAGGGGATGCTGTGACATCCGTCACTTTTATTTATTTAATATTATAATAATAATAATAAAAAAATCAGATTATATATAAAAATATATTTATAAACTCACCCACTTGAAAACATTATCAAAACCACAACCAAACCATAGCCCAAACCCCTCTTTTCTTTCTTTAAACCGGAGCCCAAATCAACAGGCCCCAAACCTTCACAAGCCTGGCCCACTCCTCTCCCTTCCTTTAAGCTAAAAAAAAAAAATAAATCGACGCCTCTGCCGGGACTCGAACCCGGGCAGAAGCTGTGACAGACGCCCGCCTTCACCACTTGAGCCACACCACATGATTGTCTTAATCCCAGCCTATATTATTTATATACCCTGTTTCGCTGACTTCCTTTTCTTTCCTTTGCTCTGCTGATCGAACGCTGCAACAAACACAAAAGGAAATTCATTGCTGATTCAATAATCACGGCCATAGACTAATCAATCCAATTATTACGCACCATTATTATCTCACTTTCTAAAACAACAAAACGCGAGATTTAAACGCGTTGAATTGACCAAAATCGAGTTAAAAATCATTAATAAACCTTCCTAATAAACCCGATTGAAACCTGTATAAATACCCGTTTTTTTTTCAATTAAACTTGCCCACAACCTCTGAAAAGAGTGATTAACCAACCCCCACTCTCAATTCCTCTGAAAATTTCGTGTTTATCAAGCAATCCTCGCTGTTGACTTTTTCGTTGACTTATTGTTCGTGCATCATAGAAGCATTGTAAGTATCGATTAAAAACATGGATTTGTTTCTGCATACTAGTCGACCAATAACCCCAACGATTCTGGGGTTATTGTTGTCTAATTTGTTCAATTGTAATTTCTAGGGTTTATATTAAGAAATTGGGGAAGAACACCATTGTAACCTATGTATATAATTATTTCAAAACTGAATCATAAACAAACCTGATGTATAGAGCAGTTGGTTGTGAGTGTGGGGGGTAAGGCTTTGGACTGGATCAGGTCACAGGTTCGACCCCCACAAACAACACACATTTTTTTATCCTTTTCTTTCTTATACTTATGATATTAACTTTTAAAATAGATTTTTAATACTAAACATTGTTTATAAATTCTACAAAATTTATTTTATGTTATTCGAATAATAAGTTTTATTATCCAATTTTTAGATTTTTCAAAAATCATTTATTTATTATATAATAAATATTTCAACTTTATTCTAGTTTATTTATAAAATTCTATAAAAATATCAAAACGACTTTGTAAAATTCCACAAAAATTATCCTACACTTGTATAACAATATACTTTTCAGAAATAATTTTTATTTCTGAAAAACCGTTTGTTTAATATTTTTTTTCAATTTTTGTTAGTTTTAATCATAAATAATTCATAATAAATTCATTTCTCAATATTTTTGCACCAAAATTTTATATAAATTATTTCTATCCATTTAGAACTGAAATACAATTTTTAATTCAGAAATTCTTTAATTTTAATATTTTTAAATATTAAAGTCATATTTTCACGTTTTGAAATAATTAGATTAAATATTCTATTTTCAAGAAAATAATTTTATAAAAAATATTTTCATACTTAAAACCTTAAGTTGTGAATATATTCAACTTAAAATTTTACAAAGAGACTTTTATTTATTTATTCGTTAAATTTCTTATATTTAATAAACAAATTGTTATTAATCAAATAAACGTTTATCCCCAATTCGAAGCCTTAGAAATACATGTATCTTAGAGTTATTCCCCTTACACATTATCAAATACTTTAGGTTGATCATTTGGGAGTAATCTCAATTCATATTTCGTTGTCCAAGTTAAATTTCAAGTATTACGTGAACTGTGAGTACTTCCTATCCCCTTTTTACTTTTATACATTTTTGGGGTGATTCATGTACACTATTACAAATTTCAAATACAATTTTACATTTTCACAATACAATTCTAGTACTATGTGCATTGCTTACAACGTGCTTTATGCTTAGACAATACATGTTGAATACATTTGTACTTAGTGAAATCATTAACATGGTACAAGCCGACCTTAACATTGGATAGCGCTATTTGGATTGACAACCCGCCTAGATTGATTCTCCCCCTTTTTCATCGGAGAATCCGTGGCCAGTGTTAAGCCTTTTATCCATTTATTGGATAAGTACACTACAGTTCATACAGTACATTATACAGTCACAGGGTTAATTTTGCTCATTTGTATGATACATGGTTTACATATTTGCACTGTAGCTTGCACTTGAATTGTATAACTTTTTAACCTACTATATATATCAAAACTAGGAATGCTCACCAACATTTCATATGTTGACCAAATCTATTTTGTACATGTTTCAGGTGCAGTTTGATCTAGTGCTTTAGCAAGGAACATTTAGTGCTTTATTTTAATTCAGTTATTTCAATATTTACATTTCATTTAGACAATGTATTTTCCATTTCCATGTAAGACAATTTTGATTATTCAATAATATTTACATTTTAGTACCATGAGCTTTTGAACAATCGTCACTACGTGGCACCTCGATGATTCCGCCATCGGTTGGGGTGTTACATTTGAGGTGTGTGGGAGGCTTAGGATCTATTAGGGTTGCACTAAGAGTGTTTGGGAAGTCAAGGGTTGTAATTATAGGTGTTTTGACTCGTGCATAGCAGATCAGGCGAGTAGGAGAACATAACAGGCGATTAGAAGCCCTAATCACCTATATACTGCCGATTAGCAGCTCTAATCGCCCCAATGTCCTACCAATCACCTATAATAATGGCGACTAGGAGCCCCCTGGTTCCTAATCGCCTGTAGGGTTCCTGATTGGGTTTTTGGCGCGCTAAACACTATTTTAACATATATAAACACGTATTCACATAACGACAAGTCACATAATGATTACAAACACAAAATGCACGATAACTAACACGTTTACATCTGTTCACCAATTCCCGGGATTCGAGACTCGCGTGTGTGCGTTAATCCTGGTGATTCCACGAATCACCAATCCTTGTACCCATGGTTATGGACAAACTCCCGATGATCCCGCGGATCATCGTAACTGTAACACCCCAACCGATGGCGGAAACATCGGGATGTCACGTATTTATGATTGTTCAGTAGCTCATGGTGAATAATAAGTTTCATTAAATGATTTAAATAAATTACATACAATTGTTCTACAAGAATTCATACATCAAATTGAATAAAACTATGCACATATCTTCAAGCAAATCTTCAAGCAAGTAGAACCTGAAACATGTTAAGTTGAAAATATTTTGGGTCAACAAAAGTTGGTGAGAATTACATAGGTTTTGATAATCGAATGAAATTGTTTTGCAATTCATGTGTCATGGCAATCTAGTCCATATGTGAAAACATACTAGAAGTAAATCGAGTGCATAATCAACCATTGTGACTGTTGTATTGTGGTACATCCCATACGCTCATGGTTCACTCGTTTATATTGCAGTAACAAACACCCACACAACCTTTGTAGGAGGCACGTATCCGGGTGGGATTGTCAGTCCAATAGATCTATCAATGTATACCGTTTGGCTGATGAATGTTTATGCTAGAATTGTGCTTACCCTAGTCATGTTCAAGACATAATGCAACATAGAAATACACATAGACACATTGATGATTGAATTGCATATAGAATGTTGTAACATGTTTCACCCCAAAAATGGTGATAAATAGAAAATGGGCTATGTAAAACTCACCTTAGCAAAATGTTATGTCTCGTAAATAAAATAGAATAATGTGTTGTGAATGTATGCGAGGCGAATCCCAAAGACTCAACAACGTAGCTAGTCCAAATTGAAGAAAACGAAAAAGAAAGAATATCAAGCTTCCAATTCGCCAATTACAAGAGCTTATAATCAAAGCTTCAATTGTAGAAGTAATTGACTATAGAAGAAAGGTATGAGGGAAAGTTTAATCGGATTGAAACAATCGATTTAGAGGTGCAAAGTATAATGGGTCATAGGTGGGTTTTTATACTAGTTTTGGAGTCAATTAGCCATTAAAATTGGTCAACACCATAAAGTAAGGTTTTATGATGAATTGACTATTTGACTAAGACTTTGACTGTTTGACTAAGACTTTGACTAGGACTTTGACTATTTGACTCAAGGCTTTATTTAAAAAAAAAAAAAATCTTGTATGTGAAAAAAAAAAGAATTTAGAATCATGTTATTATTATTATTATTATTATTATTATTATTATTATTTATATACATTTATGTATGTATATAAGTTGTGAGTTAGGATAAATAAAGACTTAGGCACATTTGTATAATATTAATGATAAAGGTGTAATAAATATATATATATATATATATATATATATATATATATATATATATATATATATATATATATATATAAGGGCTTTTTATGTATTAAAATTTTGGGGAAAATTTTGCGATGTTACAGTTTCCCCTACTTTTAGGAACTTCGTCCCGAAGTTAAAAGAAAAACACCAGGTATACAATTGGTCGACTACCGAAAACCTTGATAAAATTTCTCACTACCTTAACGTACCTGTAAATTCATGATTACGTTCCGGACCGTAATTATCAATTTACCTTACATTAGGGTTTTGCGTCCTTTTATGACTCTACCGATTGTTGAGCAGGTTCGATAGTCTCCACCAGTCGTTGAGCAGGTTGTAGGGCCTCTCCCGACTGTTGGAAAGACATGATGACCTCTACCAATCGTTGAGTAGGTTGTTTGGTAGTCAACTAATTGTTGTACAAGTAAGCAAGTATGATTATAGATATAGCAATTAGTTCACATTCAAACAAGCATGCACTCAGATGTTATGAGAATACTTTAATTTATTACTTGAATCAAAAAGTGTCAATACATAGAATTAAAAAGTAGACATCATTCAAATGGTGGGGTTTGCTGTTAAGTAGCTGGAGGGTCTTGATCTCGATTTAGTTTAGGGCATCGGTTACGGAAATGATTTGGGTTTCCACATTCATAGCATTGACCATAGTTGTATTTACCAGGACGATTAAGATTAGCAACCTAAGCAGGGTTGCTTGGTTGGTTGGTGTTAGGGTTTGGGGACTCACGACATGTGTTGACCAGATGGCCATACCTACCACAATTGGTGCACAGGCGACACACTGAAACAGTGGGGTGATGTCGTTTGCATGTGTTACACAATGGAAAGTTTCTTGTATAGGGTTTCTTGTTAGAAGCTTGTGTAGTGAGGTTTACATTAGGATCCCTGGTCTTGCGCTTCTGGTTCTCGGTAGTTACCGCGGCCACAATACTTGTTTTCTCGCCTTTCCGAACTAAGGTCCCGTTCTTTATTTGATTTCCATCGCCATTTCCATTTCCATTGCCGTTCCCATTCATTGGGATGACTTGAGCCAACAAGTTAGAAACCAGAGTTGTGATTTGTTGCGCCATTTGTTGGGAAATAATCGCAGCTAGTTGAGCATCGACACCATTATTGTTGTTGTTGTTGTTGTTGTTGTTGTTGTGGTTAGTGTCATGGTTATGATTGTGATTGCTACTCCCTTCATCATGATTGTTACCACTGTTAAGGCGAGCACTGCGACGTGGAGGCATGATCTATAAGAGACACAGTGAAGTGAATGAGATTATATAAGGAGTGTAATCATTTATTCATTAATTAAAACGAATAAACGAAAACGTTGACTTATCAAAGATTCTAAATTCTAATAACATATGAAGACATGCTTTAGCCTATAAGTGAACACTCATCCCGAGAATTCACAGGTAGGCATCCGGGTCCCTCGTCTGATTGGGATATATGCGCATTGCCAGCCTAGACAAAAGACTCAGAATACAGGCGTTCACCCTTCCAGATTGCACGTGTTCGTTATTAAAATCTAGAACTTCGACGAGATCTCAAGGTGGTTCAGGTTAAAGCTGAGGATTTTGCCTTATTAGTCTAAGAGTGGATCCAGTGATGGAGAACAACCTTCTTGTAAGGATGGAAGTAGGGATAAGAAGTAGGAGGGAGATAGAGTATAACAAGTAAAAGAAGCAAGTACTGATTAAATCCTATGGTTATAGACTAGATTATTTCTCTAATAACCTAATTCCCTATAACCATGGCTCTGATACCAATCTGTAACACCCCAACCGATGGCGGAAACATCGGGATGTCACGTATTTATGATTGTTCAGTAGCTCATGGTAAATAATAAGTTTCATTAAATGATTTAAATAAATTACATACAATTGTTCTACAAGAATTCGTACATCAAATTGAATAAAACTATGCACATATCTTCAAGCAAATCTTCAAGCAAGTAGAACCTGAAACATGTTAAGTTGAAAATATTTTGGGTCAACAAAAGTTGGTGAGAATTACATAGGTTTTGATAATCGAATGAAATTGTTGTGCAATTCATGTGTCATGGCAATCTAGTCCATATGTGAAAACATACTAGAAGTAAATCAACCATTGTGACTGTTGTATTGTGGTACATCCCATACGCTCATGGTTCACTCGTTTATATTGTAGTAACAAACACCCACGCAACCTTTGTAGGAGGCACGTATCCGGGTGGGATTGTCAGTCCAATAGATCTATCAATGTATACCGTTTGGCTGATGAATGTTTATGCTAGAATTGTGCTTACCCTAGTCATGTTCAAGACATAATGCAACATAGAAATACACATAGACACATTGATGATTGAATTGCATATAGAATGTTGTAACATGTTTCACCCCAAAAATGGTGATAAATAGAAAAGGGGCTATGTAAAACTCACCTTAGCAAAATGTTATGTCTCGTAAAAAAAATAGAATAATGTGTTGTGAATGTATGCGAGGCGAATCCCAAAGACTCAACAACGTAGCTAGTCCAAATTGAAGAAAACGAAAAAGAAAGAATATCAAGCTTCCAATTCGCCAATTACAAGAGCTTATAATCAAAGCTTCAATTGTAGAAGTAATAGACTATAGAAGAAAGGTATGAGGGAAAGTTTAATCAGATTGAAACAATCGATTTAGAGGTGCAAAGTATAGTGGGTCATAGGTGGGTTTTTATACTAGTTTTGGAGTCAATTAGCCATTAAAATTGGTCAACACCATAAAGTAAGGTTTTATGATAAATTGACTTTTTGACTAAGACTTTGACTGTTTGACTAAGACTTTGACTAGGACTTTGACTATTTGACTCAAGGCTTTATTTAAAAAAAAAAATCTTGTATGTGAAAAAAAAAGAATTTAGACTCATATTATTATTATTATTATTATTATTATTATAATTATTTATATACATTTATGTATGTATATAAGTTGTGAGTTAGGATAAATAAAGACTTAGACACATTTGTATAATATTAATGATAAAGGTGTAATAAAATATATATATATAAGGGCTTTTTATGTATTAAAATTTTGGTGAAAATTTTGCGATGTTACAGTAACGACTCCCGATGATTCCCCAGAATCATCGTAACGACTCGACTGACCTAGTTAAGTACGTAATATGCATCACTCGCTAAGGTAGACTTATTAATTTAGTCAATGTTACTAACCTGAGTTTGCCGGGTGTCACATCATCCCCCTGTTGAAAGAATTTTCGTCCCGAAAATTGCTCAAGGCCAAAAAGGAAGAGACGAAGGAGAAGAAATATTTTCCGGTTGCCACATCATCCCCCTGTTGAAGGGAATCTCGACCCGAGATTCATTCATCTTCAGCAGAGACATGACTTGATTCGAACGCGCGCTTAGGAAACAAATGTGGATACTTAGCTTTCATCTGATTCTCCTGTTCCCACGTGAACTTTGGTCCACGATTTGAGTTCCAACGGACTTTAACAATGCGGATTTTACTTCGGCGAAGGCTACGGATCTTATAGTCGAGAATTTCAACCGGTTCTTCCACAATACGCAGACGATCATCCACCTTGATCTCTTCGAGAGGAACAACCAAAGATTCATCTGCCAGACACTTCTTGAGATTAGAGACATGGAAGACATTATGAACATTACTGAGTTCAGCTGGCAGATCAAGCCTGTATGCTACCTGTGACACCCGACAAATTCTGGTTAACAACGTTGTCTAGATTAAAGTCTACCTTAGCGAGTCACGCGTATATTATACTTAACTAGGGTTAGCTAGATAGCTAGATGGGACATACGTGCATTGTTGTGAGTTAATATGTGATTACATGATTAGTGAACCTCGGACGTTGGTGAATAACGAACTTATGTGTCTCTGTGATAGTTGATGAACTTATGTGAAAACCATACGTGATTATGTGAACCTAAACCGAATACGTTAATAAAAATCATTAAAAGTGGAGTATGAGGTTGATTAGGGTCTTAACGCATGGGGTTGCACTTGTTACGGTCCGAAATAACGAAAACGTCAAAGGATAACGCGTCGGGTGATGAAACGAGACACGAACGAGGGCCTCGGGCGTGTGAGCGGCCGCTCACAGGGCCCGAGCGGCCGCTCGCTCATGTCTGACGGGTTTAAACCACCTTAAACTCTTATTTAAGCATCCTTAACCCACATGCAACCCCTAAACTCAACCCTAATCGCCCCCTTTCTGCCCCACACGAATTATTAACCCTAAACCACCTGCTAAAGCTCAAGAACATCAATCGGGAAGCTTGGAGAGCGTTCGGTTGGTTGTTTTGGAGTGTTTGTGGTATAATCTTCATTCCCTTATGTTTTAATCTTCTTTAAATTGTCTTAAAACATCAAAACCTTGTTTTTCCAGGTCTGAAAGTATTTTATAAAAGTTAAAACATGATGATTACGAAGATTAAAAGGGTCAAGCACATTGTTATATAATGAATGTTATATGTTTTGCATGATTATGCATGTTCTTGATGTTTTAGACTTCTAGGGTTTGTGAATAATGATGTTTGTGATGTATAATTAGGGTTTTGATCAGATGTGGTTCTTACTAATGTTGTATGATGATTATTAGGTGTTATTGATTGATAATATGCAACTAGGGTTTGATATAATTGATAATATTGCATGATTAGAATCTGGACAGATTCTGAATGTCGACTTGTAGGGCCTGTTTCGTGGCTTCAAAATAATTGGTTTGATCGATTCTTTGCATGAATAGATTGTACATAGTCTTAGCTTTTTAGAATGGGCAAAATCATCTGATTTGGATGTCGTTTGATATGTTTTTGGAATTTTCATTTAAAATAGGTCAGGTCAGAATTTCGGGTATCAAACTGAGTCAACTTTGAAACATCATAAATCAAGTTTTATAGAGAGTTGGGTTGTGAAATATTTACAGAAGGTTAATATTGGAGTAATATGAGTTTTCCAATTGGATTCATCCCGTTTGGATGAATACACAATTTTTGGGAATTTATCTACCAAACTGACCTGTTAGGAAGGTTTTCTGAACATAGATGTATTAGACGAATTTTAATTATTTTTGTGTTTGGATTTAAGACAAAACAAAAATAGGTATTGTTAAGTGAATCCCAAAGAAACTTCAGTAACAATTTGGGAGGTTAACTCACTGATTTGCTATTTTAAATAAATTCGTTTTGATGGCGCACAATCTGTCCTGAAAACACAGATTGTGTATTATGTGCTTATGTGATTAATTGAGGTCTTAGGTGGTATGGAATTGACATGTAACTGAAGTACACTTGTCTGAGACACATACGGAATGTGGAAACTAATTGTAACCAACGTATTCACCAACGGGTCCGTAGGATTTACTTATGCATGTAGAATCACTAGGTGTCACTTACACACTTTTGAACATTTAAAACGCCTTGGACAAACGAGTTATATGGTGTAATGATATTACGCCTATACTCACTTAATGACACTGTTATTAGGGTTTCGGTAGCATATATTACTTGCTGTTCGGATTCCTTGCTTGCACGTTAAGGTGAGTTTACGGCCCCTCTTTTAACTGGTTTCACTTTTTGGGGGAGAAAACATGTGTTAAACTTATGTTTTGGTAACAACTGTCATACTATGGGTTTCTATGGTTTACTATACGATCTTTGGAAGTCCCGGGGGAAACCATGAATGTGCGGGTTAGCACAACGGGGAAATGTGAATAAATCTATTGGGAGTAACCAACCCCGCTCGTCGGCTTGGAGGGCTGGGCGAGTGCATATTGTCTCAAACAGGAACAGGTTTACTATTCGGGCACAACATCTGGTTTGCGAGTTAGTAATGGTTTTCCAATCGTTGTAGTAACACAACATACACCTAGCTAGCGTACTTGGTTTACAAATTGATATAGTATGGACAGGTTGAACTTGATACTTTGATTACAAAACCTGTGAACTCACCAGCATTTTTGTGCTGACGTAACTCTTACATGTTTTCTCAGGTCGCTAAGGTAGCACTACGGAACTAGGGCGCACGCGTCTGCACGGCGTCTAGTTAGGGTTGCATGGTTTTCAAACATTGAATAATTTGGTTTACTTTTGGATTATGTTTTGAGAATAAGCTTCCGCTGTATTTGGGGATTTTAAACTATGTTTTTGAAATTGCATATGGTCATTCATGCTTGTTTATTGTGATCGTTGACTTGGATCCTGGTTTGTCATGCGCCTCGCGGTAAAACTCCGCAAGTGGATTTTGAGGGTGTGACAGATTGGTATCAGAGCCAATGGTTATAGTGAACTAGGACTGCATGTAGAGTCTAGTCTATAGCCGAGTCGCACACACTAGACGATCACATAGTACTAAACATTATGGTGGATTACGTATGGCCTCGTCAGGATGTCTCTAAATCATCTGACCTTCCTATGTTACATCTGTAGATGCGTTTTGCGACTAGTGATTGGATGTTAACATGTGTTAATAGTGCTGATGGGTAGAATGTGGAAATCATAATGGGCGAATGTAGATATAAAGTGGGCGAAGGAAGAAGACATTTGGACGAAGGAAGAATGGAAGCTGATCAAGAACACATTCGTACCTTTGTACTGGGCGAATGTGGAACTATTCCACATTCGACCACAGTAAAGGGGCGAATGTGCAGTGTCTATAAATAGATTTTGTGTTTTTGTTAATGTAAGAGAGTTATTAGTTGTGTGTGTTTTGAGGTCAGGTTCCAGGTTATTTTGTGAAAGTCTGTAATTGATCTAGATTAACGTGTGTGTGATTGTAATTGAATATTTGAGAAAGTTAATCTATGAAAAAGCTTTGAAAATGATATTGATTGTGTTTTGATTAGAGTTTTATCAGTTTGTTCAGAACTAGGGTTTCCGCACCTGGTTTTGTAACTTGTATGATCAAATAATCCTGTTTTAGTCAAAATATTTCGCTTACAAAGTGGTATCAGAGCCATACGGATCATACAACAACAAATTTGATAAACTCAGAGCTGATTTGGACATATTTTTGATCAAAATACATCTGTTTTTGCATGAAAATGGTTTTTGAGTGTTTTTGATTGATTTGAACTTGATTTTGTGGTTAAAATCTAAAATTCCAAGAATTAAAGTTGCTCCAAATCAATTCCGAATCATAACCTGATTAAGATCATTCAAATCCACAAACTTTTGAAAATCAGAGATCAAAATAATCCTGTTTTAGTCAAAATCTTTCGCTTACAAAGTGGTATCAGAGCCATACGGATCATACAACAACAAATTTGATAAACTCAGAGCTGATTTGGACATATTTTTGATCAAAATACATCTGTTTTTGCATGAAAATGGTTTTTGAGTGTTTTTGATTGATTTGAACTTGATTTTGTGGTTAAAATCTAAAATTTCAAGAATTAAAGTTGCTCCAAATCAATTCCGAATCATAACCTGATTAAGATCATTCAAATCCACAAACTTTTGAAAATCAGAGATCAAAATAACCGTTTTTCAAAGTGTAACCGTTTTTCAAATCTGAAAATTTTTGAAAATGGGCGAACCTGGAACCTAGTGGGCGAATCTGAGTTGTGTTTGGTCGAACCTAGATAATTTTGGGCGAATCTGGAAATTGTTGGTTAAATTTTTCACTTTAGGGTCACATTTTTCCACATTCGGTTGATAAAACGGGCGAACGTGGAATATTATTGTTCTAACCTAGAATCTTTTGGACGAAAGTGGAATAGTATTAGTGTGTTTTTACATTCTGGTGAGTTTTTACATTCGGGTGATACTATTTGGGCGAACCTACATCAGAAGGGACGAAAGTGAGAGCATTTTGGGCGAACCTAGGATTAGTTTTTGGAAAATTTTCTAAGTGTTGGATTTTTCGAAGTTCGTGATCATGTGGAATTTTCCTACTACTCCGAGACCAGTAACGACACAACCATAACATCAAGTGATGGACCCATGGACGGTGGCAGCACAAAAGACGAGCACACAGTCTTCGCAACCGATTAACTACATGGCGATGACGAGCTCGATGCCTCAAAGTGTAGCACCTCCAGCACCACAACCTGACTACTGGGGAGTAGCAGCAGCGGTGGTAAACACTCAAACTACAAATGCTATTTCTACATTGATTAACGATTTGTCTTCAGGTAGCGGGAATCGGCCACCGAAGCTTATGGATATACAAGAATACAATCAGTGGCAGAACAAGTTCAAGATTCACTTGGAAGGCATGGGAGTGGAGGGAGCGGAGGCATGGAGTATGATTGCTAAAGGTTACACAGCACCGATTTTGGAGAACACAGGTGAACAAATTCCGTTGGAAAGCTTAACTGAGGATGAGAAGAAGAAATATGTGGTGGAAAAGAAAGCCTTTTCCCAATTGACTCAGGCAATCACAAATGATCTACTGATCAATTTGGGACTTGTACAACGTCTAAGCAATTGTGGGATGTGCTTTAGAGGAGGCATGATGGGAATGAGAAAACTAGAAGTTTGAGGATGGATGAATTGAGAAAGGAGTTTGAGAATTTTTCTTATATTGGTTATGAAACTTTAAAAGAATTAACTCCTAGATATAGTCATTTGCTAACTGAATTGTCTAGTTATGGTATACAGATTCCTATGAAGAATTTGGTGGATAAGTTTGCAGATGCTCTACCACCTTACTGGGATCAGCATGTGGAAGTTCTCAGGGAGAAGGATGCATATCAATACTGGACTATTCAAGAGTTCATACAGAAGCTGGAAAACAAGGAAATGGAAGAGAAGAGGAAAGCTAGAAGAGCACAGGTTCCTCAGAATCCTAGCTTATACTTTGGAGGCACTTCAGTTCCTGTGAGTAACTCAAGTTCAGGAGGGATTGTTGCACCACATGTCGCTTGCATTTCCAATGTTATGGAATCACCAAAACCTACCATCAACTACATGGCACAAACTTCATCCTACTCACAACCACCACCACAACAACAATACAACAATTCCTACATTTCACCATTCTCCCCAATGCAACAAGCAGGTTTCTATGCTGCTAGCCAATCTCAACAACCAATGAACCAAGTTACTCAACCTAATCAACAACAAGTGGTTTTGGAGACTTCTAACTTGGGCAATGTGACAGTGGAAATTGCTCAACAACATATTGCATTAGTCTCAGCAATGGTTTCATCTTACAACGGACTTGTTGCTAGTCAAATTGGGAATAACAACTTAACCAATGAAGACTATGCACAGATCGACAAGGAAGAGATGGAACTCATTGATATCCAATGGGCTTTTGCAAGCATCATGAGAAGAGCAACGGAGTTTATTAAAAAGACAGGTAGAACAGATTTGGGAACTTCTCCTAACACAACCTACGGGTTCAACAAGGAGAAAGTTACTTGTTTTAACTGTGGAGAAAAAGGTCACTTTAAACGTGAATGCACCCAGCCACCAAAACAAGGTAATAGAAACCCATTCAATGCAAGCTACCAGAATCGTCAACAACAAAACCAAAACCGAGTTTCTTACCAAAACAACAACAATTACCAAAACCGTCAAAATAACTCTAACAACAACCAAAACAAACAACATAACTCATCAAACCAGATCCAAAACCAATCTCCTAACAACACTAACCGAACAGTTATACCGATCACTACACTGAATGAGACACAACAGAACACGAGTCAGAATCAAGCATTGGTGACTCAACAAGATGAAAGGTTTGATTGGTCGGGATTGCAAATAGGAGTGGAGGAAATTACTACTGGTGGCAATGTGGCTTGTGTTGCTTGCAAGGTTGATATTGAAGAGTCGGTGACGGTGGATGAAAAGAAAGAAACTGAGTGTGAAAGTGATGAGTCTGAGGCTGAAAAGGATGTGGAGAATGAACCTGTTGAGGTTAAGGTTGAGGAAACTAATTCTGGAGTGGTGATTGATACTGTTTCTGATGTTCCTGAGGAGTGTGAATCGGTTTATTCTGATTCAGACAGTGAATCGGATACGGAAGCAAGTGTTACATCACTTGATGATGACATTGATCAGTTGCTAGCAGAAGCGGATTTTCTGATGACGAGGAAGTCGTGCATTGCTGATGACGCTTTCACCAAGATTGATTATTCTAAATTCTTTACTGGAAAGGAAGCTCATTTCGCATTGATGGCCATGACTGATCCGCCAAAACCTGTAAGTTCTGAGTGTAGCACTGATATTAAAAGTGATAAATATTGTGGCACATGTGATAGATTGACTGAGGAGAATAAACAACTCCGAATTCAACGTGATAGTGCTATCATGAACAGTCAATCTACTCGCAAAGAGTTGAATGCTTTCAACAAGGTATTAGATGGCTACAAAAAGGACATTTCCGACTTGAAAAATACTTTATCATTAAAACAATTGGCAATTAACAACTATATCAATGAAATTGAAAATACCAAGTTGGAAATGGCAGCCATAAAATGCTTTGCTGAGAAAGTAAACAAAAAGTTGGAAAGTTATAAGCACATTGCTTATGTGGTAGACCACATCATAGATGATAACACCACTAATTACAAGTCTGTGCCATCTCCGGTGCTTTTTGAAAATCATAATTATCACCAAGTTATACCGGAGAGCTCGGTAAAATCAGACTCAACATCGGAAATTGAATCTAATACCTCGAGTATTGGTGATCCTCATTCCGATGTGAGACCGATTTTAGGCTTGAATGATGAGGGTGTTTATGCTGAAAGTGTGAATTCAGACTCAGAGAGTGATGAGACTGGTAATGTTCAAACTGTTAATGCATGTGAAATTCCAATAGAAAATCACATCATTACTACTGAACCCGTTTCACCATCTCAACATGTGCATCCGATGGTAAATGTTCATCGTGAGAAAAAGTCTGAAAAGAATGAGATTAAAAAGGACTTTGAGAATAAAAATGTTGAGAATGAACAATGTGACAAACCTGTCAAGGTGTTTTATCGGATGGAAGGATCTGATAAAATCATCGCTGATGAGGAATTTCCAATCAAAAATGTTAACTATGCTAAACTGGAAAAGATTTGGCAAGAAAGCACCATTTGGTTTCCAAAACATGAGAGAACAAATGAGATTCCACCAGAAATTTTAAAGAAATTGTATTTGGATGTTCCTCAAGAACCAAAGGTCCATGTCATAGAGTTCATTAAACCCAAAAACAGAGCTAATGGTTTTCATGAGCCTACTTACTCAAAAGGGCCACTCCCTGAGAGTTTGAGAAATCAACAGTACAATGATCAATATCCTGTTAGATCATTTGCTCAACCAAATGCTCAATATGTTTTTGAAGAGTATCGAAAATGCTTTAAATGTGGAGAACGTGGGCATTTACTTGCTCAGTGTCCATATGTAAGGCATAAAAGACATGAGGTTGAAGTGAGAAATTCCATGAGAAAACCGATTGATCATTACGTTCCACCACACAGACGAGTTGTTCCTCAACAACAACAGTTTTATAATCAAAACAATTTTCATCAAATGAGGAACAATCGTCCAATTCAATATGATCAAAGAAATCGGATTGCTATGGAACAATCATGGAGGAAGCCTGTGGTGAACGCAACAATTGATAGGCAAAAGGTTCCACAAAAACCGATTGTCAAATCAAATGTTGGACCTAAGTCTGTTAACTCAGACAAGGTAACCAAGAAAGTTACATTTGTTAACAATGTTCAGAAACCGACTGAGAACCCAAAATCTCAGATTCGTATTCTTAAAAGGTCTGAACAATCTTGGTCACCCAATGATACTCCAGGAGCAATCAGAAAAAGGAAACTGTTTTGAACAATCAGAAAAAGATTGATCCAAAACAAAAAGTTGTTGAAAATGTTAATGAGAATGTTTCTTTGAAAGCTGATGTTCAAAGGCCCAAGACTCAGGCTTGGGTCCCCCGAAAGAACTAAATGATTTACTTTTTGTGTGCAGGGAGCTTCAGCTGGCCCTATTAGCAGTCTTTGGATTGTTGATAGTGGAGCTTCAGGCCACATGACAGGGGATCTCGCATTGTTGTTCGACGTGAAAAACATCAATGGAGGGTATGTTGCATTCGCTGGAAATAAAGGTGGATATATCACAATGGAGGGGAGCGTGAGTAATGGGATAGTGAGCTTTGAGCGGATATCTTATGTGAAGCAGATAGATTATAATCTGCTGAGTGTCAGTCAAATATGTGATAAACAATTTTCTGTGCATTTTGATGACAAATCCTGCTATATTCTCAAATCCGGCTTCAAAATTCCAAAGGAGTGGATAATGTTGATGGCACCTCGCGTCAACAATCTCTATATTCTTGATATGTCCAAGGCGATGACATCACAGGGGCAAATAACATGCTTTCTATCCAAAGCGACTGAGAAAGAATCGATAATGTGGCACCGAAGAAGGGGAAGCAACACAAACATCTGAGAAAAATGAACCAACTTGTGAAAAATGGACTTGTCGATGGAGTAAACGTGAAACATTTCCATCTGAATGACAAGTGTGTCAGCTGTAAGAAGGGGAAGCAACACAAACAGTCCCACAAAGTGAAGAAAGTCAACTCTGTTGAGATGCCACTTGAGCGACTGCACATGGACCTATTTGGACCGGTCAAGCGCAAAAGTCATCTTGGAGAGCTTTATTGTTTAGTTGTCACTGATGACTACTCAATGTGAAGATAAAGAGAATTCGGAGTGACAATGGGACGGAGTTCAAAAATGCCAAGATGGTTGAACTTTGTGAAAGCAAAGGGATACATCATGAATATTCGGCTCCGTACACCCCACAACAGAACGGTGTTGCTGAACGAAAGAATAGGACTCTAATTGAAGCGGCTAGAACAATGCTTGCTGATTCAAATCTTCCGGTAATGTTCTGGAACGAGGCGATTTATGCAGCAAATTATACATTAAATCGGGTTCTAACAGTGAAGAAGTTTGGAAAAACATCTTATGAACTGTTACACCGACGAAAGCCAAACTTAGAGTATCTAGAACCTTTTGGGGCGCCATGCACGATGTTGAATCCAGGTGAGAAGTTTAGTCCTAAAGCTGAGGAGGGATATTTTGTTGGATATGCAACCCCGCTCAAACGGGTATTCAACAAGCGAACTCGTCAAGTGGAGGATTGGGCTAATGTGGAAGTTCAACGATATACTCAAAATTTGCAAGGCACGGGTCCTGATTGGATGTTTGATTACAAAGATTTCTTTGAATCATTCAATCTAGATAGCTTGGTTGAAGAAGCTGTTATCAGATTACTTTATGAGTGTGAAAACGCGACGACCTCATCGTTGGTGCGTCCAATCACCGTGAACCCCCTACCAGCTTCTAATGATACCAATGCTCCTATACAAGAGGAAGATGTGTTTCAAGAGGCTTCAACTTCATTAGACTCTTCAGAATCTGAAGTTGAACAATTTGAAGAAGTCATTCTTGAACATGCAGAAGAACCAGAGGCAATGCCAGTGAACCCAACTCCAACTCCAGAAGTTGCTTCATCATCAAACACGGGTCATGATCTGGATGCTGTAGAAAACTTGACTGCTCAGACGGGAATTACTGTACCTGATTATCCGGAATCTCGGATTAATCGTATTCACCCGCTGGAGCAAGTTATCGGTGATCCTGGAAGTGGTGTTATGACCAGAGGGCAGCTGAAAAGTGTTAACTCGCCAGAGAGTTTTGGTGCTTTAGCATTATATGCCAAAATTCAAAAATCTGGTAGTCAAAATGATTGGTCGTTTGCATGTTATGTGTCGCAGGTAGAGCCAAGGACATACAAGGACGCTTTGAATGAAGATGCCTGGGTTGAAGCCTTGCAGGAAGAGTTATTACAATTCCAGAAATTGGGAGTTTGGACGCTCACGGATTTGCCGCCGGGAAGGAAGAAAATAGGCACTAAATGGGTGTTTAAGTGCAAGAAAGATGATCGTGGGGTTATTGTTCGTAACAAAGCCAGATTGGTCGTGCAGGGTTTCCATCAAATCGAAGGGATTGATTATAACGAAATCTATGCACCGGTAGCACGGATTGAAGCTATTCGGATGTTTCTTGCGTTTGCTTCATACAAGAAATTCAAAGTTTATCAAATGGACGTCAAGAGCGCATTTTTGTACGGGAAAGTCAAGGAAGAGGTTTATGTCGGGCAGCCACCAGGCTTTGAGGACCCAATCCACCGGGATAAGGTCTACGTGCTGTACAAAGCTCTATATGGTTTGCACCAGGCTCCAAGACAGTGGTACGAGGAGCTAAGTACATATCTCATTTCCAAAGGATTCAAGCGCGGCCTCGTCGATTGCACCCTCTTCACGAAGAAGACAGGAGATGATTTGCTTCTAGTGCAGATTTACATTGATGATATAATATTTGGTTCAACTAACGAGCTTTTATGCAGGGAATTCGAAACTGTCATGCAAGAGAAGTTCGAAATGAGCGCAATGGGGGAGATGCAGTTTTTCCTCGGCTTGCAGGTGGACCAAAGACCCGACGGGATTTTCATTCACCAGACGAAATATGTATCCGACATCTTGAGCCGATTCCAGATGGAGGACTCTAAGCCGATGGATACCCCGATTCAACCCAATCACGGGATTGGAGTGGACGCTGATGTATTTGACAGCGTCTCGACCAGATATTATGTATGCAACGTGCCTCTGTGCTCGCTATCAATCGAAGCCGAAACAAAGTCACCTGACGGCGGTTAAGCGTATACTACAGCTGGTTGCCAGTTTTTAGGGAGCAGGTTAATTACCTGGCAGTGCAAGAAACAGACTTCCGTGGCGCTATCTACCTGTGAAGCTGAGTACATTGCAGCCTCAAGTTGCTGTTCGCAAGTACTCTGGATCCAACAACAGATGGTGGATTACGGTTTGCAGTTTCTTAAAACCCCTATACACTGTGACAATGAAGCCGCAATTGCTTTAACTAAAAATACTGAAAATCATTCTAAAGCAAAACATATCCGGATCAAATATCATTTTATCCGTGATTGTTACGCTAAGGAATTGATAGATATGGTCAAAATCCATACTGACTACCAACGTGCAGATTTGTTTACAAAGGCTTTTGACAGATCCCGCTTTGAATATCTTTTAAAAGTAAACAATAAAAAAGAAAAACAGGACTAATCGGCACCTCGGTTTATCGCTTTTTAGTTTTAGTTTTTATTTTTTTTAATATTTTGCTAATTGGGAATTTCTCTTTGCTAATTGGGAATTTCTCTTTTCTATCATAATCCTCAACGAAGTTGATGCTTTCGAGGGGATTGTTTAATCCTCAAAGAAGTTGATGCTTTCAAGTGGATTGTTTCTTTCAAAATTTTTGTTTTGTTTTTCAGAAAAATTAAAAACCCAAAAATATGTTCTTTATTTTAGGGGGAGTCATTTTATCAGAAAAACCAAAAACATTGAAAAAATTTCAAAAGACCTAAAAATTAGAAAAACCAAAATGATTTCCTGGATAAAAAGAGGAAATGATAGTACATCAGTGGGGATCTGACGCAGGCGAAAGAATTGTATAGTATAATGAGGCGTATGTTGATTACGTGTGATATGCTGATAGGCTTCGTAGACTAAATATTGCGTGCATTAGTGATACAAACATAACAAACTACGCGTTTGTGGTTGAACACCTCATGGGCATATGGTCTTAGTACCGTAATTTCGTTTGATAGGATTGCCAAAATCTGAGGTTTCGGGTCGTTATGTTATGGTTATCCGGGATATTCTGATTAAACTTCTGTCGTATTGATTTACGGACCTAGTTTCATCAGAATATTTGCAAAAAGAGCTTTATTGCCAAAACCGAAAGTTACCGAATTGAGGAACTTTATGTTTTATTGATCAAAGATCATTATTACATCGTATTGACTTTCTGATGCAAATCAGTGGTTAATATCATCCTCAACCTAGTGTATACGCACATGTTACTTTGCTGAATTAGTTTGCTGACCTGTACACCTCTGTGCTATATACTTTGTAATTTTTACGGATAACTCTGGCATAATCACGCGTTACGTTGAAGCTTTGTGCAATTACTTGATACGGGAGTATGTCGGGTGTGTGGGCACCACAATGTGTTAGTCTAATACATCTAACTCGTATCATTTTAAAGCATTGCGTAATTGTCTGCATGTGAGCTTATGTGGACCACAATATCAGCAATTGCCGTGTCACATATTGTTTCTAATGATAATATTAAAAGATCAACGCTGTGATCAGATTTCTCAGAAAACTGATATGATCCTCTTACCGGATATCACAAAATGTTTACTGCTTTCATTTACTTTGATGCATTTTACTTTGTTGCATTTTACTTTTATTGTCAAAAAGATACAAAATCCAAAAAGATTTTAGGTGTGTTTTGATAAAATTTCAGAAATCCAAAATTTTTGCATTTCTGCTTTATTTTTGATAACCGGGGATGCTTGATGGTCAATTTCTGAGATTTGATAACACCATCTGGGCTTTGTATCATTCAAAAAGTGAAAATTTGAGTTTTGGAAGTTTAACAGATTGAAAAATGTTGAACGGGATTCGAATTCGTGATTTGGTAAAATTTTCAGATTTTTCCATTTCACATTCGCCCCTTAATTGGGTCGAATGTGGAAAAATCTTTACCTTCGGCCGTTACACATTGGACGAATGTGGGAATGTTATTACAAACTTTTACCTTCGGGCGTTATTTTTACCTTCGGGCCATTAAGTTGGGGCGAAGTTGAAATAGATTCACATTCGCCCACTATAAACGGGCGAAGGTGGCTTGTCTATAAAAGCCAATGTCAGGTTCGAACCCTCAGTTTATGTTCTTCAAAATTTTCTTTTGATTCCAACACCTTGTTGCTTTGATTCCTTGTTCTTGTGCATTTGATTCCCTATCATCTACTGATCATTTCTATACTAATATCACAGGTAATGGAGCCTTAACGAGATTAGGATCATCGGTTTTATAACCGGACTTAGGGTTTCATATTTGGGGGTCTTAGAGTGTTTATTAGCGTTTGTTTTTTATTGCATTTCAATCCTCATCAGTTTTAGGGGGAGAATAATCCAGGAATTAGGATAACAACAACAATAGAGGGACAATTGATGGTTTAAAACAGACGTGACCTAATTCCTTATGAAAAACTGATGATAATTGAAATTTAGGGACAATTGATGATGGACGAAGGTTAATCGGCCATATTAGGACACATTTCAATCAAAATTACATGTTAAAAACAAGATTGAAAAATTTTCAAATTTTGGGGATGAACAGGTTCACCTTCGGGTCAACAAAACGGGCGAAGGTGAAGAGTTTTGGTCGAATGTATAATAAAACGGGCGAATGTGATTTTTAATTCAAAAACTTTTCACTTTCGTCCAGAAGATTTTACATTCGCACCTTAAAACTCACATTCGTCCAGATCAAAATGGGCGAATGTGGAACTTTAAAACCTTAAAATTTTGAATTTTTGTCGTTTTTGTATTTTGACGTTTGTTTTTGTTTTTGATGTGCAGATGGCTGATCAGACTGAGAACATTGAGACTCCAGTGGAGAATATCATTTCAGAACCAGTTCCAGAGAACGTTCAGGAAGGTGAATCGTCAAGTACAAGCAGTTGGTTGTTTGAGAAAACACATAACTGTTGTGCTTATCTTGGCGATGTGGAAAAGAATGTAGAGTTTACTAGAATCATTGAATTCTTGAGGAGGAGCAGAGTTGTCTATGCTTTAGCTACTCCGACTATCATCTACAAAGACATCATTGAAGACTTCTACAAGAACGCGAAGTATGACTTCTGGGACGATCAGACCATCATAAAGAGCAAAATTCAAGACATGGAGATGTTTATTACAGAGTCTGATATCAGAGAAGCGCTTCAGATAAAGTTTGAAGTGAGTGAGGATCCCAGAGAATTGTCGTGGACTGAACAGAAGGCTTGTTTCTTAAGAATGAAGTACAAAGGTCCGATCACTGATGGATCTATGTATAAAGGGAAGTTGAGTGTGCAGTTCAAGTACTTTGCACATGTCATTATCCACGTATTTGGATGTGTGAGTGGAGGTTATGATGTGATGAGGAGAAGTCTAAGTTTGTTGATGGATGCGTTGACTCTCAACAAACCATTCAACGTATCTGGTATGATTTTAGATCACATGCTTGAGATGTTAAAGGGATTGAAGAAGAAGCAATTCATGCTATATCCGAGGTTTCTCATGATGATCTTTGACCACAAATATCCAGAATTGAAGAAGGATCCAACTATGATCCTAGGTCAAGATCACATGAACATTCGTACATTGGTGAGAATGAAAGGATATAAGGGTGATAATGAAAAGCCACCTCACAGGAGACTCTTTGGAGCTTTGGCGAGTCAGGATTACACTGATCCTGGCAAGAACAGAGCAAGACATGACGACAGTGATTCTGATAATGATGATCCCTTGGTGTATGTTGATGCAAGCACTAAGAGGAAGAGACAGGTAGTTAATCCCGGAGCCAAAGGGAAGGGTAAGGGAAAGACTGATCAAGGAAGTTCTAAGCAGCAGGAGGTGAGAAAGAAATCAACTGCAAAGAAAGGTACTGGTTTGGTGGATGAAGAATCTGTGGATTCAGAGGAAACTGAGGTAGAAGAACGATGGGATTCTGATGCTGAAAATCTTAGGGTCACCAAACGTAAGGCCACTATGGTTGGTGAGTCTGAATCTTTAAACAAATACATTGAGGAAGCTGAGAAAAGAAAGAAGTCATTGAATGATGAAGATGAAGGTTTAGGCGTTGACATGGATGAGTTGAATACGGGAGAAACTGTGGTAGTAAACTTGCCCAAGTCTAAGCACAAGACAATGTGTAGGTGCATATGTGCGACTAATGCTTTGGATTAGATAAACCATATGTTTTTGTTTTATGTCGAAGGTGCGAATGAAGGTTTTGTGTGGTGCGAAGGAGAGTTTTAGATGGTGCGAAGGAAGAATTTTGGGGCGAATGAAGACTGTTTATTATGTAGTTTGGTTCGACCGTTCACAATGGGCGAACCTGCACATTCGCATGAACAAAATGGGCGAATGTGCAGTCTATAAATAGGCAAACTCAGTTTTTGTAGTTAACTTTGAGTCATTTATTTCCCGCCACTTTCTGAATTCTCTCTGTAACTTTTTATAAACTTGTTTTGCGTCTAATCCTTGATTGTAATCACTTTTCTACGTGTATTCAAGTTTGATTATTAATGAAAAGCTTTGAAAATGATGATTTGTGTGTGTTTATCTGATTAGTTATCATTTTGTGCTGGTTTTGGGGATTCCGCACCCAAAACTAAATTGTTTGATTGTCTTTGTAGCTTATCGATCCTTTCACGCGCATACAAAGTGGTATCAGAGCCATTCTGAATCAAACAACCACAAATTGATAGTTTCTCAGTTGATTTTGACCCAAATTTGATCAAAAATTTTCTGTTTTAAGTGAACAAACTGAAATGATGTGTTTTTGATTGATTTCACCTTGATTTCGAGTTTGAATTGGATAATTCACTTTATTAAAGTTGTTTCAAATTTCATCCGATTCAAAACCTGATTAAGATCATCAAATTCCATCAATTTTTGATAAACATGATCAAATATAACTGATTTTCAAAGAATAACCGTTTTTGAAATCACAGGGGTCGAACGAGAGAATTCGGTCGAAAGTGGGAGTGTATTAGGTCGAACGAGTGTTTTTGTGGTCGAAAGAGTGATATTAGTGGTCGAAAGTGAACCTTGATTGCTTATATTTTTCATTCGCACTATTGTGTCTCATTCGTATAATCGTTCGGTCGAAGGAGATTAGTAGAACGGTCGAAGGAAGATTTAAGCGGTCGAAGGAGATTTGATATTTGTTTTCCACATTCGTATCAGATTTTTTGGTCGAAAGAGAAGATTTATTTCTCATTCGTACCTCCGATCATACGAAGGAGATTTCTGTTTTTGGAAAAATTTTAATCGTTTCGTGTTTGTTTGTTTGATTGTTTGCAGGATACAATGTGGAACTTTCCAACAACCCCTAGACCTACTCAAGCACCACAACAACAACAAGTTCAAGATCCATGGACAGTAGCGGCACAAAAGACTAGTCAACCATCACAGCCGATCAATTATATGGCTATGACTAGTTCGGCACCACAACAAGTTGTTCAATCAGTACCACAACCGATTGATAACTATTGGGGAGTCGCCGCAGCAGCAGTCCATTCCCAGACGACCAACGCTATTTCTACTCTCATTCATGATCTATCTTCTGGAAGCGGCAATCGTCCACCAAAGTTAATGGACATGAAGGAGTATAACACTTGGAAGACGAAGTTTAAGATTCACGTTGAGGGACAAGGACTTGAAGGAGCAGAAGCATGGCAAATGATTGTGAAGGGTTACGTTGCTCCCATTATAGAGAATACTGGAGAACCAATCCCTTTGGAGAATTTGGCGGATGACGAGAAGAAAAGGTTTGCTATAGAAAAGAAAGCATTTTCTCAGCTATCTCAGGCGATCAACACTGATCTATTACATCAGTTTGGATCGTGCACTACATCCAAACAACTTTGGGATGTGCTGAGAAATCGTCATGATGGAAATGAGAAGACCAGGAAGCTTAGGATGGAGGAGCTTCGAAAGGAGTTTGAAAACTTCAGTTATATGGGTAATGAGACCCTAAAAGAGTTGGTTCCAAGGTACTGCCATTTGCTCACCGAATTGTCGAGCTATGAAATCAGCATTCCAATGACGGAATTAGTTGATAAATTTGCTGATGCATTACCACCCTATTGGAATCAACATATTGAAGTGTTGAAGGAGAAGGATGCTTACCAGTATTGGACCATTAATGAGTTTATCCAAAAGCTGGAAAACAAAGAGATGGAGGAAAAGAGAAAAGCTAAGAGAGCTCAGATTCCACAGAATCCTGATTTATATGTGAGTGGAACATCTAACTCTCTTTCTGCTTCAAGCACCACATCTACTGTTGCACCTCACATAGCATGTGTGTCTAATATTGTTGAACCAACAAAAGCACCCATTAACTACCTTGCTCAAACTTCATCTTACACACCATCATATCCACAACAACCATATCAAACACAAAACTTTATTCCACCATTTTCACCATTACAACAAGCCGCATGCTATACATCAAGTCAACAGCAACAACAACAATATCCTCCTCAAGTGAATCAGATGCAGATCACTCAAGCACAATCAAGTCTAAATCCGATTGTGTTAGAGACATCAAACCTTAACAATGTGACTGTTGAAATTGCTCAACAGCATGTTGCTCTAGTATCTGCCATGGTTGCTTCTTACAACGGTTTGGTAGCAAGTCAGATTGGAAACAATAATCTCACCAATGAAGACTATGCTCAAATCGATAAAGAGGAAATGGAATTGATGGACATTCAGTGGGCTTTTGCAAGCATTATGAGGAGAGCCACTGATTTCATTCAGAAGACTGGCAGGACTGATCTCTCAACCTCTCCCAATACCACATACGGATTCAACAAAGCAAAGGTTACTTGCTTTAACTGTGGTGAAAAGGGACATTTTAAAAGGGAGTGCACACAACCAGCACAACAAGGTAACCGAAATCCTTTCAATTCTTCATACCAAAACCGACAAAACCAAAACCAGAATCAAGTGTCTTACAACAATCCAAACATATCAAGTTTTCAACCACAAAATCAAAACACTTACCAGAACCGTCAACAAAACAACAACACCAGACAAACCACAGCACAAAATCAACCTCAACAAAACCCAAACCGAACTATTGTTCCTATTTCTACACCCAACACACAAAACCAAACTGATACTCAAAACCAAGCACTTGTTATTCAAAAGGATGAAGGTTTTGACTGGACTGGTATGCAATTGGGGGTAGAGGAAATCACTGCTGGGAATGTTGCATGTGTGGCACAGCAAATGAAGTTGGATGAGAATGAGGAAGTTGAAGAAGAGGTTGTGATTGAAAAAGTGTCAGAGTTGAAGATTGAAGAAGTGAATGATGATGTGATTGTTGAAGGTGATGACAAGAGATCGGGAATGATTCTTGATTCTGTCACCGATGTTGGAGATCAATATGACTCAGTGTACTCGGATATGGAGAGCGAATCTGACTCAGAGACTAGTGTGAATTCACTAGATGATGATATTGACCAATTGCTAGCTGAAGCTGACTTCCTGATGACTCGCAAGTCATGTATGGTGGATGATGCATGCACCAAGATTGACTACTCCAAATTTTTTGCAGGAAAGGAAGCTCATTTTGCTCTAATGGCCATGACAGAACCTCCTAAACCGGTAAGTTCTGAATCTCAATCTTGTGTTAAATGTGATAAATGTGCTGATTTTGAAAAACTGACTGATGAAAATAAGCTTCTTAAAGTTCAACTTGAGAGTGCAAAAATCAACTGTCAGATTTATCAAAAGGACTTAAAAGATTTCAACAAAGTTCTTGATGGTTATAAAAAGGATGTGTCAGAATTGAAAAAGACATTATCTATTAAACAACTTGCCATTAATAATTACATAAATGAAATGGAAAACACTAAATTAGAAATGGCAACCATCAAGTGCTTTGCGGAAAAAGTTAACAAGAAATTAGAAAGTTACAAGCATATTGCATACGTAGTTGATCATATCATTGAAGAACCCTCCCAGACAAATAGTGCAAACTATAAGTCAGTTCCATCTCCGGTATTGTTTGAGAATCACACTTTACATGCAATACCACCGGAGACTTTAATTCATCCTGATCCCACACCAGAAAATGAACCTAACACTTCCAGTGTCGGGGATCCATATTCTGATGTGAGACCAGTATTGGGAAATACAGAGGGTGTGGTCGCTACGGATGATTCAGATGAAGAAGATGAATCATCTGAGACGATTGAAAGTGATAGTGATATCCCTGATGAAAATCACATAATCACTACTGAGCCAGTCTCACCGTCTCAGATAATCCATCCAATGGCATATGCTCATCGCAAACATGAGAGTAAGAAAAATGATAAATTTGTTGGTAAAAGTTTTGAAAAGGAAAAGGTTAAGAAGGTTGAAAAGAATGAGAGAAAACCGGTTGAAAAGAAAGTTGAAATTAAAACTGAGAAAAATATTGTAAAACCGGTTGAGAAGAAAAATGATTTAAAATCTGAGAAAAACAATAATGTGAGCAATGAAGTGCGTGATAAACCTGTCAAAATCTTCTATCGGATGCAAGGCTCCGATAAGATTTTGTCTGATGATGAGTTTCCAATTCAGTTTGTCAATTACACAAAAATCGAAAAGATCTGGCAGGAAAGTACGATTTGGTTCCCAAAATCTGAAAGGACCAACGACATTCCTCAAGAGATTTTAGACAAACTTTATTCGGAAAAGGATGCAAAGGTCAATGTCACACAGTTTGTTTTGCCTGTGCACAAAGAAAATAGTTTTATTGAACCGACTTACTCGAAGGATCCAGCTCCTGAGAGTTTAAGGAAACAATGCATGGTCGATCGATATCCCATTGCTAGTTTTTCCAAGTCGCCGATCAAGGAAAACTACGAGGAATACCGTGCGTGTTATAAGTGTGGGGAACGGGGACATTTACTTGCCGCCTGCCCATACGTACGACACAAAAGGCACGAGGTGGAAATGAGGCAATATCATGAGTATCCGGTTGACAATTATGGCTATCAACAGAGGCGGCATTTTTCCCAACAACATTTTTATAATCAAAACAATTTTTACAACAAAGGGGAAAATCGGCCGATGACGTATGATAAGCACAACCGGAAGCTCACTGATAAATCTAGTAAGAAACCTCAGATGAACTCAACTGCTGATACCAAAAAGGTTAATTCTAAACTTAATGGTACACAATCAGTTGGACCTGTCTCTGTTAAATCAGAGAAGGTAACCAAGAAGGTTGCTTTAAAGGAAGAAGTAAAGAAACCGACTGAGACTTCAAAATCTCAGATTCGGATCTTGAAAAAATCTGAGCAATCTTGGTCATCTAAGGAATCTGAAGGAGCTTCTACTTCACAAAGCAAGAAGAATGAGAAAGAGAAAGTTGTTAGTAAGGAGAAAGGGGTTGAAGTAACTCCAGTTGTTTGTGATCAAAAAGACTCTTTGAAACAACCTGTTCAAAGACCCAAGACCAACCAGGCTTGGGTCCCCCGAAAGAACTAACTGATCTACTTTAAATGTGCAGGGAGCTCCAGCTGGCCCTGTTAGCAGTCTATGGATTGTTGACAGTGGAGCTTCTGGTCACATGACAGGGGACCTCGCGCTACTCTTTGACATCAAAAATATTAACGGAGGTTATGTGGCTTTTGCTGGAAATAAAGGAGGCTACATCACTATGGAGGGGAGTGTAAGCAATGGGGTCGTAACATTTGAGCGGATTTCTTATGCGAAACAAATAGATTATAATTTGCTCAGTGTTAGTCAGATTTGTGATAAACAATTTTCAGTGTATTTTGATGACAAATCCTGTTATATCTTGAAACCTGGGTTTGAGTTACCAAAAGAGTGGGTGATGCTGAAGGCACCGAGAGTTAACAACTTGTATATTCTCGACATGTCTAAAGCAATGACCACCCATGGCCAAGTCACGTGTTTCCTCTCCAAAGCTACAGAAAAAGAATCCATTATGTGGCATAGGAGAATGGGACACATCCATTTGAGAAAGATGAATCAGCTTGTAAAGAATGAACTTGTCACGGGAGTTAATGTCAAACACTTCCATCTGAATGACAAGTGTATCAGTTGCAAGAAGGGCAAGCAACACAAACAATCCCATAGACCAAAGAAAGTTAATTCTGTTGAGCTGCCACTAGAACGTTTGCATATGGATTTATTCGGTCCAGTCAGACGTAAAAGTCATGCCGGAGAGTTATACTGTCTTGTGGTGACTGATGATTATTCTAGATTTTCATGGGTAATGTGTTTGCATCAGAAAAGCGACACTTTTGACAACTTGAAAGTTCTGTTTACACGTCTGGAGAATTTATATGGTCTGAAGATCAAAAGAATCCGGAGTGACAATGGGACGGAGTTTAAAAATGCTCAGATGGAGGATCTTTGTGCAAACAAAGGAATTCATCATGAATATAGTGCTCCGTACACACCCCGGCAGAACGGTGTCGCAGAGAGAAAGAACAGGACTCTTATAGAGACGGCGAGAACTATGCTTGCGGATTCAAATCTTCCAGTCATGTTCTGGAACGAAGCTATTTACGCGGCATGTTATACTCTTAACCGTGTTTTGACAGTGAAGAAGTTTGGCAAGACTTCTTATGAGCTGTTGAACCGTCGCAAGCCGAATCTTGAGTATCTAGAACCATTTGGTGCCCCATGTACAATGTTGAATCCTTCGGAAAAGTTTGCACCAAAGGCTGAAGAAGGTTATTTTGTTGGATATGCAACCCCATTAAAACGGGTATTCAATAAAAGAACTAGAAAAGTCGAGCAGTGGGCTAATGTCGAAGTTCAAAGATATACACAAAATGTACAAGGTGGTGGACCAGATTGGATGTTTGATTACAAAGATTTCTTTGAATCATTCAATCTAGATAGCTTGGTTGAAGAAGCTGTACTTCGATTATACTACGAGGTCGAAAACGCCGGAACTTCACCATTAGTGCGTCCGATCACGGTAAACCCCCAAGCAGCTTCTAATGATGCCACTGCTCCTGTATTGGAAGAAGAGGTGTTCCAAGAAGCTTCTACATCGCTTAATTCATCCGAATCAGAATACGAAGACGATGATGCAACAAGTGAAGCTATTCTGGACAATGCTACAGTGACATCACCAGTGAACCCATCTACTACAGATGCTTCAACATCGAATGTGGGTAATGATCTGGATTCTACAGAGAATTTGACAACTCAGACGGGAGTACAAGTACCTGATTATCCGGAATCTCGGATACATCGGATACACCCGCTTGAACAAGTTATTGGTGATCCTGGTAGCTGTGTGATGACAAGAGGACAGCTGAAGAATGCTCAAGCACCAGAAAACATTGGCAATCTTGCTTTATATGCCAAAATTCAGAAATCTGGTTTTCAAAATGACTGGTCATTTGCTTGTTATGTTTCGCAGGTCGAGCCGCGGACATACAAGGATGCTCTTTTGGATGACGCCTGGGTGGAAGCAATGCAGGAAGAATTATTACAATTCCAGAAACTTGGTGTGTGGACCCTGACTGATTTACCTCCTGGAAGGAAGAAGATAGGCACTAAATGGGATTTTAGGTGTGTTTTAGCATAAACTTTAGAAAATCCAAAAAGATTTTGCTTTTTCATCTTATTTTTGATAACTGATGGTGGTTGATGTCGATTTTCTAAAACCTGGTACACCAATTGAGTTTTGTGATCTTTATAATGTAAAAATATGATGATTGGATGCTTAAACGTTGAGAAATAATTGAATCGGGATTCGTTTTTGCAATTTGGAAAATTTTCAAAAATTCCAGTTTACATTCGCCCATTCGTTTGGTCGAATGTGGAATTTTACAGTCTCATTCGAATGTATTGACGGGCGAAGGAGAGTGTTCTTCATCAATTTCTCATTCGAACCCTTTTGCCTCATTCGAACCCTTTCAATAGGGTCGAAGGAGATTGCTTATATAAGTCCATCTGCACATTCGAACCTTCATTTATTTTTATCAGAATTTTTATCATACTGTCACCTTGTTGCTCGTTTTATTTACACATTACCATTGTCTTCTACTTGTTGAACTGATCATTTTGCCCTTATTTTCACAGGTAAACAACAAAAATTCAGGGATTAATCGACGTTTGAACATTCGAACCCTAGTTTTCTAAAACATGCTTTAAACTGTTTAATTGTTCAAATTGCTTGTGTGTGTTCATTCTTTGTGTGTTTTAGGGGGAGAAGCATCATCAAACAAGGGTTAAATCACATCAGATTGATGTGTTTGATAAAAACCCCATTCGAACCCTTGTTTTGATCAGAAAACATACAAAGAATGTTTAATAATGTTTGTTGATGGTTGTAAAAGTTTAATCGGAGTGTTTAGTATATGTTCTGATCAAATGATCGTGTTTTGAATGGTTAAAACTCAGAATTGAAATTTTGAACATTTGTTTTACTTTCGCCTGTTTACGAGTGGGCGAAGGAACCATTTCCGGTCGAATGAACCATAATTTCTGGTCGAATGAAGACAACCGGTCGAATGAAAAACTTTTTGGCTAAAATTTTACATTCGTACCAAATATTCTCATTCGAACCCTGTAAAACACTCATTCGCACCCCCGTTTGGGCGAATGAGGATGTTTTACCAAAATTTCCAATTTTTGAGTTTTTACGATTTCTAACTTGTGTTTTTGATTTGTTTTGCAGATTCTAAACATGTCTGAACAGGAGAAAACCACAGAGCAAGCCGGATCTTCTTCCCAACCAGCTAAGACGAAACAGTTGGACTTTGAAAATGCACACAACTGTTGTGCGTATTTGGGAGATGTGAAGAAGCACGTTGAATTTACCGAGATCATTGATTACTTCAAAAGATGCCGAGTACTTGACGCAATTGCTACACCTGCTGTCATTTACAGGGATATCATGCAAGAGTTTTGGGAGAACGCCAAGATGGACTTCTGGAAGTGTCAATCTTGTTTAATAAGCAAAGTCCAAGGTCAGAGAATTATCGTATGTGAAGATGATCTTAGAGAGGCGTTGAATCTTCATGATGAAAAGGATGACCCAAAAGAGTTGGAGTTTATGGATCAAAGGAAGTGTTTCTTGAGGATGAAGTATAATGGTCCTATCACCGATGGTTCTCTACATAAGGGAAAACTGTGCCCTCAGTTTAAATATTTGGCACATGTTTTAATTCACGTGTTTGGATCGGCTGCGGGTGGATTTGATTTAATGAGGAAAAGTATAAGCTCGATGATGGTGGCTTTAATATTGAACAAACCGTTCAATGTTTCTGGGATGCTTATGAATCATCTACTAGAGCCAGTTAATGGAACAAGGACACTAAAGTTTTTATTATATCCTCGGTTTCTACAGATGGTGTTTGATAATAAGTATAAAGACTTGAAGAAGGATCCAAAACAGATTGTGGTTCAAGAGCATATGACGTTGAACACACTTGCCAGGATGAAAGCCTACAAAGGCTTATCTGCTAATGAACGTCCTCCAGTTAGGCGTTTATTTGGTCATTTGGCGAATATAGACTATGAGGATCCAGGAAAAGATGATCCAGGGAAAGGGAAAGTGAGACATGATGATAGCAATTCTGATACTGATGATCCTTTACATCATATTGATCCTGATGCAAAGCGAAAGAGACAGATAGTGAATGTGGGAGCTAAGGGTGGCAAGATGAAAAAGAAGGAGGTGACTATTAAGGTTGTTGAACCTGAGAAGGAGAAACAGAAGTCTGCTCCAAGGAGACAGAAGAGTAAAGCTCAAAAGGGTTTACATTTAGTAGATGAAGTGTCTGTCGATTCTGAAGAGACACAAGAAGACGAGAGATGGAATTCTGAGGCTGAAACAGTTGAGACCACCTTGCCCAAGGCCACTGAGGCTGGTGCGTCTGCTGGTGCTGAAGATGAAGGTGTTAGGAGTCCAGTTGATGACGATTTTGTTTTGAATGTTGAAGAGATTGAAACTGGTTCTCCTGTTCAAGCAAAGAAAAAGAAGAAACAGGAGAAACCTAGTTTGAAGAGAAAGAAAGAACTAGAAATGTTGATGGCTGGAAAGAATTTACCACCAGCTACTAGTTCAAAGTCACCGGTTGCTGAGCAGGCACAGAAGAAACAGAAAACCACAACAACTTCAAGCACACCACAAACAAAAGGAATTCCAATGGATGATGTGAATGAAGCATTGGATAATGTGTTGAAGAAAATGAGAAAAGGCAAAATGCAAGAAGTTGTTGAACAACCTGTTAAGAAAAAGGTTTCTGTTGATAGTGATGTTATGGATGCTGTTAATCAACGACTGACTAAAATGATGAATATCATTAACAAACAACAGAGTGAGATTGAACAGTTAAAAACGACTGACAAAAAGATGTTAGAAGTTGTAGTCACATCAGCGGATGATAATGCTTTGATGAAGAAAACCATTAAGAGGTTGAAGAGGGAAAACAGAAAGTTGCTAAAGCATGAGCAACGAAATACAAAAAGAATAATAGCTTTGAAAGAGGAGAACAAAGAACTGAAGAAGAATAACAAGAAGATGGATAATCTGATTCAAGACTTGTACAATAGAGCTTCTCAACTTCAAGCTGGTGAGGAAGACAAAGAGTTAGAGGAACAACAGGTTGATTATGAATCATCAGATGAAGAGGAAGATGATGAATTAGATGAAGATGCTGGAAATGATTCCAAGAAGAAGAAGAAAGACGATAATGATGGTGATGATGATTCGAGTGATGGTTCAGGTGAAAGCGGCTCTGCTTCTGATGATAGTGATGATGATAATGATGACGCTGAACAGTTTTCATATGAAAAGCGTGAAACAGATAAGGGTGGAGAATCAAGTTCGAAAGCTCCTGGAGAGAATGTAGATGATGATGATATTTTCTGGAACGAAAAATTAAAGTCATTGTCTGAAGAAGATAAATCTAAGTATCGTCAGATGTTAACTGATCGAGTCTGGACGATAGACATGACTAGCAGGTTTCCTGAAATATTTGAATCTGATAATAAACTCTTCGAATTGGAATATGATGACCCTGATCTTGAAGATGGGGAAGTGTCTACGGCTATTTCAAAAGAAATTTTGGAAGGTTTAGCAAAGCAAGTGGGTAAAACATTAGAAGAATTACTTGCTGATAATTTTATTCCTCTGATTCCTGAGAAAGAAGCTGGAAATCACTCAGATGATCGTGATGTTCCTGCATTCGAGGAAGTCGAGATGGAAGATATTACGAGTGATGAATATCCACAATATTTCAGAACAAATCAAGAATGTGGATTTTCATTCTCAGACGAATTGCTAAATCATGCTGAGAAAATAGCCAAAGAGAAGAGTAAGATGTTTGAGGATCAAATCTTTGAAGGGCATGAGAAGCCTCGGTTCGAACAAACAGACAGTTTGAAGGAGTTGTTGAGGAAGCTAAAGGAGAAGGAGAATAACCGCCCTAAAGCTGATATTCAGGGAAGCTTCTACAAACTTCATAGCAGTATGTTCAAAGGTCGTGCTTTGGCCTGGAAGTTTGTCAAAGAGCTTAGGTGTTTTGCAGTGAAATGGGAGAAGGGTATTCTATACTTTGAGAAGTTTCATCATTTAAAGACTCTTCCTTACTGGGCAATCAGGGATATTTGTCGTCACCGTCTAACGGGAGCGCCAAATAGCCAGATTGATTATTTTGCTGAGAAGATGACTCGTGAAAGTCGAACCGAGTGGAATTTGTTTAGACCTCAGTATCCAAAGAGGATTGAACACAAGAAGGAGATTAATGAGATTACTGGGTTGCCCAAGGTTACTTTGAAGTATAAACCACCGCGAGTGCTGAAGAAAATTCCGTTGTTGCATATTCCTCAGCATTTCGCTAAGGATTTTATCTGGTGGTACTATGATTGGAAGAGAGCAGAGGCCGTGATTGTGTTAAAGGATGGTGAGAAGGATTATAAGAAAGTGCTTATTTTTGATCCTATGTGGCTAATCAATTGCTCACATGAGGATATCATTATGTTATTCTATAATCCTATCTACTCAGACGCAAAAGATGCTGAACAAGCAGGAAAATACCAACGTGTGGTATTTATATGCTTTGCGTATGACATCAACGCTGGATGTGACTTTGAGCAGAAGTTGGGAAAGACTGTTGAGAAGGTTGTGCCTGTGAAGAAATCAAAGAAGAAGATAGTTCAGGAACCGGTACTGACTAGAGATCAAAAGATTATTCGACACATCAGATTAATGAACAAGCACATGGATGAACAGAGAAGATTACAATCCAAGCAATAGTCGAGGGGGAGTTTGTAGGTGCATATGTGCGACTAATGCTTTGGATTAGATAAACCATATGTTTTTGTTTTATGTCGAAGGTGCGAATGAAGGTTTTGTGTGGTGCGAAGGAGAGTTTTAGATGGTGCGAAGGAAGAATTTTGGGGCGAATGAAGACTGTTTATTATGTAGTTTGGTTCGACCGTTCACAATGGGCGAACCTGCACATTCGCATGAACAAAATGGGCGAATGTGCAGTCTATAAATAGGCAAACTCAGTTTTTGTAGTTAACTTTGAGTCATTTATTTCCCGCCACTTTCTGAATTCTCTCTGTAACTTTTTATAAACTTGTTTTGCGTCTAATCCTTGATTGTAATCACTTTTCTACGTGTATTCAAGTTTGATTATTAATGAAAAGCTTTGAAAATGATGATTTGTGTGTGTTTATCTGATTAGTTATCATTTTGTGCTGGTTTTGGGGATTCCGCACCCAAAACTAAATTGTTTGATTGTCTTTGTAGCTTATCGATCCTTTCACGCGCATACATAATGTCTAAGAAGACAAGTACTAAACAGTTGAGAGAGAAAGAATTAGCACAACTGTTGAAGGGAAAAAGAGTACCTGATGCTAGTACGTCATCAAAGCTATCTTCACCGGTCACTAAAAAGCAAAAGAAGTCTAAAGAGGCAGAGACAATATCAGCTGATCAACTAAATGTTGCACTGGACAATGTACTTGACATGTTCAGAAAGCCTCAGAAAGGAAAGGAAAAAGAAGTTGAGTCATCTAAATCCAAATCCAAGAAAGTCACTGTGGATGATGATGTAATGAAACAGGTTAACAAGAAAATGGATGATATGATGAAGATGATTGTGGCTCAACAAGCTGAAATAGCCAAGTTTAAGCAGAATGAAGAGAAAATGCTTCAGATTGTGGTTGCTTCTAAATCAAATCAAGATGAGATTAATGAGAAGGTTAAGCAGCTGGAAGCAAAGAATAAGAAGCTTGAGGATAAACATTCAAGAGACAAGAACAGGATAAAGTTGATCAAAGAAGACAACAAAGAACTAAGGGTTGAGAACAAACGCCTTAGTGATTTGATTGATGATTTGTATAATGTTGCACCCAAGTTGAAGGAGGGTGAAGAAGATAAAGAAGAAGAAGAAGAGCAAGTTGACTTTGAACAGTCTGAATCGGATGAAGAAAAAAGATGATGATAAGGATGATGATGAGTCAGAGAAAAGTGATGATGAGAGTGATAATGATGATGATGATGATGATGCTGAAGGGTCTGGGAGACAGAAAGAGGATGATAGTGGTTGTAACACCCCAACCGATGGCGGAAACATCGGGGTGCCACGTATTGATGATTGTTCAGTAGCTCATGGTGAATAATAATAAGTTTCATGAATGATTTAAATAACTTACATACAATTGTTCTAGAATTTGTACATCAAATTGAATAAAACTATACACGTATCTTCAAGCATCAATTCAAATCTTCAAGCAAATAGAACCTGAAACATGTTAAGTTGAAAATGTTTTGGGTCAACAAAAGTTGGTGAGAATTACATAGGTTTTTGAGAAATAGTTGATAACAATAGTTTGTACAACACTCAGGGTTGTATGATGATAGAGTATGATACCGACATGCAACAATGCGTCTTTGTACAACCAAACCTTGTGTCGACTGATGACTAACTCGCAAGTTAGTTAAATGTTATTACTGTTATCGATCATCCCTGAGTCTATGCGGGTGGGATGGGTTTGTCAGACCTATAGCGCTATAATCTAAACAGGCGGCTTGATCATTGTTAATGATTGTACTGTGTCTTTTTGTTACAGTCAAATGATAGAATGATGTTGTAATTGAATCACAAGTAAATATGAGTAAATGATAGTATAAAATGTTTAAACATGTTTCACCCCAAAAATAGTGAAAATAGAGAAAAGGGGCTATGTAAAACTCACCTTGGTAAAATGTTATATCTGTTGAGAAATGTGTTGACCAAATGTATCAAGTATCACCCTAAAATGAGGTAATAAATATGTCTAAGTCTATCAAGTCTACAAATGTATAAGTTCTAGGGCTTCGAATTGGGGATAATTGCTCGTTTGATTAATATTAAAAATATATTCGCCAATTGAGAGAAATTTAGTAAATAGGTAACCAAAAGTCTTTTTATGAAATTTAAATTTAGAATGCTCATAATAATGTGTTTAAAGTATGAAAATAATTTTTACAAAATTATTTTCCTTAAAATAGATTTTTAAAATCTATTTATTACAAATTGTCAAACTCTAACTTTAATATTTAAAAACACTAAAATTAAAGAATTTCTATTTTAAAAATCATATTTCTGTTCTAAATGATTAAAAATAATTTGTATAAAATTTTGGTGCAAAAATGATGAAAATTGTATTTATTATGATTTAATTATGATTAAAACTAACAAAAATTGATTAAAAATATAAAATAAATGATTTTACTGAATTAAAAATTATTTCAGTAAAGTTTAACTCTATAAAAAGTCAGGATAAATTTTGGAGAATTTAATAAAATTGTTTTGATATATAAATGGATTTTTATAAATATAATAGCATAAAAATGATTTAATTATTATAAATATTAAATAAATGAATTTCTGAAAAATAAAAATTGTAAATACAACTTTTATCTCAGCTTAAACAAATATAATTTTTTTGGAATTTATAAAATAGTTTTGATATTTAAAAACGAATTTATAAGTTTTAAATGTATAAATATAATATTGATTTGTAAAATGAAATGGAATTAAGGGAAAAGAAAACAAAAAAGGGTTCAGGCCGGGTCTCGAACCTGCGTGTGCTGGGTAACAAGGCATCAACACAACCACTTGGTCTAGACCTGTGGTTGTGTTAGGATTCAGTTTGTTTTAATATATATATCGTATAAAAATTTGTGTTCTTCCCCAAATTAACACATTCAAGCCCTAGATTTGCAATTGATCAGATTACACAACAATAACCCAATTAACCTTAGGGTTATTGTTGTGTACATGCCGAAGATTAAAACCCATAAGGAAAACATTACTTACAAACACGAATCGTGTGTATTTGCTTGGTCAACATATAAGTCAAACGCGAAACAAAAACACTTCTAAGGATGAATTATTACAGAAATAGAGGGTTGAGGGAAGGATTTCGGCGAGTTGTCACTGATTTGCAATGTCCAATTTATAGGGATAGGATCTGGGTTGCATGATTGGAAGGTTTGACTCGATTTTAAAACTCACGCGTGATTCACGTATAATTGGAATGTTTAAGCGATGATTGATCGTTGTAATGGACGCGGGGTGATTAGGAAGGTAAGTCAACAGCAATGAATTGGATTAATCTTCCCTAAATTAGGTGAATTGGCTGGTCAAAAGGAAGTAATGCCCGTAACTGCTGCTGCTCGTGCACAGGAAGAAAGAGAGGGACGCGTTAAGAAGGTATTAAATATAATTAGGTTCTGCTATAATTCAAATACAATGTGCAGCTCAGTTGGTGAAGGCGCGTGTGTTGTGAGTGGGGGGGCTCGGGTTCGATACCCGGGTAAAGCATCTTTTTATTTCTTTTTTTAACATAAAGAGGGGGTTGGGCTTGGGCTAGCTGGTCATTGGGCCGGATACCTGGGCCCTAAAAGAAAGAAGGAAATGAGATAGGAGTGGGCTGGAAAACACAAATTCTGATTTGTGTTCTAAATATATTTTATTTTATTTTATTTTATTTTTTTTTTTTTAAAAGAAAAACTGAATTATAATTATTATTATTATTATTATTATTATTATATATATATATATAAGTTGTGAATGAGGAAAATAAAGACTTTGCCACATATGTATAAAATGAAAAAAAATATAAAGGCGTTTATAAAAAATATTTGGGGGAAAATTTTGCGATGTTACAGTCTCCCCTACTTTTGAAAACTTCGTCCCGAAGTTTATTGAAAACACAGGGTTGAAGGGGATTGGATAAAATTTAGGACAAGTGTGACTTGAAGAATTTTATGTTAGGGCATGACAATGAATAGAGTAACCTGTCTCGGATAGTGTGGATAAGAGGCGTGCCACGTGTGAGTTGAGCTACTAAATGAACTACTAGATATCTAGAGTTTACATTTGGTTAACTACCGAAAATTTTGATAGAATTCCACACCACCTTAACGTACCTGTAAATTCACGATTACGTTCCGGACCGCAATCACCAATTTACCTTACATTAGGGTTTTGTGTCCTTCTATGACTCTACCGATTGTTGAGCAGGTTCGATAGTCTTCACCAGTCGTTGAGCAGGTGGTAGGGCCTCTCCCGACTGTTGGAAGACATGATAACCTCTACCAATCGCTGAGTAGATTGTTTGGTAGTCAACTAATTATTGTACAAGTAAGCAAGTATAATCATAGATATAGCAATTAGTTCACATTCAAACAAGCATGCACACAGATGTTATAATAATACTCGAATTTATTACTTGAATCCAAAAAGTGTCAATACATAGAATTAAAAGCAAACAACATTTAAATGGTGGGACTTGCTGTTAAGTAGCTGGAGGGTCTTGATCTCGGTTTAGTTTAGGGCATCGGTTACGGTAGTGATTTGGGTTTCCACATTTATAGCATAATTACCAGGATGATTAGGATTAGTAACCTGAGCAGGGTTGTGAATAATCGCAGCCAGTTGGGCATCAACACCTTTGTTGTTTTTGTTGTTGTTGTGGTTGTTGTTACTTTCCTCTTGGTTTTTTTCACCACTGTTATTGCGGGTGCTACGACGTGGAGACATGATCCGTAAGGGACACCATGAAGGTTCAATGTGGCATGAAATGAATGAGGTAATATAAGGAATGTAATCATTTATTCATTAATTAAAACAAATAAACGAAAACGTTGACTTATCAAAGATTCCAGATTCTAATAACATATGAAGACATGCTTTAGCCTATAAGTGAACACTCATCCCGAGAATTCCCAGGTAGGCATCCGGGTCCCTCGTCTGATTGGGATATATGCGCAATGCCAGCCTAGACAGAAGACTCAGAATACAGGCGTTCACCCTTCCAGATTGCACGTGTTCGTTATTAAAATCTAGAACTTCGACGAGATCTCAAGATGGTTCAGGTTAAACCTGAGGAATTTGTCCTATTAGTCTAAGAGTAGATCCACTGATGGAGAGCAACCTTCTTGTAGGGATGAAAGTAGAGATATGAAGTAGGAGATAGAGAATAGCAAGCAAAAGAAGCAAGTACTTGTTAAATCCTATGGTTATAGACTAGATTATTTTTCTAATAACCTAATTCCCTATAACCATGGCTCTGATACCAATCTGTAACACCCCAACCGATGGCGGAAACATCGGGGTGCCACGTATTGATGATTGTTCAGTAGCTCATGGTGAATAATAATAAGTTTCATGAATGATTTAAATAACTTACATACAATTGTTCTAGAATTTGTACATCAAATTGAATAAAACTATACACGTATCTTCAAGCATCAATTCAAATCTTCAAGCAAATAGAACCTGAAACATGTTAAGTTGAAAATGTTTTGGGTCAACAAAAGTTGGTGAGAATTACATAGGTTTTTGAGAAATAGTTGATAACAATAGTTTGTACAACACTCAGGGTTGTATGATGATAGAGTATGATACCGACATGCAACAATGCGTCTTTGTACAACCAAACCTTGTGTCGACTGATGACTAACTCGCAAGTTAGTTAAATGTTATTACTGTTATCGATCATCCCTGAGTCTATGCGGGTGGGATGGGTTTGTCAGACCTATAGCGCTATAATCTAAACAGGCGGCTTGATCATTGTTAATGATTGTACTGTGTCTTTTTGTTACAGTCAAATGATAGAATGATGTTGTAATTGAATCACAAGTAAATATGAGTAAATGATAGTATAAAATGTTTAAACATGTTTCACCCCAAAAATAGTGAAAATAGAGAAAAGGGGCTATGTAAAACTCACCTTGGTAAAATGTTATATCTGTTGAGAAATGTGTTGACCAAATGTATCAAGTATCACCCTAAAATGAGGTAATAAATATGTCTAAGTCTATCAAGTCTACAAATGTATAAGTTCTAGGGCTTCGAATTGGGGATAATTGCTCGTTTGATTAATATTAAAAATATATTCGCCAATTGAGAGAAATTTAGTAAATAGGTAACCAAAAGTCTTTTTATGAAATTTAAATTTAGAATGCTCATAATAATGTGTTTAAAGTATGAAAATAATTTTTACAAAATTATTTTCCTTAAAATAGATTTTTAAAATCTATTTATTACAAATTGTCAAACTCTAACTTTAATATTTAAAAACACTAAAATTAAAGAATTTCTATTTTAAAAATCATATTTCTGTTCTAAATGATTAAAAATAATTTGTATAAAATTTTGGTGCAAAAATGATGAAAATTGTATTTATTATGATTTAATTATGATTAAAACTAACAAAAATTGATTAAAAATATAAAATAAATGATTTTACTGAATTAAAAATTATTTCAGTAAAGTTTAACTCTATAAAAAGTCAGGATAAATTTTGGAGAATTTAATAAAATTGTTTTGATATATAAATGGATTTTTATAAATATAATAGCATAAAAATGATTTAATTATTATAAATATTAAATAAATGAATTTCTGAAAAATAAAAATTGTAAATACAACTTTTATCTCAGCTTAAACAAATATAATTTTTTTGGAATTTATAAAATAGTTTTGATATTTAAAAACGAATTTATAAGTTTTAAATGTATAAATATAATATTGATTTGTAAAATGAAATGGAATTAAGGGAAAAGAAAACAAAAAAGGGTTCAGGCCGGGTCTCGAACCTGCGTGTGCTGGGTAACAAGGCATCAACACAACCACTTGGTCTAGACCTGTGGTTGTGTTAGGATTCAGTTTGTTTTAATATATATATCGTATAAAAATTTGTGTTCTTCCCCAAATTAACACATTCAAGCCCTAGATTTGCAATTGATCAGATTACACAACAATAACCCAATTAACCTTAGGGTTATTGTTGTGTACATGCCGAAGATTAAAACCCATAAGGAAAACATTACTTACAAACACGAATCGTGTGTATTTGCTTGGTCAACATATAAGTCAAACGCGAAACAAAAACACTTCTAAGGATGAATTATTACAGAAATAGAGGGTTGAGGGAAGGATTTCGGCGAGTTGTCACTGATTTGCAATGTCCAATTTATAGGGATAGGATCTGGGTTGCATGATTGGAAGGTTTGACTCGATTTTAAAACTCACGCGTGATTCACGTATAATTGGAATGTTTAAGCGATGATTGATCGTTGTAATGGACGCGGGGTGATTAGGAAGGTAAGTCAACAGCAATGAATTGGATTAATCTTCCCTAAATTAGGTGAATTGGCTGGTCAAAAGGAAGTAATGCCCGTAACTGCTGCTGCTCGTGCACAGGAAGAAAGAGAGGGACGCGTTAAGAAGGTATTAAATATAATTAGGTTCTGCTATAATTCAAATACAATGTGCAGCTCAGTTGGTGAAGGCGCGTGTGTTGTGAGTGGGGGGGCTCGGGTTCGATACCCGGGTAAAGCATCTTTTTATTTCTTTTTTTAACATAAAGAGGGGGTTGGGCTTGGGCTAGCTGGTCATTGGGCCGGATACCTGGGCCCTAAAAGAAAGAAGGAAATGAGATAGGAGTGGGCTGGAAAACACAAATTCTGATTTGTGTTCTAAATATATTTTATTTTATTTTATTTTATTTTTTTTTTTAAAAGAAAAACTGAATTATAATTATTATTATTATTATTATTATTATTATTATTATTATATATATATATATAAGTTGTGAATGAGGAAAATAAAGACTTTGCCACATATGTATAAAATGAAAAAAAATATAAAGGCGTTTATAAAAAATATTTGGGGGAAAATTTTGCGATGTTACAGTGGTAGTGATGATGATGATAATGATGGAGGAGATGATACTTCAAAGTTTACATTTGAAGAAAGGACATCCAAAAAGAAGAGTACTGGAGAATCAAGTTCAAAGGAGAAGAAAGGTGAGAATGTTGATTCAGATGAAAGTATTTTCTGGAATGAGAAGGTGAGATCTTTATCAGATGATGCTAAACAAGTGTATAAAGATATGTTGGAAAGAAGAGAATGGACTATTGAGTTCACAGGATGTTTCGCTGAGATATTCCAAACTGATGATTTGAGATATGAATTGGAATACGAAGATCCTGATCTTGAAGAAGGTGAAGTACCTGCTTCTGTGGCAAAGGAAATTTTGGATGGACTTGCACAGAGGGTAGGGAAAACATTTGAGGAGTTTATTGTAGATGAGTCGATTCCAGATATTACTGAAAAGGATATTGGAAGTCACTCAGATGATAAGAATACTCCTGAGCTTGATGAAGTGGAGGTTGAAGATATATCACATGAAGAATTTCCACAATATTTCAGACAAACTGATGAAAATGAGGTATTTCCTGATTTCACTGAGACACCAAATAATTCAGCAAAGAGAAAGGCACAGCAAAGAAGTGCAGAGTTTGTAGAGAAGGTGTTTGGTGCTGATAAGCAAGAATCTTCAAATCAATCTGATGAATTGAAGAGTTACTTGAAGAAATTGAAGGAAATGGATGAAAACCGACCGAAGCCTGAAGCTCAAGGAAACTTCTATAGATTTCACAATGCAAAGTTCAAAGGCAGAGCTCTCGGGTGGACATATTTGGGCAGGCTGAAGTGCATAGCTGCTAAATGGGAAACAGGGATCTTGTATTTTAACAGATTCATTGATTTGCTAACTCTACCGTATTGGGCGGTCAGAGATCTATGCAGATTCCCTATGTCTGGTGCTTCAGTGAATGGTACTCATGTCGGTTGGTGTGCAGATAAGCTGGTTTGGGAAAGTAGAACGAGATGGAATCGATTCAAGCCTCAATATCCCCGAAGGAAAGTTCATAGGGATATTGATCCTCAAACCAAGATGAAGCGGGTTACTTTGATATACAAGGCACCTGAAGTGATGAGAAAAATACCTTTGATGCCTATGCCACAACATTTCAGTGCTGATTTTATTTTCTGGTACTATGATTGGAGAAAGGCTGAAGCGGTGATAGTGTTGAGAGACGGAAAGGACAAATACAAGCATGTTCATGTATTTGATCCTATGTGGTTGATAAATTGTACGTTTGAAGACATCATCATGCTTTTCTATAATCCGATTTACTTTGAGCCGAAAGACGCTGATCAAGCAAGGAAGTATACTCAAGTGGTTGGAGTTTGTTTTGCTTATGATATTAATGCAGGGAGTAATTTGGAGAACAAACTTGGCAAGACGGTGAAGATGGTAAATGTGTCGAAACCTGTGAAGAGAAAGTTTGAACCTGTAATGACTAATGAGCAGAAGAAACAGCTCAGAATTAAGCTGATGAACAAAGCCATGGACGAAAAGATAAGACAATCCAATCAATAGTCGAGGGGGAGTTTGTAGATGCGTTTTGCGACTAGTGATTGGATGTTAACATGTGTTAATAGTGCTGATGGGTAGAATGTGGAAATCATAATGGGCGAATGTAGATATAAAGTGGGCGAAGGAAGAAGACATTTGGACGAAGGAAGAATGGAAGCTGATCAAGAACACATTCGTACCTTTGTACTGGGCGAATGTGGAACTATTCCACATTCGACCACAGTAAAGGGGCGAATGTGCAGAGTCTATAAATAGATTTTGTGTTTTTGTTAATGTAAGAGAGTTATTAGTTGTGTGTGTTTTGAGGTCAGGTTCCAGGTTATTTTGTGAAAGTCTGTAATTGATCTAGATTAACGTGTGTGTGATTGTAATTGAATATTTGAGAAAGTTAATCTATGAAAAAGCTTTGAAAATGATATTGATTGTGTTTTGATTAGAGTTTTATCAGTTTGTTCAGAACTAGGGTTTCCGCACCTGGTTTTGTAACTTGTATGATCAAATAATCCTGTTTTAGTCAAAATCTTTCGCTTACAACATCATCCGTTCTATCTTAAGTCGGGTTACTTGCTTTCTAGGCAGTGTGGTATATTGAGGTAAATCGTGTAGTCTTGAGATTTGTCCAAGGCTCGGACATCTTCCTTTCATACTCCAATAGAAACACTTGCCATAAACTACCGTAGCATTACGGTGTATAGCTAAGAGTCTATGTTCGGTGATTTGAACTTTGAACTAGGAGAACACTTGGAGGACCATGTAGAGCGGTTTATCATTTTGGGTGCACACAAAATCATAAACCGAAATGCATGAAAGCCCTAGTGAGCTCTGGGTTTGAAGGGATAGTCCTGGGTTGGATCTAGCTTTGATCTCGTGAACGCTAGTGGTTACCATTAGCTGTTAACCCACCCCCACCTATGTGTACCTACAAGATGTTTCGGGACTGTAAGCCCCAGGAATTCCCTAGCACTAAGGGTGCGGTGAGCTTGCTCAGGTGGCTGGAAAAGGTGGAGTCAGTGTTTCTGATGTGCAACTGTCTCCCAGAGGATCGAGTCAAGTATGCTGCTGCGTTATTCCAGGATGTTGCTTTGACCTGGTGGAACAATATCACCCAGAATATGGGTATAGGGGAGGCTTATGCTATGCCTTGGGAAAATTTTGTTCAACTACTGAAGCGAGAGTACTGTCCAAGGGAAGAAATTCAGAAGCTAGAGCATGAGGTGTGGAACCTCAAGATGATCGGGTCAGAGATTGAAAAGTATACGGTAAGGCGTAATGAGTTGGCAGTGCTGTGTCCTGATCTGCATGTGCCAGAATACAGGAGGATTGAACACTATATCTCGGGGCTAGTACCAGAGATCGCAGGATTGGTGGCTGCGGGGAATCTTCCTACATACTCAGAGGTGGTCCGATCGGCTCACAGGATGACAAACTTGAAGGTGAATGAGGGTATCTTGCCTGCTAAGGGTTCGACTGTCAAGCGTAAATGGGATAATGAGGGGAAAGGATCTGTGCCAGCACCAGCACAACAGGGTAAGAGATTCGATAGCGGGGGTTCTTCTTCTGGTGCCAAACCAGGTGGTTATGCGGGGAAATTACCTAAGTGCAACAAATGTGGGCGTCATCATCAGGGGGACTGCGACCGTAATCGTTGCCATCGCTGTCAGCGACTTGGACATTTTGCTAAAGATTGTCGGGCGACACTTCCATCGACCCAGGCCCCAAGTACTACCCCGGCTCCTACTGCTCAAGGAACTACGGGGAAACAGGGTTGTTACAACTGTGGGGAGACTGGGCATTACAAGAAGGAGTGCCCGAAACTGAAGCAGGGCGGGGATGTGAGGGATAGAAACGGTAACGGGAACAATGGGGGCGGTGGCAGGAATGCACGTGCCTTCGTCATTGGAGCCGCAGAGGCTAGGCAGGATCTTGACACAGTTACCGGTACGTTCCTTCTCAATAATCGCTCTGTTAGTGTTTTATTTGATTCCGGTGCCGATGAAAGTTTTATATCTATGGAAGTTAGTCGACGGCTAGATGTAGTACCCGTACCATTAGAGGCTAAGTATGTAATTGAGTTGGCTGACGGTAAAAAGATTGAAGCTACTTGTATCCTTCGGGAGTGTCAACTAGAGTTGTCGGGTTTGTCTTTCCCCATCGACCTTATGCCGGTACCTTTGGGTAGTTTTGACGTTGTTGTAGGCATGGATTGGTTGTCTTTGTATCGCGCTGAAATCGTTTGTTACGACAAGATTATTCGGATTCCCCTCCCCGATGGAGAATTTCTTTCTGTGTACGGTATCAAGGGCGGTGCTCCGCTAAATCTCATCTCCAGCATGAAAGCCCTTAAGTATCTTCGAAAGGGTTATTCGGCCGTTTTGGCAATTTTATCTGTTTCCTCTACCGATGAGAAGAAGATCGACGATATTCCTGTTGTACGCGAGTTTCCTGATGTATTTCCCGATGATTTATCTGGTCTTCCTCCCCATCGTCAGGTTGAGTTCAGTATTGATCTTGTACCGGGAGCTGCTCCTATTACTCGGGCCCCCTACCGTCTTGCACCTCCCGAGATGCAGGAATTGTCCTGTCAGTTACAGGAACTCTTGGACAAGGGTTTCATTAGACCAAGTTCTTCCCCTTGGGGAGCCCCGATTCTGTTCGTTAAGAAGAAGGATGGAAGTTTTCGATTGTGTGTGGATTACAGAGAATTGAACAAAGTGACCATCAAGAACCGTTATCCTCTTCCACGTATTGATGATCTATTCGACCAACTCCAGGGTTCTAGCTACTACTCCAAGATTGATTTGAGGTCCGGTTATCACCAGTTGCGTGTAAGGGAAGCTGACGTTGCAAAGACTGCCTTTCGTACACGTTATGGCCATTTTGAGTTCTTGGTCATGCCTATCGGTCTCACAAACGCACCGGAGGTTTTCATGGATTTGATGAACCGCGTTTGCAAACCATATCTTGACAAGTTCGTCATCGTGTTTATTGATGACATCCTGATTTACTCCAAGACCAAGACCGAACACGAGGAACACCTGCGTTTGGTTTTGGAACTTTTGCGACAGGAACAACTTTACGCTAAGTTCTCAAAGTGTGACTTTTGGTTACGCGAAGTTCAGTTCCTAGGACATGTGGTTAATGAACTAGGAATTCATGTCGATCCAGCTAAGATCGAAGCGATCAAGGACTGGGAAGCACCAAAGACGCCAACTGAGGTGCGGCAATTCCTAGGCCTTGCGGGCTATTATCGTCGTTTCATTAAGGGGTTCTCGAAGATCGCTCAACCCCTCACCACTCTTACTCAGAAGGATAGAAAATTCGACTGGGGTGAACCACAAGAGTCGGCATTTCAAGAACTGAAGTCTAAACTTTGTTCTGCTCCTATTTTGTCCTTGCCTGAAGGCCTTGATGATTTCGTTGTTTAATGTGATGCTTCAATTCATGGTCTCGGTTGCGTGTTGATGCAACGCGAGAAAGTGATTGCGTATGCTTCTCGTCAACTCAAGGTGCACGAGAGGAACTACACCACCCATGACTTGCAATTGGGTGCAGTGGTTTTCGCATTGAAAATTTGGAGACATTACTTGTACGGTACCAAATGCACCATCTACACCGATCACAAGAGTCTTCAACATATTTTCGACCAACAACATTTGAACATACGACAACGTCGTTGGATTGAACTCCTGAACGACTATGATTGCACCATTAAGTACCATCCTGGCAAGGCGAATGTAGTAGCAGACGCCTTGAGCAGGAAGGATTCAATTAATCCTCGTCGCGTTCGGGCGTTGCAGCTCACCATTCATTCCTCTCTACCTGACCAACTCCGTTCTGCTCAGTTAGAAGCTTTGAAGGAGGAAAACCTTAAAGCTGAGACTATGCACGATGCCGACAAGCACCTCGAGCGAAGGCTTGATGGCCTGCACTACTTCACAGAACGCATATGGGTTCCTTTATTCGGGGGACTCCGGGAGCTTGTCTTAGATGAGGCTCACAAGTCCCGGTATTCTATTCATCCTGGTTCGGATAAGATGTACCAAGATCTAAAGGTGCTTTACTGGTGGCCAAACATGAGGTCGGATATAGCCTCATAGACCTGTGCTAAGGTCATGGTGGAATACCAGAAACCATCGGGTCTCTTGCAACAACCTGAAATTCCGGAGTGGAAATGGGAACGGATTACAATGGATTTTGTCACGCAACTACCTAAGTCACCGAGCGGGAATGATAAGATATGGGTGATTGTTGATCGGTTGACAAAATCAGCCCATTTTCTCGCTATTAAGGAGACCGACACCATGGATCGTTTGGCTCGTCTTTATCTGAAGGAAGTTGTTTCTAAGCACGGGGTGCCGGTTTCTATTATTTCGGATCGTGACTCCCACTTTACTTCTCACTTCTGGAAGTCTTTTCACAAGGCTTTGGGTACCCAGCTAGACATGAGTACCGCTTATCACCCACAGACTGACGGTCAGAGTGAACGCACGATTCAAACCTTAGAAGACATGCTGCGGGCATGTGCGATCGATTTTGGTAAAAGTTGGGAAGCCCACCTACCGTTAGTAGAATTCTCTTACAACAACAGTTACCACACGAGCATCAAGGCAGCTCCGTTCGAGGCACTGTACGGGCGGAAATGCCGGTCTCCTCTTTGTTGGGCTGAGGTGGGTGAGAGTCAACTCACTGGGCCTGAGCTAGTGTACGAAACTTTGGAAAAGATCGTACAGATTCGTAACCGGTTGGCAGCGGCACGGGATCGACAAAAGATTTATGCCGATCAGCGTCGCAAGCCATTGGAATTCCAAGTTGTTGACAAGGTACTTCTGAAAGTTTCACCGTGGAAGGGTGTCATACACTTTGGGAAGCGTGGCAAACTCAACCCTCGGTATGTCGGCCCATTTACAATCCTGGAACGGATTGGACCGGTGGCATATCGTCTTGATTTACCGACGGAGCTCGGCAACGTACATAACGTCTTCCATGTGTCCAACTTAAAGAAGTGTCTGGCTGACGAGTCTCTTATTGTTCCACTGGAAGAGATCAAGGTTGATGATCGTCTTCGGATTGTGGAGGAACCTGTTGAGATTCTTGATTACAAGATTCGTAGCCTACGTCATAGCAAGATTCGCATTGTTAAGGTTCGCTAGAACTAGAACCGGGGACCAGAGTACACTTGGGAACGGGAGGATCAGATGAAGTCTAAGTATCCTCATCTCTTTCCTAAGGAAGCGTTCAAATCGAGATATGTTACCACTGCAGCTGAATGAATCTCGGGGCGAGATTCCTTTTAACGTGGGGATGATGTGACAACTCGGGTAAATCTCTCTCTTGGTTTCTATCTTTTGTCTGTTTCTTTTGTTATTCCTTTTGGTACTAGTGCAATTTTCGGGACGAAAATTCTTTTAACGTGGGGATGATGTGACACCCGGCAAATTCTGGTTAACAACGTTGTCTAGATTAAAGTCTACCTTAGCGAGTCACGCGTATATTATACTTAACTAGGGTTAGCTAGATAGCTAGATGGGACATACGCGCATTGTTGTGAGTTAATATGTGAATACATGATTGGTGAACCTCGGACGTTGGTGAATAACGAACTTATGTGTCTCTGTGATAGTTGATGAACTTATGTGAAAACCATACGTGATTATGTGAACCTAAACCGAATACGTTAATAAAAATCACTAAAAGTGGAGTATGAGGTTGATTAGGGTCTTAACGCATGGGGTTGCACTTGTTACGGTCCGAAATAACGAAAACGTCAAAGGATGACGCGTCGGGTGATGAAACGAGACACGAACGAGGGCCTCGGGCCTGTGAGCGGCCGCTCACAGGGCCTGAGCCGCAGCTCGCTCATGTCTGACAGGTTTAAACCGCCTTAAACTCTTATTTAAGCATCCTTAACCCCCATGCAACCCCTAAACTCAACCCTAATCGCCCCCTTTCTGCCCCACACGAATTATTAACCCTAAACCACCTGCTAAAGCTCAAGAACATCAATCGGGATGCTTGGAGAGCGTTCGGTTGGTTGTTTTGGAGTGTTTGTGGTATAATCTTCATTCCCTTATGTTTTAATCTTCTTTAAATTGTCTTAAAACATCAAAACCTTGTTTGTCCAGGTCTGAAAGTATTTTATAAAAGTTAAAACATGATGATTACGAAGATTAAAAGGGTCAAGCACATTGTTATATAATGATTGTTATATGTTTTGCATGATTATGCATGTTCTTGATGTTTTAGACTTCTAGGGTTTGTGAATAATGATGTTTGTGATGTATAATTAGGGTTTTGATCAGATGTGGTTCTTACTAATGTTGTATGATGATTATTAGGTGTTATTGATTGATAATATGCAACTAGGGTTTGATATAATTGATAATATTGCATGATTAGAATCTGGACAGATTCTGAATGTCGACTTGTAGGGCCTGTTTCGTGGCTTGAAAATGATTGGTTTGATCGATTCTTTGCATGAATAGATTGTACATAGTCTTAGCTTTTTAGAATGGGCAAAATCATCTGATTTGGATGTCGTTTGATATGTTTTTGGAATTTTCATTTAAAATAGGTCAGGTCAGAATTTCGGGTATCAAACTGAGTCAACTTTGAAACATCATAAATCAAGTTTTATAAAGAGTTGGGTTGTGAAATTTTTACAGAAGGTTAATATTGGAGTAATATGAGTTTTCCAATTGGATTCATCCCGTTTGGATGAATACACAATTTTTGGGAATTTATCTACCAAACTGACCTGTTAGGAAGGTTTTCTGAACATAGATGTATTAGACGAATTTGAATTATTTTTGTGTTTGGATTTAAGACAAAAAAAAGGTATTGTTAAGTGAATCCCAAAGAAAATTCAGTAAAAATTTGGGAGGTTAACTCACTGATTTGCTATTTTAAATAAATTCGTTTTGATGGCGCACAATCTGTCCTGAAAACACAGATTGTGTATTATGTGCTTATGTGATTAATTGAGGTCTTAGGTGGTATGGAATTGACATGTAACTGAAGTACACTTGTCTGAGACACATACGGAATGTGGAAACTAATTGTAACCAACGTATTCACCAACGGGTCCGTAGGATTTACTTATGCATGTAGAATCACTAGGTGTCACTTACACGCTTTTGAACATTTAAAACGCCTTGGACAAACGAGTTATATGGTGTAATGATATTACGCCTATACTCACTTAATGACACTGTTATTAGGGTGTCGGTAGCATATATTACTTGCTGTTCGGATTCCTTGCTTGCACGTTAAGGTGAGTTTACGGCCCCTCTTTTAACTGATTTCACTTTTTGGGGGAGAAAACATGTGTTAAACTTATGTTTTGGTAACAACTGTCATACTATGGGTTTCTATGGTTTACTATACGATCTTTGGAAGTCCCGGGGGAAACCATGAATGTGCGGGTTAGCACAACGGGGAAATGTGAATAGATCTATTGGGAGTAACCAACCCCGCTCGTCGGCTTGGAGGGCCGGGCGAGTGCATATTGTCTCAAACAGGAACAGGTTTACTATTCGGGCACAACATCTGGTTTGCGAGTTAGTAATGGTTTTCCAATCGTTGTAGTAACACAACATACGCCTAGCTAGCGTACTTGGTTTACAAATTGATATAGTATGGACAGGTTGAACTTGATACTTTGATTACAAAACCTGTGAACTCACCAGCATTTTTGTGCTGACGTAACTCTTACATGTTTTCTCAGGTCGCTAAGGTAGCACTACGGAACTAGGGCGCACGCGTCTGCACGGCGTCTAGCTAGGGTTGCATGGTTTTCAAACATTGAATAATTTGGTTTACTTTTGGATTATGTTTTGAGAATAAGCTTCCGCTGTATTTGGGGATTTTAAACTATGTTTTTGAAATTGCATATGTTCATTTAGACTTGTTTATTGTGATCGTTGACTTGGATCCTGGTTTGTCATGCGCCTCGCGGTAAAACTCCACAAGTGGATTTTGAGGGTGTGACACTACCGGTCCAATCCGTTCCATAATAGCGAACGGTCCGACATACCGAGGATTCAATTTGCCACGCTTCCCAAAATGTATAACGCCCTTCCACGAAGATACCTTCAATAAAACCCTGTCGCCAACCTCAAACTCTAAAGGCTTGCGACGGCGATCGGCATAACTCTTTTGACGATCCCGAGCTGCTGCCATGGGGTTACGAATTTGTACGATCTTCTCAGAAGTCTCGTACATAAGTTCCGGGCCAGTGAGTTGGCTCTCACCCACCTCAGCCCAACAAAGAGGAGACTAGCATTTCCGCCCGTAAAGAGCCTCGAACAGAGCCGCCTTGATGCTAGAATGGAAGCTATTGTTGTAGGAGAATTCCACCAACGGTAGATGACTCTCGCACCCCTTGCCAAAGTCGATCACACATGCCCGAAGCATGTCTTCTAGTGTTTGAATCGTCCGCTCACTTTGACCGTCAGTTTGCGGATGATAAGCTGTGCTCATGTCTAACTGAGTACCCAGGGCCTTATGCAAGGATTTCCAGAAGTTAGAGGTGAACCGAGGATCACGATTAGAAATAATAGAGACTGGCACCCCGTGCTGAGAAACCACTTCCTTAAGATATAAACGAGCCAAACGCTCAAGGCCATCAGTGTCACACCCTCAAATTACCACTTGTGGGGTTTTACCGCGAGGCGCATGACAAACCAGGATCCAAGTCAACGATCACAATAAACAACTCTAGATGAAATACATAAATCCAAAAACAACGATCTTATAAGCGGAAGCATTTAAGAATTTAATCAGCTACAACGGTGTTCCAAAGTATTCAAGACACTTATTTCAAAACATGCAACTAAGCCTAGACGCCAATGCAGACTCGTGCGCCTAGTTCCATTCGTTGCTACCTTAGCGGCCTGAGAAAAACATGCCAAAAAGATGTCAACATATAATGCTGGTGAGTTCACAGGTTTGTTCAATATGTTATCAAAATGTTACTAGAATGTTACCATGTCCATACTATATCCATGTTACCAAGTACGCTAGCTAGGCGTATGTTTGTTACTACTACGATTGGAAAACCATTACTAGACTGTTACCATGTGTTCAGCCCGATGTGTTGTAGCCACGCTACGAGTGTTACCAGTTCGAGACAATATGCACCCGCCCGGCCCTCCAAGCCGTCGAGTGGGGTTTGTCAAGCCCAATAGATCTATCCACATTTCCCCGTTGTGCATCCCCGCACATTCATGGTTTCCCCCGGGACTTTAAAAGATCGTATAGTACACAAGTTTAAAACCATAGTATGACATATGTTACCAAAATAGTTTAGTGCAGGTTTTCTCCCCCAAAAGTTTAAGCAGTAAAAGTGGGGCCGTGAACTCACCTTAGATAGCGTTCTTCGGTTACAAGTAAATATGTGAAGCCCTTGATAATCCCTCTACCGAAGATCTATCAAAATGTTCACATAAGTGTTCCGACTAATAACCATAAGGTTATCTAGTCCCCGATTGTCCAGATCGTAACCAAGTATGTTTTAAAACGTGTTAAAATGTTTAACCGACACACTAGACCGACCCGACATCCCGTTGCTGACTCATTACCCTAACTAATCAAGTACACATAGATTACACACAAGGTTCAAGCATAAAACACTTAGTTTGTATCAAAAATCTCATTTCTGCATCAGAACGGTCGAACCAGTCAGTTTAAGTCTCCTTCGCCCGTTTAAGGCTCCTTCGCCCGTTTTGTATTTCGTTCGACCGTTTGGTGCCTCCTTCGACCGTTCTGCCACTTTCGCCCAACAAAACCCAGGTTCGACCCTGGATTATCTCCTTCGCACCTTCGATCGGTCGAAGGAGTCCAGGTTCGCCCCTGTTGTGCAAATTTTCCTAAACACGCTTCAAACACATTCAAAACGACTCGAAACATCATCAAACACAGCAGTCAAGCATGAATAACTTATCCCTACAAAACCCCACCGATTTCCCCCAATAATACGTCCATTTCAACCCTTTCCCAAAATGGTAAAAATTATGGAAACGTCACTATCATGCATGGATTATTTACCCAATTTGGAAACTTTTGAAATCGATCCGTATTCGACTTAAAATGCTCAGTTTGTCGAGTGTTCGATCTTTCCCTATTAGTTCTATTGATCATAAATATCATGCATCAAGTCTAGATTCGTTAAAACCCCCAAATACCCATAATATCGTCATTTATCCAATCCTAACCCTAAACAACAATAATCTAGCATCAATAACAATCCTATATCATGCTTCTATCACAGATACAGCAGCAAATCATTAAACAACACATAACACCACATAATACACAATTTACATATGTTTATCATCATGAAGACCTATGTCAAATGATAATGTTTTGGTTTAGAAAGATGTTTAAAAGGTTTTTAATCATAAAAACACCCTTAGAACAGATCCGGACAATTAGGGTTAGATGAAAACGAATTAAAATGCTTTTAAAAAGGTTTAGGATTAAGAACACACCTTCGATTCTTGTTTAGATGTTGTAGATAGGTTAGATTCTGAAAAAGAAGAGCAAAAACTCCTTCCTTAGTGATTAAAATCGTTTGAGAGTGTTTTGAGACGGTTAGGGTTTGTGAAATGATGAAAAATGACAAAGTTTCGTATTTATACTAATCCTCCTTCGCCCCATATCAATGGTCGAAGGCGGCCTCCTTCGACCCTTCCACGGGGGTCGAATGAGCCCTGTCCTGGTCGAAGGGAATTCTTTCAATTCCACATCCCAGGTTCGCCCATTTACAAAGGGTCGAACCAAACAAAATGTTCTCCATCGACCACTGGAAGTGGTCGAACCAGAACTCATGTTCAACTACTTTTCCAGTTTGTCGTGTTTAACGCATTCTAACACATCTTAACACATAAGCATGCAACCTTAGTCTATGTTTAACATATTTAAGCATGGATAATCATTTATACGTCATTTAAACACATCTATGTATATAATCCACCACACGACCCATAATCTACACATATACTTAATTAGTTCATGTAATGTCACCAACAACGGAACCCGGTACTAGTGTATTACCAAAACGACTCCCAATGATCCTCCAGATCATTGCACCCTGGACAATCCTAACTTGACCCGACACAACTAACCCGGTTAAGTCCGTTTATAAACGTTTCTCGCTAAGGTAGACTTAAATGTTACTAAAATGTTTAAGCCAAACATGCCGGGTGTCACATCATCCCTACGTTGAAAGAATTTTCGTCCCGAAAATTGCGCAAAGCTCCAAAAGAAAGAAACGAAAAGAACAGAACGAAAAGAAAATTACCGGATGTCACATCGTCCCCACGTTGAAAGAATTTTCGTCCCGAAAATTGCGCAAAGCCCCAAAAGAAAGAAACGAAAGGAAAATTACCGGATGTCACATCATCCCCACGTTGAAAGGAATCTCGACCCGAGATTCATTCCGCTTCAGCAGTAACATGCCTTGATTCAAACGCGCGTTTCGGAAAAAGATGAGGATATTTAGCTTTCATCTGATCCTCCCGTTCCTATGTGAACTCCGGTCCACGATCCGAGTTCCAACGGACTTTGACGATGCGGATTTTACTCCGACGAAGGCTACGAATCTTATAGTCGAGAATCTCGACAGGTTCCTCCACAATGCGAAGACGATCATCAACCTTGATCTCTTCCAGTGGTACAATGAGAGATTCATCAGCCAAACACTTCTTTAAGTTAGACACATGGAAGACGTTGTGCACACTACCGAGCTCCGCCGGTAGGTCAAGTCTGTATGCCACCGGTCCAATCCGATCCAGGATTGCGAATGGTCCGACATAACGAGGGTTAAGCTTGCCGCGCTTTCCAAAGCGTATGACGCCCTTCCATGGTGAAACTTTCAGAAGTACCCTGTCCCCAACCTGGAACTCCAAAGGCTTTCGACGGCGATCGACATAACTCTTCTGACGATCCCGTGCAGCAGCCAAACGGTGACGAATCTGTACGATTTTCTCCGAAGTTTCGTACACAAGTTCCGGACCAGTGAGCTGGCTCTCGCCTACCTCGGCCCAACAAAGTGGTGATCGACATTTTTGTCCGTAAAGAGCCTCGAACGGAGCTGCCTTGATACTAGAGTGATAGCTGTTGTTGTAGGAGAACTCCACTAATGGCAGGTGGATCTCCCAACTTTTGCCAAAATCGATAACACATGCCCGAAGCATGTCTTCCAAAGTTTGAATCGTCCGCTCACTCTGTCCATCAGTTTGTGGATGATAAGTTGTACTCATATCCAACTGAGTACCCAAAGCCTTGTGCAGAGCCTTCGAGAAACGAGAAGCAAAACGAGAATCACGATCAGAGATAATAGAGACAGGCACCCCGTGCCGAGCAACCACCTCCTTAAGGTAAAGTCGAGCCAACCGCTCGAGTCCATCGGTTTCCTTAATAGGTATGAAACGTGCCGATTTTGTCAGCCGGTCAACAATCACCAAGATCATATCATAACCACTAGGTGACCTTGGCAGCTTGGTGACAAAATCCATCGTGATTCGCTCCCACTTCCATTGCGGAACCTCTGGTTGTTGCAGGAGAGCAGACGGCCTCTGATACTCCACCTTGACTTTAGCACAAGTCAAACATTTGCTGACATAAGAGGCTATATCAGCTTTCATGTTTGGCCACAAATAAAGTATCTTCAAATCCTGATACATCTTATCGGAGCCAGGGTGAATAGGATACCGGGATTTGTGAGCTTCATCTAAAACAAGCTCGCGCAATCCTCTGAACAATGGGACCCAAACACGTCCCGTAAAATAGTGTAAGCCATCGGTCCTGAGCTCAAGATGCTTGTCAGCACAGTGCATAGTCTCAGCCTTAAGGTTTTCCTCCTTCAAGGCTTCCAACTGTGCAGAACGGATTCGGTCAGGCAACGACGAATGTATGGTGAGCTGTAAGGCTCGAACACGGCGAGGATTCGCAGACTCCTTCCTGCTCAAGGCGTCCGCCACAACGTTCGCCTTGCCAGGATGGTATTTGATAGCACAGTCATAATCGTTCAGGAGTTCAACCCAGCGACGCTGCCGCATGTTTAACACCTTCTGGTCGAAAATATGCTGAAGACTCTTGTGATCGGTATATATTTCACACTTGGTACTGTACAAGTAATGTCTCCAGATTTTCAACGCAAAGACTACCGCACCCAGTTCCAAGTCATGAGTAGTGTAATTCTTCTCATGAACCTTGAGTTGACGAGAAGCATAAGCAATGACCTTCCCGCGTTGCATCAACACGCAACCGAGACCACGAATAGAAGCGTCACAGTACACAACGAAGTCATACGTACCCTCTGGTAAGGATAAGATATGTGCAGAACAAAGTTTAAGTTTCAGCATCTGAAATGCTGATTCTTGTGGTTCATCCCAGTCGAACTTTCGGTCCTTCTGGGTAAGAGCAGTGAGGGGTTGATCGATCTTCGAAAATCCCTCAATGAAACGACGATAATAACCCGCAAGACCTAGGAATTGCCGCACCTCAGATGGCGTCTTTGGTGCTTCCCAGTCCTTAATAGCTTCGATCTTAGCCGGATTGACATGAATTCCCAGTTCATTCACCACATGTCAAAGGAATTGAACTTCACGTAACCAAAAATCACACTTTGAGAACTTAGCATACAACTGCTCCTGTCTCAAAAGTTCCAAGACCAACCGTAGATGTTCCTCATGATCCGCCTTGTTCTTGGAGTAAATCAGAATATCGTCAATGAACACGATAACGAACTTATCGAGGTAAGGTTTGCAAACGCGGTTCATTAAATCCATGAACACCGCCGGTGCGTTAGTGAGACCAAAAGGCATGACGAAGAACTCAAAATGGCCATAACGAGTGCGAAAAGCAGTCTTCTGAATGTCAGCTTCCCTGACGCGCAACTAGTGATAACCGGACCGCAAATCAATCTTCGAATAGTAGCTGGAGCCCTGAAGCTGGTCAAAGAGATCATCAATACGAGGAAGAGGATAAAGATTCTTGATGGTCACTTTGTTCAGCTCACGATAATCAATACACATGCGAAGACTTCCATCCTTCTTCTTTACAAACAAAATAGGAGCTCCCCACGGGGAAGAACTCGGTCGGATGAAACCCTTTTCCAAGAGTTCCTGTAACTGGCTGGACAACTCTTGCATCTCCGGAGGTGCAAGACGATACGGAGCTCGGGCAATAGGAGCTGCGCCCGGAGTAAGATCAATACCAATCTCAACCTGACGATGGGGAGGAAGACCAGGTAAATCATCAGGAAACATATCAGGAAAGTCACGAACCACCGGAATATCCTCGATCTTCTTCTCATCGTCAGTAGAAACGTTAACAAGTGCCAGAATGGCCGAACAGCCCTTCCGAAGGTACTTAGGGGCTTTCATGCTAGAAATGATACTCAGCGGAGCACCGCTTTTCTCGCCACGAACCGAAAGAATCTCTCCATCAGGGAGAGGGATCCGAATAACCTTGTCGAAACAAACGATCTCCGCACGATACAACGATAACCAATCCATCCCGACCACGACATCGAAACTACCCAGGGGTACCGACATAAGGTCAATGGGGAAGGACAAACCCGACAGTTCCAAGCGACATTCCTTAAGGGTGTGTGTCGCTTCGATTTTCTTACCATCAACCAATTCTATTAATTACTTAGCCTCTAAAGGTGTGGGTACTATATCTAGCAATCGACTAATGTCCAAAGATACGAAACTCTTATCGGCACCAGAATCAAATAAGACAGAAACATAGCGATCATTAAGAAGGAATGTACCGGTAACTGTGTCTGGATCCTGCCTAGCCTCTGCAGATCCAAAGACGAAAGCACGTGCAGTCCTGCCTCCACCGCCATTGTTCCCGTTACCGTTCCCGTTCTTCCCATTGTCGCCCTGTTTCATCTTGGGACAGTCACGCTTGAAATGTCTCGTATCACCGCAGTTATAACACCCCTGCCTCCCCTGAGTCCCCTGAGCAGCAGGAGCAGGAGCAGGAGTAGGGGTACGAGCTTGGGCCGACGGAAGTGTTGCCCTGCAATCCTTAGCCAGGTGTCCAAGCTGGTTGCACCGATGACAGCGTGCCTTATCACAGTTCCCCGAGTGATGGTAACAACACCGGTTACACTTGGGATGCTTCCCGATATACCCACCTGTCTTCTGCCCCGAAGACGATCCAGACGACTCAAACTTCTTTGCCATCTGAGCCGGCGCTGGTACAACACTCTTCCCCATACCATCCCACTTTCTCTTGTTCCCCTCAGTAACCTTCACAGCAGCACCCTTGGGTGGGAAAACACCTTCTGCCACCTTCAGGTTAGTCATCCGATGAGCTGATCGGACAACTTCAGCAATAGTGGGAAGGTTCCCAGCAATCTCCGGCACTAGTCCAGACACATAGTGCTCGATCCTCCTGTACTCGGGTGTGTGCAAATCAGGGCACAACACCGCCAGCTCATTCCTCCTCACAGTGTATTCTTCAATCTCCGACCCAAACATCTTGTAGCTCCAGACTTCATGTTCCAACTTCTGTATCTCCTCTCTCGGACAGTACTCACCTCTCAACAACTGCACAAATTCCGCCCAAGGCATAGCAATAGCCTCCCCTAATCCCATGTTCTGAGTGGTAGCATTCCACCACGACAGTGCAGGCCCCTCGAATGTCGCCGTAGCATACTTCACCCGGTCCCCAGCAGGACAGTTACACATAACGAACACAGACTCAACCTTCTCCAGCCATCGGAGCAGTCCCACCGCTCCCTCAGTTCCAGCGAAGTTATGGGGCTGACAGTCCCAAAACTTCTTATAAGAGCACTGAGGTGGGGGTGGATTGGCACCAACACCTGAAATACGGTACATGAGTAAAACACAAACGAAAGGACACGAAACCCAAAAATGAGGCAAGGTCGACAAAATCAACTCACCACCCATGGCATTAATCCCAGCCTGGAAATTAGCCATAGCCATGTTCACTTGCTACTGTAGCAAGTTGTTCAGCTCAGCTTGGGTCATGTTGATGTTTCCGCGACCACCGCCTCCGGCACGACCACCGCCGCCAGCACGGCCACCGCCGCCACCACGACGTCCACCACCGCGAGCACCAGACATGATCTAACAAATCAAGAAATCGAGGGATTCAGATTCACTTCCAGTGTCAACCACTAGAAATTTACAAGAGTTAACCTAGGGACAAATCCAGGGCTATACATCCAAACTCGAAGTCCATCGGGATTTTCATGCATTCCAGTTTATTATTTCGTGTGCACCCGAAATGATAAACTGCTCTACATGGTCCTCCAGATGTACCCCTAATCCAGACCCCAGTCACCGAATATCGTCGCCTAGTAACGTGTGACGATAGGTGCAAGTGTAAGAAGGCATGTGTGTGCTAGAACCAACAAATCAACCCCTCCTTCTTCAATCCAGAAGAAGAAGACAAGAGTAGGTAAGAACCCAAATAAAAGCGGATGATGTAACGGAGAAGCATGATGATGATGTAAGGACACCCCGACAACGTTAGTACGTATCCAACTAATAGACTCAAGTATGTGACCGTCTAGTGTGTGCGACTCGGCTATAGACCAGTCTCTACATGCAGTCCTAGTTCACTATAACCATTGGCTCTGATACCAATCTGTCACACCCTCAAATTACCACTTGCGGGGTTTTACCACAAGGCGCATGACAAACCAGGATCCAAGTCAACGATCACAATAAACAACTCTAGATGAAATACATAAATCCAAAAACAACGATCTTATAAGCGGAATCATTTAAGAATTTAATCAGCTACAACGGTGTTCCAAAGTATTCAAGACACTTATTTCAAAACATGCAACTAAGCCTAGACGCCAATGCAGACTCGTGCGCCTAGTTCCATTCGTTGCTACCTTAGCGACCTGAGAAAAACATGCCAAAAAGATGTCAACATATAATGCTGGTGAGTTCACATGTTTGTTCAATATGTTATCAAAATGTTACCAGAATGTTACCATGTCCATACTATATCCATGTTACCAAGTACGCTAGCTAGGCGTATGTTTGTTACTACTACGATTGGAAAACCATTACTAGACTGTTACCATGTGTTCAGCCCTATGTGTTGTAGCCACGCTACGAGTGTTACCAGTTCGAGACAATATGCACCCGCCCGGCCCTCCAAGCCGTCGAGTGGGGTTTGTCAAGCCCAATAGATCTATCCACATTTCCCCGTTGTGCATCCCCGCACATTCATGGTTTCCCCCAGGACTTTAAAAGATCGTATAGTACACAAGTTTAAAACCATAGTATGACATATGTTACCAAAATAGTTTAGTGCATGTTTTCTCCCCCAAAAGTTAAAGCAGTAAAAGTGGGGCCATGAACTCACCTTAGATAGCGTTCTTCGGTTACAAGTAAAGATGTTAAGCCCTTGATAATCCCTCTACCGGAGATCTATCAAAATGTTCACATAAGTGTTCCGACTAATAACCATAAGGTTATCTAGTCCCCGATTGTCCTGATCGTAACCCAAGTATGTTTTAAAACGTGTTAAAATGTTTAACCGACACACTAGACCGACCCGACATCCTGTTGGTGACCCATTACCCTAACTAATCAAGTACACACAGATTACACAAAAGGTTCAAGCATAAAACACTTAGTTTGTATCAAAAATCTCATTTCTGCATCAGAACGGTCGAACCAGTCAGTTTAAGTCTCCTTCGCCCGTTTTAAGTCTCCTTCGCCCGTTTTGTATTTCGTTCGACCGTTCTGCCACTTTCGCCCAACAAAACCCAGGTTCGACCCTGGATTATCTCCTTCACACCTTCGATCGGTCGAAGGAGTCCAGGTTCGCCCCTGTTGTGCAAATTTTCCTAAACACGCTTCAAACACATTCAAAACGACTAGAAACATCATCAAACACAGCAGTCAAGCATGAATAACTTATCCCTACAAAACCCCACCAATTTCCCCCAATAATACGTCCATTTCAACCCTTTCCCAAAATGGTAAAAATTATGGAAACGTCACTATCATGCATGGATTATTTACCCAATTTGGAAACTTTTGAAATCGATCCGTATTCGACTTAAAATGCTCAGTTTGTCGATTGTTCGATCCTTAACTATTAGTTCTATTGATCATAAATATCATGCATCAAGTCTAGATTCGTTAAAACCCCCCAAATACCCATAATATCGTCATTTATCCAATCCTAACCCTAAACAACAATAATCTAGCATCAATAACAATCCTATATCATGCTTCTATCACAGATACAGCAGCAAATCATTGAACAACACATAACACCACATAATACACAATTTACATATGTTTATCATCATGAAGACCTATGTCAAATGATAATGTTTTGGTTTAGAAAGATGTTTAAAAGGTTTTAGTCATAAAAACACCCTTAGAACAGATCCTGTATGTGCGTGAAAGGATCGATAACAAACAAAGATTGATCAAACAAGTTAGTTTCAGGTGCGAAAACCCTAAAACTATCACAAAATAATAATCAAACAGATTCAAATACACAGATCATCATTTTCAATCAATTTCATTAATAAAACACTTGTTTACACGTTGAATTATCAATACAATCAAGGTTTAAACGTAAAACAAGTTTAACAAAATCTAGAGAGAGTTTTCAGAAAGAGGAGGGAATAATAATCATCAAAGTTACATTCAAAAATGAACTTAACCTATTTATAGGCCTGCACATTCGCCCAAACTGTTCATGCGAATGTGCACGTTCGCCCATATCAACTGGTCGAACCAAGTTCTTCCATAATCTAAGTCTTCATTCGTACAAACAATCTTCCTTCGCACCTTTTATACCTCCTTCGCACCTTTAAACTCACTCCTTCGCACCTTCGACATCAACAAATCAAAATGTGTTTTACAATCCAAAGCTCTAGTCGCACTTTTGCATCTACAAACTCCCCTCGACTATTGCTTGGATTGTGTTCGACGTTGTTCGTCCAACCTTTTGTTCCACATTCTGATATGTCTTTGAATCATTTGTTCTCTGGTCAACACCGGTTCCTGAAATTGTTTTTGTTTCTTCGTTTTCAGCTCTGGCACCTTTTGCTTCTCCACATACTTTCCCAACTTCTCATCATAATCACATCCAGCATTGATATTAAACGCAAAGCACAGAAATACCACACGTTGGTACTTTCCAGCTTGCTCAGCATCTTTTACGTCTGAATAGATCGGATTATAGAATAGCATGATGATATCCTCATGTGAACAGTTTATCAACCACATGGGATCAAAGATATGCACTTTCTTATAATTCGTCTCTCCATCCTTCAACACAATTACGGCCTCTGCAATCTTCCAATCGTAATACCACCAGATGAAGTCTTTGGCAAAGTGTTGCGGAATAGGCATCAAAGGAATCTTTTTCAACACTTGCGGTGGTTTGTATTTCAAAGTCACTTTGGGCGTACCAGTTATCAAATCAATATCCTTTTTATGAACGATTCGCTTTGGATATTGTGGTGTAAACAAGTCCAACTTAGTTCGGCTTTCTCGAGTAATCTTTTCAGCAAAGTAAGTAATCTGACTATTTGACGCTCCCGTTAAACGGTGACGATAAATGTCTCTGATTGCCCAATACGGAAGGGTCTTCAAGTGATGAAATTTCTCAAAATACAAGATCCCCTTCTCCCACTTTACTGCGAAACACTTCAACTCTTTAACAAACTTCCAGGCCAACGCACGACCTTTGAAAATCTTATTGTGAAGTTTGTAAAAGCTGCCTTGAATGGCAGGTTTCGGACGATTATTCTCCTTCTCTTTCAACTTCTTCAAAAACTCTTTTAAGCTTTCTGATTGCTCGAACCGTGGCTTGTTATGTCCTTTAAAGATTTCATCTTCAAAGACTTTGCTCTTATCTTTTGCAAGCTTCTCGGCATGGTTTAGCAGTTCGTCTGAGAAAGAAAATCCACAATCTTGATTTGTCCTGAAATATTGTGGATATTCTTCGCTCGTAATATCTTCCATTTCGACTTCCTCGAATGCAGGAACATCACGATCATCCGAGTGATTTCCAGCTTCTTTCTCAGGAATCTTAGGAATAAAGTTATCAGCAAGTAATTCTTCTAACGTCTTGCCCACTTGCCTCGCCAAACCTTCAAGAATTTCTTTCGAAATAGCCGCAGAAACTTCCCATCCTCAAGATCAGGGTCATCATATTCCAACTCGAACAGTTTATTGTTTGATTCAAATATTTCTGGGAACCTGCTAGTCATGTCTATCGTCCAGACTCGATCGGTTAACATCTGACGATACTTGTTCTTATCTTCTTCAGACAATGACTGCAATCTTTCGTTCCAGAAAATATCTTCATCATCAACATTATCACCAGGAGCTTTCGAGCTCGATTCACCGCCCTTATCCGAGTCACGTTTCTCATATGTGAACTTATCAACATCATCATCATCGTCATCACTACTATCATCAAACACAGAGCCATCTCCATCACTCGATCTATCATCCGATCCTCCATCATCCTTATCATCCTTTTTCTTCGTCTTTGTATCGTTACCAGCATCTTCATCTAATTCATCATCTTCCTCTTCATCAGACAATTCATAATCAACTAGCTCTTCTTCTCTTTCTTTTTCCACATCACCAGCTTGAAGTTGAGGAGCTTGAGAGTACAAGTTCTTGATCAGATCGTCCATATGCTTGTTACTCTTTTTCAGCTGTTTATTCTCTTTCTTCAAGACTATAATTCTTCTGGTGTTACGTTGCTCATGTTTCAGCAACTTCTTGTTTTCTCTCTTCAGTTTCTTGATTGTTTTCTTCAAGGTCTCATTATCATCTGCCGATGTGACTACGACTTCTAACATCTTCTTGTCATTAGATTTTAACTGCTCGATCTCCGTTTGTTGTTTAGTAATCAGATTCATCAACTCAGAAAATCTCTGATTCACAGCAGTCATTATATCACTGTCCACCCATACTTTTGTCTTCTTTGGTGGTTCAACAGCGTCAGGCAATTTACCTTTTCTGATTTTCTTCAGCACATTATCCAATGCTTCATTCACATCATCCATTGGAATTTCTTCAGTTTGTGGTGTGCTAGATGTTGCTGCAGTCTTCTGTTTCTTATGAGCAGGTGCGGTAACCGGTGATTTAGAACTTGTAGCTGGTGGCAGTTTCTTTCCAGCTATCAACGATTCTATCTCTTTCTTCCTCTTTGTACTTGGCTTCTCCTGTTTCTTCTTCTCTTTTCTAACAGCTTGCACAGGAGAACCAACCAACGTCTCTTCAGCATTAAAACTCAAATCTTCTACATCAATGGGAATAGGACTTTTGTTCCCTTGATCTTCTTCTCTTTGGCTAGCAGATGCACCAGCCTCAGTGGCCTTGGGCATGGTCATCTCTACTGTTTCAGCATCCGAATTCCATTGTTCTTCCTCAATCGTTTCTTCTGAATCAATGGAAGCTTCATCAACTAAATTCAATCCCTTTTTCGCCATTCTCTTATTTCTACCTTGAGTACTTTTCTTCTTTTCTGGTTCAGCAACCTCAATCCTTATCTCTGGTTTCTTTGTCTTACCACTCTTAGCGCCTACATTCACAACTTGTCTCTTGCGCTTAGCGTCAGGATCAACATGATGTAAAGGATTATCAGCATCAGAATCACTGTTAGCATTCCTTACAAGCCCATCACCCGGATCTTTATAATCTGCCCTAGCTAGATGTCCAAACAAACGTCTAACAGGAGGACGTTCTTCAACAGACAAACCTTTATAAGCTTTCATTCTAGCTAGTGTGTTCAACGACATGTGTTCTTGAACAACAATGTGTGTAGGGTTTCTCTTCAGCTCTTTGTACTTGTGATCGAAAATCATTTGAAGAAAACGAGGATATAAAAGAAACTTCAGGTTCCTCGTTCCATTCACAGGCTCCAGTAAGTGAGACATCAACATGCCAGAGATATTGAACGGCTTGTTCAATACCAAAGCAACCATCATCGAACTAATGCTCTTCCTCATCAAGTCATAACCTCCCGCAGCAGATCCGAATACGTGGATTAAAACATGTGCCAGATATTTGAACTGTGGGCACAGTTTTCCTTTATGCAATGAACCATCAGTGATAGGTCCGTTGTACTTCATCCTGAGAAAGCACTTCCTTTGATCCATGAATGTAAACTCCTTTGGATCTTTCGGATCATCATTCAGATTCAGTGCTTCTCTTAAATCTTCTTCGCACACAATCACACGTTGTCCCTGAATTTTGCTCGTCAAGCAATACTCGCATTTCCAGAAATCTAGTGTAGCATTAGACCAGAATTCCTGAATCATATCTCGATAGATCACTGTCGGCGTAGCAATGGCATCTATTACTCTGCTTCGCTTCAAAAACTCAACAATGCCGACAAATTCAGTGTGCTTCTTCACATCACCAAGATATGCACAACAGTTGTGTGCATTCTCAAAATCAAGCTGCTTTGCGGGCTATGAAGAGCATCCTGCCTGTTCCGTAGTCTTCTGCTATTCAGACATTATTAGATCTGCAAAAACAAACAAAATTACACGTTAAAAATCAACAAAAAATCAAAATTGAAATTTTTGGTCAAAAACCCCTCCTTCGGCCAAACGGGGGTACGAAGGTGATTTTGTAGTGGTACGAATGAGAAACAGATGGTACGAATGTGATGATTTTAATAAAAAGTTTCATTCGCCCATTTAATCCTCTTTCGCCCAATTTATGTTCTTCCTTCGCCCATTCGAACTGGTCGAAGGAAGCAGTTCATATTTTTGAAAAATCAATTTTGAAATTTAAAGATCCTGAACATGTCCATTTGATTGAAATAGGACCTAATAGTGCCGATAATCAATCCTAGACTAACAGATTCATCAATTATTGATTGTGTTTGTGTTTTCACCCAAAAACTAGGGTTTAAACACTGTTAGATCATTCTGACATGTTTTAAACTATAATTTTGATTATTTCTCCCCCTAAAACTCACACACAATCAACCCTAAGCAACGATTGTGAATATTATGTTGATTTAGAACAGTTTTAGATAGTTAGGGCTTGTAATAGAAAACAGGGCTTAGATCCTTGAATCATTGTTGTTTACCTGTAAAAATGATATCAAACTGATCAGAGATAATGCACGAACACAATAGAATGATTTTAAGTGAAAAAGCAACAAGGTGAGGTTACGAGTAAAAATATGGTAAAATATGAATGAGGTTCGAATGAGAGACTGGGTATATATAGGCCTTTTCGTTCGCCCGTTTTGTTCATACGAAGGAGAAACTTTTCTCTCCTTCGACCCTATTGAAATGGTTCGAATGAGATTAAAGGGTTCGAATGAAATAATTATCAGGAACACTCTCCTTCGCCCAACCAAAACATACGAATGAACAAGTGAAATCCCACATTCGACCAAACGAATGGGCGAATGAGAATTGGGATTTTTGAAAATTTTCCAAATCTCAAAAACGAGTCCCGGTTCAATTATTTTCCATCTTTTAAGCATCCAATATTCATATTTTCACATTTTAAAAGTTACAAAGCTCAAATGGTGTATCACGGTTTAGAAAATCGACATCAACCACCATCAGTTATCAAAAATAAACTGAAAAAGAAAAATCTTTTTGGATTTTCTAAAGTTTATGCTAAAACACACCTAAAATCTTTTTGAGTTTTGTAATTTTTGACGAGAAAATAAAATGCAGAAATATAAATGAAAAACTGTAACAAAGATTGATCAAACAAGTTAGTTTCAGGTGCGGAAACCCTAAAACTATCACAAAATAATAATCAAACAGATTCAAATACACAGATCATCATTTTCAATCAATTTCATTAATAAAACACTTGTTTACACGTTGAATTATCAATACAATCAAGGTTTAAACGTAAAACAAGTTTAACAAAATCTAGAGAGAGTTTTCATAAAGAGGAGGGAATAATAATTATCAAAGTTACATTCAAAAATGAACTTAACCTATTTATAGGCCTGCACATTCGCCCAAACTGTTCATGCGAATGTGCAGGTTCGCCCATATCAACTGGTCGAACCAAGTTCTTCCATAATCTAAGTCTTCATTCGTACAAACAATCTTCCTTCGCACCTTTTATACCTCCTTCGCACCTTTAAACTCACTCCTTCGCACCTTCGACATCAACAAATCAAAATGTGTTTTACAATCCAAAGCTCTAGTCGCACTTTTGCATCTACAAACTCCCCTTCGACTATTGCTTGGATTGTGTTCGACGTTGTTCGTCCAACCTTTTGTTCCACATTCTGATATGTCTTTGAATCATTTGTTCTCTGGTCAACACCGGTTCCTGAAATTGTTTTTGTTTCTTCGTTTTCAGCTCTGGCACCTTTTGCTTCTCCACATACTTTCCCAACTTCTCATCATAATCACATCCAGCATTGATATTAAACGCAAAGCACAGAAATACCACACGTTGGTACTTTCCAGCTTGCTCAGCATCTTTTACGTCTGAATAGATCGGATTATAGAATAGCATGATGATATCCTCATGTGAACAGTTTATCAACCACATGGGATCAAAGATATGCACTTTCTTATAATTCGTCTCTCCATCCTTCAACACAATTACGGCCTCTGCAATCTTCCAATCGTAATACCACCAGATGAAGTCTTTGGCAAAGTGTTGCGGAATAGGCATCAAAGGAATCTTTTTCAACACTTGCGGTGGTTTGTATTTCAAAGTCACTTTGGGCGTACCAGTTATCAAATCAATATCCTTTTTATGAACGATTCGCTTTGGATATTGTGGTGTAAACAAGTCCAACTTAGTTCGGCTTTCTCGAGTAATCTTTTCAGCAAAGTAAGTAATCTGACTATTTGACGCTCCCGTTAAACGGTGACGATAAATGTCTCTGATTGCCCAATACGGAAGGGTCTTCAAGTGATGAAATTTCTCAAAATACAAGATCCCCTTCTCCCACTTTACTGCGAAACACTTCAACTCTTTAACAAACTTCCAGGCCAACGCACGACCTTTGAAAATCTTATTGTGAAGTTTGTAAAAGCTGCCTTGAATGGCAGGTTTCGGACGATTATTCTCCTTTTCTTTCAACTTCTTCAAAAACTCTTTTAAGCTTTCTGATTGCTCGAACCGTGGCTTGTTATGTCCTTTAAAGATTTCATCTTCAAAGACTTTGCTCTTATCTTTTGCAAGCTTCTCGGCATGGTTTAGCAGTTCGTCTGAGAAAGAAAATCCACAATCTTGATTTGTCCTGAAATATTGTGGATATTCTTCGCTCGTAATATCTTCCATTTCGACTTCCTCGAATGCAGGAACATCACGATCATCCGAGTGATTTCCAGCTTCTTTCTCAGGAATCTTAGGAATAAAGTTATCAGCAAGTAATTCTTCTAACGTCTTGCCCACTTGCCTTGCCAAACCTTCAAGAATTTCTTTCGAAATAGCCGCAGAAACTTCCCCATCCTCAAGATCAGGGTCATCATATTCCAACTCGAACAGTTTATTGTTTGATTCAAATATTTCTGGGAACCTGCTAGTCATGTCTATCGTCCAGACTCGATCGGTTAACATCTGACGATACTTGTTCTTATCTTCTTCAGACAATGACTGCAATCTTTCGTTCCAGAAAATATCTTCATCATCAACATTATCACCAGGAGCTTTCGAGCTCGATTCACCGCCCTTATCCGAGTCACGTTTCTCATATGTGAACTTATCAACATCATCATCATCGTCATCACTACTATCATCAAACACAGAGCCATCTCCATCACTCGATCTATCATCCGATCCTCCATCATCCTTATCATCCTTTTTCTTCGTCTTTGTATCGTTACCAGCATCTTCATCTAATTCATCATCTTCCTCTTCATCAGACAATTCATAATCAACTAGCTCTTCTTCTCTTTCTTTTTCCACATCACCAGCTTGAAGTTGAGGAGCTTGAGAGTACAAGTTCTTGATCAGATCGTCCATATGCTTGTTACTCTTTTTCAGCTGTTTATTCTCTTTCTTCAAGACTATAATTCTTCTGGTGTTACGTTGCTCATGTTTCAGCAACTTCTTGTTTTCTCTCTTCAGTTTCTTGATTGTTTTCTTCAAGGTCTCATTATCATCTGCCGATGTGACTACGACTTCTAACATCTTCTTGTCATTAGATTTTAACTGCTCGATCTCCGTTTGTTGTTTAGTAATCAGATTCATCAACTCAGAAAATCTCTGATTCACAGCAGTCATTATATCACTGTCCACCCATACTTTTGTCTTCTTTGGTGGTTCAACAGCGTCAGGCAATTTACCTTTTCTGATTTTCTTCAGCACATTATCCAATGCTTCATTCACATCATCCATTGGAATTTCTTCAGTTTGTGGTGTGCTAGATGTTGCTGCAGTCTTCTGTTTCTTATGAGCAGGTGCGGTAACCGGTGATTTAGAACTTGTAGCTGGTGGCAGTTTCTTTCCAGCTATCAACGATTCTATCTCTTTCTTCCTCTTTGTACTTGGCTTCTCCTGTTTCTTCTTCTCTTTTCTAACAGCTTGCACAGGAGAACCAACCAACGTCTCTTCAGCATTAAAACTCAAATCTTCTACATCAATGGGAATAGGACTTTTGTTCCCTTGATCTTCTTCTCTTTGGCTAGCAGATGCACCAGCCTCAGTGGCCTTGGGCATGGTCATCTCTACTGTTTCAGCATCCGAATTCCATTGTTCTTCCTCAATCGTTTCTTCTGAATCAATGGAAGCTTCATCAACTAAATTCAATCCCTTTTTCGCCATTCTCTTATTTCTACCTTGAGTACTTTTCTTCTTTTCTGGTTCAGCAACCTCAATCCTTATCTCTGGTTTCTTTGTCTTACCACTCTTAGCGCCTACATTCACAACTTGTCTCTTGCGCTTAGCGTCAGGATCAACATGATGTAAAGGATTATCAGCATCAGAATCACTGTTAGCATTCCTTACAAGCCCATCACCCGGATCTTTATAATTTGCCCTAGCTAGATGTCCAAACAAACGTCTAACAGGAGGACGTTCTTCAACAGACAAACCTTTATAAGCTTTCATTCTAGCTAGTGTGTTCAACGACATGTGTTCTTGAACAACAATGTGTGTAGGGTTTCTCTTCAGCTCTTTGTACTTGTGATCGAAAATCATTTGAAGAAAACGAGGATATAAAAGAAACTTCAGGTTCCTCGTTCCATTCACAGGCTCCAGTAAGTGAGACATCAACATGCCAGAGATATTGAACGGCTTGTTCAATACCAAAGCAACCATCATCGAACTAATGCTCTTCCTCATCAAGTCATAACCTCCCGCAGCAGATCCGAATACGTGGATTAAAACATGTGCCAGATATTTAAACTGTGGGCACAGTTTTCCTTTATGCAACGAACCATCAGTGATAGGTCCGTTGTACTTCATCCTGAGAAAGCACTTCCTTTGATCCATGAATGTAAACTCCTTTGGATCTTTCGGATCATCATTCAGATTCAGTGCTTCTCTTAAATCTTCTTCGCACACAATCACACGTTGTCCCTGAATTTTGCTCGTCAAGCAATACTCGCATTTCCAGAAATCTAGTGTAGCATTAGACCAGAATTCCTGAATCATATCTCGATAGATCACTGTCGGCGTAGCAATGGCATCTATTACTCTGCTTCGCTTCAAAAACTCAACAATGCCGACAAATTCAGTGTGCTTCTTCACATCACCAAGATATGCACAACAGTTGTGTGCATTCTCAAAATCAAGCTGCTTTGCGGGCTATGAAGAGCATCCTGCCTGTTCCGTAGTCTTCTGCTATTCAGACATTATTAGATCTGCAAAAACAAACAAAATTACACGTTAAAAATCAACAAAAAATCAAAATTGAAATTTTTGGTCAAAAACCCCTCCTTCGCCCAAACGGGGGTACGAAGGTGATTTTGTAGTGGTACGAATGAGAAACAGATGGTACGAATGTGATGATTTTAATAAAAAGTTTCATTCGCCCATTTAATCCTCTTTCGCCCAATTTATGTTCTTCCTTCGCCCATTCGAACTGGTCGAAGGAAGCAGTTCATATTTTTGAAAAATCAATTTTGAAATTTAAAGATCCTGAACATGTCCATTTGATTGAAATAGGACCTAATAGTGCCGATAATCAATCCTAGACTAACAGATTCATCAATTATTGATTGTGTTTGTGTTTTCACCCAAAAACTAGGGTTTTAAACACTGTTAGATCATTCTGACATGTTTTAAACTATAATTTTGATTATTTCTCCCCCTAAAACTCACACACAATCAACCCTAAGCAACGATTGTGAATATTATGTTGATTTAGAACAGTTTTAGATAGTTAGGGCTTGTAATAGAAAACAGGGCTTAGATCCTTGAATCATTGTTGTTTACCTGTAAAAATGATATCAAACTGATCAGAGATAATGCACGAACACAATAGAATGATTTTAAGTGAAAAAGCAACAAGGTGAGGTTACGAGTAAAAATATGGTAAAATATGAATGAGGTTCGAATGAGAGACTGGGTATATATAGGCCTTTTCGTTCGCCCGTTTTGTTCATACGAAGGAGAAACTTTTCTCTCCTTCGACCCTATTGAAATGGTTCGAATGAGATTAAAGGGTTCGAATGAAATAATTATCAGGAACACTCTCCTTCGCCCAACCAAAACATACGAATGAACAAGTGAAATCCCACATTCGACCAAACGAATGGGCGAATGAGAATTGGGATTTTTGAAAATTTTCCAAATCTCAAAAACGAGTCCCGGTTCAATTATTTTCCATCTTTTAAGCATCCAATATTCATATTTTCACATTTTAAAAGTTACAAAGCTCAAATGGTGTATCACGGTTTAGAAAATCGACATCAACCACCATCAGTTATCAAAAATAAACTGAAAAAGAAAAATCTTTTTGGATTTTCTAAAGTTTATGCTAAAACACACCTAAAATCTTTTTGAGTTTTGTAATTTTTGACGAGAAAATAAAATGCAGAAATATAAATGAAAAACTGTAACAAAGATTGATCAAACAAGTTAGTTTCAGGTGCGGAAACCCTAAAACTATCACAAAATAATAATCAAACAGATTCAAATACACAGATCATCATTTTCAATCAATTTCATTAATAAAACACTTGTTTACACGTTGAATTATCAATACAATCAAGGTTTAAACGTAAAACAAGTTTAACAAAATCTAGAGAGAGTTTTCATAAAGAGGAGGGAATAATAATCATCAAAGTTACATTCAAAAATGAACTTAACCTATTTATAGGCCTGCACATTCGCCCAAACTGTTCATGCGAATGTGCAGGTTCGCCCATATCAACTGGTCGAACCAAGTTCTTCCATAATCTAAGTCTTCATTCGTACAAACAATCTTCCTTCGCACCTTTTATACCTCCTTCGCACCTTTAAACTCACTCCTCCGCACCTTCGACATCAACAAATCAAAATGTGTTTTACAATCCAAAGCTCTAGTCGCACTTTTGCATCTACAGATCCGGACAATTAGGGTTAGATGAAAACGAATTAAAATGCTTTTAAAAAGGTTTAGGATTAAGAACACACCTTGAATTCTTGTTTAGATGCTGTAGATAGGTTAGATTATGAAAAAGAAGAGCAAAAACTCCTTCCTTAGTGATTAAAATCGTTTGAGAGTGTTTTGAGACGGTTAGGGTTTGTGAAATGATGAAAAATGACAAAGTTTGGTATTTATACTAATCCTCCTTCGCCCCATATCAATGGTCGAAGGTGGCCTCCTTCGACCCTTCCACGGGGTAGAATGAGCCCTGTCCTGGTCGAAGGGAATTCTTTCAATTCCACATCCCAGGTTCGCCCATTTACAAAGGGTCGAACCAAACAAAATGTTCTCCTTCGACCACTCGAAGTGGTCGAACCAGAACTCATGTTCAACTAGTTTTCCAGTTTGTCGTGTTTAACGCATTCTAACACATCTTAACACATAAGCATGCAACCTTTGTCTATGTTTAACATATTTAAGCATGGATAATCATTTATACGTCATTTAAACACATCTATGTATATAATCCACCACACGACCCATAATCTACACATATACTTAATTAGTTCATGTAATGTCACCAACAACGGAACCCGGTACTAGTGTATTACCAAAACGACTCCCAATGATCCTCCAGATCATTGCACCCTGGACAATCCTAACTTGACCCAACTCAACTAACCCAGTTAAGTCCGTTTATAAACGTTTCTCACTAAGGTAGACTTAAATGTTACTAAAATGTTTAAGCCAAACGTGCCGGGTGTCACAATCAGTTTCCTTGATAGCGAGGAAGTGCGCAGACTTTGTCAACCTATCGACAATCACCCAGATCATGTCACAACCACTGGGCAATTTCGGGAGTTTGGTCACGAAGTCCATCGTAATCTGCTCCCACTCCCACTCGGGAATTTCAGGCTGTTGCAGAAGGCCGGACGGCTTTTGATATTCAACCTTGACCTTGGCACAGGTCAAGCACTTGCTTACATATGAAGCTACATCCGCCTTCATGTTCGGCCACCAATAAAGTATCTTTAAATCTTGATACATCTTATCGGAGCCAGGGTGATTAGAGTACCGGGACTTGTGAGCTTCATCAAGAACGAGCTCCCGCAAGCCCCCAAATAAAGGGACCCAAATACGTTCAGCGAAATAATGTAGGCCATCGGACCTGAGCTCAAGATGACTATCAGCACCATGCATGGTTTCAGCTTTAAGGTTTTCCTCCTTCAGAGCTTCTTGGTGCGCCGAACGGATTAGGTCAGGTAAACCGGAATGGATAGGGAGCTGAAGAGCTCGAACACGACGAGGTTTAGCGGATTCCTTCCTGCTCAAGGCGTCTGCGACAACATTCGCCTTGCTAGGATGGTATTTAATAGCACACTCGTAATCGTTAAGAAGCTCGACCCAGCGTCGCTGTCTTATGTTCAATACCTTCTGATCAAAGATATGCTGGAGGCTCTTGTGATCAGTGTAAATGGTGCACTTGGTACCGTACAAGTAATGCCTCCACATCTTTAAAGCAAAGACCACTGCACCCAATTCCAGATCATGGGTGGGGTAGTTTTCTCATGAAACTTGAGCTGACGAGAAACATAGGCAATGACCTTCTCGCGCTGCATTAAAACGCAACCGAGACCCCGGATCGAAGCGTCACAATAAACCACAAAATCGTCCCTGCCTTCAGGCAAGGACAAGATAGGAGCAAAACAGAGTTTAGCCTTTAGCATCTGAAAGGCCGACTCCTACGAATCACCCCAGTCAAACTTCTTGTCCTTCTGGGTAAGCGAGGTGAGGGGTTGAGCGATCTTTGAAAATCCCTCGATGAAACAACGATAATAACCTGCAAGACCTAGGAATTGCCGCACCTCAGATGGCGTCTTTGGTGCTTCCCAGTCTTTGATGGCTTCTATCTTAGCCGGATCGACATGAATTCCTTTTTCATTAACCACATGACCAAGGAATTGGACTTCACGCAACCAGAAGCTACACTTAGAAAACTTGGCGTACAACTGTTCCCGCCTCAACAGTTCCAAGAAAAGACGCAAGTGTTCCTGGTGGTCCACTTCGTTCTTGGAATAGACTAGAATATCATCAATGAAGACAATCACGAATTTATCAAGATAGGGCTTACAAACACGGTTCATCAAATCCATGAATATGGCGGGCGCATTGGTGATGGTACCCCGATCTCAAATCAATCTTCGAATAGAAACTAGAACCCTGAAGTTGATCAAATAAATCATCAATGCGAGGAAGAGGATAGCGATTCTTGATGGTAACCTTGTTCAATTCACGGTAGTCGATACACATTCGCAGGCTTCCGTCTTTCTTCTTGACAAACAAAATAGGGGCTCCCCACGGGGACGAACTAGGTCGGATGAAACCCTTCTCCAACAGCTCCTGCAACTGGTTAGACAACTCCTGCATCTCGAGAGGTGCAAGACAATATGGGGCTCGGGTAATAGGGGCCGCACCTGGAGCAAGTTCAATACCGAATTCGACCTGACGATAAGGCGGAAGGCCAGGTAAATCTTCAGGAAACACGTCGGGAAAATCACGAACGACAGGGATATCTTCAATCTTCTTCTCTTCCTCTGACGAAACCGAAACAAGTGCCAGAATGGAAGAATACCCCTTTCGAAGATACTTATAAGCTTTCATACACGAAATGATACGAAAAGGAACCCCGCTCTTCTCACCGTGCACCAACAGAATTTCTCCATCAGGGAGAGGAAGTCGGATGACTTTATCAAAACAAACGATCTCAGCATGATATAAAGATAACCAATCCATACCCACGACAACATCAAAACTACCCAAGGACACCGGCATAAGGTCAATAGGAAAAGAATAACCCGACAATTCAAGGCGACACTCCCTAAGGACGTGCGTCGCTTCAACTTTCTTACCATCAGCCAATTCTATCAAGTACTTAGCCTCTAAAGGTGTAGGTACCCTATCAAGCAATTGACTAAACCCAAGAGATATAAAACTCTTATCGGCACCAGAATCGAATAAAACCATAGCATAGCGATTATCAAGAAGAAACGTACCGGTAACAGTGTCAGGATCCTGTCGAGCGCCGCTTGAACCAATCACAAAGGCGCGAGCATTCCTGCCTCCGCCCCCATTGTTTCCATTACCTGATCCATTTTTCCCAGCCTCGCTCTGCTTCAACTTGGGGCATTCATGCTTGTAGTGACCAAGCTCACCACAGTTATAGCACCCTTGTTTGCCCTGGTTTCCCTGGGAAGCAGCAACCTGAGGAGCCGGAGTAGGTGTAGCCTGGTGCAATCTTTAGCCTGGTGGTGGGTTCCGGTTACCCTGAAGATTAATCCTGCAATCTTTAGCCTGGTGCCCAAGCTTATGGCACCGTTGGCAGCTATTCCTGTCATCACAGCGACCATTGCGGTGAAACCCACACTGGTCACATTCCAGAATAACCCCCCGGTTTCTGCTCAGTCGACGGTCCCCCAACATCAGGCCTCTTCACCTGCTGAGGCTGAGCTGAACTCGAGCCTTTACCCACACCTTCCCACTTTCGTTTGTTGCTCTCGGGAGCCTTCACAGTAGCGCCTCGGGGAGGCAAGACTCCTTCAGCTACTTTCATATTAGTCAGCCAGTGAGCCGACCGAACCACCTCAGAATAAACAGTAAGATTACCCGCAGCTACCAATCCCGCAACCTCCAGCACTAACCCAGAAATATAGTGCTCAATCCTCCTGTATTCCGGTGTGTGCAAATCCGGGCACAACACCTCCAGCTCATTGTGCCTTGTAGTGTAAGCTTCAATCTCAGACCCCGCCATCTTGTGATTCCAGACCTCATGCTCAAGCTTCTGGATCTCATCCCTGGGGCAGTACTCGCTTTTTAAAAGCTGAACGAACTCTGTCCAAGGCATATCATGGGCTTCCCCAATACCCATGGTCTGGGTGGTGGAGTTCCACCAAGTCAAAGCTTGACCCTCCAGGGTCGCAGAAGCATACTTCACTCGATCGCCCTCCGGGCAACTGCACATGGAGAAAACCGATTCGATCTTTTCCAACCAGCGGAGCAGTCCCACTGCCCCTTCAGTTCCACTAAAGTTGTGGGGTTTGCAATCCATAAACTTCTTGTAGGAGCACTGAGGTGGAGAGGGATTGACAGCACCCCCTGGAACAGACACATAGGTAAATAACAAGAAAAGGTATAGTACCCTGGAACAAGGTAGAATAGGTGGGAATTGGCGTACCACCCATATCATTATGAGCAGCTTGGAATGTAGCCAAGGCAATGTTCACGTGCTGCTGCATCAGATTGTCCAACTCTGCTTGCGTCATATTGATGTTTCCACGGCCACCGCCGCCACCACGGCCGCCAGCACGACCGCCAGCACGGCCGCCTCTGCGACCTCCATGAGTTCCTGAAATCTTCTGTCACAACATGAAACAAAAGACTTAGGCTTGCCAGTGGTATAACCCATTAGGAATTTCAAGGAACTAGACCGAGTCCAGTTCGGGTCTATCCGTTCAAACACAAAGTCCACTAGGGTTCCCATGCATCAAAGTTTATGATCTCGTCTGCACCCGACATGATAAACTGTTCTACATGGTCCTCCAGGCGTGCTTTAAGTTTGAAGTTCAAGTCACCGAACACTAGCACCCAATCATGGTATTTTCATAAGTATAAGTATAAGATAGTATGTATAAGAACGAGCGTGTCCATTAAGGCATAGAAGGGAGATGTTCGAATCGCTGGACAGATCTCAGGAGTATGCCGAAGCTACCCCAATGTACACCGCCGCCAAGAAGGTTCAATAGTATATCGTTCGCCGTCGAATCATGGTAAGGATGGGTCAAGAAATAGAATGATAAAGAGTAAACAGATGATGTAGCGAAGACGATGATGACACCGACACCCCGACAAGTTATATTGTTACCCACATTTTAAGATTCGACCATCTGTGACCGTCTAGTGTGTGCGACTCGGTTATAGACTAGACTCGGTTATAATGCTGGTGAGTTCACAAGTTTTCTATCATTAAAGAGTTGTAATAAGTCTGAAAAGATCATTCCCGTTACTACTATGTCATAAGAACGTTAGCTAGACGTTAAGTGTTTTTACTACTATGGTTGGGAACCCATTACTAAACATGTACCAATGTTGAATCCAGCCCAGATTGACTGGGTTACCGATGCCTCGATAACCCGAGAGTTAGAGACAATATGCACCCACCCGGCATCCCCGCCGCCGAGTGGGGTTTCTGAGGCTCAATAGATCTATCCACATTTTCCTCGTTGTGCATCACCGCACATTCATGGTTTCCCCATGGAACTTTCCGTAAATGCCGTATAGTAACAAGAAGTACCCATAGTATAACATGACCTTTAATAAGTAAGTAAGTAGCATGTTCCCCCCCCCCCCCCCGAAAGCAAAACGGTAAAAGTGGGGCTGTGACACTCACCTTAGATTGCGTTTCTTGAAAACAGTTAAGTAATTATGCTATGATAGCCCCAAATAGCGGCGACATATCATAAGATGTCTATAAGTATCCGGACTAATAACCGGCAGGTTAAATAGTCCCCGAATGTCCAGACCATAACCATAAATGTTTGAAAACACCTTTGACTATTAAACCGACCGCACCAGACAAGACCCGACATCCCATTGGTGACCCGACATCGCACGTGTTAGACAATACAAGACATCATGCAATATATGCAATTAAACACTTAGTATGCGCAAAAGTTCACCTAGTCTAGCATAACGCTCAATTAATGCATAAACAAGTCCGAACACGTTTTACTAAGTCATTGGGTGTATCCCGGGGTTCCTATCATGTTCCTATGTGTCAAATCATGTTCTGGGTTTTCAAAATACGCTTACGACAGCAGTACACGCGATGAGGAAACTAACATGCAATTAGGAAAAGTCAACTGGTGAGTAGGAGAAGTCAACAGGTGAGTAGGGGAGATTAACAGGCGAGTAGGGGCCTAATCGCCTGATACATCAGGCGATTGGGTTGTAATCGCCTGATGTATCAGGCGATTAGAACCCTAATCGCCCCTAATGCTGCTGTCGCGCATTTTCACGCGTTAAACCCTCCAAATCAGAACCGAAACATGTAAAAGCACCTAATATCAAACCTAAACCATTTAACAACCCATTCCAAGCAAAAACCCCCCAATTTATCTCTGCTCTAACCGCCTCGGTGCGATTATTTCCAAAAATGGCAAAGTACTAGGTTTCATTAACTATGAAATCTTTCCTTAAATGGTAAAGACCAGATTACACCTCCTACAACTTGCAAATCATCATCTCCTTGTTATAATATCATTCTAGCATGATTCCTAACAATAAACAAGCAATGAATCATATCATAACATCCTAATTCTTCAAGAATCACCCAAATGGATCAAAATGCATACTTTCATCAAAACACTATAACAATAGCTTAAACTCATAGATAATCATCCTAACAACTCCTACACATCAGAAGTACATCAATTTCATAGAAACATCCATGTTATAATCACCAAAAATCATCATATGCATCAATACTTCACATATAGCAAGTATTATGGTGTAGACTTGTTTTAGAACTCATTTCCAAGGTTTTTAAAGACACATTCATAGCAAAACAAGGTCTGGACTTTTGGGGAACCAAAACAATAACATTACAAAGGTTTGGGATTAAGACCACACCTTGGATTTTATCAAAGAAAGGTGTATTAGCTTGGAAATGGTGAGTTTTGAAGCAAAACAAGTTCCAAAAGTGTTTTGAGGTGTGTGGGAGGCTTAGGATCTGTTAAGGTTGCACTAAGAGTGTTTGGGGAGTCAAGGGTTGTATTTATAGGTGTTTTGACTCATGCATAGCAGATCAGGCGAGTAGGAGAACAGAACAGGCGATTGGAAGCCCTAATCGCATATATACTGGCGATTAGCAGCTCTAATCGCCCCAATGTCTTACCATTCGCCTATAATAATGGCGATTAGGAGCCCCCTGGTTCCTAATCGCCTGTAGGGTTTCTGATTGGGTTTTTGGTGCGTTAAACACTATTTTAACATATATAAACACGTATTCACATACCGACAAGTCACATAATGATTACAAACACATAATGCACGATAACTAACACGTTTACATCCGTTCACCAATTCCCGGGACTTGAGACTCGCGTGTATGCGTTAAACCCGGTGATTCCACGATCTCGTGGATCATCGTAACGACTCCCGATGATTCCCCAGAATCATCGTAATGACTCGACTGACCCAGTTAAGTACGTAATATGCATGACTCGCTAAGGTAGACTTATTAGTTTAGTCAATGTTACTAACCTGGGTTTGCCGGGTGTCACATCATCCCCCTGTTGAAAGAATTTTCGTCCCGAAAATTGCTCAAGGCCAAAAAGGAAGAGACGAAGGAGAAGAAAAATTTTCCGGTTGCCACAATTTTGTTGAGATGGAAGTTACTATTGAAAGGAATGGAGATTCGTAGTTTTATATAACAGAAGGATGGGAGCAGATAATTAAACTCATGAAGATAGAGGATGGTCAATGTATTGTTTTGAAATATATTGATGATTTTGCTTTTAAGTTATTTGTATTTGATATTTTGCATTGCCGACTTTCACTTGAGGATGTAGAAAGTAGTGAGTCTGATGAAGTTCATAATGATGAAGATGATCCAGATGATATTTTAATTTTAAGTGATGAAGTTGGTGGAAATGATGTGGTTGGTGAAAATCCACAAGGACCAGTACCTCAATATGAGTATACAGTTCCAAAGCGAAAACTCTTTGTAAGTTACTTTTATTTATGTATTGGCTATTAAGAGTGTGACCCCGCATTTTCAGGTTCCTACTTTAACTGAACTCTAGTTAACTTGCATGTGCATACGTGACTAAACACTTGACTAGGGCTAGTTAGGAAGGTCTTCCTATATGTTATAGGGTAATAACATATGTTATGTGATAATAACATATGTTACATTATAATAAGTAAAGTTATCATCACAATGCACACACGAGTCCTGTATCCTGAACGTTGGTGAATTGTCTGGCATACATGATAATGTGTACAATTGAATTATGATGATCGTGAAGTAACATGTTTATGTGGATTACATGTTTATGTGAATTACCGCTTAACTGAATGTTAGTACGTACACTATACAAATTATGTGCACTCTATGATTAATATGTATTGAGATAATAAAAATAATAGTTTTTATATAGGTTGGGGTGGTTAATATTATCGGGTCCAGTATTGGGCTAAAACATGATTAACAAGTCCGGTTAGCAAACTTAAAAGCCCTAAGACCCAATTACTTGGGCAACAAGCCAAATCCTCTAATAAATATTGATTAAAAAAATAAGAAACCCTAACCCCTACCCCTTGCGCCGTAAACACCCCCACCCCCACTCTCTCTCAATTTCAATCAAACAACAAATCCTCTTGATTAATCCAAGTGGTGTTGGGTGGAATCTCTAAACCTTGAGGATTTCTTGCATTGAAAGGCATAATTTTTATAAGTTTTATGATAATTGTTAATGTTTTGAAAAGCTTTTAAAAACCCTAGAAACTCTATCAGTATGAATCGCATGTGTATGTGTTTGTGTAAATTCTTAGATGTTTTGCATGGTGGTTTATGAGAATTGATGTATGTGATTATAATTAGGGTTTAGGAATGTGAAAAATACAGATTTTAAGTTGATTGTATAGGAGGATTTCATGGAATTGGTAATTATGGATGATTAGGGTTTATGAATAACTTGGGGTGCAAGTTTCAGTTTTCTGACAGATTCGTTAGGGTGTTATGTAGGGTGTATATTGTCATGTTAAATTGATTGTTTTGATCGATTCTTTGCATGAGTGGATTTTACATGGTCTTAGCTTTTTATAATGGGCAAAACCATCTGATTTGGATGTTGTTTGATATGTTTTTGGAATTTTATTTGATTAAAGGTCATATCAGATTTTTGGTGTTATAAATTGGGTCAACTTTAAACGGTCATAACTCGAGTTTTACAACGGATTAAGTTATGAAATTTGGACAGTAGGTCAACATTGGAAAAAATTGGCTTTTCCAAGTGGATTCACCTCGTTTGAGTAAATACACAAGGTTTGGGAATTTTTCTACTAAACTGACCTGCTGGGAATTTTCTGGACATAGCTGTGTTCTACGAATTTTAGTAATTTTTGTGTTTGGTTTTTAGACAAAAAAAAACGGGTTATAAATTAAATCCCAATGAATATTAAGTAAAAATTAGGGAGTTTAATTCATTCGTTAACTATTTTAAATAATTCATTTTTCACAGCGCACAATCTGCCCTAAAAACGCAGATTGTGTAAGGGATGTTTACGTGACTATTTGGAGTCTTATATGGCATGTATTTGACATGAACTTATATGGATACTTATATAAGATGTGTATGAGGTATAAAACTGATAGTAATCAATATGATCACCAACGGGATACGTGGGACTTACTTGTGCATGTAGAGTCATTAGGTGTCACTACACGGTTTGTACTTTAAAAGTCTTGGACAAACGAGTTGTATGGTGTGTTGGTTATGCACATATACTCACCTAGTGACATTTGTAATAGGGAGTCGGTAGCTCATTACTGTTTTAGGAATTTGGATTATTCACGTGCAACCTAAGGTGAGTTTCACTACTCTTTTCTCAAAAGCACGCGTCTCGGGTTTGAGACAACATACTTAACTTTTTCTAGTCCGGTTTGGGACTACTTACACATCCCGGGTTGGGATGCTATGGCTCCTTGTGTGGGTCAGGTTTTGACTCCTTGTGTGGGTCGGGTTTTGCTAGTTCGCAAACTTTGTCCTTAATGAACTAAACCAACACTATCACTGTAAGTCCTTCACATACCGAATGAGTTGCCGGGTTATGGCAAGCGGGTTATTAGTTGATAGCGCTATTAGGTCTGACAAACCTCACACCGGCTCGGGGGAGTGCGGGAGTGAACTATAACTTAACAGATTATCACTGTTGATAGGCAATGATGCAAGGCAAGCTGTTCACATTTGTGACAACACGTAGATTAGCAGTTCGGTATATCGGTGTTAGTTATCATGAATGGGTTAGCTACCCTTGGCATGCGATGAACTAGTGGTTACACGGTTTTTGGAACCAACTTAATTACTTACGCTTTTACTTGGTTACGTGGTTTTTGGAAACCAGCGCATTTACTTACTCACCTTCTTTACTTTATGAACTCACCAACATTTTTTGTTGACCCGCGATATACATGCTTTTGCAGGTAGTTAGCTTCCGGTGCCACGATTAGAAAGCACTGCACACTTCACTGCATTTGGGGTCTTGGGCATACACCTAAATTACATATTATGCTTTTACGTTTTCCTTCATATGGTTTTAATTTGGGCGCGTTGTTTTGCGCATGGTGCTAAAAGGTTTAAATTTGGTTTACGCTTCCGCAACTTAACTAAACTTGGTTTTTGAAAACGAACTAAATGGTTTGTAACATCCCGAAAATCCATTCCGCTTAATTACGCCATTAGGCGTGAATAAGAAATGACAAAAACGAATTAAATAGTAGAATGAACCTTTTTATGGATAATAAAACGGGATGATACGAATGTGGGTTATGTTCTAATATGAAAGTTTATCTAGTGTAAGTAATTATCTTTATAATGGGGAGATAACACTAGAAAGAAACTTGCATGGTTAAGGTTTTGATAATAAATGGCTTTGGGGTAAACTTGAGGGACTTGTGGTGTAAATATGCCACAAACAAAATGCCCAAACACACCCCATTTGGGTGTATACGTATTCAGCCCCAAAGGGGCATTCTAGAGCCAAGAACAAACCCTAATCACACCAAAATTGAAGAAGAAATGCAAGAGATTAAATGATGGCAGGATGGGGTATGAATTAGATGGTTGTCTTCATGTTTAAAGCTTATGGTAAGAACCCTAGTACCCAACTCATCCAAGTTTCGAACCCCACATGTGGGTTTTGAGCAAATGATGTTAAATTCGTATTATTGCTTGATTTTAAGTGATATTGATCATCTCTAATGGTCTAGAGGTGAGCTAATCACTAGAAGTTGCTTGTTGCAAAAGATGATGATATTGGGTTTTCACTAGAGCTTTGATGTTGCTAAATGAGTGGTAAATCCATGTAATTGTAGGAATAATGTGTGGTTGATGATATGCATGTGGAAATTGGTCTTAATTTAAGGTGATTATGTTGTTGTGGTAGAATGTATGTATTAGGAGCTTGTACATTGAGCTTAGGATGTTGTATGCACACCAATTGTGTGATGAAATGTCTAGATGAGTATGATGTATGAATTTGTATGCAAGACTTGACAAGCATGAATGTATTGTGATAATTGATGCAATTGATAGTAGGTTAACATGAGGATTTCGTCTTAGAGAGTAATCACGTGGGGATTTAGTTGATTGTAGGATTTTGTAAGAAGTATGCATTAGTAGTGTATACACTATGCTTAAATATCATGATGCACACCATGTGTTGGTCAATTGGTATGATGAATGATCTTGTATGTTAATGATATAGGAATACGATGTTTATGATGAATTTCATACGATCTAGCATAACAATATGGGCACATGTTTGTTAAAAGAAAGTTTGTATTGCTGAAAGTTGACTTTCTGGAAAGTCAACTGATGTGGAAATAATGTGGTGTGTGTTCTAACATGATTGTGAGATTGAGGATTTCGTGTGAGACACATTAGCTTGGTTATGTGATATATACGATGTTAAGTCTAATTGCTTGAATGATGAATCAAAAAGAGTGGAAAGCTATGTTTTATGTATGTTTGAAATTGACCTATGCAAGTCAATGTGATATACGAGTTGGATATGATTGGCTTATGAATGAACATGTATGCTAACAATGATGTGAACATGATGATATGAAAGGATAGGAATGATGGACTCAAGCATGGGAAGCTAATGGGTCAAGACGAGGCAAGTAAACAAGCATGAACTTGGAGGACTTGAGGTAAGTGGTTCTTATTCCACTTAGGATAATGAATCTTAACATGTACATGTGTTTGTAAGTAGTATGAGGACCGTGAGATGATGGAACGTAAATAACGAGGTTAAGGCTTGAATTGGATTTTATAATGGAATAAACGTGGCTTCGAATGGATCGGCGTGGATGGGTCTAGAAGGGGTGGAAAGGAGAAACAAAATGGGAATGTGCAGAGTCCACCGTAGGGGTACGGTGGCACCGTTCCCTTACGGTGGCCCCTGCAACGTTTTCCCACCGTAGGGCAGAGGGGTACCACCGTGGGGTTTTGAGGTCCACCGTAAGGGTACGGTGGCACCGTTCCCTTACGGTGGGACCTGGAAATTTATATTTTTTTTTAGTTTATTCTATCGTGTGTTGATGTTTCGCTTACGTACGCGACTCGTAATAGCGTTTAACGCATCAATTAATATTGTTGGACCTCATGTAAGGCTATGTAAGGGTGTAGCATGTAATACTAATGTTAGTTTTGTAATATGATCATAGTACGGAATGATACAAGTGCGTGTAGTTTAATTGATACGTTGCTCGATGGTATCAAATACGATAAGTAGATTGTCTTGATTAAGTAGATTGAGAATGTGCTGTACATATGGGTACACATGCTCGGGTTTGAGAGAGAGTTTCATGCATGTAAGGGTTGGTAATTATGAGTAGATTGAGTATAGGGCTGGAAACGTCATATTTTTCGTAGAGATTAGCGAAGAAAGAGTAACTGAATGGTCAAGTAAGTTACATGAAGGACTTGTATGATTGTATGTATGGTGGTATTATATGAAGGAGTTGTATGCTTGTATGTATTGTAGAATTATACAAAGTGTATGCTTGTATGTATTGTAGAATTATACAAAGTGTATGCTTGTATGTAATGTAGAATTATATGAAGGGAGTGTATGCTTGTATGTATTGTAGAATTATACAAAGTGTATGCTTGTATGTATTGTAGAATTATACAAAGTGTATGCTTGTATGTAATGTAGAATTATAAGAAGGGAGTGTATGCTTGTATGTATAGTAGAATTATACAAAGCGTATGCTTGTATGTATTGTAGAATTATATGAAGGGAGTGTATGCTTGTATGTATTGTAGAATCATACAAAGGAAGCGTATGCTTGTATGTATTGTAGAATTATATGAAGGAAGTGTATGCTTGTATGTATTGTGAAATTATATGGAGGGGAGGTGTATGTTGGACGCATTGTAGGGTTATTAACCTTTGTTATGTGAATGATAGGAAATGTAGGTATGTACATATGATTGCAGGAGACGTGGAGGTTCGGATCGGGGTAACCCACCCGAACTCGAATGAAGGCGGTTGGACAGGATCACAGAGTATTGTTGGATGTTACTTCCGCGTCATGAGTAGATTACATGAGGTTACCTATTGAACTAACGAAATGGTTTTGTGGTGAATGCAGGATGTCTTGTCTATCTTGATAGGCAAGGGAAGGATGGAGATCGAGCGAGGAGGCGGATTGTACGTGGTCACGGTCACATAATCAAATGGAGATGAGTCACGTAGAATGTATTAAGAAATATTTTAAGATGTAACACCAAAAATACAAATTAGAATCGGTTTCTAAACGTTCAAGGATGTTATTAAAGAAAAGAATTTTTCGGTTGGTTTTTCCGCTGCAAGTTTCTGTAAAATGGTTTAGGGTGTTACATGGTTTGAGCATTTAGAGTTCGTTCATATGACTTATGGCTATGGGATCCTGGTATGTCATGCACCTCGCGGCATAAACCCCGCAGTGGAAATTTGAGGGTGTGACAAAGAGAAATTTATATAGTATAATCTATTTTTAGGTAACTAATAATTGCATGTAATTTTTGACAATAATTTGAAAGTGTCTTCCTGCGGAGTATGCAAGGAGGCATGGAGTTGTTGATACCATTAGAGTTAGGATTTTAAATTTGGAAGAAGAACTTATAATCATGGATTTGAGAGCAGGGAAATCCAGAACAGGTGTACGATATGCTATTAAGAATTGGCGAGTTTTCTTAGATGATAATGGAATTGCTGTTGGGGATTTATGCATATTCGACCTGGATGAAGATAAAAATAGTTTGTTGTTAATTGATGTTCAAAAGGCTTAAAAAGTTTAAAAGGTTATTAGCAAAATAATATTTGTTTTCAAACAATATTTTGTGATGTAAGTTTGTTCGTTTACAACAGTTTTTTCCTACTTGGTAGTTTTTTCAACAATTTTTGCAATATATTTATGTTCGGTCGTCTTTGTCACACCCTCAAATTCCACGTGCGGGGTTTTACTGCGAGGCGCGCGACAAACCAGGATCTTAGTCAACGGTCACAATAATCGACACTATATGATACATAAAAACGACATAAGCAAACCATTAAGTTTTCATAAATAATCCATCGCTGCGGAAGCGTAAAACTTTATTACAACTCAAAAGCAAAACATGAAAGTCTGATAATACTCAAAATGAAATGCAAATGGATCCTAGACGTCGTGAGACTCTGTGCGCCTATACAATGTTGCTACCTCAACGACCTGAGACAAACATGCTAAAAACGTCAGCAAATAATGTCGGTGAGTTCACAGGTTTTCAAGTAAAACGACTCCAAAAGTTTCAAAGAATACCCTTGGCCAAACCAGACCACATGTATACCAACCAGATGAATACCTGTCACTACTACGATTGGAAAACCATTACTACACACGAATGCAAGAATTCATGAATACACCTGCCTAAATATACGAATGCAAGAATACAAGAATACAAGAATACCTGAAGAGACAACATGCACCCGTCCGACCTCCAGTCGACGAGTGGGGCCGGTCACGCCCAAATAGATCTATCCATATTTCCACCATTGTGCAACCACCGCACATTCATGGTTTTCCCCGGGACTTTAACAAATCGTATAGCAACCCAAAAGAATACCCCAATATATAAAGAATTCAAGAATACCAGTACGTAATACCATATAGTAACCAATGACCACCTTGTAAGCTTTACCAATATGAATACTTAGCAAATCATAGGTTTTATGAATACCAAAACGTAGTTTGACACAACTTTTATGAAAACGTAAGTTGACGCACGTTTAAAGAATATAAGTACACAACATGTTTTTTCCCCCGAAAGCAAAACCAGTAAAAAGTGGGGCCGTGAAACTCACCTTAGAGTGCGTCCTCAGTAAAATAGAAATCCGACACGTGTGTAATAGTCCCTACTAGTGGCGACCTATCAATGAGTTTACATAAGTGTGATGACTACTAACCCGAAGGCTAATCAGTCCCTAAATTGTCCAGACCGTGACCGTGTATGTTGAAAACATGTTTAAACGTTAAACCGACCAAACTAGACAAAACCCGACATCCCATTGGTGACCCGACATCCCACGTGTTAGCCATATACAAGATATCATGCACATATGCAAATAAACACTTAGCATGCGCAAACATTCACCCTATCTAGCATAACGCCCAATTAACGCATAAACAAGTCCGAACACGTGCTACCAAGTTATTAGACATGTCACGGGGTTCCTAACATGTTCCTAGGTGTCAAACTGTGTCCCGGGATGTTAAAATGCACATATGACAGCAGTACACGCGATTAGGAATCAAACATGCAATTAGGAAAAGTCAACTGGTGATTAGAAGGAGTCAACAGGCGAGTAGAAGGCTAATCGCCCCTGCAGCAGGCGATTGCAGCTCCCAATCGCCTGTTGCAGGTTCATGACGTGTTTTCGCGCGTTAAACCCTCCAAATCAGATCCGAAACATGTAAAATCACCCAATATCAAACCTAAACTATTAACCCACCCATTTCAAGCAAAAACCCCCAATTTATCATCATCCTAGCCGTCCCGAATGCAAGTGTTTTCCCAAAATAGCATAACCATCATGCAAACATCACATCATCATGAAAAACTTACCCTAAATAGCAAATATCCAGATTTCATCACATAATGACGTTGTCCGACGATATCCTACCGTTCTAGCATCATCCTAGAGTAAACCCTAACCTCAAACAATCAATAAAACACAACATATCATCATTAATCCTTCATAATCATTCAAACGGGTCAAAACGCCTAATATCAATAATACACATCTATGAACCTTCAAACTCCTAGGTTAACATCATATCAACTCATAAACGATAAAAATCCTATCTTGCATGAATACATCACATATAACAAGCATAGAGGTTTGGGTTTGTTTAGAAACTGATTTTAATGAGTTTTCAAAGACACGAATGTTTAGAAATCAGGTCTGAACCTTTAGGGATCAAAACAATATCAATACAAAGGTTTGGGATGAAGAACACACCTTGAAATTGTAAGATTATGATATGTAAAGCTTGGAAATGTGATTTCTTGATCAAAAACGTGTTACAGAGGTTGAATAAGGTGTGGGTGGCTTTGGGGTGTATTAGGGTTTCACAAATGATGTTTTAAAACATAAGGGGGTATTTATAGGCGTTTCCAGTCGTTTAGTACGCGTCAGGCGATTACAGTGCAGTATAGACGATTAGAATGTGTAATCGCCTATACCTACTAGCGATCAGGCTCTAATCGCCTATACCTATTGGCAATTACGCGTAATCACCTATAATGTCATGCAATTACGCGTAATCACCTATAATGTCATGCAATTACGCGTAATCGCTATTTTAACACATATAAACACGTATTCACATACCGACACGTCATATAATGATTTTAAGCACATAATGCATGATAACTAACACGTTCCCAGCCGTTCACCAATTCCCGGGACTCGAGATTTTCGTGTGTGCGTTAAACCCGGCGATTCTACAAATCACTAAACCATGTTCACATGGTTATGGACCGACTCCCAATGATCCCGTGGATCATTGTAACGACTCCCGATGATTCCCGAAACCATCATAACGACTCAACTGACCTAGTTAAGTATGTTTGAAAACGTTTTTCGCTAAGGTAAACTTATGTGTTTTATAAAATGTTAACCTAAACGTGCCAGGTGTCACAGTCTTTCATCTGATACATTATCTGTTATTAACAGATATTATGCCACAAAGTCATATTATAACAGCGGATTCAGATTGTTGTGTAATAGATGTTTGTTACATTTTTCAAATCAATTTGTGAAATTTATTCATGTTCTCAAAAGTAGTAGGAGTACAAAAGTAGAATACAAAATAGAAAACAAATACAGCAATCATAACATTAAATAAATTGAAGTTTACTGGCTTTTGTTCAATATAAAATATAATCATTTTCTAATGTTAGGCTCCACCTTGTCAAGAATCAGAAGTTTTCTTGATTTTATAAAACTGAAGTACAGGGTATCTCCTTTTGTTATGCTATTATCTTTTGAAAAAGTAGCCCAATCCTTCAACACATATCTCTTCGTATTCCCATTCTTCTCAGACTTGACAGGGAACAATTTTTCTCTCTTTTTAAACATTGTTTGGCAGTCGCTACATTGATTATTTTATTATTTCATTTGTCAGATTTTATAGTTAATATAATATAAATCATCTTTAAAAAATAACTTATTATGATTAATATAGTACCATTCTGTTTTCTCCAATTTCAACTCGAGTAAAGTTAATCACATCATTAACACTTTGATGTGAATCATGTTGCTTTTCTTTATTAAACTGTTTGGATCTCTTCAAACTTGATTCAAGATAGTCTGTAGCTTCTCTTTTATTAGATTTGTTCATTTCTTCTAAATGTCTTTCTTCCTGCAGGAGTTACATAAACTTTCGTCACTATCTATAAAAATAATTAAGTAGTCAACATTTTAAATAGGATAGGTACCTGTTCTAAATTTTGTATATGTTTTAGTTTTGGATCTTCAGGTTGTTGTTTTGGAGAATATTTAACCTTTAATTCTGTGTCATTTCTATAAACTATTAATTTCCATGTGTCATTGTCAATAATATTAAATATAAAAGTGTCAGTAAACTCCAAGCCAAATGCTACTAATAGATGACTCCGTCCTTCTTTCAGAATATAAGATTTATACATTTTATCCAACTTGAGATTGAATGTCAATCCACTTGCGTTAATTTTAATGTCGGCTGGAATGTATTTGCCTTCATAATTATTTTCAATAAAGTTTTTTGCTACTTCCTGAGAAAAATATACATATATTCATTAAATTAGTATACTATTTCACTATATAATTTTGTTTATTAACAAATAATAATTCATTTAAATATATTTTCATTTTACTTACAATTACTCCCAACTCATGGTGCATATTTAGGTCGTAAAATGATTTTTCGATTGCTTCATACTCAAAGTATGAAAGTACAAACGTTTTTGCATCAATTGGTGTAAAAACCAATAGAGTGTATTTTATCAGGTTTACTTCCCTGACCATATTTAACCAATCGTCTGTAAAGACAACTTCATTAGGTCTTTTTCTCAACCATAACTTCCATGCTTTACCATTTTTTAGTCTTATCTCTATTAATGTAGACTTCCATTGTTGTCCCTAATATTGTGTTGCAAAATCACATGGTATTTCCTACAAATAATATGCTTTCTCTTAAATTTATGTTCTTTGTTATAAAAATAAATATTTGACATATTTTAACTTGAACATAATTCATCAATTGAAAGGCATACCAGTTTAAACGAATCAACGTCCATTAACATCTTTATAAATGATACTTTCATGATGGTATCCTGTCAGTTATATATTTAACATAATCAAATCTTATATAAAAGACGATTCTGTTTTTATCCATATATATACACATAACAATAACGATACCAATTATATTTAAGATCTTCAAATCTAATATTAATTTCAAAACAGGGGAATACTATATCATATTTTAAGATTTCTTTACTAAAAACAACAATAAAAACCCAATCGTTTGTTTTAAGAAAAACCTGTTTACTAACATCTGTTCCTTTCACAATATCATTAAATATTACTGATAGATGTTTTGTACTGAAAGTTATTTATCGATCAAAATTTTAAAAGAACTTAACTAAATGTCGTTTTCTGATTGTTGATGAAGAATTTTAATCGACTAATGAGTTCTTTTAGTCTGTATTATGTTTCTTGGTTGGATATAATAAAGAAAGTAATTCGTAGACATAGATGTCTATTTATTTAAATCAATATAAGTTGAAAATGTAATATTTTGTTTTCAACCTTCAGTTTTAAAAGTTGTAATTTAAGGCTCGATTACATTTAATATCTTCAAATCTAATATTAATTTCAAAATAGGGGAATACTATATCATATTTTTAAGATTTCTTTACTAAAAACAACAATAAGAACCCAATCGTCTATTTTAATATAAACATGTTTACTAACATCTGTTGCTTTCATAATATCAGTAAATATTACTGACAGATGTTTAGTACTGAAACTTATTTATCGATCAAAATTTTAAAAGAACTTACCTGAAATGTCATTTTCTGATTGTTGATGAAGAATTTTAATCGACCGATGAGTTATTTTAGTCTGTATTATGTTTGTTGGTTGGATATAATAAAGAAAGTAATTTGTAGACATGGATATCTATTTATTTAAATCAATATAAGTTGAAAGTGTAATATTTTGTTTTCAACCCTTCAGTATTAAAAGTTGTAATTTAAGTATCAATTAGTATTTAGTGTAATAATAATAATATACTAATAATAATAACAATTAAATAATAATAATAATAATAATAATAATTATAATAATAATAATAATAATAATAATAAAGTATGACATATAATATTTTACGATTACTAAATTTCAAATTCAATTTCCATTTCAACCCAAAAAGATCATTATTTGAATTTCAGTAAATGAAAATTTGAAAATACAAATTTCCCTCCTTATCTGAGTTTACAAAAAATGAGTTTTCTGTTCTTCTTAATAGTTCTAAAGTATTTCAGTTACAATTCAATTTTGTGATTTATAATTTTGTTTTGTAGTTAATAATTACAAAATATATAATTTAAATTTCATTTAGTTGTTTAACCGATAGTTAAAATTATAGATTTGCCCAACAAATATCCAAGTCAGTATCAATTCTTTGATGATCAAAATCTGCCAGAAAAGTTTGCACAAGCAAGAAAAAAAAAGAAAAGATATTCTTCAAGAACGTAAAACTAAACGTCCTCTTCATAGTGGCTGCATATCCTCTTCTTTCCTGAATACTCCGTTGACAAATACTGCCACATGTATGTCTTATAATTATATTAAACAGCTGTTGTATGACATGTTCATATTTTTTAATTGTTACATTTGTTTTATTTTCTTTACAAGTTTCAAACAACTATAAGTTTTACTTTGGGCAAACTCTGACACAAAAGATGTGTGCTGAAGCAAGAAAAATAAGGAAGCACATTATGCAACAACGTAAAAAACGTGTCGTTCATCTTGGATTGACATCTTCATCTTTATCGAGAACTCCTCTATCAAATGTTACTAACGGTATATGTTATAAATTGTAATCAAATTTGTTATTTATTACATACTTATATTATACATTTTATTAATGCTGACATATGTTTTGTTTTAACAAGTTTCGAGTCACTATATATGAATTGTATCCTGGGCAAATCCCGACTCAAAATTCTGCAGACGCAAGAAAGAAAAGGAAGGACATTGTGCAGCAGTTTAAATATAATAGTTATTTTAATGATGGATCCACGTGTACTCCTTTAGAGAAGATTGCATTGTCAAGTATTTCTAACGGTCTGTATTATACATTTGAATAAAATTTGTGTTGTATTTTATGTGGCGCTCCAATATTATCGCTTCCTGATGGTACTGAAGACATTGTGGTCTATTATGATGCTTCACATCAAGGCTTAGGTTGCGTGTTGATGCAACGGAAAAAGGTGATTGCATATGCTTCCAGGCAATTAAAAATCCATGAGAAGAATTACACTACACACGATTTGGAATTGGGTACAGTGGTATTCGCTCTCAAAATTTGGAGGCATTATCTGTATGGAACTAAGTGCACCATTTTCACTGATCATAAGAGTTTGCAACACATCTTTTATCAGAAAGTCTTGAATATGCGACAACGGTGTAACATCCGGCAAAAATCGATATGTTTCTGTACGTAATTAGTATATGTAATTAACGGTTTAAGTGCATATTTAAATTAGTTGGATTAATTTCGCCTTAGAGAATGGCAAATTCCCCATAAGATGCATGTGACACCCGGCATGTTTAGGTCAACATTTTATAAACACATAAAGTCTACCTTAGTGAAAAACGCTTATTAAACATATTTAACGGGGTCAGTAGAGTCTGAACACAGTCCGTATTGTCCAGGGTTCAATTATTTTGAGGATCATTGGGTTAATAACACGCGCACACGTTACGAGTCCCGTTGTTGGTGAATTACATAAACTAAATTACATGTTATGCGTAGATTGATTCTTATGTGGTGGATTATATGCAAATACGTGTTTTAAACGATGTTTAGATGATTATCCATGCTTATTTATGTTAAACATAGATTAGGATTACATGTTCATGTGTTAAAATGCGTTAAACACGACAAACTGGAAAATCTGGAAAACATAAGCCTTGGTTCGACCCAACGTGGGGGCGAACCTGGAAGGGGAGAACAACATAAAGGTTCATTCGACCTTGTATACAGGGCGCACATGGGTACCTTCGACCTTGTACAAGGGGTGAACGTGGACCAGTATAAATACCATACTTTGTCATTTTTCACCATTTCACAAACCCTAAACGCCTCTAAACACTCTCTAGCAACTTTAATCATTAAGGAAGGAGTTTTTGCTCTTGTTTTCCATAATCTAACCTACAAACATCTTCTAAATAAAGATCTAAGGTGTGTTCTTCATCCTAAATCCTTTTTAAAGCATTTTGATTCGTTTTCATTAAACCCCAAGAGTCCAGATCTGATTCAAACATGTTTTCATGGATAAAAAGCTTGCTAACATCTTTCGAAACAACACCTATTCATAAACAATGAGTTTTCATACAAATTAACATATGTTAATGGTGTTTTATGTGGTGTTATGTATTGTTTGAAGATTAATTATTGTATAGATGTTATAACAATGATCTAGGACTGTTATTGATGATTATTTATGATTAAGATAGGTTACAATTGATTATTGATGATGTTTTGCTCATTAGGGGATTTTGGGTTAGATCTAGGGCTTGTTTAGAAAGTTTCCTAATTGGGTAAAGATTGCATGCATTTGATATGACATCTCCATAATTTGCCATTTCGGGTAACTTGTAAAACGGACGGATTTCGGGATAAAATTGGTAAGGTTTTGTAGGAATATGTTAATGATAGTTGACTGCTGTGATTAGTGATGTTTCGTGATGTTTTCGTACCGTTTAGATGCGTTTTGGTGCGTTTTATAAAGTTCGGCGGCAAAGGGTCGAACGTGGAACTCATTCAACCCTTCGTGGGGTCGAATGTGGCTCAAAAGGGGCGAATGTGGCTCAAATGGGTCGAAGGTGACTCAAATGGCTCGAATGTGGCTTAAAAGAGGCGAATGTGGCTCAAAAGGGTCGAATGTGGCTCAAAAGGGTCAAATATGGCTCAAATGGGTCAATGGTGGCACAAATGGGTCAAATGTGGGTGTCTGAGGGTCGAATCTGGGTGCCTGGGGGCGAATTAACATGTGTTAGGGTTGAATTAACATACGTTAAGATCGAATAAACATATGTTAGGGTCAAATAAACATGTGTTAGGTCAAATGAACTTGTAAATAGGTTGAATGAACATCATGAGGGTTGAACCAAGGGTCCATGGGTCGAACCAGAAGCCCTTAGGGGGGAACCAAACACAGGAAACTCCCGATTCGACCTTTCGACTTCGTATATGCGATTTTTGATGCAAACTAAGTGTTTTATGCTTGAAACTTATGTGTTAACCTTTTGTGCATGACTAATTGATGTAATGGGTCACCAACGGGATGTCGGGACTGTCTGGTATGTCTGGTTAACGTTTAAACACACTTTTTAACACACGTAGTCAATATCTGGACAATCGGGGACTAGTTAACCTTCGGGTTAGTAGTCAATACACTTATTCAAACTCATTAATAGGTTGTCACTAAGTTGGTTCATCATACACGTGTTGGAATTCTAAGTATCTGAAGGTGCACTCTAAGGTGAGTTTCACGGCCCCTCTTTTATACTCTTTTCTCTCGGGGAAGAAACATGCCACACGTTTTAACAATGCAACGATTATGTTTTGAAAACGTAACTCTTATGGAACGTAACACTTTTGGAAACATAACACTTTTAGAAAACATGACACTTTTTGGGAATGTAACTCTTTTGAGAGATGTGACACTTTTGACACTTGGCATTTTTAAACATTGGCACTTGTCATTTGCCACTTATTTACTATACGATGCAACCAAAGTCCCTATTGAAACCATGAATGTGCGGGGCACAACGGGGGAAATGTGGATAGATCTATAGGGCGTGACGAATCCCACTCGATGGTTGGGAGCCGGGCGGTTGCATATTGTCTCTACTTGACACTTGGCACTTAAACATGGGCAGCACTTTGAGCAATGTTTGTCAGTAATGGTTTCAGCAACACAATCGTAGTAGTAAGGGAACGTTTGTTATTTACTTAAAGGTATTACACACTTGGTACTTTTGAGATGAAACTCTTTACGCTTGAAATGTTTTGTGAACTTAAAACCTGTGAACTCATCAGCATTATATGTTGACATCTTTTTGGCATGTTTTCTCAGGTCGCTAAGGTAGCAGCATTGAGTTTAGGCGCATGGAATCGCACTTGCGTCTAGGATCATCTCTCACGTTTTGGAATTGTTAAACTTTAAACTTATGTCTTATTGTTATTCAGCTTTGTAAAACTAAATTTGCTTCCGCTGTGTTTTGAATCATAGTCTTTGAAACTATTGCAAGGTTTGGTTTACGTATCTTTACACATATAGTTGTCGTTCGTTGTGACCGTTGACTTGAATCCTGGTGTGTCACGCGCCTCGCGGTAAAACTCTGCAAGTGGAAATTTGAGTGTGTGACAGATTGGTATAAGAGCCAATGGTTATAGTGAACTAGGACTGCATATAGAGTCTAGTCTATAGCCGAGTATCACACACATTAGATGGTCACACATATTTACGAGTCGTTTCATTTGGTAAACATACTAACCTTGTCGGGGTGTCGGTGTCCTCATCACACAGTTTCACATTATCTATCTTTTGTTAAACATACTAACAATGATCTAGGGGCGAACCAAACACAGGAAACTCCCGATTCGACCTTACGACTTCGTATATGCGATTTTTGATGCAAACTAAGTGTTTTATGCTTGAAACTTATGTGTTAACCTTATGTGCATGACTAATTGATGTAATGGGTCACCAACGGGATGTTGGGTCTGTCTGGTATGTCTGGTTAACGTTTAAACGCACTTTTTAACACACGTAGTCAAGATCTGGACAATCGGGGACTAGTTAACCTTCGGGTTAGCAGTCAATACACTTATTCAAACTCATTGATAGGTTGTCACTAAGTTCGGTCATCATACACGTGTTGGAATTCTAAGTATCTGAAGGTGCACTCTAAGGTGAGTTTCACGGCCCCTCTTTTATACTCTTTTCTCTCGGGGGAGAAACATAACACACGTTTTAACAATGCAACGATTATGTTTTGAAAACATAACTCTTTTGGAACGTAACACTTTTGGAAACATAACACTTTTAGAAACATGACGCTTTTTGGGAATGTAACTCTTTTGAGAGATGTGACACTTTTGACACTTGGCATTTGGCACTTATTTACTATATGATGCAACCCAAAGTCCTTATTGAAACCATGAATGTGTGGGGCACAACGGGGGAAATGTGGATAGATCTATTGGGCATGCCGAACCCCACTCGATGGCTGGGAGCCGGGCGGGTGCATATTGTCTCTACTTGACACTTGGCACTTAAACATGGACAGCACTTTGAGCAACGTTTGTCAGTAATGGTTTCAGCAACACAATCGTAGTAGTAAGGGAACGTTTATTATTTACTTAAAGGTTTTACACACTTGGTACTTTTGAGATAAAACTCTTTACGCTTGAAACGTTTTGTGAACTTAAAACATGTGAACTCACCAGCATTATATGTTGACATCTTTTTGGCATGTTTTCTCAGGTCGCTAAGGTAGCAGCATTGAGTTTAGGCGCACGGAGTCGCACTTGCGTCTAGGATCATGTCTCACGTTTTGGAATTGTTAAACTTTAAACTTATGTCTCATCGTTATTCAGCTTTGTAAAACTAAATTTGCTTCCGCTGTGTTTTGAATCATAGTCTTTGAAACTATTGCAAGGTTTGGTTTACGTATCTTTTCACATATAGTTGTCGTTCGTTGTGACCGTTGACTTGGATCCTGGTGTGTCACGCGCCTCGCGGCCAAACTCCGCAAGTGGAAATTTGAGGGTGTGACAGATTGGTATCAGAGACAATGGTTATAGTGAACTAGGACTGCATGTAGAGTCTAGTCTATATCCGAGTATCACACACATTAGACAGTCACACATATTTACGAGTCATGTCATTTGGTAAAAATACTAACCTTGTCGGGGTATCGGTGTCCTCATCACACAGTATCACATTATCTATCTTTTGTTATTCCTACCTTGGTTATATCTTCTTCTTCGGGTTTGAAAATGAAGGGGCTTATCGCTTATACTTGGCAGTAGTGTACATTGGGGTGGCTTCGGCAGATTCTTGAGATCTTTTTGGGTGTTTGGATATCTCCCCTCTATGCTCTAATGTACATACTTGCCTACACACACACTATCCTGCACTTGTACTTGTCATAGTACACCCCTGAGTGATTGTTCACTTTGGGGATCTTCATGCGATAACAGTTTCTTTTAGGAATGTGGGTGTCGGGTGATTTGAAGTTCTAGCTAGGAGCACGCCTAGAGGACCATGTAGAGCGATTTGTTATTTTGGGTGCACACGAAATCATAAATCGAAATGCATGAAAATCTTGGTGGACTTCGTGTTCAGACTAGATGTGATACCCCGCAATTTCAGGTTCTCACTTTAACTAAACTCTGGTTACATTCTATGCATTCTAGTTAACTAGGGTTAGCTATATAAGTTACACATTGCACGGTTATAGGTTAATAACTGCATCAGGTGGTAATTCGAGGCATTACCAAACTATTTACATGAGTAGTGAACCTCGGACTTTGGTGAATAATGAAGTTTAATAATTGTGAGATAATTGGTTTGGATTGATTGCAATTACGTGCTTCTGTGATACTCGGTGAAACTATGTGCAAACCATATGTGATTATGTGAACTTAAACCGAATACGTTAATAAAAATCGTTAAAGGTGGACCATTAGGATGATTGGGGTCTTAACACATGGGGTTACACTTATTACGGTCCGAAATTGCGAAAACGTCAAAGGAAAACACGTCGGATGACGAAACGGGCCACCCACGCGGGCCAAGGCCCTGTGAGCGGTCGCTCACAGGGACCGTGCGGCCGCTCGCGGGTGTCTGTTGCCACCAAACCGACTTAATCACCTATTTAAGCAACCCTAAGCCCCTTGTATCAGCTAAACTCAAACCCTAATTGCCCCTACTGCCCTACCTACGAAATATTAACCCCAAACCACCTGCTAAGGCGCAAGAACAACGATCGGGAAGCTTCAAGAGCATTCGGTTGGTTGTTTCGAAGAGCTTGTGGTATAATCCTTAATCTACTATGCTTTAATCTTATTATTATGTTATAAAAACCCTATAACTAAGTTTGTCCCGGTCTGAGACCTTTTTATAAATATTAAAACTTGAAGTTTTTGAAGATTTAACGGGTTAAACATGATGATAGGCGATTAGTGATATAATAGATTACTTGTTGCGCAAGTTGTTGATGTTTTGATCATTAGGGTTATGATTATTGCATGTATTATGATATATTATGATCTTAATAAGTCTTAGGAATGTTTTTTAATGATTGTTGATCGATTATACGCACACGTGAGTCGTTTAAATAAAGGTTTATGTATGATTAAAATCTGGACAGAATGTTTAGGTTAACTTGTAGGGTCTGTTTTGTGGCTTTAACATGATGGTTTTGATGGTTTCTTTGCATGGTTAAATCATACCTGGCCTTAGCTTTTCATAATGGGTAAAATCGAGTGATTTGGACGTCGTTTGAGTCGTTTTTGGAATTTTCTTTGAAAATAGGTCATATCAGAATTTCGGGTTAACAAACTGAGTCGACTTTAAACCGTTATTACTCGAGTTTTATAAAGAATTAAGTTATGAATTTTTTACAGAAGATTAACATTGGAGTAATTTGCGTTTTCCATGTGGGTTCATCCCGTTTGGATGAATACACAATGTTTGGGAATTTTTCTACTAAACTGACCTGTTGTGAAAGTTTTCTGAATATAGCTGTGTTGAACGAATTTTAATAATTTTTGTGTTTGGTTTTGAGACAAAAAAAATATGGGTTGTTAAATGAATCCGAACGAATATTCAATAAAAATTTGGGAGTTTAACTCACTGATTTAGTATTTTAAATAAATTAGTTTTGGTGATGCACAATCTGTCCTAAAAACGCAGATTGTGTATTATGTGTTTACGTGACTAATTGAAGTCCTAGGTGTTATGTATTTGATATGCAATTGAATGGGCACTTGTATTAGACGCATATAGAGTTTAAAACTAAATGTAACCAACATATTCACCAACGGGTCCGTAGGGTTTACTTATACATGTAGAATAACTAGGTGTCACCTACACGCTTTTGAACATTTAAACGTCTTGGAAAAACGGGTTATATGGTGTAATGGTATTACACATATACTTAGTTAGTGACACATGTACTAGGGAGTCGGTAGCACACCCTACTTTGGAGTTTGGATTTATTTGCTTGCATACTAAGGTGAGTTTCACTAGTCTTTCTCAAAAGCGTGCATCTCAGGGTCAGACAACTTTGGTAAACGTTTTCTAGTCCAGTTCGGGTCTACTCATGTTTTGACTCCTGTGGTGGGTCGGGTTTTCGATTAAAGATCCTCGGGGAGGATTGCACTTTGATCAGTTTAAAACTTATTTGTCCTTTGTGAACTAAAAACTCTATCACTTGAAAAGTCCTTGCATATTATTGGGTTAATCGCTGGGAGCGAACGGGGTATTAGTTGATAGCGCTATTAGGTTGTGCAGCAACCTTATGTTTGCGATGCTGGGAGCATGGACATGAACTTCTGACCACATTTGAGAACTAGTGTTGATAGACACTAGTTATTGAGGCAAATTCTTATATTACTGAAGGTGTCCCAATAATACTGTTTAGTTGCAATGAGTGGGTTAGCTACCCCTGACACGCTTAAACTAATAACACTTGAACATTTGGGTCTGGGAGACCTACACTTTCGATTACTTAATACTTGTTGTTACGTGGTCAGGGAGACCTACGCTTTTACTTCGTTACGTGGTTTTGAAAACCAGCGCATTTACTTACTCATTTCTTAACTTAGTGAACTCACCAACATTGTTTGTTGACCCACGATATACATGCTTTTGTAGGTAGTTAGCTTCCGGTGCCAGGATTAGAAAGCACTGCACACTTCACTGTATTTGGGGTCTTGGGCATACACCTAAATTACATATTATGCTTTTATGTTTTCTTCCATATGGTTTTATCTTGGGCGCATTGTTTTGCGCATGGTTTTAAAAAGGTTTAAATTTGGTTTACGCTTCCGCAGCTTAACTAAACTTGATTTTTGAAAACGAACTAAATGGTTTGGGCATTTAGAGTTCATTCATATGACTTATGGCTATGAAATCCTGGTATGTCATGCGCCTCGCGGTATAAACCCCGCAGTGGAAATTTGGGGGTGTGACAGATTGGTATCAGAACCATTGGTTATAGTGAACTAGGACTGCATGTCGAGTCTAGTCTATAATCATCATAGCATAAGTACACTCACAACTTAAGTGCACAACTAGCTTTTAGCTACATATATATACAACATGTGATTCCGGGAGATATGTTGTAACACCCCAACCGATGGCGGAAACATCAGGATGTCACGTATTGATGATTGTTCAGTAGCTCATGGTAATACATATGTTTACATAATCCTTTATTACAATATTGAATTACATTAAAGTCTTGAATGAAATCTAATACATCAAACAAACAACGAAACTTCAAATAACTCCTCATGCTAGCTCTAGACTTCAAGCATCAATATTTCCTGTTGAGTTTGGAAAAATGGGGGGGGGGGTCAACTAGAAGTTGGTGAGAATACATAAGCCATGTCAAGCAAATAGTTTAAGTATAAAAGTTTAGCAATTCATATGTCTATCGTAAGTTTAAGTCTACATGAATAAACATGATATGTTGAATCGACATAATCAAACCTCCGACTAGTTTAGGTCCATCCCGTCATCCACGGTTCACCTTAATATGTTGGAACGATAACAATCACCCACGCTACCTATGTAGGAGGTACACGTATCCGGGTGGGATTGTCAATCCAATAGATCTATTATTGAGTATCGCCGGCTTGGCCATAGCTAATGATTATGTAATGTTGAAACTCGTTGAAACTCGTTGAAACTGTTGTTGTCTAAATCATGAGGCATTAAAGTTTACAACTAGACATGCATGTAGAATTGCTTAAGTATAATGTTGCAAGTATGAAGAATTGCATAAACATGGTTACGTAAACTCACCTTAGCAAAGTATTAAGTCTCGAGAAATAGAATATGTGTAGCCCCAAAGTTGCCAATTACAAGAGCTTATAATCAAAGCTTCAATTGTAGAAGTAATAGACTATAGAAGAAAGGTATGAGGGAAAGTTTAATCGGATTGAAACAATCGATTTAGAGGTGCAAAGTATAATGGGTCATAGGTGGGTTTTTATACTAGTTTTGGATTCAATTAGCCATTAAAATTGGTCAACACCATAAAGTAAGGTTTTATGATGAATTGACTATTTGACTAAGACTTTGACTGTTTGACTAAGACTTTGACTAGGACTTTGACTATTTGACTCAAGGCTTTATTTAAAAAAAAGAATCTTGTATGTGAAAAAAAAAAGAATTTAGAATCATATTATTATTATTATTATTATTTATATACATTTATGTATGTATATAAGTTGTGAGTTAGGATAAATAAAGACTTAGGCACATTTGTATAATATTAATGATAAAGGTGTAATAAAAAAAATATATATATAAGGGCTTTTTATGTATTAAAATTTTGGGGAAAATTTTGCGATGTTACATATGTTATCTTCTAGTTCTAGACCTAATTCTAAACACGTCAATGGTGAGAACCCAGGGTTACACCAAGTGGCGCATTACTGGGAGTAGTATCCTAACAAACCTCATGGATGAGAAAACAACAATAGTACAAGGGATGGAGCCCTTGCGAGCGTTGTGGCGCAAGTACACATGAAGCTGCACAATGCGCATGACGTGATACCATTAAACCGAATCAAATTTGAAGAAAGTCAAATGTTGAGACTTATCCTTTTTCTTTGAGCAAGGAGACATTTAGTTCCTGTTCCTTGTCGCTTGATATTCCTTACTCTCAGTTTGAAACTCAGACGAGACTGGGTTACACATATAGAATTCATTTCTTACTTTAGTACCTTACGCCTAGTGCGAGCGGGTGAACGTATGACTGCATATCCTTGTTTCTCATAAGCATATGGTAGATTCATGGGAACACATTAGATCGGGGCTTGTTACACACACTCTTGGGGAGTTATGTAAAGCCTGCGACGTAGTGCAACATCACAAGGGAAGATGAAACCTACTAATGGCTGATAGCCACGATTGGAGGAACGAGTGGTACAGCTTACCACTAAACTGGCTAATATAGGACTAGAGAAGGAGACTGTACGTGATGAGAACCATATAACACTGACACCAAGAAAGAGGAGGAAGAAGGGATGGAAGGGGAACCTGAGCAGGGCGAGCACATGGAAATTAAGGATGAAGGCTCTACTATCTAGACAGTGCGTGGCGACGATTGGCTCTTACTTTTTTCTTACCTGTATTTTCTTTTCTTTTCCCTTGTTAACTTAGATAAGACTGAGTTCGTATGATCATCGAAAGGGTGGTTGAAGCCCGCGCATCTTTCCAACCTATTAAAGATAAATCGTTCTTTTCCCCTGACTTCCACATTTGAACTTTCTTATACCTTGAAGGTACATGCCACAACAACAACCTGCCATCGTATTTTCAAGTCTTTTTATTGATTGTAAACCTTGATACTCCAATGAAACTGAAGGAGACCGTCTGATTGCTTCGATAGTATAAGTCTTTGCCATGTGCATTTGCCCCAAGCAGGATGGGGTAATGTATGTTACATGCACACTCGATGAGTTACAAATACTTGGATGGAGAACGTAACACCCTGTGGTGAAATTTAGAAATTTATTATATAAAGACGGTTGGGTCTGAGATCGACGCCTACACTACCAAGCTACAGGAGTTAGATACTTTGTGCTCGAATCTAATTAACCAACTTTGCCAGCGGATTGAATTTCAGACCAAATGGGTGGGTCCCTCAGATTCGTGGCTTGGCCACTGCAGCTCACCTACCCAAAATCTAACAAATCTTTCACCTAGCTCGCAAACACACTGATGAGGCTGTTGAGCATGGTACTTTTCCGAAGCATGGTGCTTCATCTTCTACTTTTGGTGATAGCAAGAGAACGTGGGATAGTGTGAGGTATAAGTCCTTCAACAACAACTACCACAACGGTAAAAACAACAATGGGGCTCGTGGAATAGCAATTGTGATTGGCTCTGGGGAAGCTAGGACTGATAACAATGTCGTGATGGGTACGACACTCTTGCTTCTATTTTATATGATACTGGTGCGGACTATAGTTTTGTGTCATCAAAACTTAGCAAATAACTAGGGATGGTTCCTACTCTTCTTGATACCCCGTACACGATAGAGCTAGCTGATGGGAAACCTATTGAGGTAACCCACACCCATTATGACTGTAAGCTCGAATTGGATGGGCAATTGTTTGCCATCAACCTCCTACCTATCACCCTAGGTAGCTTTGATATCGTGGTTGGCATGGACTGGTTGTCCAAGCAACACGCTGAAATTCTCTGTCAGGAGAAGATTGTTCGTGTCCCCCTCCCTAGTGGAGAACTTTTATCTATTCAGGGTGATCATGGTGGTGCCATGGTGGGCATCATCTCCTTCTTGAAAGCCCAGAGGTGTATCCGTAAGGGTTGTCCAGCCATTTTGGCTAACATATCTGACACTCGAGCTGAAACTGAAACTAAGATTGAGGACATCCCAGTAGTCCGAGGTTTCCCAGATGTTTTCCCAGAGGAACTACCTGGACTTCCACCTGCTCGTCAAGTGGAGTTTCAAATTGATCTTGTACCTGGAGCAGCTCCAGTTGCACGCGCACCATATCGCCTAGCACCAGGCGAACTTCAAGAACTATCTACCCAACTCCAAGAGCTATTGGATAGGGGTTTCATTAGACCTAGTTCTTCGCCAAGGGGAGCTCCAGTTCTGTTTGTTAAGAAGAAAGATGGGAGTTTTCGCATGTGTATTGATTATCGGAAGTAGAACAAAGTGACGGTTAAGAACCGTTACCCTTTCCCTCGTATTGATGATTTGTTCGACCAACTGCAAGGGTCGAGTTTCTACTCTAAGATTGACTTGAGGTCAGGATACCATCAGCTGAGAGTCCGAGAGGAGGATGTGGCAAAGACAGCCTTTCGAACTCGTTATGGACATTATGAGTTTTTAGTGATGCCATTTAAGCTAACTAATGCACCGTCTGTGTTCATGGATCTAATGAACCGTGTTTGCAAGCCCTATTTGGACAAATTTGTCATAGTGTTCATAGATGACATACTGATTTATTCATAGAGCAAGGAAGAGCACGAGCAACACCTGCAGCTGATCTTGGAACTATTGAGAAATGAGCAGTTGTATGCAAAATTCTCTAAATGTGACTTTTGGATTCGAGAAGTCCAATTTCTTGGACACGTGGTTAACAAGGCATGAATACATGTTGATCCCGCCAAGATTGACGCTATTAAAAAGTGGGAGGCTTCTAAGACTCCAACTGAGGTGCGCCAGTTTCTTGGTCTCGCAGGATACTATCGCAGATTCATTGAAGGATTCTCTAAGATCGCTCAACTTCTCACCGCCTTGACACAGAAGGGTATTACTTATAAATGGGGAGATGCCCAAGAATCTGCTTTTCAATTATTAAAGTCGAAACTTTGCAGTGCACCTATACTATCATTACCTAAGGGTACAGAGGACTTCGTGGTGTACTATGATGCGTCTATCCAAGGGTTAGGGTGTGTGCTGATGCAGCGTGATAAGGTGATCGCGTATGCCTCATGTCAATTAAAGGTTCATGAGAAGAATTACACCACCCATGACTTGGAACTGGGAGCAATGGTTTTTGCTCTAAAGATCTGGAGGCATCATCTCTATGGGACGAAGTGTACGATCTTCACTGACCACAAGAGCCTCCAACTCATATTCGATAAAAAGGAGCTGAACATGCGACAACGTCGATGGGTCGAGCTTCTGAATGATTATGACTGTGCCATCAAGTATCATCCAGGGAAAGCTAACGTAGTAGCCGATGCCCTCAGTCGTAAGGAAACGGACTCGCTGGAGAAACTAGCAAATCTCTACATCAAGGAGGTAGTCTCAAGGCATGGGGTGCCTACTTCTATTATATCTGATCGCGATGCGCGATTCACTTCTCATTTATGGACTACGCTCCAAAACGCTTTGGGAACTCGCCTAGATATGAGCACAACCTATCACCCACAGACGGATGGACAGAGTGAATGAACCATCCAAACATTGGAAGATCTGCTACGAACGTGCGTGGTGGATTTTAGCAACAGTTGGGATAAGCACTTGCCTTTGATTGAATTCTCGTATAACAACAGTTACCACACTTTGATACAGTGTGCGCCTTTAGAGGCACTTTATGGACGCAAATGTAGGTCTCCCATCTACTGGACCAAAGTAGGGGATACCCAGCTAACAGGTCCCGAACTCGTGCATGAAACTTCCGAGAAGATAGTGCAAATCCAAAACCGGATGGCTGCTGCTCGTGATCGACAGAAAAGCTACGCTGATAAGCGTAGGAAACCTTTGGAGTTCTAGGTTGGGGACAAGGTTCTATTAAAGGTGTCACCTTGGAAGGGGGTGATACGTTGGACCATTCGAGATTGTCGAAAGGATTGGTCCGATAGCTTACAGGTTGAACCTGCCTAATGAACTTAATGGGGTACAAGATGTATACCACGTATCGAATATAAAGAAATGTTTATCGGATACAACACGGGTGGTGCCACTGGAGGAGATCTAGGTGGAAGATCAGCTACGGTTCGTGGAAGAACCGGTGGAGATTCTTGAGCGGGGCATCAAGAAACTCAGACAGAGTATCCTACCGACTGTTAAGGTGCGATGGAATTCCCGTCTAGGACCGGAATACACGTGGCAACGCAGGGATCAAATGCGGCTTAAATACCCACACCTCTTTTCTGAACCTGAACCTGAACATAGATCGAACGCTAAACATAAAGTAGCTCATTCAAAGTGAATTTTGGGGCGAAATTCCTTTCAGCTTGGGGATGATGTGACATCCGGGAACCAAGCACACACTTTTCTAGCTGGCTTTATTGTTTACTTGCTGAATTTCGGGATGAAATTCATTTCAACTTGGGGATGATGTGATACCCCGAAATTTCAGGTTCTCACTTTAACTAAACTCTGGTTACATTCTATGCATTCTAGTTAACTAGGGTTAGCTATATAAGTTACACATTGCACGGTTATAGGTTAATAACTGCATGAGGCGGTAATTCGAGGAATTACCAAACTATTTACATGAGTAGTGAACCCCGGACATTGGTGAATAATGAAGTTTAATAATTGTGATATAATTCGTTTGGATTAATTGCAATTACGTGCTTTTGTGATACTCGGTGAAACTATGTGCATACCATATGTGATTATGTGAACTTAAACCGAATACGTTAATAAAAATCGTTAAAGGTGGACCATTAGGATGATTGGGGTCTTAACACAAGGGGTTACACTTATTACGGTTCGAAATAGCGAAAACGTCAAAGGAAAACACGTCGGGTGACGAAACGGGCAACCCACGCGGGCCAAGGCCCTGTGAGCGGCTGCTCACATGGACCGAGCGGCCCGCTCGCGGGTGTCTGTTGCCAACAAACCGACTTAATCACCTATATAAGCAACCCTAAGCCCCTTGTATCAGCTAAACTCAAACCCTAATTGCCCCTACTGCCCTACCTACGAAATATTAACCCCAAACCACCTGCTAAGGCATAAGAACATCGATCGGGAAGCTTCAAGAGCATTCGGTTGGTTGTTTCGAAGAGCTTGTGGCATAATCCTTAATCTACTATGCTTTAATCTTATTATTATGTTATAAAAACCCTATAACTAAGTTTTTCCAGGACCGAGACCTTTTCATAAATATTAAAACTTGAAGTTTTTGAAGATTTAACGGGTTAAATATGATGATAGGCGATTAGTGATATAATAGATTACTTGTTGCGCAAGTTGTTGATGTTTTGATCGTTAGGGTTATGATTTTTGCATGTATTATGATAGATTCTGATCTTAATAGGTCTTAGGAATGTTTTTTAATGATTGTTGATATTGTTGATCGATTATACGCACACGTGAGTCGTTTAAATAAAGGTTTATGTATGATTAAAATTTGGACATAATGTTTAGGTTAACTTGTAGGGTTTGTTATGTGGCTTTAACATGATGGTTTTCATGATTTCTTTGCATGGTTAAATCATACCTGGCCTTATCTTTTCATACTGGGTAAAATCGAGTGATTTGGACGTCGTTTGAGTCGTTTTTGGAATTTTCTATGAAAATAGGTCATATCAGAATTTCGGGTTAACAAACTGAGTCGACTTTAAACCATCATAACTCGAGTTTTATAAAGAATTAAGTTATGAAATTTTTACAGAAGATTAACATTGGAATAATTTGGGTTTTCCAAGTGGATTCATCCCGTTTGGATGAATACACAAGTTTTGGGAATTTTTCTACTAAACTGACCTGTTGTGAAAGTTTTCTGAACATAGCTGTGTTAAATGAATCCCAAAGAATATTCAGTAAAAATTTGGGAGTTTAACTCACTTATTTAGTATTTTAGACATCGTTACATGATACTATAGTGTCATGAACCACTGCTGACAAGATAAGAATGCCTCAAACCCGTCACCGGTTCATCACCCGGTGCCGTAAGATATAGGACAAATATGCACCCGCCACCGACCTCCAGTCGGCCCGAGTGGGGCTAGTCAAGCCCAATAGATCTATTCACACATTCCCCACTATGTACCCACATATTGATGGTTCACTAAGACATGAGAGGACTTTAATAATGAAAATAACAGTCACTAAGTATCCATGAGGTATCATGTAATATGTTGGTATAAAAGTTAGAAAGTTTTACCGCATGTCTCTCCCCCAAAATGTTTCGAAAACAGTAAAGAATGGGGCTGTGACACTCACCTTAGTTTGCGTTCCCAAAACAAGAATTAAGACAAGTCTTGATGATCCCAAATACCGGTGATCTATCAATAAAGTTTGTATAAGAGTTGTGACTAATAATCCCCAAGGCTAACTAGTCCCGATTGTCCAGATCATGACTAAGTAAATTTGAAAACGTGTTTGACAGTTTAACCGACACACAAGACTGACCCGACATCCCGTTGGTGACCCATTACACAAGCAAATGAAGTACACATAGATTACACACAAGGATCAAGCATAAAACACGTAGTTTGTATAAAAAAATCTCATTTTGGATAACATAGGGTCGAACGTGGTTTTCCACTTCCACATTCGCCCCCTTTTTCCCACTTTCGACCCATTTCGAGCCACGTTCGACCAGACAGTGCATGTTCCACCATCAGAGTCCAGGTTCGACCCTGGAGATCCACCTTCGACCCTACGACTAGTCGAAGGAACTCCATGTTCGACCCTGTCAGTTTATATCTTCCAAAACCGCATCAAAAACATCTGAAAACATCACGAAACATCATGAAACACAGCAGTCAAGTATAAATAACATATCCCCACATAACCCTACCATTCTTGCCCCCAAATCAGTCCGTTTTAATGTTTACCCAAAATGGCAAAATTATGAATATGTCACATCATGCATGGAAATCTTACCCAATTTGGAAACTTTGTGAAATCACTTAATAAACACATCATCATACTCAGATTATTATGTAGATCAAAACCCCTAATCATATTATCCCTAACAACATCATGCATCAATCCCCAAATTCATCAAAATCCCCAAATTAGCCCTAACATCAACATACCATACTTTGTAATCTAGATAATCAAAACTCGTCAGTTATAACCAACTTAGAACATCTCTACATCATCCATATATCATGCAACATCAAATAATCACATAACATAACCATGAAGAATCATTAACATATGTTAATACATAAGAAAACTCATGTTTTATGATAAGGTTTTGTTTGGAAAGGCTTTAGATAGGTTATTGTTCATAAAAGTCATCATAGATCAGATCTGGGACTTTGGGGTTTTATAAAATCAAATCAAAATTGCTTAAAAAGGATTTAGAATGAAGAACACACCTTAGATCTTCACTTGTAATGATTTAGAGAGTTGGATTATGAAAAACAAGCTCAAAAACTCCTTCCCCAATGATAAGAGTCGAAAGAGAGTGTTTAGAGGAGTTTAGGGTTTGTGAAATGATGAAAAATGACTAAGGATGGTATTTATAGTATGTCCAGGTTCGACCCCTACATGTGGGCAACCATGGAGTTATGTGGTCGAATGTAGTATTTTTAAAACAGATAGCCAGGTTCGACCCTTTTTTATGGGTCGAATGTAGTTTTATTTGGTCGAAGGAGACCTTTAACAGGCTGAGGGCCAGGTTTGACCCTTCGAATGGTCGAACCAGGAAAATGCCTTTTTCCAGATTTCCAGTTTGTCGTGTTTAGCACATTTTAACACACCCTAACACATGAACATGTAATCCTAATCTATGTTTAACATATATGAGCATGGACAATCATCTAAACATCATTTAAACACGTATTTGCATATAATCGACCACATAAGAATCAATCTTCGCATAACACTTAATCTAGTTTATGTAATTCACCAACAACGGGACTCAAGACTCGTGTGTATGTAAAAGACACCAATGATCCTCCAGATCATTGAACCCTGGACAATACGTAAGAAAACCCCGACTCAACTAACCCAGTTAAGTACGTAAATAAACTGTTTTCCGCTAAGGTAGACTTACAAGTTTAAATATGTCAAGTCAAATATGTCGGGTGTCACATTCATTCACACACACATATACTATAAAAGAGGAGAAGTTTTTAATAAAATTAAGATTAATATATTTTTTATTGACAGTACTACGTATTTAAGCATGATTTATAATATAAAAGACCTAAATATCTCATTTTCATATTTCTACAAATGTTGTTAAATAGTACTACGGATTTGTTTTTATCGTGAAATATCTATTTAAAAAATAATAAATAAAAGAATTTGAAAAGTTTTCATAATGGGAAAATAAATGAATTAATACCATGTGTATCCAAGATTAATAAAACTTAATCGTAATTAATAAATTCATTATAGTTAAGTCACTGTAGTTAACAGATTCATTATAGTTAATGTATATTTTTTACTATAAAACTGGATTTTCATTTCTTTGTATAGCACACTATTCAAACATATTTTCTACATCTGCATAGGTTTATCAATCTTCTATAAATACTAGCAACATGGATTCCAGCAGCAGTAGCCAGTGGTCTAAAATGTCAGATGTTCAAAAAATCCTTATAGATTGTTTTAAAGAAGATGAAGAATTTGAGATTCTTCAAGTTATTGAAGGTGCTACACGGTTGTTGGAACATCACATATGGAAGACCAATCTGAAATTGAATAAAGTCATTGCTACCGATGTATGCCTCTTCATTTCACTTGGAAAACATAAGGGTCAAACGAAAAGTTCAGTGAGGACATACAAAAAAAATGTATGTCCTATAGAAACTTTGTTAAAGAGAAGAACAAGGGATTGAAGGAAGTGTTGAGTACCACACAATAGTTATTTGAATGTATTTTATACTTTTACGTCTATAATTATAATGAAAATTTTATTTTATATATTATGTGTTTTATATTTAATTTTTTATTCTTATATGATGAAAAATATCGATTAGAATAGATCAATAGTCTACTGTTAAAGCAGAATACCAATTACAATATATCAATAGTCAATTGTTAAACTGAACAAATAATTGTTATTTAGCAAAAAAATCATTAAAAATGTATGTGATTCCGTCAAATTAACAACTGTTTGAATCAGACGTTCAATTACAAACAGGTGAATTACAAATGATCTATTGCTTCAGTATTATTATTAACTAATGCTTTGGTCTGTTGATGTGTCAATATAAACCGACGTTTCGAAACAGATGCTTGGTCTGCCGACGCGTCATTGGTTAAAGTGCAGGCAATCTATTGGTTGGGCTTAAAGTAGGTTTTGATCCTCCCGTTTTTTTCCACACGGAATCTCACCTAGTAATAATAATATATGGTGCTAATATATCATTTATAAATTTATATATAAAAATTTTATTAGATCAATGGTAAAACTTGATTTTAGACTATAAGGAGTGGGGGGGGGGGGGGGGGGGAAGAGGTGGGGGGAAGCGCCATGTGGCACTTGTGGGGCCCTTTTGGGGGAGAAAATAATTGTGGGGAGTGGAAGGGGGGGAAGAGGTGGGGGGAAGTGCCATGTGGCATTTCTTTTTTCTTTTTTTTTTCTTGTTTTTAACTTTCTTTTTTAATAAATATAAAACAAAATTTTAAAAAAACATAATATTAATTCATAATAAACTACAAAGTTAAATAAAAAAAACACTAAAAACCAAAATTACATGAAATTTAAAAAAAAAACCTTAAAAAAAACAACTTAGTTATCGCTATCGTCTTCATCAGATTCGTAATCTCTTGGTACACTCCAAATATGATCAACCAGATCCGCTCGAAGGTTGTGATGTGTTTGGCTACTCTTGATTTCAAAGTTGTTGGCGTTTCTTTCTTCATCCGTAATGTTTGCTTGACTTTGTTGCGTTTCCTCACCAAAGTACTCGCATATTGCACGCCCTTCATCCTCCAAAATCATGTTATATAAAATAATGCATGCGTACATCACATTTCGTATATGCGTTTTTTCCCACATTCGGCAGGGTGTGGCCAAAATATGCCATCTTTTTTTCAGCACACCAAAAGCACGCTCAACATCTTTCCGTGCAGCCATTTGAGCTTTGTTAAACTTTTTCCTCTTAGGGTCTAACGTCGTCCTCCGTGTAAACGATTTTACGAACACGGCCCAATCAGGGTAAATTCCATATGCTAGAAGATACCCGTACTTATATTCTACCCCATTTAAAAAAAACTTCCTTTTGGTGAAATTTCGTTTATAAGATCGTTGAAGATTGGGGACTGATTAAGAACAGTCCTATCGTTCAACGAACCGGGCACACCAAAAAACGCATGCCAAATCCAAAGATCTTGTGACGCAACCGCTTCAAGCATCATACACGGCCTTTTATGAAAACCGCTAGCGTGTTGGCCTTGCCACTCAGTTGGACAAACTTCCCACTCCCATTTCATACAATCTAAACTCCCGAGCATACCGGGAAAACCATGTTTTTCTTCGTGAAACTGTAAAAGTTGCTGGACGTCACTAAATGTTGGTTTTCTCAAATATCTTTTTAAATATAAATCAATGACGCCCGCACAAAAAAACTGAGTAGTTTCTCTAGCCGTTCTATCGGCCATCCTTAGATACTCATCCATTACGTCGGAAGTCATTCCGTAAGCCAATGCTCGAAGCGCGGCTGTGACCTTTTGCATCGCGGTAAATCCCATCTGACCACGTGCATCGGGCCTTTGTTTGAAATAATCAAACTTATTTTCCAAATCATTTGTTATTCTTATAAATAAATTACGACTCATACGAAAACGACGCCTAAAACTTCCTTCATCGAATGTTGATTCGGGTGAGAAGTAATCACGTACCAATAACTCATTTCCGGTTTGTCGTTCACGAATGATATACTTTCTACGCTTGGGTGGTTCGGAGGTCCCTTCGTCGTCCGCTATAGCTTTAACGACGTTCTGAACGGTTTCCATTAACATTTCTGCGGCACCTTCGCCCAAGTCATCCAAAGCGAGTTGATCAAACATATCGTCTGAACTCGAAGAATCGCTCGACATCTTGCAATTTTTTTTGAAAATATATGATAGTATTGAGAGGATTTTATGAAAAAAATGAGTGTGTTTGTGTATAGGAAGTTATTGTTATATATATATATATATATATATATATATATATATATATATATATATATATAAAATAATTTTTTTTAATACTAGCCGTTACAACGGATAGTTTTTTTTTTTTTTTTTTTTTTTTAAACGGTAATAATTATCCTCCCAATCATCGCGCGCCACGTGTCCCCCATCACCTCCCCCAACGCCGGTGGACTTCCTCCCGCCCCCCCCCCCCACTCCCGCCCCTCTCCACGCCATTAAGCGGCGGTGTTCCCCCCCTTCCCGCCCTCTCTCCCGCCCCCACTCCGCATAGTCTTAAAAAAAATGGTAAAACCTAAACTTCTAGAAATATTATGACCCGATGGACGGACGACTGTCCATGTCTGTACAACACCAACAAATGAGAAAAAATAACACAAGAATTATGAAGGGTTATTTAAATATGAAATTTAGACGTTAAAAAACATATAAAATATAAATATGGCTTTTGGATAATTGAAGCCTTTGAATAAAAAAAGTTCTGTCCTCTAGGATAAAGAGAAGATTACGTGTAGAACTATGTATAATGGTGGGGGAAATTTGATTGGTGAAAGAGTCATTTTTTGACATGTGGCATGTGGGGCCACTTTGGTGGGTGAAAGAGAACTTAAAATGGGCAAAGGGTGTAATGATGGGTGAAATGAGCATTTAATGTATGCTATTACTAGCTTTTATCCCGGGACCGTCCGATGTTGAAATATCTAATATGACATAATAAAACATCTAATATGACAACATAATAATAATGGGGAAAGATCATGTACAAACTGTTTTTTTTTTTTTTTTTGTAAGAACTGTGAGAATCAAAGGAGGGTCTTTTTTTTATTTTTTTTTTCGAAATTTTTTCCCCATATTGTTAAACATGTTTTATTAGTAGAGTAAAATATATTTGAAAACAAAACACCACAAAAAAGAGTCGTTTTTTTCTCCGTTTTTATTATAGCACTATGGTACTCGTTGGAAAAATAATAAAACGCTCGTTAATTTGGTGTAGTTTTTTTATTTACAAAATCTCGTATATAAAAGATATTAACGTTTAAAAGTTATGGGAGAAAACATGAGAGAGAAAAATTAATTTTGTTTTTAAATTGTTTTTTTTTTCCTAAAATAACTCAATGGCTTTTGTTTTTTAATTGGTTCACATGTGATCCTACATGGCACGTGGCCGAATCTAATTGGATGGACCAAGTTTTCACCCTCATGAAATATTTCACTTGGGAATGCATAGCGCCCCTTTAACAAAGAGGGGGCGGTGTGCTCACGTTAATTGGGCGCCAAATTTGCAATTCACGCCCTATTCACATTACCATTACACATGGTCTAAGAGTTATACCCGTTCAAATAAAAACGTGCAAAAATTTAATGGCTTTGAAGGGGACCAGGCATATTCAGTCTGTTATTGACGTATTGAGACGAGTCAGTTCAACTTCGAAAAAACATATATATTATTCAGGCTGCTATTGACGTATTGAAACGAGTAAGTTCAACTTCAAAAACTATATATAATATTTAGTCTTTTATTGACGTATTGAGACGAGTCATTTCAATTTCGAAAGCTATATATAATATTTAGCCTGTTATTGAGGTATTGAGACGAGTCTGTTTAACATCGAAAAGCATATATAATATTTAGTCTGTTATTGATGTATTGAGACGAGTCACTTCAACTTCGAAAAGTATATATTATATTCAGTCTGCTATTGACATATTGGGACGAATCAGTTTAACTTCCAAAAGTATATATAATAATCAGTCTACTATTAATGTAATGAGACGAGCCAATTCACCTTCGAAACGTATATATAGTATTCGGACTGCTATTTACGTATTGAGACGAGTCAGTTCAACTTCGAAAAGTTTATATAATATTCAGTCTGCTATTGACGTATTTAGACGGGTCAGTTCTACTTCAAAAGGTATATATAATATTCAGTCTGCTATTGACGTACTGAGGCGAGTCAGTTCAACTTCGAAAAGTATATATAATAGTCAGTCTGTTTTTTGAGGTAATGAGACGAGTCAGTTCAACAACGAAAAGTATATATAATATTCGGTCAGCTATTGACGTATTGAGACGAGTCAGTTCAACTTCGAGAAGTATATATAATATTCGGCCTGCTATTGACGTATTGAGACGAGTCATTTCGAATTCGAAAACTATATATAACATTCAGTCTGTTATTTAGGTATAGAGACGAGTCAGTTCAACTTCGAAATTATATATAATATTCGGGCTGCTATTGACGTATTGAGACGAGTCAGTCCAACTTCGAAAACTATATATAATTATCAGTCTGTAATTGACGTATTTAGACGAGTCTGTTCAACTTGGAAAAGTATATATAATATTCCGGCTGCTATTGACGTATTCAAACGAATCAGTTCAACTTTGAAAAGTATATATAATACTCAGTCTGTTATTAACGTATTGGGACGAGTCAGTTCAACTGCGAAAAGAATATATAATATTCACTCTGTTGTTGACGTATTGAGACGAATATGTTCAATTTCAAAAGGTGTATATAATATTCAGTCTGCTATAGACGTATTGAGACGAGTCATTTCAACTTCGAAAGCTATATATAATATTTAACCTGTTGTTGAGGTATTGAGACGAGTCTGTTTAACATCGAAAAGCATATATAATATTTAGTCTGTTATTGACGTATTGAGACGAGTCACTTCAACTTCGAAAAGTATATATTATATTCAGTCTGCTATTGACATATTGGGACGAATCAGTTTAACTTCGAAAAGTATATATAATAATCAGTCTACTATTAATGTAATGAGACGAGCCAATTCACCTTCGAAACGTATATATAGTATTCGGACTGCTATTTACGTATTGAGACGAGTCAGTTCAACTTCGAAAAGTTTATATAATATTCAGTCTGCTATTGACGTATTTAGACGAGTCAGTTCTACTTCAAAAGGTATATATAATATTCAGTCTGCTATTGACGTATTGAGGCGAGTCAGTTCAACTTCGAAAAGTATATATAATAGTCAGTCTGTTTTTTGAGGTAATGAGACGAGTCAGTTCAACAACGAAAAGTATATATAATATTCGGTCAGCTATTGACGTATTGAGACGAGTCAGTTCAACTTCGAGAAGTATATATAATATTCGGCCTGCTATTGACGTATTGAGACGAGTCATTTCGAATTCGAAAACTATATATAACATTCAGTCTGTTATTTAGGTATTGAGACGAGTCAGTTCAACTTCGAAATTATATATAATATTCGGGCTGCTATTGACGTATTGAGACGAGTCAGTCCAACTTCGAAAACTATATATAATTATCAGTCTGTAATTGACGTATTTAGACGAGTCTGTTCAACTTGGAAAAGTATATATAATATTCCGGCTGCTATTGACGTATTCAAACGAGTCAGTTCAACTTTGAAAAGTATATATAATACTCAGTCTGTTATTGACGTATTGGGACGAGTCAGTTCAACTGCGAAAAGAATATATAATATTCAGTCTGTTGTTGACGTATTGAGACGACTCTGTTCAACTTCAAAAGGTGTATATAATATTCAGTCTGCTATTGACGTATTGAGACGAGTTAGTTCAACTTCAAAAAGTGTATATAATATTTAGTCTGCTATTGATGTATTGAGACAAGTCAGTTCAACTTCAAAAGTATATATAATATTCAGTCTGCTATGGACGTATTGAGACGAGTCAGTTCAACTTCGAAAAGTATATATAATAGTCAGTCTGTTTTTTGAGGTAATGAGACGAGTCAGTTCAACAACGAAAAGTATATATAATATTCGGTCAGCTATTGACGTATTGAGACGAGTCAGTTCAACTTCGAGAAGTATATATAATATTCGGCCTGCTATTGACGTATTGAGACGAGTCATTTCGAATTCGAAAACTATATATAACATTCAGTCTGTTATTTAGGTATTGAGACGAGTCAGTTCAACTTCGAAATTATATATAATATTCGGGCTGCTATTGACGTATTGAGACGAGTCAGTCCAACTTCGAAAACTATATATAATTATCAGTCTGTAATTGACGTATTTAGACGAGTCTGTTCAACTTGGAAAAGTATATATAATATTCCGGCTGCTATTGACGTATTCAAACGAGTCAGTTCAACTTTGAAAAGTATATATAATACTCAGTCTGTTATTGACGTATTGGGACGAGTCAGTTCAACTGCGAAAAGAATATATAATATTCAGTCTGTTGTTGACGTATTGAGACGACTCTGTTCAACTTCAAAAGGTGTATATAATATTCAGTCTGCTATTGACGTATTGAGACGAGTTAGTTCAACTTCAAAAAGTGTATATAATATTTAGTCTGCTATTGATGTATTGAGACAAGTCAGTTCAACTTCAAAAGTATATATAATATTCAGTCTGCTATGGACGTATTGAGACGAGTCAGTTCTACTTCGAAAAGTTTATATAATATTCAGTCTGTTGTTGACGTATAGAGACGAATATTTTCTACTTCGAAAAGTATAAATAATATTCAGTCTGCTATTGACGTATTGAAACGAGTCAGTTCAACTTCAAAAAACATATATATTATTCAGTCAGCTATTGGCGTATTGACACGAGTCACCTCAACTTCAAAAAACATATATATTATTCAGTCCGCTATTGACGTATTGAGAGGATTCAGTTCAACTTCGAAAAGTATATATAATATCTAGTCTACTATTGACGTATTAAGACAAGTCAGTTCAACATCGAGTAGCATATATATATATATATATATATATATATATATATAATAATCGGTCTGCTATTGACATATTGAGATGAGTCAGTTCAACTCTGAAAAGTATATATAATATTCGGTCAGCTGTTGGCGCATAGAGACGAGTCAGTTCAACTTCGAAAAGTATATACAATATTCAGTCTGTTGTTGACGTAATGAGACGAATCAGTTCAACTTCGAAAATTAAATATAATATTCTGTCTGCTATTGACGTATTGAGACGAGTCAGTTCAACTTCGAACAGTATATATAATATTCAGTCTACTATTGAGGTATTTAGACGAGTCAGTTCAACTTTGAAAAGTATATATAATATTCAGTCTGTTATTGACGTATTGAGACGAGTCATTTCAACTTCGAAAATCATATATCATATCCAGTCTGCTATTGACGTATTGAGACGAGTCAGTTCAACTTCGAAAAGTATATACAGTATTCAGTCTGTTATTGACGTATTGAGACGAGTCAGTTCAACTTCGAAAAGTATATATAATATTCCATCTACTATTGACATTTTGAAACGTGTCAGTTCAACTTTGAAAAGTATATATAGTATTTAATCTCTTATTGACATATTGAGACGAGTCAGTTTAACGCCGAAAAGTATATATAATATTCGGTCTGCTATTGATATATTGAGACGAGTCAGTTCAACTTTGAAAAGTATATATAATATTTAGCCTGTTATTGACGTACTGAGACGAGTCTGTTTAACTTCGAAATGTATATATAATATTTAGTCTGTTATTGACGTATTGAAATGAGTCACGTCAACTTAAAAAAGTATATATAATATTGAGTCTGCTATTGACATATTGGGACGAATGAGTTCAACTTCGAAAAGTATATATAATATTCAGTATATTGTTAACGTAATGAGACGAGTTTGTTCAAATTCTAATAGTATATATAATATTCGGTTTGCTATTGACGTATTGAGACGAGTCAGTTCAACTTCAAAAAGTTTATATAATATTCAGTCTGCTATTGACGTATTTAGACGAGTTAGTTCAACTTCGAAAAGTATATATAATAGTCAGTCTGTTGTTGACGTAATGAGACGAGTCAGTTCAACTTCGAAAAGTTTATATAATATTCAGTCTGTTTTTGACATATAGAGACGAATATGTTCTACTTCAAAAAGTATAAATAATATTCAGTCTGTTATTGACGTATTAAGACTAGTCAGTTTGACTTCAAAAAGTATATATTATATTCAGTCAATTATTGATGTATTGAGACGAGTAAGTTCAACTTCGAAAATCATATATAATATCCGGTCTGATATTGACGTATTGAGACGAGTCAGTTCAACTAAGAAATATATATACAATATTCAGTCTGTTATTGAAGTATTGAAACGAGTGAGTTCAACTTCGAAAAGAATTGATAATATTCGGTCTGCTAGTGACGTATTGGGACGAGTTAGTTCGACTTCAAAAAGTATATATAATATCCAGTCTGCTATTGATGTATTGAGACGAGTTAGTTCAACTTGGAAAACTATATATAATATTTAGTCTCTTATTGATGTATTGAGACGAGTTAGTTCAACTTCGAAAAGTATATATAATATCCAGTCTGCTATTGATGTATTGAGACGAGTTAGTTCAACTTGGAAAACTATATATAATATTTAGTCTCTTATTGATGTATTGAGACGAGTCAGTTCAACGTTGAAAAGTATATATAATATTCAGTCTGTTGTTGACGTAAAGAGACGAATCTGTTCAACTTCGAAAAGTATATATAATATTCAGTCTGCTATTGACGTATTGAGACGAGTCAGCTCAACTTCTAAAAGTATGTATAATATTTAGTCTTCTATTGACGTATTGAGACAGGTTAGTTCAACTTCAAAAAATATATATAATATTTAGTCTGCTATGGATGTATTGAGACGAGTCAGTTCAACTTTGAAAAGTAAATATATAATATTCAGTCCGTTATTGACGTATTGAGACTAGTCAGTTTAACTTCGAAAAACATATATATTATTCAGTCTGCTATTGACGTATTGATACGAGTCAGTTCAACTTCGAAAAGTATATATAATATCTAGTCTGCTATTGACGTATTGAGACAAGTCAGTTCAACTTCGAAAAGTGTATATATATATATATATTCGGTGTGCTATTGACATATTGAGACAAGTCAGTTCAACTTTGAATAGTACATATAATATTCGGTCTGCTGTTGACGCATTGAGACGAGTCATTTCAACTTTGAAAAGTATCTACAATACTCAGTCTGTTGTTGACGTAATGAGACGAATCAGTTCAAATTCGAAAAGTATAAATCATATTCAGTCTACTATTGACGTATTGAGACGAGTCAGGTCAACATCGAAAAGTATATATAATATTCGATCTGCTAATGACTTATTGAGACGAGTCAGTTTTACTTCGAAAAGTATATATAATATTCAATCTGTTATTGAGGTATTGAAACGAGTCCGTTCAACTTCGAAAATTATATGTAATATTCGGGCTACTATTGTTGTATAGAGACGAGTCCGTTCAGCTTTATAAATTATATAAAATATTAAGTCTGTTATTGACGTATTTAGACGAGTCAGTTCAAATTCGAAAAGTATATATAATATTCGGGCTGCTATTGATGTATTGAGACGAGTCCGCTCAACTTCAAAAAGTATATATATTATTCAGTATGTTATTGACGTATTGAGAGGAGTCAGTTCAACTTCGAAAAGTTTATATAATATTCAGTCTGTTGTTGACGTAATGAGACGAGTTAGTTCAACTTCGAAAAGTATATATAATATCCAGTCTGCTATTGATGTATTGAGACGAGTTAGTTCAACTTGGAAAACTATATATAATATTTAGTCTCTTATTGATGTATTGAGACGAGTCAGTTCAACGTTGAAAAGTATATATAATATTCAGTCTGTTGTTGACGTAAAGAGACGAATCTGTTCAACTTCGAAAAGTATATATAATATTCAGTCTGCTATTGACGTATTGAGACGAGTCAGCTCAACTTCTAAAAGTATGTATAATATTCAGTCTTCTATTGACGTATTGAGACAGGTTAGTTCAACTTCAAAAAATATATATAATATTCAGTCTGCTATGGATGTATTGAGACGAGTCAGTTCAACTTTGAAAAGTAAATATATAATATTCAGTCCGTTATTGACGTATTGAGACTAGTCAGTTCAACTTCGAAAAACATATATATTATTCAGTCTGCTATTGACGTATTGATACGAGTCAGTTCAACTTCGAAAAGTATATATAATATCTAGTCTGCTATTGACGTATTGAGACAAGTCAGTTCAACTTCGAAAAGTGTATATATATATATATATATATATATATTCGGTGTGCTATTGACATATTGAGACAAGTCAGTTCAACTTTGAATAGTACATATAATATTCGGTCTGCTGTTGACGCATTGAGACGAGTCATTTCAACTTTGAAAAGTATCTACAATACTCAGTCTGTTGTTGACGTAATGAGACGAATCAGTTCAAATTCGAAAAGTATAAATCATATTCAGTCTGCTATTGACGTATTGAGACGAGTCAGGTCAACATCGAAAAGTATATATAATATTCGATCTGCTATTGACTTATTGAGACGAGTCAGTTTTACTTCGAAAAGTATATATAATATTCAATCTGTTATTGAGGTATTGAAACGAGTCCGTTCAACTTCGAAAATTATATGTAATATTCAGGCTACTATTGTTGTATAGAGACGAGTCCGTTCAACTTTATAAATTATATAAAATATTAAGTCTGTTATTGACGTATTTAGACGAGTCAGTTCAAGTTCGAAAAGTATATATAATATTCGGGTTGCTATTGATGTATTGAGACGAGTCCGCTCAACTTCGAAAAGTATATATAATATTCAGTCTGTTATTGACGTATTGAGAGGAGTCAGTTCAACTTCGAAAAGTTTTTATAATATTCAGTCTGTTGTTGACGTAATGAGACGAGTTAGTTCAACTTCGAAAAGTATATATAATATCTAGTCTGCTATTGATGTATTGAGATGAGTTAGTTCAACTTGGAAAACTATATATAATATTTAGTCTCTTATTGATGTATTGAGACGAGTCAGTTCAACGTTGAAAAGTATATATAATATTCAGTCTGTTGTTGACGTAAAGAGACGAATCTGTTCAACTTCAAAAAGTATATATAATATTCAGTCTGCTATTGACGTATTGAGACGAGTCAGTTCAACTTCTAAAAGTATGTATAATATTTAGTCTGCTATTGACGTATTGAGACAGGTTAGTTCAACTTCAAAAAATATATATAATATTCAGTCTGCTATGGATGTATTGAGACGAGTCAGTTCAACTTTGAAAAGTAAATATATAATATTCAGTCCGTTATTGACGTATTGAGACTAGTCAGTTCAACTTCGAAAAACATATATATTATTCAGTCTGCTATTGACGTATTGATACGAGTCAGTTCAACTTCGAAAAGTATATATAATATCTAGTCTGCTATTGACGTATTGAGACAAGTCAGTTCAACTTCGAAAAGTGTATATATATATAATATTCGGTGTGCTATTAACATATTGAGACGAGTCAGTTCAACTTTGAATAGTACATATAATATTCGGTCTGCTGTTGACGCATTGAGACGAGTCATTTCAACTTTGAAAAGTATCTACAATATTCAGTCTGTTGTTGACGTAATGAGACGAATCAGTTCAAATTCGAAAAGTATAAATCATATTCAGTCTGCTATTGACGTATTGAGACGAGTCAGGTCAACATCGAAAAGTATATATAATATTCGATCTGCTATTGACTTATTGAGACGAGTCAGTTTTACTTCGAAAAGTATATATAATATTCAATCTGTTATTGAGGTATTGAAACGAGTCCGTTCAACTTCGAAAATTATATGTAATATTCGGGCTACTATTGTTGTATAGAGACGAGTCCGTTCAACTTTATAAATTATATAAAATATTAAGTCTGTTATTGACGTATTTAGACGAGTCAGTTCAAGTTCGAAAAGTATATATAATATTCGGGTTGCTATTGATGTATTGAGACGAGTCCGCTCAACTTCGAAAAGTATATATAATATTCAGTCTGTTATTGACGTATTGAGAGGAGTCAGTTCAACTTCGAAAAGTTTTTATAATATTCAGTCTGTTGTTGACGTAATGAGACGAGTTAGTTCAACTTCGAAAAGTATATATAATATCTAGTCTGCTATTGATGTATTGAGATGAGTTAGTTCAACTTGGAAAACTATATATAATATTTAGTCTCTTATTGATGTATTGAGACGAGTCAGTTCAACGTTGAAAAGTATATATAATATTCAGTCTGTTGTTGACGTAAAGAGACGAATCTGTTCAACTTCAAAAAGTATATATAATATTCAGTCTGCTATTGACGTATTGAGACGAGTCAGTTCAACTTCTAAAAGTATGTATAATATTTAGTCTGCTATTGACGTATTGAGACAGGTTAGTTCAACTTCAAAAAATATATATAATATTCAGTCTGCTATGGATGTATTGAGACGAGTCAGTTCAACTTTGAAAAGTAAATATATAATATTCAGTCCGTTATTGACGTATTGAGACTAGTCAGTTCAACTTCGAAAAACATATATATTATTCAGTCTGCTATTGACGTATTGATACGAGTCAGTTCAACTTCGAAAAGTATATATAATATCTAGTCTGCTATTGACGTATTGAGACAAGTCAGTTCAACTTCGAAAAGTGTATATATATATAATATTCGGTGTGCTATTAACATATTGAGACGAGTCAGTTCAACTTTGAATAGTACATATAATATTCGGTCTGCTGTTGACGCATTGAGACGAGTCATTTCAACTTTGAAAAGTATCTACAATATTCAGTCTGTTGTTGACGTAATGAGACGAATCAGTTCAAATTCGAAAAGTATAAATCATATTCAGTCTGCTATTGACGTATTGAGACGAGTCAGGTCAACATCGAAAAGTATATATAATATTCGATCTGGTATTGACTTATTGAGACGAGTCAGTTTTACTTCGAAAAGTATATATAATATTCAATCTGTTATTGAGGTATTGAAACGAGTCCGTTCAACTTCGAAAATTATATGTAATATTCGGGCTACTATTGTTGTATAGAGACGAGTCCGTTCAACTTTATAAATTATATAAAATATTAAGTCTGTTATTGACGTATTTAGACGAGTCAGTTCAAGTTCGAAAAGTATATATAATATTCGGGTTGCTATTGATGTATTGAGACGAGTCCGCTCAACTTCGAAAAGTATATATAATATTCAGTCTGTTATTGACGTATTGAGAGGAGTCAGTTCAACTTCGAAAAGTTTTTATAATATTCAGTCTGTTGTTGACGTAATGAGACGAGTTAGTTCAACTTCGAAAAGTATATATAATATCTAGTCTGCTATTGATGTATTGAGATGAGTTAGTTCAACTTGGAAAACTATATATAATATTTAGTCTCTTATTGATGTATTGAGACGAGTCAGTTCAACGTTGAAAAGTATATATAATATTCAGTCTGTTGTTGACGTAAAGAGACGAATCTGTTCAACTTCAAAAAGTATATATAATATTCAGTCTGCTATTGACGTATTGAGACGAGTCAGTTCAACTTCTAAAAGTATGTATAATATTTAGTCTGCTATTGACGTATTGAGACAGGTTAGTTCAACTTCAAAAAATATATATAATATTCAGTCTGCTATGGATGTATTGAGACGAGTCAGTTCAACTTTGAAAAGTAAATATATAATATTCAGTCCGTTATTGACGTATTGAGACTAGTCAGTTCAACTTCGAAAAACATATATATTATTCAGTCTGCTATTGACGTATTGATACGAGTCAGTTCAACTTCGAAAAGTATATATAATATCTAGTCTGCTATTGACGTATTGAGACAAGTCAGTTCAACTTCGAAAAGTGTATATATATATAATATTCGGTGTGCTATTAACATATTGAGACGAGTCAGTTCAACTTTGAATAGTACATATAATATTCGGTCTGCTGTTGACGCATTGAGACGAGTCATTTCAACTTTGAAAAGTATCTACAATATTCAGTCTGTTGTTGACGTAATGAGACGAATCAGTTCAAATTCGAAAAGTATAAATCATATTCAGTCTGCTATTGACGTATTGAGACGAGTCAGGTCAACATCGAAAAGTATATATAATATTCGGTCTGCTATTGACGTATTGAGACGAGTCCGTTTTACTTCGAAAAGTATATATAATATTCAATCTGTTATTGAGGTATTGAGACGAGTCCGTTCAACTTCGAAATTTATATATAATATTCGGGCTGCTATTGTTGTATTGAGACGAGTCCGTTCAACTTTATAAATTATATAAAATATTAACTCTGTTATTGACGTATTTAGACGAGTCAGTTCAAATTCGAAAAGTATATGTAATATTCGGGCTGCTATTGATGTATTGAGACGAGTCCGCTCAACTTCAAAAAGTATATATAATATTCAGTCTGTTATTGACGTATTGAGAGGAGTCAGTTCAACTTCGAAAAGTTTAAATAATATTCAGTCTGCTGTTGACGTATTGAGACGGGTCAGTTTAACTTCGAAAATATATATTATATATAGTTTGCTGTTTAGGTATTTAGACGAGTCAGTTCAACTTTGTAAAGTATATATAATATTCAGTCTGTTATTGACGTATTGAGAGGAGTAAGTTTAACTTTGAAATGTTTATATAATATTCACTCTGTTGTTGACGTAATGAGACGAATCTGTTCAACTTTGAAAAGTATAAATAATATTCAGTGTGCTATTGACGTATTAAGACGGGTCAGTTCAACTTCGAAAAGTATATTATATATAGTCTTCTATTGAGGTATCTAGAGGAGTCAGTTCAACTTTGTAAAGTATATATAATATTCAGTCTGCTATGGATGTATTGAGACGAGTATGTTCAACTTCGAAAAGTAAATATATAATATTCAGTCTGCTATTGACGTATTGATACGAGTCAGTTCAACTTCGAAAAGTATATATAATATCTAGTCTGCTATTGACGTATTGAGACAGGTTAGTTCAACTTCAAAAAATATATATAATATTCAGTCTGCTATGGATGTATTAAGACGAGTCAGTTCAACTTCGAAAAGTAAATATATAATATTCAGTCCGTTATTGACGTATTGAGACGAGTCAGTTCAACTTCGAAAAACATATATATTATTCAGTCTGCTATTGACGTATTGATACGAGTCAGTTCAACTTCGAAAAGTATATATAATATCTAGTCTGCTATTGACGTATTGAGACAAGTCAGTTCAACTTCGAAAAGTGTATATATATATAATATTCGGTGTGCTATTGACATATTGAGACGAGTCAGTTCAACTTTGAATAGTACATATAATATTCGGTCTGCTGTTGACGCATTGAGACGAGTCATTTCAACTTTGAAAAGTATCTACAATATTCAGTCTGTTGTTGACGTAATGAGACGAATCAGTTCAAATTCGAAAAGTATAAATCATATTCAGTCTGCTATTGACGTATTGAGACGAGTCAGGTCAACATAGAAAAGTATATATAATATTCGGTCTGCTATTGACGTATTGAGACGAGTCCGTTTTACTTCGAAAAGTATATATAATATTCAATCTGTTATTGAGGTATTGAGACAAGTCCGTTCAACTTCGAAAATTATATATAATATTCGGGCTGCTATTGTTGTATTGAGACGATCCGTTCAATTTTATAAATTATATAAAATATTAAGTCTGTTATTGACGTATTTAGACGAGTCAGTTCAAATTCGAAAAGTATATATAATATTCCGGCTGCTATTGATGTATTGAGACGAGTCCGCTCAACTTCGAAAAGTATATATAATATTCAGTCTGTTATTGACGTATTGAGAGGAGTCAGTTCAACTTCGAAAAGTTTATATAATATTCAGTCTGTTGTTGACGTAATGAGACGAATCTGTTCAATTTCGAAAAGTATAAATAATATTCAGTTTGCTGTTGACGTATTGAGACGGGTCAGTTTTACTTCGAAAATATATATTATATATAGTCTGCTGTTGAGGTATTTAGACGAGTCAGTTCAACTTTGTAAAGTATGTATAATATTCAGTCTGTTATTGTCGTATTGAGAGGAGTCAGTTTAACTTCGAAATGTTTATACAATATTCACTCTGTTGTTGACGTAATGAGACGAATCTGTTCAACTTTGAAAAGTATAAATAATATTCAGTGTGCTATTGACGTATTAAGACGGGTCAGTTCAACTTCGAAAAGTATATTATATATAGTCTTCTATTGAGGTATCTAGAGGATTCAGTTCAACTTTGTAAAGAATATATAATATTCAGTCTGCTATGGATGTATTGAGACGAGTATGTTCAACTTCGAAAAGTAAATATATAATATTCAGTCTGCTACTGACGTATTGAGACGAGTAAGTTCAACTTCGAAAAGTATATATAATATTCAGTCTGTTATTATTGTATTGAGACGAGTGAGTTCAACTTTGAAAAACATATAGATTATTCAGTATGCTATTGACGTATTGAAACGAGTCAGTTCAACTCAAAAAGTATATATAATATCAAGTCTGTTATTGACGTATTGAGACAAGTCAGTTTTACTTCGAAAAGTATATATAATATTCAGTCTGTTATTGAGGTATTGAGACGAGTCAGTTCAACTTCGAAAATTATATATAATATTCGGGCTGCTATTGACGTTTTGAGACGAATCAGTTCAACTTCGAAAAGTATATATATTATTACAGCTGCTATTGACGTATTGAGACGAGTCAGCTCAACTTTGAAAAGTGTATATAATATTCAGTCTGTTATTGACGTATTGAGACGAGTAAGTTCAACTTTGAAAAGTTTATATAATATTCAGTCTATTTTTGACGTATATTTGACGTATAGAGACGAATATGTTCTACTTCAAAAGGTATAAATAATATTCAGTCTGTTATTGACGTATTAAGACGAGTCAGTTTAACTTCAAAAAGTATATATTATATTCAGTCTACTATTGACGTATTGAGACGAGTAAGTTCAACTTCGAAAATCATATATAATATCCGGTCTGCTATTGACGTATTGAGACGAGTCAGTTCAACTACGAAAATATATACAATATTCAGTCTGTTATTGAAGTATTGAAACGAGTGAGTTCAACTTCGAAAAGAATTGATAATATTCGGTCTGCTAGTGACGTATTGGGACGAGTTAGTTCGACTTCAAAAAGTATATATAATATCCGATCTGTTATTGCATATTTAGACGGGTTAGTTCAACATCGAGAAGTATAAATAATATTCAGTCTGTTATTGACGTATTGAGAAGAGTTAGTTCAACTTCGAAAAGTATATATAAAATCCAGTCTGCTATTGATGTATTGAGACGAGTTAGTTTCAACTTTGAAAAGTATCTACAATATTCAGTCTGTTGTTGACGTAATGAGACGAATCAGTTCAAATTCGAAAAGTATAAATCATATTCAGTCTGCTATTGACGTATTGAGACGAGTCAGGTCAACATAGAAAAGTATATATAATATTCGGTCTGCTATTGACGTATTGAGACGAGTCCGTTTTACTTCGAAAAGTATATATAATATTCAATCTGTTATTGAGGTATTGAGACGAGTCCGTTCAACTTCGAAAATTATATATAAAATTCGGGCTGCTATTGTTGTATTGAGACGAGTCCGTTCAACTTTATAAATTATATAAAATATTAAGTCTGTTATTGACGTATTTAGACGAGTCAGTTCAAATTCGAAAAGTATATATAATATTCGGGCTGCTATTGATGTATTGAGACGAGTCCGCTCAACTTCAAAAAGTATATATAATATTCAGTCTGTTATTGACGTATTGAGATGAGTCAGTTCAACTTCGAAAAGTTTATATAATATTCAGTCTGTTGTTGACGTAATGAGACGAATCTGTTCAACTTCGAAAAGTATAAATAATATTCAGTCTGCTGTTGACGTATTGAGACGGGTCAGTTTAACTTCGAAAATATATATTATATATAGTCTGCTGTTTAGGTATTTAGACGAGTCAGTTCAACTTTGTAAAGTATATATAATATTCAGTCTGTTATTGACGTATTAAGAGGAGTAAGTTTAACTTTGAAATGTTTATATAATATTCACTCTGTTGTTGACGTAATGAGACGAATCTGTTCAACTTCGAAAAGTATAAATAATATTCAGTGTGCTATTGACGTATTAAGACGGGTCAGTTCAACTACGAAAAGTATATTATATATAGTCTTCTATCGAGGTATCTAGAGGAGTCAGTTCAACTTTGTAAAGTATATATAATATTCAGTCTGCTATGGATGTATTGAGACAAGTATGTTCAACTTCGAAAAGTAAATATATAATATTCAGTCTGCTACTGACGTATTGAGACGAGTAAGTTCAACTTCGAAAAGTATATATAATATTCAGTCTGTTATTGACGTATTGAGACGAGTGAGTTCAACTTCGAAAAACATATAGATTATTCAGTATGCTATTGACGTATTGAAACGAGTCAGTTCAACTCAAAAAGTATATATAATATCAAGTCTGTTATTGACGTATTGAGACAAGTCAGTTTTACTTCGAAAAGTATATATAATATTCAGTATGTTATTGAGGTATTGAGACGAGTCAGTTCAACTTCGAAAATTATATATAATATTCAGGCTGCTATTGACGTTTTGAGACGAATCAGTTCAACTTCGAAAAGTATATATATTATTACAGCTGCTATTGACGTATTGAGACGAGTCAGCTCAACTTTGAAAAGTGTATATAATATTCAGTCTGTTATTGACGTATTGAGACGAGTAAGTTCAACTTTGAATAGTTTATATAATATTCAGTCTATTTTTGACGTATAGAGACGAATATGTTCTACTTCAAAAGGTATAAAAAATATTCAGTCTGTTATTGACGTATTAAGACGAGTCAGTTTAACTTCAAAAAGTATATATTATATTCAGTCTACTATTGATGTATTGAGACGAGTAAGTTCAACTATGAAAATCATATATAATATCCGGTCTGCTATTGACGTATTGAGACGAGTCAGTTCAACTACGAAAATATATTCAATATTCAGTCTGTTATTGAAGTATTGAAACGAGTGAGTTCAACTTCGAAAAGAATTGATAATATTCGGTCTGCTAGTGACGTATTGGGACGAGTTTAGTTCGACTTCAAAAAGTATATATAATATCCGATCTGTTATTGCATATTTAGACGGGTTAGTTCAACATCGAGAAGTATAAATAATATTCAGTCTGTTATTGACGTATTGAGACGAGTTAGTTCAACTTCGAAAAGTATATATAAAATCCAGTCTGCTATTGATGTATTGAGAAGAGTTAGTTCAACTTGGAAAACTATATATAATATTTAGTCTCTTATTGATGTATTGAGACGAGTCAGTTCAACGTTGAAAAGTATATATAATATTCAGTCTGTTGTTGACGTAAAGAGACGAATCAGTTCAACTTCGAAAAGTATATATAATATTCAGTCTGCTATTGACGTATTGAGACGAGTCAGTTCAACTTCTAAAAGTAAATATATAATATTCAGTCCGTTATTGACGTATTGAGACGAGTCAGTTCAACTTCGAAAAACATATATATTATTCAGTCTGCTATTGACGTATTGATACGAGTCAGTTCAACTTCGAAAAGTAGATATAATATCTAGTCTGCTATTGACGTATTGAGACAGGTTAGTTCAACTTCAAAAAATATATATAATATTCAGTCTGCTATGGATGTATTAAGACGAGTCAGTTCAACATCGAAAAGTAAATATATAATATTCAGTCCGTTATTGACGTATTGAGACGAGTCAGTTCAACTTCGAAAAACATATATATTATTCAGTCTGCTATTGACGTATTGATACGAGTCAGTTCAACTTCGAAAAGTATATATAATATCTAGTCTGCTATTGACGTATTGAGACAAGTCAGTTCAACTTCGAAAAGTGTATATATATATAATATTCGGTGTGCTATTGACATATTGAGACGAGTCAGTTCAACTTTGAATAGTACATATAATATTCGGTCTGCTGTTGACGCATTGAGACGAGTCATTTCAACTTTGAAAAGTATCTACAATATTCAGTCTGTTGTTGACGTAATGAGACGAAATCAGTTCAAATTCGAAAAGTATTAATCATATTCAGTCTGCTATTGACGTATTGAGACGAGTCAGGTCAACATAGAAAACTATATATATAATATTCGGTTCTGCTATTGACGTATTGAGACGAGTCCGTTTTACTTCGAAAAGTATATATAATATTCAATCTGTTATTGAGGTATTGAGACGAGTCCGTTCAACTTCGAAAAATTATATATAATATTCGGGTGCTATTGTTGTATTGAGACGAGTCCGTTCAACTTTATAAATTATATAAAATATTAAGTCTGTTATTGACGTATTTAGACGAGTCAGTTCAAATTCGAAAAGTATATATAATATTCCGGCTGCTATTGATGTATTGAGACGAGTCCGCTCAACTTCGAAAGTATATATAATATTCAGTCTGTTATTGACGTATTGAGAGGAGTCAGTTCAACTTCGAAAAGTTTATATAATATTCAGTCTGTTGTTGACGTAATGAGACGAATTGTTCAACTTCGAAAAGTATAAATAATATTCAGTCTGCTGTTGACGAATTGAGACGGGTCAGTTTTACTTCGAAATATATATTATATATAGGGTGCTATTGAGGTATTTAGACGAGTCAGTTCAACTTTGTAAAGTATGTATAATATTCAGTCTGTTATTGTCGTATTGAGAGGAGTCAGTTTAACTTCGAAATGTTTATACAATATTCACTCTGTTGTTGACGTAATGAGACGAATCTGTTCAACTTCGAAAAGTATAAATAATATTCAGTCTGCTATTGACGTATTGAGACGGGTCAGTTCGACTTCGAAAAGTATATATAATATCGGTCTGTTATTGACATATTCAGACAGGTCCGTTCAACCCCGAAAAGTATAAATCATATTCAGTCTGTTATTGACGTATTGAGACGAGTTAGTTCAACTTCCAAAAGTATATAAAATAGTCAGTCTGCTATTGACGTATTGAGATGAGTCATTTCAACTTTGAAAACTATATATAATATTTAGTCTCTTATTGATGTATTGAGACAAGTCAGTTCAACTTAGAAAAGTATTTAAAATATTTGGGTTGCTATTGATATATTGAAACGAGCCAGTTCATCTTCAAAAAGTATATTAATATTTAGCCTGTTATTGATGTATTGAGACGAGTCTGTTCAACTTCAAAAAGTTTATATAATATTCAGTCTGCTATTGACGTATTGTGACGAGTCAGTTCAACTTCGAAAAGTATATACAATATTCTGTCTATTATTGACGTATTGGCACGAGTAAGTTCAACATCGAAAAGTATATATAATATTCGGTCTGCTATTGACGTATGAGACGGGTCAGTTTTACTTCGAAAAGTATATATAATATTCAGTCTGTTATTGAGGTATTGAGACGAGTCAGTTCAACTTCGAAAATTATATATAATATTCGGGCTGCTAATGTCGTATTGAGACGGGTCAGTTCAACTTTATAAATTATATATAAATATTCAGTCTGTTATTGACGTATTTAGACAAGTCAGTTTAAATTCGAAAAGTATATATAATATTCCGGTTAGTATTGATGTATTGAGACGAGTCAGCTCAACTTCGAAAAGTATATATAATATTCAGTCTGTTATTGATGTATTGAGAGGAGTTAGTTCAACTTCGAAAAGTTTATATAATATTCAGTTTGTTGTTGACGTAATGAGATGAATCTGTTCAACTTCGAAAAGTATAAATAATATTTTGTCTGCTTTTGACGTATTGAGACGAGTCAGTTCAACTTCGAAAAGTATACATTATATTTAGTCTGCTATTGAGGTATTTAGACGAGTCAGTTCAACTTTGTAAAGTATATATAATATTCAGTCTGTTATTGATGTATTGAGACAAGTCAGTTCAACTTCGAAAATCATATATAATATCCAGTCTGCTATTGACGTATTGAGACGAGTCAGTGCAACTACGAGAAGTATATACAATATTCGTTGTTATTGACGTATTAAGACGGGTCAGTTTAACTTCGAAAAGTATATATATTATTCCGTCTTCTATTGTGACACCGGCATATTTGGCTTAAACATTTTAGTAACATCTAGGTCTACCTTAGCGGGAAACATTTATAAAGGATTAGCTAGGTTAGTTGAGTTGGGTCAAATTAGGATTGTCCAGGGTTCAATGATCTGGAGGATCATTGGGAGTCGTTTTGGGAATACACTAGTACCGGGTCCCGTTGTTGGTGAAATTACATAAACTAATTAAGTGTACGTGTAGATTAATTGTCGTGTGGTGGATTATGTGCATAGATGTGTTTTAAACGATGTGTAGATAATCATCCATGCTTAAAAATGTTAAACATAGACTAAGGTTGCATGCTCATATGTTAAGGTGCGTGTTAAAAATGCGTTAACACGACAAACTGGAAAAACTAGAAAACATAAGTCCTGGTTCGACCACTTTGAGTGGGCGAACCTAGAAATATGCCTTGGTTCGACCCTTAGCAAAGGGGCGAAACTGGGATATGGAATTGAAAGAATTCCATTCGACCAAGTCAGGGTACATTCGACCCTGTGAAAGGGTCGAAGTAGGCTACATTCGACCAGAGACAGGGGTCGAAGGTGGACTAGTTAAATACCAAACTTTGCCATTTTTCACCATTTCACAAACCTAACCGTCTCAAAACACTCTCAAACGACTTTAATCACTAAGGAAAGAGTTTTTGCTCTTCTTTTTCATAATCTAACCTATCAACAACATTAAGCAAGAATCCATGGTGTGTTCTTAATCCTAAACCTTTTTAAGGCATTTTAATTCGTTTTCATCTTACCCTAAATGTCCAGATCTGTTCTAAGGATGTTTTTATCAATAAAAACCTTTTAAACACCTTTCTAAATCTAAACCCTATCATTAAACATAGGTTTTTGTATCAATAAACATATGTTAATTATGTGTTATGTGATGTTGTGTGTTGTTTAATGATTTGTTGCTGTTCTAATGATAGAAACATGATCTAGGGTTGTTATTGATGTTGGTTTATTGTTGTTTAGGGTTACAATTAGATAGATGGTGATATTATGGGTATTTTGGGGATTTTTGATAAATCTAAGGATTGTTACATGTTTTATTATTAATAAAACTATTGGGGGTTTTTCATAAACACATTAAACAGAGCATATTGAGATGATTATGAAAGGATTTCAAAAAGTTTCTAAATTGGGTAAGAATTCCATGCATGATGTGACATTTCCATAATTTTGCCATTTTTGGAAAGTGTCAAAACGAACTGGTTTTGGGGCAAAATTGGTGGGGTTTTGTAGGGATAAGTTCTTCATGCTTGACTGCTGTGATTGATGATGTTTCGCGATGTTTTGAATGTGTTTGAAGCGTTTTTAGGGAAACTTATCTGACAGGGTCGAACCTGGGCTCATTCGACCAAACGAGTGGTCGAATATGAGATTCCAAGGTCGAACCTGGGAAGTGTTTGGTCGAATCAGATTAAACGGTCGTACGTGGCATCAAACGGTCGAACGTGACATTAAACGGGCGAACGTGGCTAAAAAAAGGGCGAAGGTGGAGTTATCTGACTGGTTCGACCCTTCTGATGTAAAGATGAGATTTTTGATACAAACTAAGTGTTTTATGCTTGAACTTTGTGTGTAATCTATGTGTACTTGATTAGTTAGGGTAATGGGTCACCAACGTGATGTCGGGTCGGTCTAGTGTGTCGGTTGAACACTTAAACATGTTTTAAAACATACTTGGTTACGATCTGGATAATCGGGGACTAGATAACCTTATGGTTATTAGTCGGAACACTTATGTGAACATTTTGATAGATCTCCGGTAGAGGGAATATTAAGGGCTTAACATTTTACTAATTACCGAGGAACGCAATCTAAGGTGAGTTCACGGCCCCACTTTTACAGCTTTAACTTTTGGGGGGAGAAAACATGCGCTAAACTATTTGGTAACATATGTCATACTATGGTTTTTAACTTTGTATTGCTATACGATCTTTTAAAGTCCCGGGGAAAACCATGAATGTGCGGGGATGCACAACGGGGGGAGTGTGGATAGATCTATTTGGCGTGACCTGCCCCACTCGTCGTCTTGGAGGGCCGGGCGGGTGCATATTGTCTCGAACTGGTAACATTGGTATCATGCTGAACATTTGGGCTGAACATTGCTAAACATTGCTAAACGTGTCTAGTAATGGTTTTCCAATCGTAGTAGTAATAAAACATACGCCTAGCTAGCGTACTTGGTGACATTGGTATAGTATGGACATGGTAACGTTTTGTTAACTTTTGGTAACTTATTGAACAAACCTGTGAACTCACCAGCATTATATGTTGACGTCTTTTTGACATGTTTTTCTCAGGTCGCTAAGGTAGCAACAGAGGACTAGGCGCACGAGTCTGCATGGCGTCTAGGCTTAGTTTCATGTTTTTGAATCAAACAGTTTAAACATTGTCGTGCATGGTTTTGTTAACTAGTTAAATGCTTCCGCTATGGTTTTATTAAATGAGAACTATGTTTTGAGTTTACGTATTTCATATAGAGTTGTTTATTGTGACCGTTGACTTGGATCCTGGTTTGTCATGCGCCTCGCGGTAAAACTCCGCAAGTGGAAATTTGAGGGTGTGACATCTATTGACGTTTTGAGACGCGTCAGGTCAACTTCGAAAAGTATAGATAATATTCAGTCTGCTATTGACGTATTGGGACGAGTTAGTTCAACTTCGAAAAGTATATATTATATCCGGTCTGTTATTGACGTATTGAGATGAGTCAGTTCAACTTCAAAAAGTATATATAATATTCAGTCTGCTATTGACGTATTGAGACCCATATAGTCGACCAAACCCTAAGTTTGAAAATTAAAAAAGTAAACCCTATAGGCCTCGTATAGCTCTATATGAGGTGCATTGATACGAGGTTGTAGAATGACGATCTCTTGAAGTTAGTGTGTAGCGTTTTGTCTTCTATATGCCTGATATGATATATACGAGACATTTTCATCGTATTTAAATATATTTCATGGGTGTCCAAATGGAAAGAGCTTTTTTTTAAACTTACACACCTAACTCTTAAAACCATGGTCGCAAAATGTTTTTAAACTTACACACCTAACTCTTAAAACCATGGTCGCAAAATGCACACGTGCTTTATTTTATTAGCAACTGTGTACCTAACACTTTGGATTGTGAGTGGACGTATAGCACAAGGAGGGGGTTAGGTATCTATATTTATTTGTAGCATTTACATGACAGATGTAAGAATGTTCCTGTGGGCTTATTCTTCTTAACGTACCTAACCCCCCACCTAGGTATCTATATTTATTTGTAGCATTTACATGACAGATGTTAGAATGTTCCTGTGGGCTTATTCTTCTTAACGTACCTAACCCCCCCCCCCCGATCAATATGGGCATGAGAATAGGGAACGAACTAAACGAACACGAACACAAATAAGGTATTGTTCGTGTTCGTTTGTTAAGGATATTATGTGTTTACGAACAGTTCATGAACACTCAACGAACGATATTTTCTGTTCATGTTCGTTCGTTAATTTTGTTCATGAACACTCACAAACACAATCTGACATTAATGAACACAAACAGGTGTGCATGAATACAAAGTGTTCATGAACGGAAACAAATACAAAGAGACATATATTAACTCCTGAATAATATCGAATTCACATATATTAAGAAATTAACTAGATCCACCCAAAATATAACATAGTTATACAAACATACTTAGTACTTAACATAATATTGGTAAACATTATAAAGTAGTGTCTAAAAAAACTAAGTTCACGTTTTAAACTTGAGGTCTTCTTTAATTAGTTATTTAAACTTGAACTCTTTATTAATTATTTATTTTAAGATTATACTAGAAGTAGGGTTTGTTAATCTTGTCTAGCCATATACATAAATTATTTACTTTTTTGGGTAAAATGAATAAAAATTAAAGAATGTAAAAAACATTATAAAAATTAAAAACCTTATTTTTTTTTTATTTTTTTTTTTGAACATCCAACAAAACTTCATTAAAAGACTAGCAAGGTGCTAGAAAAAAACAGGTCGGGGTACAAAAGACCGAGGAAACAACCCAACACAACACACAAACAACCGGAACAAAACAAATACATCAAAAGAACCCAGCTATCTCATTTTTCTCCATCGAACCTACCCCAAGCCTCCCATGACATATCCGACATTTTTGCCCTATTCGTAACCCATAAGTAGCTCATAACCTTAATTTCCTCCACGATCTTCCCAACCAACACTTGTTTATTATTGAAAATGTGCTCGTTCCTTGCTCTCCACAGACTCCAAAATGTCGTCAACACAACCGCGTAAAAAGCTTTCCTCACGCGAGGCCCGCTCTTAGCCGTCAAATGGTAAAATAATAAGTCTCTAGCATGGAAAGCGAAAAAACTCGTGACCAGACACCGTGAGAAAACAAGTTGCCACACATCCATCAATATCGGACATCCCATAAACAAGTAGTCCACCGACTCCAGGTTTGACTCGCAAATACGACATACCTGGGTAATAACTTGAATATTTCTCCTGGCCAAAGCATCCGCTGTGGGTAGCTGATCATGAAAAACACGCCAAGCAACACCCCCAACCTTCTTAGGAACCCAGTTGCACCATTCAAACGCTGAAACGGGAGAGTATTAGATGCGTCAAAAATCTACTTCTTCATGTTTCTGACCGAAAAGCCCACTTCCTGACCGGCCGACCAAGACCACGTATCGCTTCCTATGGACAAAGATGCAGCAGACAGCAGATACATCAGTTCAGCGAACTGAACATGTTCTGCAGTCGTAAACACCAGCCGCTTCCACTCCCATTCACAGGTCAGCAGCTGTGGGGCTGATCTGATACGATCCGAAACAGTGCAGTATCGTCGCTTATCTAACTCAAATAATAAAGGGAATTTTCTCAGTAAGGTATCATCCAAAATCCACCACTCCAACCAAAATAATATGCTGCGACCGCTGTGAACATTCCCTTTAATGAAAAGATTTGGCCCAGAACTTATATTTTCCAATATTCCAGGAATACTCGCTATTTGCTTCCACGTACCACCAAGCGTTAGTTTAACTAGATATAGGTCCACCCACGACCATTCCCATGAATCGACCACACTACCTTTCGTCACAAGGAATCTTGGTTCGTTTTAAACAGCCACCACCACTTGGATAATAAACTAAGATTCGCGTCATGAAGGGAACTCAAACAACACCCCCAAATTTAGTCGGAGCGACCACCTTTTCCCATGCTAACCAGCTCATTTTGTCAACATCCTCCGCCCCTCCCCAAAAGAACTTCCTACGCACCTTCTCGAGGGTATCTATCACTTGTATTGGGGCACGAAACAAAGAGAAAAAATACAATGGAAGGGCGCTCAAAACGGACTTAAGTAACGTTATCCGTCCTCCATAAGAGAGGCACTTAGACTTCCAAGTCGACAAACGCTTCTTAAAATTCTCAATAACTGGGTCCCAACTTCTAACCAAGTTCATATTAGACGAAATCGGCACTCCCCAATGAGTAAACGGAAACCGCCCCCTAGAGCATTTAAGTATAGCAGCCATATTATCAACTTCCTCTTCCCCCATACCAATACCAAAAATGCTACTTTTTTTTTTTTTTTTGCACTAACCTTCAACCCGGATATCAAAAAGAAACCCCGCAGAATACGCTTTAGATTAATAGCATTAATTCTAGACCATTCCCCACAAAAGACCACGTCATCCGCGTACATGAAGTGGGAAAAAAGGGCCCATACCGCCCACTTTAATACCGTGAAAAATACCCAATCACAAGCGTGCCTCATAATCCTAGTGAACCCCTCCATAGCTAAAATAAACAGAAAAGGGGAATGTGGATCTCCTTGGAGAAGACCACGTTGGCAATAGAACTCGCAGGTAGAGAACCATTACCCAAAACCGAAGCACAAGAATTCCGAATAATGGACATAACCCATCCCCGCCACTTCAGAGAAAAATTCATTTGCACTAAGATATCTTCTAAAAATTCCCACCTCAAAGAGTCATAAGCTTTCTCAATGTCAACTTTAAAAAATAACCCACACAGCTTCGACCAATTCAACCATGCGATAGTTTCATTCAAAATTAAAGGGCCGTCAAGTATGTTACGATCACTCAAAAATGCAGTTTGTTCTTCAGAAACAAGATGAGCCATCATGGGTTTTAATCGAAGCACCAGAACCTTAGATGTAACATTACGCATTTATAACTTGTACGTTACTACTATCATGAATAAAAACGTCAAGTTTCATTATTACTATTCGCATTTAATTATTATTGTGGCGTTTTTGGAACCCTAATACAATATTAATTATAACTAATATACATATATATAGTTTTAATTGACAAACAAATACATTGCTTGGGCCGGGAATCGAACCCGCGCCCAAGCCGGGTCACAAACACACACAAACCCAACCATCTGGTCTACCCACACTTCCTGTTGTAAACCCGACTTATAATTAATGTATCACGTGTTTAGATTCTTCACAGTTGACTTGGAAAGTCAACTGTGACAACACCAAAATCAAGACAAATCACACGCGTAGTGATCCTGGTTTGGTAAGATTATGTGATTTCCGGTCTATTACGAGTCAAACACACGTACAATTATCATAAATTCGTATCAATTTTACATAATTTCGCGTCATTATAATCAATACATAGTCAACTTACCAATTCGACGATCTAGACCCTATCACTATAAATTGAACCTCCCCAATCATTCACAACTCGCCGAATACACTCTCTCAACCTCCAATTTCTGTCATTAACACCATCATTCGAAGCAGTCGTGCACGAGTTGACTTTTCTGTTGACTGAGCAATACATACGATTTCGTGTTTGTAAGTTTTATATTATCAGTGGGTTTTAACCTTCGGCAATCACACAACAATGACCCTATGATTAATTGGGTTATTGTTGTGTGAATCAATCAATTGATAATCTAGGGCACGAACGATCATGAATTGGGAAGAACACTGATTCAGTGTATGTATTATAATTTAAATAAACTGAAATCAAACACAACCACTGATTTAGATCAGGGGTTGTGTCTGATGGTTTCTAGTCTCTACACGCGGGTTCGAGTCCCGTGTGAACCGTTTTATTCTTTTCATTTTATTTGAATATAAAATCAGAATTTGCTTATATTATATAATTAATTTAATCTAAAACTAAACGTTCTTAGGGTCCAGACTAGTTGGTCTGGGCTTGTGATATAAAACCAACGAACCGGCCTATGGCCCGGGTTCGAACCATGGCATCAACAAACATATTTTTTAGTTAAACTTATATATATATATATATATATATATATATACTCCTTTATTTTTTTTAAATTCATTTTAAAATACCAAAACTCTTTTATAAATTCTACAAAAATTATTTTATGTTAATCTAGTGAAAAAGTTTAACATACAATTTTTAGTTTTCAAAATTTTATTTATTTCATATATATAATAAATAATTTCAATTTATTCTATTTTATTTATAAAATTCTATAAAAATATCAAAACAATCTTATAAATTTCCACAAAAATTATTCTGAGTTTTTATAACATTAAGCTTTACTGAAATAATTTTTATTTCTGAAAAATCATTTATTTAATATTTTTAATCAATTTTTGTTAGTTTTAATCATAAATAAATCATAATAAATTCATTTTTTAATATTTTTGCACCAAAATTTTACATAAATTATTTCTAATTATTTGGAATAGAAATATAATTTTTAATCTAATAATTCTTTAATTTTAGTATTTTTAAATATTAAAGTTATATTTTAACAATATGTAATAAATAGATTTAATATTCTATTTTTAAGAAAATAATTTTATAAAAATTATTTTCATACTTTAAACTTATTACTGTGACCATCTTTAATTTAAAAATTTACAAAATACTTTTGTTTATTTATTTATCAAATTTCTCTCAATTATCAAACATTTTAATTATTAATCAAACGAGCACTTATCCCCAATTCGAAGCCCTAGAATATATATTTGTAGACTAGATAGACTTAGACATATTTGTTACCTTATTATAGGGTAATACTTGACATTGTTGGGCAACACACTATTCTATTTTTCAAGAGATATAACATTTTGCTAAGGTGAGTTTTACATAGCCCCTTTTCTATTTATCACCATTTTTGGGGTGAAACATGTTTACAACATTCTATATGCAATTCAATCATCAAAGTGTCTATGTGTTTTTCTGTAACACCCCAACCGATGGCGGAAACATCGGGATGTCACATAATGATGATTGTTAAGTAGCTCATGGTGAATAATAAATTACATACAATTGTTCTACAAGAATTCGTACATCAAAATGAATAATACTATGCACACATCTTCAAGCATTAACTCAAATCTTCAAGCAAGTAGAACCTGAACATGTTAAGTTGAAAATATTTTGGGTCAACAAAAGTTGGTGAGAATACATAGGTTTTTGTAAATACTTGATAATAATAGTTTGTACAACATTCCCAGTTGTATGATGATAGAGTATGATGCAGACATGTAACAATGCGTCTTTGTACAATCAAACCTTGTGTCGACTGATGACTAACTCGCAAGTTAGTTAAATGTTGTTACTGTTATCGATCATCCCTGAATTTTTGTGGGGGGATGGGTTTGTCAGACCTATAGCGCTATAATCTAAACAGGCGGCTTGATCATTGTTAATGATTGTACTGTGTCTTTTTGTTACAGTCAAATGATAGAATGATGTTGTAATTGAATCACAAGTAAATATGAGTAAATGATAGTATAAAATGTTTAAACATGTTTCACCCCAAAAATAGTGAAAATAGAGTAAAGGGGCTATGTAAACTCACCTTAGCAAAATGTTAAGTCTTGTGAAATAAGATATGTGTTGCCCAACAATGCCAAGTATTACCCTATAATTAAGGTAATAAATATGTTTAAGTATTTCTAGTCTACAACTATATTCTAGGGTTTCGAATTGGGGATAAGTGCTCGTTTGATTAATAATTTAAAATGTTTGATAATTGAGAGAAATTTAATAAATAAATTAAACAATTTTTTTTTTATAAAATTTGAATTTAAGATGGTCACAATAATGAGTTTAAAGTATAAAAATAATTTTTATAAAATTATTATCTTTAAAATAGAATATTAAATCTATTTATTTCAAATTGTCAAATTATAACTTTAATATTTAAAAATATTAAAATTAAAGAATTATTAAGTTAAAAATTATATTTCTGTTCCAAATAAATAGAAATAATTTATATAAATTTTGGTGCAAAATATTGAAAAGTGATTTTATTATGATTTATTTATGATTAAAACTAACAAAAATTGATTAAAAGTATTAAATAAATGATTTTTCAGAAATAAAAATCATTTTAGAAAAGCTTAATGTTATAAAAACTTAGAATAATTTTTGTGGAAATTTATATATTCGTTTTGATATATTTATAGAATTTTACAATTATAATTGAACAAATTTGTAATATTTATTATATATAATAAATAAAAGATTTTTGAAAAAACTAAAAATTGGATATTAAGTTTTATCACTTGAATAACATAAAATAAATTTTTGGAGAATTTATAAATCATCTTAGGTATTTTTAAATTATTAAAAAAAATAAATACAAGACAAATGTAAAATACAAGTTTCCAAAATAAAATTGTGGTGTTGCTGGGGGTCGAACCCTGACCACTTGGGTGCAAAGGTCACGCCCAGACCAGTTGGTCTGGGTGTGTTTTTGTTATTTATTTTGGATTTAAACAGTTTTTATACATAAACAAAAGAAAATCCCAATTCAATTCTCTATAAACCTAGTTCCTTAATCCATCAATTAATCATACTAATCGTTGCAGATCATATCTAAATCGTTGGGCTTTTATTCTACAACATAAATCGATCAACAAAGCGCATTTAATTAGGACGAACCTGAATCGAATGTGATGCACAAGAACGAACACGAGCCGTGACAAATCCGCTCAGTTTTAAGTAAATATGGATATGAAAATGATTTTTTTGTGTGGGGGATCTCTAAATCGGCACTATTAGATGTGATTGATGTGCTCAATTTATAATATTGCAGGCCCGATTGAATACATGGAAGTTTGACCCGTAGCGGTCAAACATACATCAATTGAGCTCGATAAGAAGTCGTAAAAGCGTTAATTATGGTTGGATTTTGAAACGAATTTATTGTGTTGGTTGTATATAAGGAATCAATTATAATTTAGCTTCCATTCCGGGCTTAAATCACGCGGTCAAACTCAATCTCCTTGGTGGTCAACTAGGCGTTTGACTTTCATTGTTTGACTGGTTTAATCCAGAAAGGTGTTAAGTTTAAATGAGTTTGGTTAAAACACAAACGGGCTGCGTGGCTCAGTGGTTACATGTGTGTGTGTGATGCTGGCCGGTCTGTTTGTGCGAGTTCGAGTCCCGCTGGAGTAGCCCCCTTTTTTTTAAAAAACAGAAAGGGAATCTGGGTATTTGGGCCGGTTGGGTGGGCTCTGAGGTTGGGTGGGCTCTGAGGTTGGGCCAGAACCGAGATGGGCTCAAGGGGGGGTAGAAGGTTGGTGGGTTTAGGTAGGCTTAGAGATGTTGGGTTTTATTTGGGTTGTGTTTAGCTCAATTCTTTTATAAGGTCCCATATTATTATTATTATTATTATTATTATTATTATTATTATTATTATTATATATAAATATAAGTTGGGTGATAAAAACTTAGGCTTAATAGTATAAAATTAATGATAAAGTACGGGCTTTAATGTATTAGGATTTAAAAATTTTTGCGATGTTACAGTCTCCCCTACTTTTGGAAACTTTGTCCGAAGTTATTTAAAACATAAAGTTGAAAATAAAATACTTGTGATTTGGGTTATAGCATGACATGAATGAACTACCAGACAACTAGAGTTTATAACCTTGATAGAATTTCACACTACCTTAACGTACCTGTAAATTCATGATTACGTTCCGGACCGCAATCACCAATTTACCTTATATTAAGATTTTGCGTCCTTCTATGACTCCACCGATTGTTGAGCAGGTCCGATAGCCTCCACCAGTCGTGGAGTAGGTTGTAGGGCCTCTCCCGACTGTTGAAAAGGCATAATGACCTCTGCCAATCGTTGAGTAGGTTTGATAGCCTCCACCATTCGTGGAGTAGGTTGTAGGGCTTCTCCGACTGTTGAAAAGGCATGTTGACACATAGATTGCAAATTGATAACATGTTTATGCAAGCAAGTATAACAAGCACAGTATGAGTTTAGATAATTAGTTTATATTCAAACAAACATGCATTGTGATTATACCATGCAAACAACTCTTAGAAAAATTTCAATACTAGAATTTATTACTCAAATAGAGTCAATACATAAATAAAAGCAACCAATAGTCAAATGGTGAGACTTGCTGTTAGTAGCTGGAGGGTCTTGATCTCTGTTTAGTTTAGGGCATCGGTTACGGAAGTGATTTGGGTCTCCACATTCATAGCATTGACCATAGTTGTATCGATTAGGATTAGTAGCCTGAGCAGGGTTGGTGGGTTGGTTGGCATTAGGGTTTGGGGTCTCACGACACGTGTTGACCAGATGGCCAAACCTTCCACAATTGGTGCACAGGCGACATGCTGAAGCAGTGGGATGATGTCGATTGCATGTATTACACAATGGATAGTTTCCTATATAGGGTTTCTTGTTAGAAGCTTGTGTAGTGAGGTTGACATCAGGGTCCCTGGCCTTACGCTTCTGGTTCTCAGTAGTTACCGCGGCTATAATATTTGCTTTATTGCCTTTCCGAACTAAGGTCCCGTCTTTACGTGATTGTCAGTTAGGGTAGCTGCTAGTCGTTTGGCCTCTTCGAGGGTAGCAGGGTTCCTTCCCCACACCGTGTCTTGAATCTGCATCGGTAAGCCACCAATGTATTTCTCAATGGCTACAGGTAGCGGAGTGACCTTATGAGGCAATAACAGACTGAGCTCATGGAAGCGAGTATTATAAGCAAGGTTTTCCCCACTATCCTGAGAAAGGGTGTGGAACTCGTCCTCTAATTTCTTGACCTCGTTACGTGGGCAAAATTCATCTTTCATTATCTCCTTGACTTGATCCCAGGTCATAGTAAGTGCAACTTCAGCTCCTCGGGTGCGCTTTTCTTCATTCCACAAGTGAGTGCTCGTTTGTGGAGAACACTCATGGCGTAACGAACTTTAAAGTTGTCGGGGCATTCACTGTTGATGAAGGTATTCTCAATACCCTCAAACCATTGTAGGAGTCCTGTAGCTCCTTCTTCGCCACTGAACTTTGGGGATTACAGGAATTAAAGTGCTTAAGAGTGCAAGCTGGGAGACCATTCCCGTTTCCATTCCCGTTTCCATGGTGGTTTCCATTACCGTTTCCGTTGCCGTTCATCTGTATGACTTGAGCCAATAAGTTAGGAACCAGAGTCGCGATCTGCTGTGCCATTTGTTGAGAAATGATCGCAGCCAGTTGGGCATCAATACCATTGTTGTTGTTGTTGTTGTTGTTGTTGTTGTTGTTGTTGTGGTTAGTGTCATGGTTATGGTTGTGATTGCTACTCCCTTCATCATGATTGTCACCACTGTTAAGACGAGCGCTGCGACGTGGAGGCATGATCTGTAAGAGACACAGTGAAATGAATGAGATTATATAAGGAATGTAATCATTTATTCATTAAAACGAATAAACGAAAATGTTGACTTATCAAAGATTCTAAATTCTAATAACATATGAAGACATGCTTTAGCCTATAAGTGAACACTCATCCCGAGAATTCCCAGGTAGGCATCCGGGTCCCTCGTCTGATTGGGATATATGCGCAATGCCAGCCTAGACAGAAGACTCAGAATACAGGTGTTCACCCTTCCAGATTGCACGTGTTCGTTATTAAAATCTAGAACTTCGACGAGATCTGAAGGTGGTTCAGGTTAAACCTGAGGATTTTGTCTTATTAGTCTAAGAGTGGATCCAGCAATGGAGAGCAACCTTCTTGTAGGAATTAATGTAGGGATAAGAAGTAGGAGGGAGATAGAGTAAAAGAAGCAAGTACTGGTTAAATCCTATGGTTATAGACTAGATTATTTTTCTAATAACCTAATTCCCTATAACCATGGCTCTAATACCAATCTGTAACACCCCAACCGATGGCGGAAACATCGGGATGTCACGTAATGATGATTGTTCAGTAGCTCATGGTGAATAACAAATTACATACAATTGTTCTACAAGAATTCGTACATCAAAATGAATAATACTATGCACACATCTTCAAGCATTAACTCAAATCTTCAAGCAAGTAGAACCTGAAACATGTTAAGTTGAAAATATTTTAGGTCAACAAAAGTTGGTGAGAATACATAGGTTTTTGTAAATACTTGATAATAATAGTTTGTACAACATTCCCAGTTGTATGATGATAGAGTATGATGCAGACATGTAACAATGCGTCTTTGTACAATCAAACCTTGTGTCGACTGATGACTAACTCGCAAGTTAGTTAAATGTTGTTACTGTTGTCAATCATCCCTGAATTTATGCGGGGGGATGGGTTTGTCAGACCTATAGCGCTATAATCTAAACAGGCGGCTTGATCATTGTTAATGATTGTACTGTGTCTTTTTGTTACAGTCAAATGATAGAATGATGTTGTAATTGAATCACAAGTAAATATGAGTAAATGATAGTATAAAATGTTTAAACATGTTTCACCCCAAAAATAGTGAAAACAGAGTAAAGGGGCTATGTAAACTCACCTTAGCAAAATGTTAAGTCTTGTGAAATAAGATATGTGTTGCCCAACAATGCCAAGTATTACCCTATAATTAAGGTAATTAATATGTTTAAGTCTTTCTAGTCTACAAATATATTCTAGGGTTTCGAATTGGGGATAAGTGCTCGTTTGATTAATAATTTAAAATGTTTGATAATTGAGAGAAATTTAATAAATAAATAAACAAAATTTTTTTTTATAAAATTTGAATTTAAGATGGTCACAATAATGAGTTTAAAGTATAAAAATAATTTTTATAAAATTATTATCTTTAAAATAGAATATTAAATCTATTTATTTCAAATTGTCAAATTATAACTTTAATATTTAAAAATATTAAAATTAAAGAATTATTAAGTTAAAAATTATATTTCTGTTCCAAAATAAATAGAAATATTTTATATAAAATTTTGGTGCAAAAATATTGAAAAATGATTTTATTATGATTTATTTATGATTAAAACTAACAAAAATTGATTAAATATTAAATAAATGATTTTTCAGAAATAAAAATCATTTTAGAAAATCTTAATGTTATAAAAACTTAGAATAATTTTTGTGGAAATTTATATATTCGTTTTGATATATTTATAGAATTTTACAATTATAATTGAACAAATTTGTAATATTTATTATATATAATAAATAAAAGATTTTTGAAAAACTAAAAATTGGATATTAAGTTTTATCACTTGAATAACATAAAATAAATTTTTGGAGAATTTATAAATCATCTTAGGTATTTTAAAATTATTAAAAAAAAATAAAAACAAGACAAATGTAAAATACAAGTTTCCAAAATAAAATTGTGGTGTTGCTGGGGGTCGAACCCTGACCACTTGGGTGCAAAGGTCACACCCAAACCAGTTGGTCTGGGTGTGTTTTTGTTATTTATTTTGGATTTAAACAGTTTTATACATAAACAAAAGAAAATCCCCAATTCAATTCTCTATAAACCCTAGTTCCTTAATCCATCAATTAATCATACTAATCGTTGCAGATCATATCTAAATCGTTGGGGCTTTATTCTACAACATAAATCGATCAACAAAGCGCATTTAGTTAGGACGAACCTGAATCGAATGTGATGCACAAGAACGAACACGAGCCGTGACAAATCCGCTCAGTTTTAAGTAAATATGGATATGAAAACGATTTTTTGTGTGGGGGATCTCTAAATCGGCACTATTAGATGTGATTGATGTGCTCAATTTATAATATTGCAGGCCCGATTGAATACATGGAAGTTTGACCCGTAGCGGTCAAACATACATCAATTGAGCTCGATAAGAAGTCGTAAAAGCGTTAATTATGGTGGATTTTGAACGAATTTAATGTGTTGGTTGTATATAAGGAATCAATTATAATTTAGCTTCCATTTCGGGCTTATATCACGCGGTCAAACTCTATCTCCTTGGTGGTCAACTGGGCGTTTGACTTTCATTTGTTTGACTGGTTTAATCCAGAAAGGTGTTAAGTTTAAATGAGTTTGGTTTAAAACACAAACGGGCTGCGTGGCTCAGTGGTTACGTGTGTGTGTGTGATGCTGGCCGGTCTGTTTGCGCGAGTTCGAGTCCCGCTGGAGTAGCCCCCTTTTTTTAAAAACAGGAAAGGGAATCTGGGTATTTGGGGCCGGTTGGGTGGGCTCTGAGGTTGGGCCAGAACCGAGATGGGCTCAAGGGGGGGGGGGGGTAGAAGGTTGGTGGGTTTAGGTAGGCTTAGAGATGTTGGGTTTTATTTGGGTTGTGTTTAGCTCAATTCTTTTATAAGTCCCATATGATTATTATTATTATTATTATTATATATATAAATATAAGTTGGGTGATAAAAACTTAGGCTTAATAGTAATAAAATTAATGATAAAGTAAGGGCTTTAATGTATTAGGATTTAAAATTTTTTGCGATGTTACATTTTCTATGTTGCATTATGTCTTAAACATGACTAGGGTAAGCACAATTCTAGCATAATCATTAACATTGATCAGCCGACGGTATACAATGATATATCTATTGGTCTGACAATCCCACCCGGATACGTGCCTCCTACAAACGTAGCGTGGGTGATTGTTATCGCATAAACATAATCGAGTGAACCATGAGCGTATGGGATGTACCACAATATAACAGTCACAAGGGTTGATTATGCACTCGATTTACTTCTAGTATGTTTTCACATATGGACTAGACTTGCCATGACACTTGAATTGTACAACATTTTTATTCGATTATCAAAACCTATGTAATTCTCACCAACTTTTGTTGACCCAAAAATATTTTCAAAATAACATGTTTCAGGTAACAATGAAGCTGAGGCTTGAGTATGCATGAGGATTTATCATGAAGTTTTTGTTTGAAGTTATTTGAAGTTGTTGCTTATTTGATATCTTGTATTTGAATTTCTAGACATCACTTTATTTGGATATTTATGTTTTGAAATAAATTATTTAAAATTCAATTTATGAAGGAGAGTGTTGTCCTCGCAACGAGGTTAAGAAGCTAGAAGATGAGTTCCACACCCTTGCTCAAGATAGTGGGGGAAAACCTTGCCTACAACACCCGCTTTCACGAGCTTAGCTTATTGTTGCCCCACAAAGTCACTCCCCTGCCTGTAGCCATCGAGAAGTATATCGGTGGTCTACCCATGCAAATCTAGGACACAGTGTGGGGAAGGAATCCTGCCACCTTGGAGGAAGCCAAACGTCTGGCGGCTACTCTCACTAATAATCATGTGAAGAACGGTACTCTCTTCCGCAAGGGCACTAAGAAGACTGCTGCAAAAGACACTCCTCAGCCCGCTATTGAGGTTAAACCCAAGACCACAAGCAACAAGAAGCGCAAGGCTAGGAACTACATGGTTGCTACCACCCCACCTGCAGCACAAAACCCAGCCAAGAAGCCATACACCGGACCTCACCCCTTGTGCAACACTTGCAAGTACCATCATCCAGCACAAGTGCCATGTCGCTTTTGTACTAAGTGTCAAAGGTATGGTCACCTTGTGAACATCTGCTGAGCTCCTCCTGCTAACGGCCCTGCTGCCCAAAACAAACAATGCCCTAGCTCCCAACCAACAAAACAACAGTCCTGCGCGTGGTCAGTGCTACGAGTGTGGCAGCCCTGATCACTATATCAACAATTTCCCCAATCGTAACCAAAACCAGAACCAGAACCAAAACCGCAACCAAAACCAGAACCGCAACCAGAACCAAGGTGAAATTCTGTGTTTTTGAGAAAGTCATTCGCATTCCTCTCGAATCTGGTGAGATTTTGAATATCTATGGTGAGAAACCTTGTGGCGAGCTTAAGCTCATGTCTTGTACTACTGCCCAAAAATACTTACGAAAGGGGTATACGGCTTTCTTAGCTAACGTGATAGAAAAGAAGGACAAGGGCAAAAGTATCCAAGACATCCCAATAATTCGGGATTATCCTGAAGTTTTTCCAGTGGATTTACGTGGTTTGCCTCCTACTCGACAAGTGGAATTTAGAATTTATCTTGTTCCTGGTGCTAATCCTGTCGCCAAAGCTCCTTATCGTCTTGCACCCTCTGAGATGCAAGAACTTGCCAGTCAACTACAGAAACTTTCTGATAAAGGTTTCATTCGCCCCAGTTTCTCCTCCATGGGGAGCCCCTGTCTTGTTCGTTAAGAAGAAAGATGGATCCTCTTAGAATGTGTATCGACTATCGTGAACTCAACAAACTCACCATCAAGAATCGTTATCCATTGCCTAGGATTGACGATCTTTTCGATCAACTTCAAGGAGCAACCCACTTCTCGAAGATTGATCTTCGTTCTGGTTATCATCAGCTTAGAGTTCATGATGAAGATATTCCCAAGACAGCCTTTCATACACGTTATGGTCACTATGAATTCATGGTCATGCCTTTTGGACTGACCAACGCTCCCGCAGTATTTATGGATTTAATGAATCGGGTTTGTAGACCCTACCTCGATAAATTCGTGATCGTCTTCATCGATGACATTTTGATTTACTCTAAATCAAAGTCCGATCACGAACAACATCTTCACTCCATTCTGGGTCTCCTAAAGAAAGAACAACTGTATGCCAAGTTCTCAAAATGTGAATTTTGGCTTAAGGAAGTTCAATTTTTGGGACATGTCATTGATAAGGACGGAATTCATGTTGACCCCGCAAAGATCGAAGCTGTGAAGAATTGGAGTGTTCCTAAAACTCCAATAGAAGTCCGTTCCTTCCTTGGTTTGGCCGGTTATTATCGTCGATTCATCGCCAGCTTCTCTAAGATCGCTGTTCCTCTCACTGCCTTAACTCACAAGGGTAAACCCTATGAGTGGGGACCAAAGCAAGAGGAAGCATTTGAAACTCTTAAGCTGAAACTCTGTGAAGCTCCTATCTTGTCTCTACCTGATGGTAATGATGACTTCGTGGTCTATTGTGATGCATCAAACCAAGGTCTTGGTTGTGTTCTCATGCAACGAGGAAAGGTTATTGCTTATGCGTCTATACAACTCAAGACTCACGAAAAGAATTATACCACCCATGATCTTGAATTGGGCGCTGTCGTCTTTGCTCTTAAGATTTGGAGACACTATCTTTATGGAACCAAATGTGTGGTGTTCACAGACCACAAAAGTCTCCAACATGTCTTCGACCAGAAAAAATCTTAACATGAGGCAACGACGTTGGGTTGAGTTACTTAACGACTATGATTTCGAAATTCGCTACCATCCTGGCAAAGCGAATGTTGTGGCTGACGCACTCAGTCGTAAAGAGCGTATCAAACTTCAAGGTGCTCGAGGTCGCGCCTACAATCTCAATGCTAACAAAGCCCGTGACAACAACGAGGTGGTGAATGGTACGTTTCTCGTTAATAACCACTATGCATCCTTATTATTTGATTCGGGAGCTGATAAGTCATTTGTATCACTAAAGTTTGAACCTTTACTTATCTTACCCCAAACTAACCTAGAGGAACCTTTAGTGGTAGAGATAGCTAATGGGAAGTCTATCTCGATGGATTCTATTATTCGTAACTGTGTGCTGAACCTCGACGAACATACTTTCTCTATCGATCTCATCCCTATGCATCTTGTAAGTTTTGATGTCATAGTAGGCATGGACTGGTTGTCAACCCATCGTGATGAAATTCTGTGTTTTGAGAAAGTCATTCGCATTCCTCTCGAATTTGGTGAGATTTGAAGATCTATGGTGAGAAACCTTGTGGCGAGCTTAAGCTCATGTCTTGTACTACTGCCCGAAAATACTTACGAAAGGGGTATACGACTTTCTTAGCTAACGTGATAGAAAAGAAGGACAGGGGCAAAAGTATCCAAGACATCCCAATCATTCGGGATTATCCTGATGTTTTTCTAGAGGATTTACCTGGTTTGCCTCCTGCCCGACAAGTGGAATTTAGAATTGATCTTGTTCCTGGTGCTAATCCTGTCGCCAAAGCTCCTTATCGTCTTGCACACTCTGAGATGCAAGCACTTGCCGGTCAACTACAGGAACTTTCTGATAAAGGTTTCATTCGCCCCAGTTCTTCTCCATGGGGAGCCCCTGTCTTATTCGTTAAGAAGAAAGATGGATCTCTTAGAATGTGTATCGACTATCGTGAACTCAACAAACTCACCATCAAGAATCGTTATCCATTGCCTAGGATTGACGATCTTTTCGATCAACTTCAAGGAGCAACCCACTTCTCGAAGATTGATCTTCGTTGTGGTTATCATCAGCTTAGACTTCATGATGAAGATATTCCCAAGACAGCCTTTCGTACACGTTATGGTCACTATGAATTCATGGTCATGCCTTTTGGACTGACCAACGCTCCCGCAGTATTTATGGATTTAATGAATCGGGTTTGTAGACCCTACCTCGATAAATTCGTGATCGTCTTCATCGATGACATTTTGATTTACTCTAAATCAAAGTCCGATCACGAACAACATCTTCACTCCATTCTGGGTCTCCTAAAGAAAGAACAACTGTATGCCAAGTTCTCGAAATGTGAATTTTGGCTTAAGGAAGTTCAATTTTTGGGACATGTCATTGATAAGGACGGAATTCATGTTGACCCCGCAAAGATCGAAGCTGTGAAGAATTGGAGTGTTCCTAAAACTCCAATTGTAACGACCGAACGAATAAACATTTTATAATCTATAATTAATTAACATTTAGTAATATTATAATTAAACTAATTCGGCCCAATGGAATCGGCCCAATAGATCAAGCCCAAAATAAATTAGTCTAAACCCATTATCATTGTATTCTTATAGTGAAAGCCCAACAATTAGTTCAGTCCATTTAACCTACTCGGCCCACAAAGATCCTCTGGCCCAATACCCTCCAGGCCCAATCCTTCATCCTTGTTGCTGCAAATTCACGCAGGCCCCACCTTTTATGTCCATGCACTGAGAATTGGAAATGGATACGTGAGAGAGAGAGAGAGACCCTACCACCGGTCCGGTCTTCTTCTCTGGTGGTTCTGTTCGCCGACGACCAAACAAACAACCGGACCTTCACCTTCAACCCCGAACATCTCTCATACACACACATATAGTATATGATTACTGGAAATTATAAGAAGTTAAAGAGAGAGAGCTACGAAGAGGGAGATGAACCGACGATGACCGGAGCTAGTCATCTTCTCCGGTTGGTCCTCTTAGACGAGATATCAAACCACATAACTCACCCTTAACGGGTCATTCCTTTCACCCAAACAGTAAGCCACCCTCTGTTCCGGTATAAAACGTCGCTCCATATCCGCTCATCTTTCTACCCGACTAACCTTTCTCTTCTAAAGATTCAGCAACCTCCACCGGTCTCTGTTCCGACACACTATCCGTATCTTCGGTCACCATCTCTAATTCACTATGAAACTCAACAGTCACCTTCTTCTCCGGCAGTTTCCCTTCATCAGCAACAACCGATAACTGTTACAAGCTGCTACAGAGCTCCTCTTCGAACCCGTTACACAGCTATCTCTCGTCCTTACCGTAACCCAGTTATAACTATCAAACTAGCTCTCGAACCGTAATAACATCTCCGGTCACTCTTATTTATAATTACCCGGGTCTTGATCGTACCTAACAAACCACCACTTCCATCTCCGGTTAACCTTTGGTTATGTCAGATAACTAATAATCGGCAACGTACACCGGTCGTCACACGAGGAGTTGCTCTACTTCGACACCACGGGTTGTCTTCCCCGGTCACTTGTTATCCTCGGTGACCGGTGGTTCCAGATGGTTCACTATGTCATCTCTGTCCGGGTTTTGAGTTGTTCACTTAGTTGGAGTTAACAGAAGAGTTACGAGTTCGACCCGTCTAAACATTCAGACAATATAAATGAAGACCTAAAGGTTTCTACTGATCTTATTATTATTATTATTATGATAGGATTATAATATTATTATTAATATTAACGTGATACGTGTGGGACGATAATATTAACCCGACAATATTAAATAGAATAACGATAATAAACCGAGTAATATATATATATATATATATACACATATATATATATATATATATATATATACAAGAATATAAAAGAATATAAAATATAAAGAATTGTCCCCGGCGTTATCACGTGCACAAACAATGCACGCACTAATATTATTGAAATATAATAGGTACCCTATATTGGAGATTATATCGTTAAGGAATAGTCTACAGGATTTGGGAGAATATAATATAGGTGAGTACATGACCCTTTCCCTTAAAGCCTTTGGGCTGATTACATGCTTGTCTAATCGTTATCAAGTATTTTATACGATTTATATTATAAAAGTGTTATCGAGTTGTTAATAGAAATAATAGAACTCGGTCGAATAGAAACTACGTAGGATGGATCCATTCGGTATCATAGAGTATAGCCTGGACCAATCAGAGGTTACAGGACCATTATAATCGATCTATACTCACGGGAATATATTTATCTAAACCAAGTAGAGGTTTAGAACCACAATAAGCATTTGTATGATGCTTCATCGATAATATATTCCACCATAGAATGACCGAACTAATAGAAAGAGTTGTATGATCGTTAAACTCGATTTATTATTATAATATGTCTAAATTCGGCATGTCTCACTAGTATGAAAATACTAATGTACTTTAAGCATGTTGTCAGGTATTTATACGAAGTATTAAAGAGCATGCCGAAGAGTAGAAGATCTGGATAAGAAGAGGATACTATGGTTACATTTTAATCCAGCTTAATGTAATCATTACCGTTAAACCTGTTAAGGCTAATCCGCTGCGCCACCTGGGTCGTTACAGGTGGTATCAGAGCAACAGGTTTAACTAATAGAAATCCTCTTCTGATCCAGATCAACCACAAGTATATTAAAAAGAAATATATGTTAATAGAAATTATAAGAAAATATAGAAAAATTATCGAGGAAGATTACTAGAATAATATTGTGAGGTAAATTGACAATTTTTAATGGCCAGAAAATTGTGAATTTACAGGCACGATTGAATTCTAAAAAATTCTTTGGTAATACCAAAACATATAAAATAATAGAAATACAAGAAATACGAATAAACCAGAATTTTATAAAGTATAAATAAGTTATTATAGAAATATCCTTATAGTCCCTCATATCAGTTAGACAAATATGGGAACAATGTGTTAGGAATAAGAATATAATTTTATATCCTATCATATGAAAAGTTATCAAATCTATTATATCTAATGGAAAGATAAGATAATTAGAAGAATTCAAGATATATCAGAAGAAATGTATGTTAAAAATTATTCGAAAACAAATATAATTAGAAGAATATATCCGATTAATAAAAGAAAATTTATAAATCTGTACAGGTACTGTACTCCCACTTGACCATTCCTGTGATCAAGTCGTTAAAAAGATATAACTCTCCCGACAAATTTCGTCATATCTGCCGTTTATACGGATTTCCTTCCGATGAAAATCAAGCGAATATAAATATAATTATAAGAATATATCATTCCGTATAACTTATTATTTGAAACCACCAGTGCAGATATTTTCACGAAATATATCCGGAAATATATATTCTATAATTTCTTGTGAACTTCATTTTATCCGTCTGGCAAGACTATTCCTCGAATCTAGAAAAGTACTTTCAACTTAGGAACCTTATAATAAGTCGATAAAAGAATATCAACATCCAACTTATATTATCAAGAAAATAATATCAGCGTCATATTGATACGAACGAACTAATAGAAGCAATATTAAAGTTGTATTAAATCGAGACCCTTAAAAGATACTTCCATTCCATCCGAAACAAGTTCAAAAGTCCAGCTCGTTAGACTTGAAGTGTCACATGAAGACTTCCTTGTATTTCAATTCGAAACTCGATCGATATACAATTTGAAATAAATTGTATAGTTAAAGTTCAGCTCGTTGGACGTAATGTTCCACCTGAAGACTTCTTAGTATTCCAATCTAAAAATATATCAGTATACAATCTCTATATAATCACGTCCCTTTCCAAAGGTTTTGGAATTCCTAGTATGATGAAACGCGAGTTTTTCTGTCCAAGGCTATAAGTCCAGGAAGCTTTCTATCTTTAAGAAACTCCCATACAACGGAAGCGTTTTTAATAATGTTACAAGATGATAAAATTGCTGATTCCTCCATTAAAGCTTTACACACCATATTACCAACAACCGTAACATCATAATGTCTTTGACTTAATTTCCTAAGTATTTTACCAATATTGAGATTCCATTGCTATCTTGAACGGACAAATCAAACTTAACCGGACCAATTCACACATCTTCATTGGACTTTGAAAGTCAAGTGGTTATTTCCTCCAATGAATTTGGCCCGAGAGCAATAGATGAATCCTATATCCTGAATTTTCTGTCTAAGGTTGACATTCCCTCGTGTTTAGCTCGAGATTAAATTTTAAAAAAATTCTCTGAATATCCTTTGATTCTATCACAAGTTATTCCCCAACTTTATTCATAATATGAACTTTACGATTTTGTTTATCGCTAAAGTTTAAAGCTCGTTTATACAACTCTAATTATGATATCAACAACCTATATTATTTTCTTAGAAATCCTAGAAAATACCCCAACCCATTCAGTTAAACTTTTGCCATTCGTTCATTAAAGTTTGGAAATCCGATCTTAACAACTTTAAACCTCGGTTATCAGTATTATTATTAATCGTTACTCCGAAATCCTATAAACAATCCTCACCCGATTGTTATCATGTTCTCTACCCAGTATATTTTATTCTTTACTTCATAGAATAATACATATGTTGAACTACTTCATATCTTTTCAGTAAGACTCTACAATCTACTGAAAATGATTAAGTCATTTATATCTGACTTGCGATACTTTGGTTTTCTTTAAAAACCAGTAGGTGAGTAGTAAACTCCAACCAGAATATTAGCCTCACAGATAATCTAACGACATGTTAATTTTGGAAATTTATGAGTCTCTCCGAGACAAATTAAGTTTTCAAACATGAAGTTGGTTATTTATTCTAAGAATATAAAAGAAAATATGTATATCCTAGTGTATACGTATCTTCTTTGCATCACTCAAATAATAATATGGGAAATCAAGTTCGAAGACTTGAGCATCCGGTAAAAATTTGAGAAAGTATGAAACGATACTATACCAATAGTATTACCACTATTATCTCTATTTAAGAAATTTGGAGAAGTTGTGGACGATTATCATACTCAGTATTCTCAATCATTAAGTCACGAAACCTGAAACTTGTGACAATGTGATGAGAGAACTTTGATTATACTGAAAGTATAATATATCGTGATGATAAACCATCGTCTATAAATCGAGATCCTGTAAAACAGGCACGTCCAGGGCAGCCTAGACCTCAAAAATCCGAAACTCTTTATAACCAGATTCATATATACAGAATTGATTAAAAAGCTAGTGATCAAATCAGTATGTAGAATCAAAGATGGCTGCATATCCTTTATACATTCCCTGTGGGAAAAGAGATCCAGACCCTCATGAAAGGTATATCCGGACGTTTCCACAGGATTCCGTATAGGAACATATAATACTATAAAGGAAAAGACGCATTATCTAATGTTGGAGAGAATTCTTGTACTTTCCAGTACAGATGTTGCTAATACTTTGAGAATAGTATCAAAAGATCTTTTAGTTCGGTCGACATAATATCTATATCTTAATTGATATGAGAATGACCTATTCCTAGATTACAAATAATAGATTGACTTCCTTCGGTCATTTCTAGTCATTTCACATCGATACAAGAACTTTATCGTTTGAATACACTATAAATATCCTGCATGATAGGGATTATTTTCCGATATATACCCGAATGTTTCCTGACAGGTCTCCTGAGATAGATTATTCTCAACATCATGAATTATTGTTCTTGGTGTTCATTATCCGAGTTAATTGCAAGATAGTTAGTATAAGAGTTACTCGTTAAGCCAACTCGATTCGATCATAATTTGACCATTTTCAATGGAAAGATTTATCACGATCATTCCCATATATAGAGAATACATATTAAACCTCTTTCCAGTGTAGGTATGTATATATATATATGGATGACATTGACGAAGTATTCCCAGATAGTTCTCTTGACATTATATAAGTTTTGACTTATTATCTTCAATGATATTCGTTCTGAGTTCTCTTGAGAATTATTTACACGTTAAATATATCTCATTCAAGTAGAGATGATTTTTCTTAATGACCTATTCTATACGGTCATTCATTTGAATTTTATGCGAAACCTAATCTCAATCCGAATATTTAATACGGCTCGAAAATATCTACAGCTCGTTATTCTCGAAAATAATCGTTTATACTTATTAAACTCGAAGCAGCGGATAGATTATATGAAACAAATAGAAGTATCTATACCGTTCTACATAAGCCGATAAGTTATAGGAAATAATTTGAGGATTAATAAAATATCGTGAGTTATATGATCATATATGACTACGATAATTTGATAAGTGATTTTCCCATAATCATTTTCAGAATATATAGAAGAAGTTTACATTTTGTAGAAAATAAATAATTCCAAGAATTTAAGCCATTCGATTTGGCTATAGAATGTTCGTTGTTAAAACATAAAATATATTTTAAAACGTATTATAGAACGAAATTCTAAGGGAATAATCTATTATAGAATGCCAAATATTTCAAGATAACGTGTATTATCATGAACAACCAAAGATAATTATAAGAGGAATTATACACGTAGACTTAATATTTATCGAGCGATTGTTATAAATAGAAAAAGATTAAGATATAATGATATCTTAATACCACCAGAAAATCTATAATAGATGCGGCCAAGGGATTGGCCAAAGATAAACGATATTACCAAAAACCAATGAGAATAGAAAGCTATTTAGAATTTATTATCAGAAAAATTAATGGGGACAATTTCTATAGGTTGGGGAGAATCTAATAATAAGTATTATAAAGATTATCAGAAATAATAACTAAAAGATAATTATTAAACATTAGAAGACTACTCGAAACGAATCTCGAGGACGAGATTCATATAGGTTGGGAGAATGTAACGACCGAACGAATAAACATTTTATAATCTATAATTAATTAACATTTAGTAATATTATAATTAAACTAATTCGGCCCAATGGAATCGGCCCAATAGATCAAGCCCAAAATAAATTAGTCTAAACCCATTATCATTGTATTCTTATAGTGAAAGCCCAACAATTAGTTCAGTCCATTTAACCTACTCGGCCCACAAAGATCCTCTGGCCCAATACCCTCCAGGCCCAATCCTTCATCCTTGTTGCTGCAAATTCACGCAGGCCCCACCTTTTATGTCCATGCACTGAGAATTGGAAATGGATACGTGAGAGAGAGAGAGAGACCCTACCACCGGTCCGGTCTTCTTCTCCGGTGGTTCTGTTCGCCGACGACCAAACAAACAACCGGACCTTCACCTTCAACCCCGAACATCTCTCATACACACACATATAGTATATGATTACTGGAAATTATAAGAAGTTAAAGAGAGAGAGCTACGAAGAGGGAGATGAACCGACGATGACCGGAGCTAGTCATCTTCTCCGGTTGGTCCTCTTAGACGAGATATCAAACCACATAACTCACCCTTAACGGGTCATTCCTTTCACCCAAACAGTAAGCCACCCTCTGTTCCGGTATAAAACGTCGCTCCATATCCGCTCATCTTTCTACCCGACTAACCTTTCTCTTCTAAAGATTCAGCAACCTCCACCGGTCTCTGTTCCGACACACTATCCGTATCTTCGGTCACCATCTCTAATTCACTATGAAACTCAACAGTCACCTTCTTCTCCGGCAGTTTCCCTTCATCAGCAACAACCGATAACTGTTACAAGCTGCTACAGAGCTCCTCTTCGAACCCGTTACACAGCTATCTCTCGTCCTTACCGTAACCCAGTTATAACTATCAAACTAGCTCTCGAACCGTAATAACATCTCCGGTCACTCTTATTTATAATTACCCGGGTCTTGATCGTACCTAACAAACCACCACTTCCATCTCCGGTTAACCTTTGGTTATGTCAGATAACTAATAATCGGCAACGTACACCGGTCGTCACACGAGGAGTTGCTCTACTTCGACACCACGGGTTGTCTTCCCCGGTCACTTGTTATCCTCGGTGACCGGTGGTTCCAGATGGTTCACTATGTCATCTCTGTCCGGGTTTTGAGTTGTTCACTTAGTTGGAGTTAACAGAAGAGTTACGAGTTCGACCCGTCTAAACATTCAGACAATATAAATGAAGACCTAAAGGTTTCTACTGATCTTATTATTATTATTATTATGATAGGATTATAATATTATTATTAATATTAACGTGATACGTGTGGGACGATAATATTAACCCGACAATATTAAATAGAATAACGATAATAAACCGAGTAATATATATATATATATATATATATATATATATATATATATATATATATACACATATATATATATATATATATACAAGAATATAAAAGAATATAAAATATAAAGAATTGTCCCCGGCGTTATCACGTGCACAAACAATGCACGCACTAATATTATTGAAATATAATAGGTACCCTATATTGGAGATTATATCGTTAAGGAATAGTCTACAGGATTTGGGAGAATATAATATAGGTGAGTACATGACCCTTTCCCTTAAAGCCTTTGGGCTGATTACATGCTTGTCTAATCGTTATCAAGTATTTTATACGATTTATATTATAAAAGTGTTATCGAGTTGTTAATAGAAATAATAGAACTCGGTCGAATAGAAACTACGTAGGATGGATCCATTCGGTATCATAGAGTATAGCCTGGACCAATCAGAGGTTACAGGACCATTATAATCGATCTATACTCACGGGAATATATTTATCTAAACCAAGTAGAGGTTTAGAACCACAATAAGCATTTGTATGATGCTTCATCGATAATATATTCCACCATAGAATGACCGAACTAAATAGAAAGAGTTGTATGATCGTTAAACTCGATTTATTATTATAATATGTCTAAATTCGGCATGTCTCACTAGTATGAAAATACTAATGTACTTTAAGCATGTTGTCAGGTATTTATACGAAGTATTAAAGAGCATGCCGAAGAGTAGAAGATCTGGATAAGAAGAGGATACTATGGTTACATTTTAATCCAGCTTAATGTAATCATTACCGTTAAACCTGTTAAGGCTAATCCGCTGCGCCACCTGGGTCGTTACACCAATAGAAGTCCGTTCCTTCCTTGGTTTGGCCGGTTATTATCGTCGATTCATCGCCAACTTCTCTAAGATCGCTGTTCCTCTCACTGCCTTAACTCACAAGGGTAAACCCTATGAGTGGGGACCAAAGCAAGAGGAAGCATTTGAAACTCTTAAGCTGAAACTCTGTGAAGCTCCTATCTTGTCTCTACCTGATGGTAATGATGACTTCGTGGTCTATTGTGATGCATCAAACCAAGGTCTTGGTTGTGTTCTCATGCAACGAGGAAAGGTTATTGCTTATGCGTCTATACAACTCAAGACTCACGAAAAGAATTATACCACCCATGATCTTGAATTGGGCGCTGTCGTCTTTGCTCTTAAGATTTGGAGACACTATCTTTATGGAACCAAATGTGTGGTGTTCACAGACCACAAAAGTCTCCAAACATGTCTTCGACCAGAAAAAATCTTAACATGAGGCAACGACGTTGGGTTGAGTTACTTAACGACTATGATTGCGAAATTCGCTACCATCCTGGCAAAGCGAATGTTGTGGTTGACGCACTCAGTCGTAAAGAGCGTATCAAACTTCAAGGTGCTCGAGGTCGCGCCTACAATCTCAATGCTAACCAAGCCCGTGACAACAACGAGGTGGTGAATGGTACGTTTCTCGTTAATAACCACTATGCATCCTTATTATTTGATTCGGGAGCTGATAAGTCATTTGTATCACTAAAGTTTGAACCTTTACTTATCTTACCCCAAACTAACCTAGAGGAACCTTTAGTGGTAGAGATAGCTAATGGGAAGTCTATCTCGATGGATTCTATTATTCGTAACTGTGTGCTGAACCTCGACGAACATACTTTCTCTATCGATCTCATCCCTATGCATCTTGTAAGTTTTGATGTCATAGTAGGCATGGACTGGTTGTCAACCCATCGTGATGAAATTCTGTGTTTTGAGAAAGTCATTCGCATTCCTCTCGAATTTGGTGAGATTTTGAAGATCTATGGTGAGAAACCTTGTGGCGAGCTTAAGCTCATGTCTTGTACTACTGCCCGAAAATACTTACGAAAGGGGTATACGACTTTCTTAGCTAACGTGATAGAAAAGAAGGACAGGGGCAAAAGTATCCAAGACATTCCAATCATTCGGGATTATCCTGAAGTTTTTCTAGAGGATTTACCTGGTTTGCCTCCTGCCCGACAAGTGGAATTTAGAATTGATCTTGTTCCTGGTGCTAATCCTGTCTCCAAAGCTCCTTATCGTCTTGCACACTCTGAGTTGCAAGCACTTGCCAGTCAACTACAGGAACTTTCTGATAAAGGTTTCATTCGCCCCAGTTCTTCTCCATGGGGTGCCCCTGTCTTATTCGTTAAGAAGAAAGATGGATCTCTTAGAATGTGTATCGACTATCGTGAACTCAACAAACTCACCATCAAGAATCGTTATCCATTGCCTAGGATTGACGATCTTTTCGATCAACTTCAAGGAGCAACCCACTTCTCGAAGATTGATCTTCGTTGTGGTTATCATCAGCTTAGAGTTCATGATGAAGATATTCCCAAGACAGCCTTTCGTACACGTTATGGTCACTATGAATTCATGGTCATGCCTTTTGGACTGACCAACGCTCCCGCAGTATTTATGGATTTAATGAATCGGGTTTGTAGACCCTACCTCGATAAATTCGTGATCGTCTTCATCGATGACATTTTGATTTACTCTAAATCAAAGTCCGATCACGAACAACATCTTCACTCCATTCTGGGTCTCCTAAAGAAAGAACAACTGTATGCCAAGTTCTCGAAATGTGAATTTTGGCTTAAGGAAGTTCAATTTTTGGGACATGTCATTGATAAGGACGGAATTCATGTTGACCCCGCAAAGATCGAAGCTGTGAAGAATTGGAGTGTTCCTAAAACTCTAATAGAAGTCCGTTCCTTCCTTGGTTTGGCCGGTTATTATCGTCGATTCATCGCCAACTTCTCTAAGATCGCTGTTCCTCTCACTGCCTTAACTCACAAGGGTAAACCCTATGAGTGGGGACCAAAGCAAGAGGAAGCATTTGAAACTCTTAAGCTGAAACTCTGTGAAGCTCCTATCTTGTCTCTACCTGATGCTAATGATGACTTCGTGGTCTATTGTGATGCATCAAACCAAGGTCTTGGTTGTGTTCTCATGCAACGAGGAAAGGTTATTGCTTATGCGTCTATACAACTCAAGACTCACGAAAAGAATTATACCACCCATGATCTTGAATTGGGCGCTGTCGTCTTTGCTCTTAAGATTTGGAGACACTATCTTTATGGAACCAAATGTGTGGTGTTCACAGACCACAAAAGTCTCCAACATGTCTTCGACCAGAAAAATCTTAACATGAGGCAACGACGTTGGGTTGAGTTACTTAACGACTATGATTGCGAAATTCGCTACCATCCTGGCAAAGCGAATGTTGTGGCTGACGCACTCAGTCGTAAAGAGCGTATCAAACTTCAAGGTGCTCGAGGTCGCGCCTACAATCTCAATGCTAACCAAGCCCGTGACAACAACGAGGTGGTGAATGGTACGTTTCTCGTTAATAACCACTATGCATCCTTATTATTTGATTCGGGAGCTGATAAGTCATTTGTATCACTAAAGTTTGAACCTTTACTTATCTTACCCCAAACTAACCTAGAGGAACCTTTAGTGGTAGAGATAGCTAATGGGAAGTCTATCTCGATCGATTCTATTATTCGTAACTGTGTGCTGAACCTCGACGAACATACTTTCTCTATCGATCTCATCCCTATGCATCTTGTAAGTTTTGATGTCATAGTAGGCATGGACTGGTTGTCAACCCATCGTGATGAAATTCTGTGTTTTGAGAAAGTCATTCGCATTCCTCTCGAATTTGGTGAGATTTTGAAGATCTATGGTGAGAAACCTTGTGGCGAGCTTAAGCTCATGTCTTGTACTACTGCCCGAAAATACTTACGAAAGGGGTATACGGCTTTCTTAGCTAACGTGATAGAAAAGAAGGACAGGGCAAAAGTATCCAAGACATCCCAATCATTCGGGATTATCCTGAAGTTTTTCTAGAGGATTTACCTGGTTTGCCTCCTGCCCGACAAGTGGAATTTAGAATTGATCTTGTTCCTGGTGCTAATCCTGTCGCCAAAGCTCCTTATCGTCTTGCACACTCTGAGATGCAAGCACTTGCCGGTCAACTACAGGAACTTTCTGATAAAGGTTTCATTCGCCCCAGTTCTTCTCCATGGGGAGCCCCTGTCTTATTCGTTAAGAAGAAAGATGGATCTCTTAGAATGTGTATCGACTATCGTGAACTCAACAAACTCACCATCAAGAATCGTTATCCATTGCCTAGGATTGACGATCTTTTCGATCAACTTCAAGGAGCAACCCACTTCTCGAAGATTGATCTTCGTTGTGGTTATCATCAGCTTAGACTTCATGATGAAGATATTCCCAAGACAGCCTTTCGTACACGTTATGGTCACTATGAATTCATGGTCATGCCTTTTGGACTGACCAACGCTCCCGCAGTATTTATGGATTTAATGAATCGGGTTTGTAGACCCTACCTCGATAAATTCGTGATCGTCTTCATCGATGACATTTTGATTTACTCTAAATCAAAGTCCGATCACGAACAACATCTTCACTCCATTCTGGGTCTCCTAAAGAAAGAACAACTGTATGCCAAGTTCTCGAAATGTGAATTTTGGCTTAAGGAAGTTCAATTTTTGGGACATGTCATTGATAAGGACGGAATTCATGTTGACCCCGCAAAGATCGAAGCTGTGAAGAATTGGAGTGTTCCTAAAACTCCAATAGAAGTCCGTTCCTTCCTTGGTTTGGCCGGTTATTATCGTCGATTCATCGCCAACTTCTCTAAGATCGCTGTTCCTCTCACTGCCTTAACTCACAAGGGTAAACCCTATGAGTGGGGACCAAAGCAAGAGGAAGCATTTGAAACTCTTAAGCTGAAACTCTGTGAAGCTCCTATCTTGTCTCTACCTGATGCTAATGATGACTTCGTGGTCTATTGTGATGCATCAAACCAAGGTCTTGGTTGTGTTCTCATGCAACGAGGAAAGGTTATTGCTTATGCGTCTATACAACTCAAGACTCACGAAAAGAATTATACCACCCATGATCTTGAATTGGGTGCTGTCGTCTTTGCTCTTAAGATTTGGAGACACTATCTTTATGGAACCAAATGTGTGGTGTTCACAGACCACAAAAGTCTCCAAACATGTCTTCGACCAGAAAAATCTTAACATGAGGCAACGACGTTGGGTTGAGTTACTTAACGACTATGATTGCGAAATTCGCTACCATCCTGGCAAAGCGAATGTTGTGGTTGACGCACTCAGTCGTAAAGAGCGTATCAAACTTCAAGGTGCTCGAGGTCGCGCCTACAATCTCAATGCTAACCAAGCCCGTGACAACAACGAGGTGGTGAATGGTACGTTTCTCGTTAATAACCACTATGCATCCTTATTATTTGATTCGGGAGCTGATAAGTCATTTGTATCACTAAAGTTTGAACCTTTACTTATCTTACCCCAAACTAACCTAGAGGAACCTTTAGTGGTAGAGATAGCTAATGGGAAGTCTATCTCGATCGATTCTATTATTCGTAACTGTGTGCTGAACCTCGACGAACATACTTTCTCTATCGATCTCATCCCTATGCATCTTGTAAGTTTTGATGTCATAGTAGGCATGGACTGGTTGTCAACCCATCGTGATGAAATTCTGTGTTTTGAGAAAGTCATTCGCATTCCTCTCGAATTTGGTGAGATTTTGAAGATCTATGATGAGAAACCTTGTGGCGAGCTTAAGCTCATGTCTTGTACTAGTGCCCGGAAATACTTACGAAAGGGGTATACGGCTTTCTTAGCTAACGTGATAGAAAAGAAGGACAGGGGCAAAAGTATCCAAGACATCCCAATCATTCGGGATTATCCTGAAGTTTTTCTAGAGGATTTACCTGGTTTGCCTCCTGCCCGACAAGTGGAATTTAGAATTGATCTTGTTCCTGGTGCTAATCCTGTCGCCAAAGCTCCTTATCGTCTTGCACACTCTGAGATGCAAGCACTTTCCGGTCAACTACAGGAACTTTCTGATAAAGGTTTCATTCGCCCCAGTTCTTCTCCATGGGGAGCCCCTGTCTTATTCGTTAAGAAGAAAGATGGATCTCTTAGAATGTGTATCGACTATCGTGAACTCAACAAACTCACCATCAAGAATCGTTATCCATTGCCTAGGATTGACGATCTTTTCGATCAACTTCAAGGAGCAACCCACTTCTCGAAGATTGATCTTCGTTGTGGTTATCATCAGCTTAGACTTCATGATGAAGATATTCCCAAGACAGCCTTTCGTACACGTTATGGTCACTATGAATTCATGGTCATGCCTTTTGGACTGACCAACGCTCCCGCAGTATTTATGGATTTAATGAATCGGGTTTGTAGACCCTACCTCGATAAATTCGTGATCGTCTTCATCGATGACATTTTGATTTACTCTAAATCAAAGTCCGATCACGAACAACATCTTCACTCCATTCTGGGTCTCCTAAAGAAAGAACAACTGTATGCCAAGTTCTCGAAATGTGAATTTTGGCTTAAGGAAGTTCAATTTTTGGGACATGTCATTGATAAGGACGGAATTCATGTTGACCCCGCAAAGATCGAAGCTGTGAAGAATTGGAGTGTTCCTAAAACTCCAATAGAAGTCCGTTCCTTCCTTGGTTTGGCCGGTTATTATCGTCGATTCATCGCCAACTTCTCTAAGATCGCTGTTCCTCTCACTGCCTTAACTCACAAGGGTAAACCCTATGAGTGGGGACCAAAGCAAGAGGAAGCATTTGAAACTCTTAAGCTGAAACTCTGTGAAGCTCCTATCTTGTCTCTACCTGATGGTAATGATGACTTTGTGGTCTATTTTGATGCATCAAACCAAGGTCTTGGTTGTGTTCTCATGCAACGAGGAAAGGTTATTGCTTATGCGTCTATACAACTCAAGACTCACGAAAAGAATTATACCACCCATGATCTTGAATTGGGCGCTGTCGTCTTTGCTCTTAAGATTTGGAGACACTATCTTTATGGAACCAAATGTGTGGTGTTCACAGACCACAAAAGTCTCCAACATGTCTTCGACCAGAAAAATCTTAACATGAGGCAACGACGTTGGGTTGAGTTACTTAACGACTACGATTGCGAAATTCGCTACCATCCTGGCAAAGCGAATGTTGTGGTTGACGCACTCAGTCGTAAAGAGCGCATCAAACTTCAAGGTGCTCGAGGTCGCGCCTACAATCTCAATGCTAACCAAGCCCGTGACAACAACGAGGTGGTGAATGGTACGTTTCTTGAAAATAACCACTATGCATCCTTATTATTTGATTCGGGAGCTGATAAGTCATTTGTATCACTAAAGTTTGAACCTTTACTTAACTTACCCCAAACTAACCTAGAGGAACCTTTAGTGGTAGAGATAGCTAATGGGAAGTCTATCTCGATCGATTCTATTATTCGTAACTGTGTGCTGAACCTCGACGAACATACTTTCTCTATCGATCTCATCCCTATGCATCTTGTAAGTTTTGATGTCATAGTAGGCATGGACTGGTTGTCAACCCATCGTGATGAAATTCTGTGTTTTGAGAAAGTCATTCGCATTCCTCTCGAATTTGGTGAGATTTTGAAGATCTATGGTGAGAAACCTTGTGGCGAGCTTAAGCTCATGTCTTGTACTACTGCCCGAAAATACTTACGAAAGGGGTATACGACTTTCTTAGCTAACGTGATAGAAAAGAAGGACAGGGGCAAAAGTATCCAAGACATCCCAATCATTCGGGATTATCCTGAAGTTTTTCTAGAGGATTTACCTGGTTTGCCTCCTGCCCGACAAGTGGAATTTAGAATTGATCTTGTTCCTGGTGCTAATCCTGTCGCCAAAGCTCCTTATCGTCTTGCACACTCTGAGATGCAAGCACTTGCCGGTCAACTACAGGAACTTTCTGATAAAGGTTTCATTCGCCCCAGTTCTTCTCCATGGGGAGCCCCTGTCTTATTCGTTAAGAAGAAAGATGGATCTCTTAGAATGTGTATCGACTATCGTGAACTCAACAAACTCACCATCAAGAATCGTTATCCATTGCCTAGGATTGACGATCTTTTCGATCAACTTCAAGGAGCAACCCACTTCTCGAAGATTGATCTTCGTTGTGGTTATCATCAGCTTAGACTTCATGATGAAGATATTCCCAAGACAGCCTTTCGTACACGTTATGGTCACTATGAATTCATGGTCATGCCTTTTGGACTGACCAACGCTCCCGCAGTATTTATGGATTTAATGAATCGGGTTTGTAGACCCTACCTCGATAAATTCGTGATCGTCTTCATCGATGACATTTTGATTTACTCTAAATCAAAGTCCGATCACGAACAACATCTTCACTCCATTCTGGGTCTCCTAAAGAAAGAACAACTGTATGCCAAGTTCTCGAAATGTGAATTTTGGCTTAAGGAAGTTCAATTTTTGGGACATGTCATTGATAAGGACGGAATTCATGTTGACCCCGCAAAGATCGAAGCTGTGAAGAATTGGAGTGTTCCTAAAACTCCAATAGAAGTCCGTTCCTTCCTTGGTTTGGCCGGTTATTATCGTCGATTCATCGCCAACTTCTCTAAGATCGCTGTTCCTCTCACTGCCTTAACTCACAAGGGTAAACCCTATGAGTGGGGACCAAAGCAAGAGGAAGCATTTGAAACTCTTAAGCTGAAACTCTGTGAAGCTCCTATCTTGTCTCTACCTGATGCTAATGATGACTTCGTGGTCTATTGTGATGCATCAAACCAAGGTCTTGGTTGTGTTCTCATGCAACGAGGAAAGGTTATTGCTTATGCGTCTATACAACTCAAGACTCACGAAAAGAATTATACCACCCATGATCTTGAATTGGGCGCTGTCGTCTTTGCTCTTAAGATTTGGAGACACTATCTTTATGGAACCAAATGTGTGGTGTTCACAGACCACAAAAGTCTCCAAACATGTCTTCGACCAGAAAAATCTTAACATGAGGCAACGACGTTGGGTTGAGTTACTTAACGACTATGATTGCGAAATTCGCTACCATCCTGGCAAAGCGAATGTTGTGGTTGACGCACTCAGTCGTAAAGAGCGTATCAAACTTCAAGGTGCTCGAGGTCGCGCCTACAATCTCAATGCTAACCAAGCCCGTGACAACAACGAGGTGGTGAATGGTACGTTTCTCGTTAATAACCACTATGCATCCTTATTATTTGATTCGGGAGCTGATAAGTCATTTGTATCACTAAAGTTTGAACCTTTACTTATCTTACCCCAAACTAACCTAGAGGAACCTTTAGTGGTAGAGATAGCTAATGGGAAGTCTATCTCGATGGATTCTATTATTCGTAACTGTGTGCTGAACCTCGACGAACATACTTTCTCTATCGATCTCATCCCTATGCATCTTGTAAGTTTTGATGTCATAGTAGGCATGGACTGGTTGTCAACCCATCGTGATGAAATTCTGTGTTTTGAGAAAGTCATTCGCATTCCTCTCGAATTTGGTGAGATTTTGAAGATCTATGGTGAGAAACCTTGTGGCGAGCTTAAGCTCATGTCTTGTACTACTGCCCGAAAATACTTACGAAAGGGGTATACGACTTTCTTAGCTAACGTGATAGAAAAGAAGGACAGGGGCAAAAGTATCCAAGACATCCCAATCATTCGGGATTATCCTGAAGTTTTTCTAGAGGATTTACCTGGTTTGCCTCCTGCCCGACAAGTGGAATTTAGAATTGATCTTGTTCCTGGTGCTAATCCTGTCTCCAAAGCTCCTTATCGTCTTGCACACTCTGAGTTGCAAGCACTTGCCAGTCAACTACAGGAACTTTCTGATAAAGGTTTCATTCGCCCCAGTTCTTCTCCATGGGGAGCCCCTGTCTTATTCGTTAAGAAGAAAGATGGATCTCTTAGAATGTGTATCGACTATCGTGAACTCAACAAACTCACCATCAAGAATCGTTATCCATTGCCTAGGATTGACGATCTTTTCGATCAACTTCAAGGAGCAACCCACTTCTCGAAGATTGATCTTCGTTGTGGTTATCATCAGCTTAGAGTTCATGATGAAGATATTCCCAAGACAGCCTTTCGTACACGTTATGGTCACTATGAATTCATGGTCATGCCTTTTGGACTGACCAACGCTCCCGCAGTATTTATGGATTTAATGAATCGGGTTTGTAGACCCTACCTCGATAAATTCGTGATCGTCTTCATCGATGACATTTTGATTTACTCTAAATCAAAGTCCGATCACGAACAACATCTTCACTCCATTCTGGGTCTCCTAAAGAAAGAACAACTGTATGCCAAGTTCTCGAAATGTGAATTTTGGCTTAAGGAAGTTCAATTTTTGGGACATGTCATTGATAAGGACGGAATTCATGTTGACCCCGCAAAGATCGAAGCTGTGAAGAATTGGAGTGTTCCTAAAACTCCAATAGAAGTCCGTTCCTTCCTTGGTTTGGCCGGTTATTATCGTCGATTCATCGCCAACTTCTCTAAGATCGCTGTTCCTCTCACTGCCTTAACTCACAAGGGTAAACCCTATGAGTGGGGACCAAAGCAAGAGGAAGCATTTGAAACTCTTAAGCTGAAACTCTGTGAAGCTCCTATCTTGTCTCTACCTGATGCTAATGATGACTTCGTGGTCTATTGTGATGCATCAAACCAAGGTCTTGGTTGTGTTCTCATGCAACGAGGAAAGGTTATTGCTTATGCGTCTATACAACTCAAGACTCACGAAAAGAATTATACCACCCATGATCTTGAATTGGGCGCTGTCGTCTTTGCTCTTAAGATTTGGAGACACTATCTTTATGGAACCAAATGTGTGGTGTTCACAGACCACAAAAGTCTCCAACATGTCTTCGACCAGAAAAATCTTAACATGAGGCAACGACGTTGGGTTGAGTTACTTAACGACTATGATTGCGAAATTCGCTACCATCCTGGCAAAGCGAATGTTGTGGCTGACGCACTCAGTCGTAAAGAGCGTATCAAACTTCAAGGTGCTCGAGGTCGCGCCTACAATCTCAATGCTAACCAAGCCCGTGACAACAACGAGGTGGTGAATGGTACGTTTCTCGTTAATAACCACTATGCATCCTTATTATTTGATTCGGGAGCTGATAAGTCATTTGTATCACTAAAGTTTGAACCTTTACTTATCTTACCCCAAACTAACCTAGAGGAACCTTTAGTGGTAGAGATAGCTAATGGGAAGTCTATCTCGATCGATTCTATTATTCGTAACTGTGTGCTGAACCTCGACGAACATACTTTCTCTATCGATCTCATCCCTATGCATCTTGTAAGTTTTGATGTCATAGTAGGCATGGACTGGTTGTCAACCCATCGTGATGAAATTCTGTGTTTTGAGAAAGTCATTCGCATTCCTCTCGAATTTGGTGAGATTTTGAAGATCTATGGTGAGAAACCTTGTGGCGAGCTTAAGCTCATGTCTTGTACTACTGCCCGAAAATACTTACGAAAGGGGTATACGGCTTTCTTAGCTAACGTGATAGAAAAGAAGGACAGGGGCAAAAGTATCCAAGACATCCCAATCATTCGGGATTATCCTGAAGTTTTTCTAGAGGATTTACCTGGTTTGCCTCCTGCCCGACAAGTGGAATTTAGAATTGATCTTGTTCCTGGTGCTAATCCTGTCGCCAAAGCTCCTTATCGTCTTGCACACTCTGAGATGCAAGCACTTGCCGGTCAACTACAGGAACTTTCTGATAAAGGTTTCATTCGCCCCAGTTCTTCTCCATGGGGAGCCCCTGTCTTATTCGTTAAGAAGAAAGATGGATCTCTTAGAATGTGTATCGACTATCGTGAACTCAACAAACTCACCATCAAGAATCGTTATCCATTGCCTAGGATTGACGATCTTTTCGATCAACTTCAAGGAGCAACCCACTTCTCGAAGATTGATCTTCGTTGTGGTTATCATCAGCTTAGACTTCATGATGAAGATATTCCCAAGACAGCCTTTCGTACACGTTATGGTCACTATGAATTCATGGTCATGCCTTTTGGACTGACCAACGCTCCCGCAGTATTTATGGATTTAATGAATCGGGTTTGTAGACCCTACCTCGATAAATTCGTGATCGTCTTCATCGATGACATTTTGATTTACTCTAAATCAAAGTCCGATCACGAACAACATCTTCACTCCATTCTGGGTCTCCTAAAGAAAGAACAACTGTATGCCAAGTTCTCGAAATGTGAATTTTGGCTTAAGGAAGTTCAATTTTTGGGACATGTCATTGATAAGGACGGAATTCATGTTGACCCCGCAAAGATCGAAGCTGTGAAGAATTGGAGTGTTCCTAAAACTCCAATAGAAGTCCGTTCCTTCCTTGGTTTGGCCGGTTATTATCGTCGATTCATCGCCAACTTCTCTAAGATCGCTGTTCCTCTCACTGCCTTAACTCACAAGGGTAAACCCTATGAGTGGGGACCAAAGCAAGAGGAAGCATTTGAAACTCTTAAGCTGAAACTCTGTGAAGCTCCTATCTTGTCTCTACCTGATGCTAATGATGACTTCGTGGTCTATTGTGATGCATCAAACCAAGGTCTTGGTTGTGTTCTCATGCAACGAGGAAAGGTTATTGCTTATGCGTCTATACAACTCAAGACTCACGAAAAGAATTATACCACCCATGATCTTGAATTGGGCGCTGTCGTCTTTGCTCTTCAGATTTGGAGACACTATCTTTATGGAACCAAATGTGTGGTGTTCACAGACCACAAAAGTCTCCAACATGTCTTCGACCAGAAAAATCTTAACATGAGGCAACGACGTTGGGTTGAGTTACTTAACGACTATGATTGCGAAATTCGCTACCATCCTGGCAAAGCGAATGTTGTGGCTGACGCACTCAGTCGTAAAGAGCGTATCAAACTTCAAGGTGCTCGAGGTCGCGCCTACAATCTCAATGCTAACCAAGCCCGTGACAACAACGAGGTGGTGAATGGTACGTTTCTCGTTAATAACCACTATGCATCCTTATTATTTGATTCGGGAGCTGATAAGTCATTTGTATCACTAAAGTTTGAACCTTTACTTATCTTACCCCAAACTAACCTAGAGGAACCTTTAGTGGTAGAGATAGCTAATGGGAAGTCTATCTCGATCGATTCTATTATTCGTAACTGTGTGCTGAACCTCGACGAACATACTTTCTCTATCGATCTCATCCCTATGCATCTTGTAAGTTTTGATGTCATAGTAGGCATGGACTGGTTGTCAACCCATCGTGATGAAATTCTGTGTTTTGAGAAAGTCATTCGCATTCCTCTCGAATTTGGTGAGATTTTGAAGATCTATGATGAGAAACCTTGTGGCGAGCTTAAGCTCATGTCTTGTACTAGTGCCCGGAAATACTTACGAAAGGGGTATACGGCTTTCTTAGCTAACGTGATAGAAAAGAAGGACAGGGGCAAAAGTATCCAAGACATCCCAATCATTCGGGATTATCCTGAAGTTTTTCTAGAGGATTTACCTGGTTTGCCTCCTGCCCGACAAGTGGAATTTAGAATTGATCTTGTTCCTGGTGCTAATCCTGTCGCCAAAGCTCCTTATCGTCTTGCACACTCTGAGATGCAAGCACTTTCCGGTCAACTACAGGAACTTTCTGATAAAGGTTTCATTCGCCCCAGTTCTTCTCCATGGGGAGCCCCTGTCTTATTCGTTAAGAAGAAAGATGGATCTCTTAGAATGTGTATCGACTATCGTGAACTCAACAAACTCACCATCAAGAATCGTTATCCATTGCCTAGGATTGACGATCTTTTCGATCAACTTCAAGGAGCAACCCACTTCTCGAAGATTGATCTTCGTTGTGGTTATCATCAGCTTAGACTTCATGATGAAGATATTCCCAAGACAGCCTTTCGTACACGTTATGGTCACTATGAATTCATGGTCATGCCTTTTGGACTGACCAACGCTCCCGCAGTATTTATGGATTTAATGAATCGGGTTTGTAGACCCTACCTCGATAAATTCGTGATCGTCTTCATCGATGACATTTTGATTTACTCTAAATCAAAGTCCGATCACGAACAACATCTTCACTCCATTCTGGGTCTCCTAAAGAAAGAACAACTGTATGCCAAGTTCTCGAAATGTGAATTTTGGCTTAAGGAAGTTCAATTTTTGGGACATGTCATTGATAAGGACGGAATTCATGTTGACCCCGCAAAGATCGAAGCTGTGAAGAATTGGAGTGTTCCTAAAACTCCAATAGAAGTCCGTTCCTTCCTTGGTTTGGCCGGTTATTATCATCGATTCATCGCCAACTTCTCTAAGATCGCTGTTCCTCTCACTGCCTTAACTCACAAGGGTAAACCCTATGAGTGGGAACCAAAGCAAGAGGAAGCATTTGAAACTCTTAAGCTGAAACTCTGTGAAGCTCCTATCTTGTCTCTACCTGATGGTAATGATGACTTCGTGGTCTATTTTGATGCATCAAACCAAGGTCTTGGTTGTGTTCTCATGCAACGAGGAAAGGTTATTGCTTATGCGTCTATACAACTCAAGACTCACGAAAAGAATTATACCACCCATGATCTTGAATTGGGCGCTGTCGTCTTTGCTCTTAAGATTTGGAGACACTATCTTTATGGAACCAAATGTGTGGTGTTCACAGACCACAAAAGTCTCCAACATGTCTTCGACCAGAAAAATCTTAACATGAGGCAACGACGTTGGGTTGAGTTACTTAACGACTACGATTGCGAAATTCGCTACCATCCTGGCAAAGCGAATGTTGTGGCTGACGCACTCAGTCGTAAAGAGCGCATCAAACTTCAAGGTGCTCGAGGTCGCGCCTACAATCTCAATGCTAACCAAGCCCGTGACAACAACGAGGTGGTGAATGGTACGTTTCTTGAAAATAACCACTATGCATCCTTATTATTTGATTCGGGAGCTGATAAGTCATTTGTATCACTAAAGTTTGAACCTTTACTTAACTTACCCCAAACTAACCTAGAGGAACCTTTAGTGGTAGAGATAGCTAATGGGAAGTCTATCTCGATCGATTCTATTATTCGTAACTGTGTGCTGAACCTCGACGAACATACTTTCTCTATCGATCTCATCCCTATGCATCTTGTAAGTTTTGATGTCATAGTAGGCATGGACTGGTTGTCAACCCATCGTGATGAAATTCTGTGTTTTGAGAAAGTCATTCGCATTCCTCTCGAATTTGGTGAGATTTTGAAGATCTATGGTGAGAAACCTTGTGGCGAGCTTAAGCTCATGTCTTGTACTACTGCCCGAAAATACTTACGAAAGGGGTATACGGCTTTCTTAGCTAACGTGATAGAAAAGAAGGACAGGGGCAAAAGTATCCAAGACATCCCAATCATTCGGGATTATCCTGAAGTTTTTCCAGAGGATTTACCTGGTTTGCCTCCTGCTCGACAAGTGGAATTTAGAATTGATCTTATTCCTGGTGCTAATCCTGTCGCCAAAGCTCCTTATCGTCTTGCACACTCTGAGATGCAAGCACTTGCCAGTTAACTACAGGAACTTTCTGATAAAGGTTTCATTCGCCCCAGTTCTTCTCCATGGGGAGCCCCTGTCTTGTTCGTTAAGAAGAAAGATGGATCTCTTAGAATGTGTATCGACTATCATGAACTCAACAAACTCACCATCAAGAATCGTTATCCATTGCCTAGGATTGACGATCTTTTCGATCAACTTTAAGGAGCAACCCACTTCTCGAAGATTGATCTTCGTTCTGGTTATCATCAGCTTAGATTTCATGATGAAGATATTCCCAAGACAGCCTTTCGTACACGTTATGGTCACTATGAATTCATGGTCATGCCTTTTGGACTGACCAACGCTCCCGCAGTATTTATGGATTTAATGAATCGGGTTTGTAGACCCTACCTCGATAAATTCGTGATCGTCTTCATCGATGACATTTTGATTTACTTTAAATCAAAGTCCGATCACGAACAACATCTTCACTCCATTCTGGGTCTCCTAAAGAAAGAACAACTGTATGCCAAGTTCTCGAAATGTGAATTTTGGCTTAAGGAAGTTCAATTTTTGGGACATGTCATTGATAAGGACGGAATTCATGTTGATCCCGCAAAGATCGAAGCTGTGAAGAATTGGAGTGTTCCTAAAACTCCAATAGAAGTCCGTTCCTTCCTTGGTTTGGCCGGTTATTATCGTCGATTCATCTCCAACTTCTCTAAGATCGCTGTTCCTCTCACTGCCTTAACTCACAATGGTAAACCCTATGAGTGGGGACCAAAGCAAGAGGAAGCATTTGAAACTCTTAAGCTGAAACTCTGTGAAGCTCCTATCTTGTCTCTACCTGATGGTAATGATGACTTCGTGGTCTATTGTGATGCATCAAACCAAGGTCTTGGTTGTGTTCTCATGCAACGAGGAAAGGCTATTGCTTATGCGTCTATACAACTCAAGACTCACGAAAAGAATTATGACACCCATGATCTTGAATTGGGCGCTGTCGTCTTTGCTCTTAAGATTTGGAGACACTATCTTTATGGAACCAAATGTGTGGTGTTCACAGACCACAAAAGTCTCCAACATGTCTTCGACTAGAAAAATCTTAACATGAGGCAACGGCGTTGGGTTGAGTTACTTAACGACTACGATTGCGAAATTCGCTACCATCCTGGCAAAGCGAATGTTGTGGCTGACGCACTCAGTCGTAAAGAGCGTATCAAACTTCAAGGTGCTCGAGGTCGCGCCTACAATCTCAATGCTAACCAAGCCCGTGACAACAACGAGGTGGTGAATGGTACGTTTCTCGTTAATAACCACTATGCATCCTTATTATTTGATTCGGGAGCTGATAAGTCATTTGTATCACTAAAGTTTGAACCTTTACTTAACTTACCCCAAACTAACCTAGAGGAACCTTTAGTGGTAGAGATAGCTAATGGGAAGTCTATCTCGATCGATTCTATTATTCGTAACTGTGTGCTGAACCTCGACGAACATACTTTCTCTATCGATCTCATCCCTATGCATCTTGGAAGTTTTGATGTCATAGTAGGCATGGACTGGTTGTCAACCCATCGTGATGAAATTCTGTGTTTTGAGAAAGTCATTCGCATTCCTCTCGAATCTGGTGAGATTTTGAAGATCTATGGTGAGAAACCTTGTGGCGAGCTTAAGCTCATGTCTTGTACTACTGCCCGAAAATACTTACGAAAGGGGTGTACGGCTTTCTTAGCTAACGTGATAGAAAAGAAGGACAGGGGCAAAAGTATCCAAGACATCCCAATCATTCGGGATTATCCTGAAGTTTTTCCAGAGGATTTACCTGGTTTGCCTCCTGCTCGACAAGTGGAATTTAGAATTGATCTTATTCCTGGTGCTAATCCTGTCGCCAAAGCTCCTTATCGTCTTGCACACTCTGAGATGCAAGCACTTGCCAGTTAACTACAGGAACTTTCTGATAAAGGTTTCATTCGCCCCAGTTCTTCTCCATGGGGAGCCCCTGTCTTGTTCGTTAAGAAGAAAGATGGATCTCTTAGAATGTGTATCGACTATCATGAACTCAACAAACTCACCATCAAGAATCGTTATCCATTGCCTAGGATTGACGATCTTTTCGATCAACTTTAAGGAGCAACCCACTTCTCGAAGATTGATCTTCGTTCTGGTTATCATCAGCTTAGATTTCATGATGAAGATATTCCCAAGACAGCCTTTCGTACACGTTATGGTCACTATGAATTCATGGTCATGCCTTTTGGACTGACCAACGCTCCCGCAGTATTTATGGATTTAATGAATCGGGTTTGTAGACCCTACCTCGATAAATTCGTGATCGTCTTCATCGATGACATTTTGATTTACTCTAAATCAAAGTCCGATCACGAACAACATCTTCACTCCATTCTGGGTCTCCTAAAGAAAGAACAACTGTATGCCAAGTTCTCGAAATGTGAATTTTGGCTTAAGGAAGTTCAATTTTTGGGACATGTCATTGATAAGGACGGAATTCATGTTGACCCCGCAAAGATCGAAGCTGTGAAGAATTGGAGTGTTCCTAAAACTCCAATAGAAGTCCGTTCCTTCCTTGGTTTGGCTGGTTATTATCGTCGATTCATCGCCAACTTCTCTAAGATCATTGTTCCTCTCACTGCCTTAACTCACAAGAGTAAACCCTATGAGTGGGGACCAAAGCAAGAGGAAGCATTAGAAAATCTTAAGCTGAAACTCTATGAAGCTCCTATCTTGTCTCTACCTGATGGTAATGATGACTTCATGGTCTATTGTGATGCATCAAACCAAGGTCTTGGTTGTGTTCTCATGCAACGAGGAAAGGTTATTGCTTATGCGTCTAGACAACTCAAGACTCACGAAAAGAATTATACCACCCATGATCTTGAATTGGGCGTTGTCGTCTTTGCTCTTAAGATTTGGAGACACTATCTTTATGGAACCAAATGTGTGGTGTTCACAGACCACAAAAGTCTCCAACATGTCTTCGACCAGAAAAATCTTAACATGAGGCAACGACGTTGGGTTGAGTTACTTAACGACTACGATTGCGAAATTCGCTACCATCCTGGCAAAGTGAATGTTGTGGCTGACGCACTCAGTCGTAAAGAGCGTATCAAACTTCATTGTGCAAGAGTTCGTACTAATCTTTAGGATCGTATCCTCCAGGCTTAACATACTTCAGTCACCCAGGGTAACATGTACGACGAAATGTCTTGTGGTGCTGAGACTCAACTTGAAATCAACCCTGATGGGCTACTCTATTTTCTTAATCGACTTTGGATTCCTGACCGTGATGATCTTCGTACCTTTCTCATGAACGAGGCTCATAAGTCTCGTTATTCTATTCATCCTGGAGCTGACAAGATGTACCAAGATCTTCGTTATTCATATTGGTGGCCTGGTATGAAGAAAGATATTGCTCTTTTCGTTGCAAAATGTCTCACTTGTTCTAAGGTCAAGGCTGAACATCAACGACCATCTGGTATGCTCGAACAACCAGAAATTCCTGTATGGAAATGGGAGAGCATAGCAATGGACTTCATCACTAAACTCCCTCGTACACCCAAAGGTTACGACAGTATTTGGGTAATCGTCGATCGTTTGACCAAGTCAGCCCACTTCTTACCTATTCGTGAGAAGTATTTTGTGGAAAGGTTGGCAAAGATGTACGTAAGTGAAATCGTATGTCGACATGGTATTCCCTTGGACATTATTTCTGATCGTGATGGTCGTTTCACCTCTCACTTTTGGGATTCTTTACAAGATGCTTTGGGTACCAAGTTGAACCTGAGTACTGCTTATCACCCTCAAACAGATGGTTAGACTGAACGGACCATCCAGACACTTGAGAATATGCTCAAGGCATGTGTCATCGATTTTGGTGGCACATGGGATTCTCATCTTCCTTTGGTCGAGTTTTCTTACAACAACAGTTACCATGCCAGCATTAACATGGCTCCTTTCAAGGCACTCTATGGTCGTAAATGTCGTTCACCTGTCTGTTGGACTGAGGTTGGTGAAGCACGGATCACTGGACCCGAACTAATCCAGGAAACCACAGACAAAATCCAACTCATTCAGGATAATCTTCTCAAGGCTAGAAGTCGTCAGAAGAGTTATGCTGATAAACGTCGTAAACCCTTGGAATTTCAAGTTGGGGACCTTGTACTTCTTAAGGTATCACCTTGGAAAGGAGTGATTCGCTTCGGTAGAAAGGGAAAACTAGCTCCTCGATACGTAGGCCCACTCAAAATTCTTGACAGGATTGGAAAAGTGGCTTACAAACTTGATCTTCCACCTGAGCTATGCAATGTTCACCCGACCTTTCATGTTTCGAATCTCAAGAAATGATTAGCAGATGAGAACCTCCATGTACCTCTTGAAGATGTGCAAATCGATGAAACTATGCACATTATCGAGAAACCCGTCGAGATCGTTGATACTGGAGTCAAGAAACTCAAGCGCGGTCGCATTCCGATCGTTAAGGTTCGTTGGGAATCTAAATGAGGTCCAGAGTTCACTTGGGAACGTAAAGACCAGATGAAGTCTAAGTACCCACATCTATTTCCACCAGACTCTCCAACTCCAACTTCGGGACGAAGTTCCTAAAAGTAGGGGAGACTGTAACATTACGCATTTATAACTTGTACGTTACTACTATCATGAATAAAAACGTCAAGTTTCATTATTTCTATTCGCATTTAATTATTATTGTGGCGTTTTTTGAACCCTAATACAATATTAATTATAACTAATATACATATATATAGTTTTAAATGACAAAAAAATACATTGCTTGGCCGGGAATCGAACCCGCGCCCAAGCCGGGTCACAAACACACACAAACCCAACCATCTGGTCTACCCACACTTCCTGTTCTAAACCCGACTTATAATTAATATATCACGTGTTTAGATTCTTCACAGTTGACTTGGAAAGTCAACTGTGACAACACCAAAATCAAGCCAAATCACACGCGTATTGATCCTGGTTTGGTAAGATTATGTGTTTTCCGGTCTATTACGAGTGAAACACACGTACAATTATCATAAATTCGTATCAATTTTACATAATTTCGCGTCATTATAATCAATACATAGTCAACTTAACAATTCGACGATCTAGACCCTATCACTATAAATTGAACCTCCCCAATCATTCACAACTCGCTGAATACACTCTCTCAACCTCCAATTTCTGTCATTAACACCATCATTCGAAGCAGTCGTGCACGAGTTGACTTTTCTGTTGATTGAGCAATACATACGATTTCGTGATTGTAAGTTTTATATTATCAGTGGGTTTTAACCTTCGGCAATCACACAACAATAACCCTATGATTAATTGGGTTATTGTTGTGTGAATCAATCAATTGATAATCTAGGGCACGAACGATCACGAATTGGGGAAGAACACTGATTCAGTGTATGTATTATAATTTAAATAAACTGAAATCAAACACAACCACTGATCTAGATCAAGTGGTTGTGTCTGATGCTTTCTAGTCTCTACACGCGGGTTCGAGTCCTGTGTGAACCGTTTTATTCTTTTCATTTTATTTGAATATAAAATCAGAATTTGCTTATATTATATAATTAATTTAATCTAAAACTAAACCTTCTCAGGGTCCAGACCAGTTGGTCTGGGCTTGTGATTTAAAACCAACGAACCGGCCTAGGGCCCGGGTTCGAACCGTGGCATCAACAAACATATTTTTTAGTTAAACTTATATATATATATATATATATATATATATTCCTTTATATTTTTTAAATTCATTTTAAAATACCAAAACTATTTTATAAATTCTACAAAAATTATTTTATGTTAATCTAGTGAAAAAGTTTAACATACAATTTTTAGTTTTCAAAAATTTATTTATTTAATATATATAATAAATAATTCAAGTTTATTCTATTTTATTTATAAAATTCTATAAAAATATCAAAACAATCTTATAAATTTCCACAAAAATTATTCTGAGTTTTTATAACATTAAGCTTTACTGAAATAATTTTTATTTATGAAAAATTATTTATTTAGTATTTTTAATCAATTTTTGTTAGTTTTAATCATAAATAAATCATAATAAATTCATTTTTCAATATTTTTGCACCAAAATTTTACATAAATTATTTCTAATTATTTGGAACAGAAATATAATTTTTAATCTAATAATTCTTTAATTTTAGTATTTTTAAATATTAAAGTTATATTTTAACAATTTGTAATAAATAGATTTAATATTCTATTTTTAAGAAAATAATTTTATAAAAATTATTTTAATACTTTAAACTTATTACTGTAACCATCTTTAATTTAAAATTTACAAAAAGACTTTTGTTTATTTATTTATCAAATTTCTCTCAATTATCAAAATTTTAATTATTAATCAAACGAGCAGTTATCCCCAATTCGAAGCCCTAGAATATATATTTGTAGACTAGATAGACTTAGACATATTTGTTACCTTAATTATAGGGTAATACTTGACATTGTTGGGCAACACACTATTCTATTTTTCAAGAGATATAACATTTTGCTAAGGTGAGTTTTACATAGCCCCTTTTCTATTTATCACCATTTTTGGGGTGAAACATGTTACAACATTCTATATGCAATTCAATCATCAAAGTGTCTATGTGTTTTTCTATGTTGCATTATGTCTTAAACATGACTAGGGTAAGCACAATTCTAGCATAATCATTAACATTGATCAGCCGACGGAATACAATGATAGATCTATTGGACTGACAATCCCACCCGGATACGTGCCTCCTACAAAGGTAGCGTGGGTGATTGTTATCGCATAACATAATCGAGTGAACCATGAGCGTATGGGATGTACCACAATATAACAGTCACAAGGGTTGATTATGCACTCGATTTACTTCTAGTATGTTTTCACATATGGACTAGACTTGCCATGACACTTGAATTATACAACATTTTTATTCGATTATCAAAACCTATGTAATTCTCACCAACTTTTGTTGACCCAAAAATATTTTAAAAATTAACATGTTTCTGGTAACAATGAAGCTGAGGCTTGAGTACGCATGAGGATTTATCATGAAGTTTTCGTTTGAAGTTATTTGAAGTTGTTGCTTATTTGATATCATGTATTTGAATTTCTAGACATCACTTTATTTTGGATATTTATGTTTTGAATAAATTATTTAAAAATCAATTTATACCATGTGCTACTGAAACAATCATCAATACGTGACATCCCGATGTTTCCGCCATCGGTTGGGGTGTTACATTAGATATAACTTTATTTATAAACCCCAGCAAGATAATAGGACGATAGTCCGACAATGTCGCCTGATCCCGGCCCTTCGGTATTAAAGCTGTGAGCGAAAGATTTTAGCTAAAACAGGATTATACGATCATACAAGTCACAAAACCAGGTGCGGAAACCCTAGTTCTGAACAAATTGATAAAACACAAATCACGACACAATCAAGATCATTTTCAATATCATTTCATAGATTAACTTCATTCAAATATGCCTTTACAATCAGTTTATGTTAATCTAGAACACACACACAATCTCTCAAAAACACCTCTGAAACTTATCTGAACCTGGACACAACTGACTACTCTCTTTTCATCACAAATACTCAAAATCTATTTATAGGCTCTGCAGGTTCGCCCCTTTTCATGGTGCGAATGTGGACAGATTCCACATTCGCCCAGTGTGAATGGTCGAATGTGGAAACTTTCCACATTCGCCCCTTTTCATTCTACATTCGCCCAGTATGTCCAATATATTTCCACCTTCGCCCACTTTTTCCACTTTCAGGTCATCAGCACTTTTTAACACATGTAATCAGCACTTTTTAACACATGTTAAAGTCTTGGTCATTTTCTAATTATCTGAACCTTCGACATTCTGTACCGGATCACTAGCTAGGGACATACACGAATAGTGCACTAACAATCTCCCCCTTGGACCTAGCTAGTGATGTACCAAAGCAGAAAGTTATCAATTCTTCAAGTCTTGATTGAAAACTTTCCATCTTTCATGCACGTTTGTGTCGAAGTTCCTATCTATCTCTCCAGTAAGTTTTGAAATCTCAGACAGACTCAAGAAATCTTGGCTTTGTCATTTGTTCATTCAGAGATGAAAATAGACGATAATCTTGATTTCTTCTATCTTCATCATTTCTTTAATCTCTTACTAACTTCTGTTGTTCTGGTAATCTTGATGTTCAGGTGTGGATCTTGTTTGTTTACACAATTTGTCGATGAGTCATGATTAATGCACCTGTTGTATTTGATTCTGCAGAAAAAATTTACTAAAAACTGCACAAACTACAACCGGCGTTAGACACGACAAAAATCTCGGAAGTACTCTTCACATTCCTTTTGACCCTCAATAGTTCTCCCCCTGAACTATACAACATTTTCAATATGTACCAGAAACTTGAAAATTTGAAATCTTTTTCAACTTTTTAAGTATCTGAGCATTCTCATTCAGTATCCCAACATTGGTTATCGAAAATAAAGTTGAAACAAAACTTTTTGATTTTTCAAAGTTTAAGCTAAAACACACCAAAAATCTTTTTGAATTTTCCAATGTAATTGCATAAAAGTAAATTCAACATATTTTTGTGAATTTTCCGGTTAAGAGGATCATATCAGTATTGAAACAGTCAGTCATAACTCTTTTTGATCAATTTTCTGTTTTTGACATTGAACATCCTACAACCATTACCAGTATGTTTGTCCACTTAAACTCAAAATCATCATTCATTGCTCAGCACTTTAGATACATTATAGTAATATTAGATACTGAAAAATCTATGGTCCCCGCATTCGCGACACATTCCCGTATCAAGAATTGCGCAAAGTTTCATTGTAACGCGTGATTATACTGTAGTTATCTGTTAGTTACAAGGTATGAGGCACAGTGGTGACAGGTCAGCAAATTAATGCTTCAAAGCGACTTATGCACTCAACCAGGGTGAGGACTAATATCAATCATGATTTGCATCAATGATTGGATACGATGTATTAGATAATCTTTGATTATCATCACACATATTAAGTTCCTCATTCGGTAACTTAAGGTTTTGTCATTAAAGATCTTTTAATAAGATACCCTGACTGATCTAGGTCCGTAAATCAATACGACAAAAGATCAGTTAGGCTATCCCCAGATAACTTTCAATATAACGACTCGAAACCTCCGATTTTGGCAATCTATTAAACGAAATTTCGGTACTAAGACCATATGCCAACGATACGTTGATCCACATGATTATCAGTTATTGATTTTAAATTTATATCACCATGCTGAACTTTAAACTTTGATTTCAAGCCTACCAATATATAATTGTAGTGGCTACTCAATGTTTATCAAATTATTTTTGTTTTTAGAGTAGTCTGACAGTCCACTGATGTACTATCATCTCCTCTTTTCTCCAGGAAAAACTCATTTTTGATTTTTTTTTTAATTTTTTATTTTGATTTTTCTGAAATTTTTCTCCCCCTAAAAATCTAAAAATAAGCATATTTTTGGATTTTTAAACTTTTTGAAGAAAAACAAAATAAACTGATATCCGATGCGGTTTACCCACTGAGTTTTTAAAAACCATTTTCCACTCAGATTACCAAACTCATTAAGATTTTTCAATTAGTAAACCATTTTGTCGTATCTGTTATTGAAATCCAACACCTGAGAGCAATTGCAAGAGATTGCACTTTTTCCGGCTTCACAGGTTGGAGTCAAACTACAAACACTCTCCTCTCTATTGAAATCATGTTTTCCTTCTTCAATAACCCTTCCTTGACCTTCACCTCTCCAATAAATAGTGTGTATACAGATGCTCCACTATCAACTATCAAAGAATAGCTAATAGGTCTGTCTGGAACAATCTGCACACTTATTAAACAATTAGCATGAAAGAGGCACCCATCCCTTCACAATGATGGGTCGTCCAAGGTCATCAATCCTCGGAACATCAATCCATTCTCCTTTTGAAAAATCAATTGGTCTTTCAATGGATTGATTTGAAGTAGAAATTGCTATTGACTTAGAAAGTGATTTGGGTTTCCAAACACGTTCAGAGTTTATTTTAGATTTTGTTGAAATCGTTTTGATTTTTAACTTTTCAGGTTTCATGTTTGACACCTGCTTCTGAACATTGTTTGGAATCTTCTCAGACTTAACTGATGAAGACCCAAGTTTAGAGTTATTCTTAGGCTTAGCCTTAGTACTCCCCTTACCTTAGCAACCCGTCCACAATCTCCATTTTTATTCAAGGCAATTTTGTTACGATTGTCATACACAACCTGTTTCCCCTTTTTCTTCTTGATTGGTTTTGGGGATACAGGCTTTCTGACATTGCCTGAATTTCTAGCAAATTTCACTTCTGTCTTTTTCTGTTTAACATACGGACAGTAAGCAACTAAATGCCCACACTCTCCGCAGTTATAACAAGACCTATACTCTTCAAAATCACATGCATACCCGTCATCCCAATACCAATAGGGACAATGAGCAGCAATATGTCCAACTTCACCACATTCAAAACAGTTTCTCCATTCAACATAACCATGAGAATACTGTGGTGAGTTGTTTCCCCAATAACCATCAAATCGAGATTTATATGAATAATCATAATAGTCATATGATCTAGATGAAAAATTTCTTGAATTTTTTTGATGAGAATTTTTCATCTGATCATTTTCTTTCGATTTGTTTGGTTTTGATCCCTTTACTTTAGGACCATTCTTATTTTCAACATTTTTCTTTTGATCCTCTTTATTCTCATGTTTGTTAGGACTGAGTTCAAAATGAAGATGATCAAATTGATTTCTAAATTGATTTAACAAATCAAGATTATCAACAAAAATACATTTAAGTAGAGATTGTTCGATATTCTCGATTAGAAAATCTTTGTTTAAAATCAATTTGTCATGTCCTTCCATCATGTAGGATCCTTCAACTCCTTCAGGAAAACTGAATATGGGTTTTTCTTCAGATTCAGATTCTGAAGTTGTTTCAAAATTTTCAGTTTTCTGTTCAAACACTTGTTTCACTTCAGAATCAGAATTAACAACGCAAGGTGTTGTGATTTCCAACTCTGCTGTGGAAGTATTCTTTGAAACACTTTTATTCATTTCTAACATTTCTTTCTTTAAAGATTCAATTTTATTTAACAAATCTTTTTCATTCTTTTCAAAAACTTTAATTTGGTTTTTACAATTTTCTAGTTCATTTGCTAGTTTCTGTTTGTCCTCAATAAGTGTCATCAATTCACAATTCAACATGACACATTTAAAACAACTAGCACTTACCTCATCATCTGATTTATTACCATTATCAGATTTTGCATCACCATTTGAACTATCACTCTGTTCTGATGTACTTTGTTCTGAACTCGTATCAGAACTCAAATCACTCTTTGACACTTCACTGGAATCATCATGTCTTATTTGTTTGACTAAACATACACCATTCCAAAGAACACCTTCTCTGTTAACACACTTGTTAACATGTACCATTTCATCAGTTGGTTTCGGTGTCATTGGAACTCCCCAAATGTTGTCAACTTGAGAATTTTGTCTCAGTAATCGTTGTTGCTTTCTTTCAGCTTCTACTAGAGCTTGGATCTCCTCTTCCGTTCTATATTTCCACATGATCACGAACTTCGAAAAATTCAACACTTAGAAAAATTTTCAAAAATCAGGTCGAAATTTTTAGGCACTAAATTCTACGTTCGCCCCTGGTAATTCTACTTTCGCCCCAAAAATTTCTACGTTCGACCACTTCGATCCTTTGTTCGTCCAAATTTTAACACTCTCGACCCTTCTGGTTCTACTTTCGTCCAAACAGGAACAACCGAATGTAGACTTGACCAGAATGTATACACAGACTACCACTATTCCACTTTCGCCCAAAACAGAAACGGTCGAATGTGGAAATTCTACCCGAAAGTGAAAAGTTCAACAAGAAAATTCCAGGTTCGTCCACTCAATACTCAGGTTCGCCCACTTTTCAGCACGTTCGACCACAACACTCAAGTCAGGTTCCAGGTTCGCCCAAAACAGTCAGATCTCATTTTTGAAAAACGGTTATTGTTTGAAAAACGGTTATTCTGATCTCAGATTTTCAAAAGTTCATGGATTTGAATGATCTCAATCAGGTTATGTTTCGGAATTGATTTGGAACAACTTTAAGTCTTGGAAAACTTGAATTCGACCACAAATTCACCTTTAAATCGATCAAAAACTCTTAGAAACAATGTTTATGTAAAAACAGATGATTTTATGTCAAAAACATGTCCAAATCAGCTCTGATTTTATCAAATTTGTTGTTGTATGATCCTCTATGCTCTGATACCACTTTGTGAGCGAAAGATTTTAGCTAAAACAGGATTATACGATCATACAAGTCACAAAACCAGGTGCGGAAACCCTAGTTCTGAACAAATTGATAAAACACAAATCACGACACAATCAAGATCATTTTCAATATCATTTCATAGATTAACTTCATTCAAATATGCCTTTACAATCAGTTTATGTTAATCTAGAACACACACACAATCTCTCAAAAACACCTCTGAAACTTATCTGAACCTGGACACAACTGACTACTCTCTTTTCATCACAAATACTCAAAATCTATTTATAGGCTCTGCAGGTTCGCCCCTTTTCATGGTGCGAATGTGGACAGATTCCACATTCGCCCAGTGTGAATGGTCGAATGTGGAAACTTTCCACATTCGCCCCTTTTCATTCTACATTCGCCCAGTATGTCCAATATATTTCCACCTTCGCCCACTTTTTCCACTTTCAGGTCATCAGCACTTTTTAACACATGTAATCAGCACTTTTTAACACATGTTAAAGTCTTGGTCATTTTCTAATTATCTGAACCTTCGACATTCTGTACCGGATCACTAGCTAGGGACATACACGAATAGTGCACTAACAAAAGCTATAAAAGCCGAAAAGCACCCCTCTCGAATCGCCCCGTTATCATAAAATTCCTTAAAAAGATTCAAAAAATCCTGCTTCAAAATGCCCCAAAATTTCCTTAAAAAATTAAAATTAAACCCGTCTGGACCTGGCGCCTTGTTCACATCACAATCGCAAACTGCCTGTGTTATTTCCTCCAAGGTAAAAGGCACATCTAATGATTCGACTTCAGCGGCTGAAAGTTTACTAATATTTGGGCAGGTAAATGACGGCGAAGACCCATTACACGAGCTAAATTTATCAGAGAAGAAACCCATGATTTTATGTAATACTCGAAAATCAGAGAAACCTAAAAATAATAAATTCTGATTTAATATATCGGATCTTAAACGAATCAATTGCGTCATTAATCGACTAATTATGAATGGTTTATACTTAATATTTTACTTAATTGTTAATATTAAATAATAGTAATAATAATATTAGGAATAAAGTATAAGAAAAGGAAATGAAATCATGAGAAATTCAAGTCTCCAACTTCCTTGTGTCATGTTTGTTTAGCAACGGAAAATAATAATAATAATAATAATAATAATAATAATAATAATAATAATAATAATAATAAAGAGATAGGAACAAATTACTTAAGATCCGTTTCTTTTCTTCCAATTCCTTAACCGTCACCACAATCATGGATATTAAGTTCACATTAAGACACATTTGATTAAAAAACGAAACCAATTCGGAACCTTCAATCCGAATGAGTTTAAAAGCCAAACACCACCACTCGGATCTTTGTTACTTCAAACCATTTCCGACCGTCGTCTTCCGCCAAACCGAAACCCAGGTAGAACAACACCAAAGCAACCGCCACCTCTGATCACGTCCCACACCGACACCGCCGTCTCTTTTGCCGCTCGGTTCTTACGTTTTAATTCCTTGCGACACAACGTAACTCATAAACAGGTATCAAGATTACTCTATTTTCTTTCATTCGAAGCATAGTTCTTGTTTTTTTTTTAAACAGCTTCGATGATCTTAACAGCCATAACAACCGTCGCAGCGCCCTCAGTTTCTGATATCGAACTTACCGGACCACCAAATTTCACGTTGTTATAAGGTAATCCTCTTTGTTTTGAGTTTGATTCCACCGATTTGATTCCGTCTGTTTACGCGAATTATTTATTGTGTGTGTTCAAGTTAACACAGAAAGAAAATGAAAAAACAAGTAAATGACTAAACTAGTAAGTTGATATTTAAGGATTGTGCTTTAATACTTGTAATGTAAAAAAGCACCTACACACCAATATTTATATATACTTCTTTTGATTTCTAAATTAACTAGGATAACATATTGACTGGTATGAGACAAAAAAAATAAGTATGGCAAATTTATTAGTAATTTGTACTAAAGCATGGATGTTAGAAAGTTTCATAAGTTGAGTACGTACTAGTTATTTGAACATGAAATCATATTGTTAATCCTAGAAGAGCATTAAATAAGTTTGTATTACTTTAATAATAAAAGATATTAAAATTAACAAGTAATAATAGGTAAACCAAAACTTATCTTAAGTATAACCGTTTATTTAGGCTTTGGTGGCAATTAAGGACGTCGTTGAGTGTGTGCTATTTCGGTTAAGCTAAGCTAAGGTACGGATTCTTTTTATGACATTGTAGTATTTCCTTTTGGTCATGTCCGTTACTTTGTAGTACGGATATTTGTCTATTTCATCGGTTATCTCATATTCATATTATCATACAATTTAATAAGTTCGTTTTGCATGCAATATACCTTAGTTTTGTATTCATTATTGCATGTTCCCATTAGATTTATTTCAGTTGCATGTAAATAATTGCATGCCCATTAGCTTTTGTGCTCTGTCACCTGAGCATGTCTGACTTGTCGTTGTGGCGTCAACGACATGAACACTTTCCGTGACATTGCGTAATAAAAATCACGGCGTCTCTAATATGTACTTGTATAGTACTTTGGCCACTTGGAGGCGCATAGATCGACCTTAGTTTTATTTCTGATTTCTGTTTCTGACTTCTAGGGGATGGAATAATATGTGAACGCTACACACACCCTTTCATTGGTGCATAGAGTAGCTACCTGTGTACCCCTCTGTTTCGGCTCTGGGTGCTTCCATATTACACGACATGTTTTGTTGATATTTTATGGTCGTGTAATTCGATATATGTATTTGATAAGTTTCTACTTTTTCTTTTGATCATGTTTCAATTGTGTATTGGATGGACCATGCGTATTAATATTCAGTATATGTTTATGTTTCAGTCTAATTTCTGAATTTTACCTATAACCGTTTTTGATATAGCTATGCCTTGCTTTCCGCATATCAGCTTTTACATGTACTATTGATTTATCAGTTACTGAGCAATTCTTTGGCTCAGCCGAAGTTTTTTTTTTTTTGGTGTTTGTCTTATTTGGTTAACAGGTAATTCGGGAAATCAGGGGACTCAGTGATGGCGAGAGTAAAATGAAGTTCAAGAATTAAAGACTTTAGTGTTTTCTTTTGCTAAATAAATGGACTTAGGTTTTAAGAGGTTTTCTTGTTTGAGACATGATATTCTCATTTGGATTCTCTTATTTAAATTAAATAGATTGTGTTTGGTTTTGGTATCTATGATAGTGACACGTCATCCCTAGCCGGGCCGGGGTGTTACAATTATGGTATCAGAGCCCATGCTCTTTCCTGTAGAAACTTAAACAATTAAAAATGTGAGTTAAAGGGGTAGACGTCGGGTTAGGATTTCTCCTTTCAACTTCCGCGTAATTCGAAAACTCTTTAACTTTTTGCTCACACGTATATATTACTTTCAGATGCTTCCTAGGAGACATATGAGATCCCGTCGAAGCAGGGCTTCAGACGACGCTCGTATTGAGAACCTTGTTGCCAACGTAGTCAACACGGCCCTTGCAGATTTAGTTCCTAACTTGCTTCAACAACTACAGCAGCATAATTCGGGTAGCAACAATAATGGACCACCACTGGAGGTAACAATAATGGACCACCACCTGGAGGTAATAATAATGGACCACCACCTGGAGGTAGCAATGAAGGACCACCTTCTAGCGGAAATGACATACCTCCTATGGGAATTCATGTTTGGCTCGAACGCTTTCAGAAAAAGAAGCCAAAGTCATTTAGTAATGCTACTACTCCGGTTGAAGCAGAAAATTGGATCTCCCATATCGAGAAATTGTTCGAAGTTCTAGATGTTAATGATGTGTTTAAGGTTAGGCTCGCTACTTATAAACTGGAGGACGATGCTCACAGATGGTGGAAAAATTTGAAGAATGCTCGTGGAGGCGATAACTATGCAGCCACACTCTCTTGGGATGAATTTCGTACACTGTTTTATCAGCAGTATTTCACAGATGCTGATCGTGATGAATATCTGCGTGAGTATTCTACAATCATGCAGGGAAATGACGAGCCTATCATGGAATTTAAGAACCGTTTTAGTCGCTTGGTTAGTTTTTTGGGCCCAATGGCGGGTACACATGAGCAGCAAACCAACAGATTCAAGTGGGCCATTTGCGACAGAGATAGAAAGTTTATTCTTAACCTTCGCTTTGCTGACATTAACGAAATTGTGGATGTGGTCAAGAACTTAGATAACGATAAGAAACATCGTCAGAAAGAGTTTGATGATTACCGCAAACGTCCCAGGGATAATACCCAGGGGCAGTCTTCTTCACCAGCTGGAAAAGATCAATCTTTAGCATCTCGAGAACATAAATACCATCCTGGTAGAAACTTCAGCAATCAGTCTAGAAATGGAAACCATAAGTCTGCACAGAATCAGACACAACAAAACCAAGCCCCCAGTAGAGCTAATCCACCGAATCAGCAAAAACTGTAGATGCATTTTGTGCGACTAATGCTTTGGATTACTATTAACATATGTTTTTGTGTTCTATCGAATGGGCGAAGGAAGAATATATGGGCGAATGAGGATTTCAGAAGGTGCGAAGGAGAGCAAAAGGTGCGAAGGAGAGAGAGGAGGTCGAAGGTAGATTAGTTGTTAATGTATAGCTTGGTTCGACAATGATGAATGGGCGAACTTGCACATTCGACCAAGCAAAGTGGGCGAATGTGCAGGCCTATAAATAGGTCAAGTTCATTCTGAATGTAAGTTTTGGTCATTTTTGTTTCCCTCCTGTTTGAGTCTCTCCATAGGGTTTTGTGTAAACTTAATTCACGTCTTATTTTGATTGTAAAGCTTATTATAACGTGTAATTGAGTTTGTTTATGAATGAAATGAAGCTTTTAAAGATGATTTCTGTGTTTTGTTAGTATTGTTATCATTTTGTGATTGATTCAGGGATTCCGCACCTGAATCAAACTTGTTTGATCACTATCTTTGTAGATTTGACGATCCTACGAGCATACAAAGTGGTATCAGAGCCATTATAGATCAAACAACCACAAATTGATAATTTTACTGCTGATTTGGACCCTATTTTGATCAAAAACTTTCTGTTTTCATTGATAAAACTGAATTGATGATAATTTGATTGATTAGAGCTTGTTTTCATGGATAAAATACATAATTCGCTTTGATAAACTTGTTCCAAATCAAATCCGAAGAAAAACCTGATTAGAATCATCAAATTCTTTCAACTTTTGAAAAATTTGATCAAAATTAACTGATTTTCAAAGAATAACCGTTTTTGAAAGTGCAGGGTCGAACCTAGGGAGAATGGGCGAAGGTGTGTGTTGATTTGGTCGAACCAAAGGATTTTTGGTCGAAGGTGGTGTTTTAACTGGTCGAACCTAGAGTTTGTTTGAGTATTGTTGTTCATTCGACCATACTTGTCTCATTCGACCATTCGGACGGTCGAAGGTGAAATTAAACGGTCGAAAGTGATTTGTGTTTCTCATAGTTCTCATTCGTATCTTTTCAAACGGTCAAAGGAGAACAGTTTTTCTCATTTGACCACTCGACACATACGAAGGTAGAGTCTGTTTATAAACTTTTCTAATCTTTTCGTGTTTAATCATTTTCAGATCAAGATGTGGAACTTTCCTACTACACCACGACCTAACACGACACCACAACAGCAGACAACCATGGATCCTTGGTCGGTTGCTACCCAAAAGTCTAGTCAACCATCACAACCTATCAATTATATGGCTATGACTAGTACTATTCCTCAACACGTTGCGCAACCACAACCGCAACCGATTGGTGACTATTGGGGAGTAGCAGCAGCAGCGGTTCACTCACAGACGACTAATGCCATATCAACTCTTATCCAAGACTTGTCCTCGGGAAGTGGAAACCGTCCACTTAAGCTTATGGAGATGGTCGACTACAACACGTGGAAGACCAAATTCAAGATCCATTTGGAGGGTATGGGTTTAGAGGGAACTGAGGCGTGGCAGATGATTGCATAGGGCTATGTTGCTCCAATTTTGGAGAACACGGGAGAGCCTATTCCATTGGAAAATCTTGCAGATGATGAAAAGAAGAAATTTGCAATTGAGAAGAAGGCGTTTTCTCAACTATCCCAGGCCATCAATACTGACTTGCTTCATCAGTTTGGATCTTGTACAACTTCTAAACAGTTATGGGATATGTTAAGGAACAAGCATGATGGAAATGAGAAGACTAGGAAGCTAAGGATGGAAGAGCTTCGAAAAGAGTTTGAGAATTTCAGTTACATGGGTAACGAGACGTTGAAAGAGTTGGTCCCAAGGTATTGCCACTTACTCACAGAGCTTTCAAGCTATGAGATAAGCATACCTATGTCTGAATTGGTGGACAAGTTTGCCGATGCATTGCCACCATATTGGAACCAACATATTGAGGTGTTAAAAGAAAAGGATGCGTACCAGTATTGGACTATCAATGAGTTCATTCAGAAACTGGAAAACAAGGAGATGGAGGAAAAGAGGAAAGCAAAAAGGGCTCAAATTCCTCAGAATCCGGAATTGTATCTTGGTGGTACATCTTCTTCCCATTCTACTTCCAGTTCTACTTCTAATGTTGCTCCACACATCGCGTGCGTATCTAACATTGTTGAACCACCCAAAACACCAATCAATTACCTTGCTCAAAGATCTTCATATACCTCACCATCATATCCAACAACTACTTACATTCCACCATTTTCACCCATGCAACAAGCAGCATGTTACTCTGCTAGCCAACCTCAACAACAACAACCATACAATCCTCAAATGAACCTGATGCAAATTACTCAAAATCAAACAAACCAAAGCCCGATTGTGTTGGAGACATCAAATCTAAACAATGTTACCGTTGAGATTGCCCAACAACATGTAGCATTAATTTCTACAATGGTAGCATCATACAATGGATTGGTTTCTAGTCAAATTGGGAACAACAATTTGACCAATGAGGACTATGCACAAATTGACAAGGAAGAAATGGAACTCATGGATATTCAGTGGGCCTTTGCAAGTATCATGAGAAGAACCACTGATTTTATTCAAAAGACCGGGAGAACTGATCTTTCTACTTCTCCTAACACCACTTATGGCTTCAACAAAGCCAAAGTCACTTGTTTCAACTGTGGTGAGAAAGGTCATTTTAAAAGAGAGTGCACACAGCCAGCACAACAAGGTAATAGAAATCCATTCAACTCTAACTACCAAAACCGTCAAACCCAAAATCAAAATCAGGTATCATACCAAAGTCCCAACATTTCAAGCTTTCAACCTCAAAACAACTATCAAAACCGTCAAAATACCCAACAAAATAACACTGCTAGACAATCCATAACACAAAACCAAACACAACAGAATTCAAACCGAACAATCATTCCCATCTCTACACCAAACATACAAACCCAAACCGAGAATCCAAATCAAGCTTTGGTGATACAAAAGGATGAGGGTTTTGATTGGACCGGTATCCGGTTAGGTGTTGAAGAAATTACAGCTGGTAATGTGGCTTGTGTGGCACAGAAAATGAATTTGGATGAGCCGGTGGAGGTTGAAGAAGAAATTGTGACTGAGAAGTTGAGTGAGTTGAAGATTGAGGAGTTGAATGAAGAAATAAATGCTGATTGTGAAGAGAAGAAATCTGGAATGATTCTTGATTCAGTTGCTGATATTCCAGAGCAGTTTGATTCTACTTATTCTGATGAGGAGAGTGAGTCAGATTCTGAATCTAGTGTTAACTCACTGGATGATGACATTGATCAGTTGCTTGCTGAAGCTGACTACTTGATGACCCGAAAATCATGCATAGTGGATGATGCTTGCACCAGAATTGATTATTCCAAGTTTTTCGCTGGGAAGGAAGCACACTTTGCACTGATGGCCATGACAAAACCTCCAAAACAGGTAAGTACTGAATCTGCTGTTAATTCAAATTCAACTTGTGTTAAACATTGCAAAGCTTGTGATAAATTGACAGATGAAAATAAGCAACTCAAGGTTCAACTTGAGAGTGCAAAAATCAACTGTCAATCATATCAGAAAGAATCAAAAGACTTTGTCTTTAAAACAAATGGCCATAAATAACTATATCAATGATTTAGAAAACACGAAATTGGAAATGGCCACCATAAAGTACTTTGCAGAGAAAGTAAACAAAAAGCTTGAGAGTTATAAGCATATTGCTTATGTTGTTGACCACATAATAGAAGAGCCTTCACAGTCTAGTAGTGCAAACTACAAAGCTGTCCCAGCTCCGGTGTTGTTTGAAAACCATAATTTGCACTCAATAGCACCGGAGAGCTCAGTTAAATCTGACTCTACATCGGATAACGAGTCAAACACATCTAGTGTGGGAGACCCGTATTCTGATGTTAGACCTGTACTGGGAAATAATGAGGGTGTAGTTGCTGCTGATGATTCTGATGAAGAGGATGAACAGTCTGAGACGATTGTTGAAAAGGTGAGTGATATTCCTGATGAAAATCACATCATCACTACTGAACCTGTTTCACCATCTCAGATTGTCCATCCCATGGCTAACGCTCATAGAAAGAATCAATCAGTGAAGCCTGTTGAAAAGAAAGTTGAGAAGAAAATTGAAAAGTCAAATGAAGAGCAAAATGAATTGTGTGATAAACCTGTTAAAGTTTTCTATCGGATGCAAGGATCCGATAAAATCATTTCTGATGAAGAATATCCAATCCAATTTGCAAATTATTCAAAAATTGAAAAGATCTGGCAGGAAAGTACCATTTGGTTCCCGAAACATGAGCGAACAAATGATATTCCTCCAGCAATCTTAAAGAAAATTCATTCGGATATTCCTAAAGAACCAAAGGTCCATGTCACACAATTTATTAAACCAATAGAGAAGTCAAATGGTTTTCTTGAGCCGACTTACTCAAAGGACCCCGCTCCGGAGAGTTTGAGAAGAAGGTGTATGGATGATCAATATCCCATCACTAGTTATTCAAAGTCGAATGCCAAGAATCATTTTGAAGAGTATCGTGTGTGTTTTAAGTGCGTGGAGAGGGGGCATTTACTTGCCGACTGCCCGTATGTAAGACACAAGAGGCACGAGGTGGAGATGAAGCAAAAGTATGAATGTCCGGTCGATAATCATTGTTATCCACAGAGACGATTTGTCCCTCAACCAGCACCTTTTTATAATCAAAGCAATTATTTCAAAAGGAGGGAAAATCGTCAGATGACATATGATCGCCGCAACCGGATAGCCACTGAGAAACCGTTGAAGAAACCAATGGTGAACGCAACTGTTGACAACAAACAGGTTCCTGTTAAACCTAATGACAAACCAACTGTTGGACCTGTCTCTGTTAAATCAGAGAAGGTAACCAAGAAAGTCTCGTTCAAGGATGAAGTAAATAAACCGGCTGAGACCCCAAAATCTCAGATCCGGATCTTGAAAAGATCTGAACAATCTTGGTCACCAAAGGGTTCTGAAGGTGCTTCAACTTCACAACAAAATGTGAAATCCGAGAATGAGAAAGATTTGTGTGATAAGAAAAAGGTTGATAAAAATCAAGATGTTTGTGATAAATCTGAATCTTTGAAACAATCTGTTCAAAGACCCAAGACCAAACAGGCTTGGGTCCCCCGAAAAATCTAACTTCTTTAATTGATATGTGCAGGGAGCTTCAGCTGGCCCTGTGAGCAGTCTTTGGATTGTTGACAGTGGAGCTTCTGGTCACATGACAGGGGATCTTTCGCTACTATTCGATATTAGAAACATCAATGGAGGTTATGTAGCATTTGCCGGGAACAAGGGAGGTTATATTACCATGGAGGGTAGTGTGAGCAATGGAATTGTGAGTTTTGAGAGAATTTCTTATGTGAAGCAAATAGATTACAATCTGCTCAGTGTCAGTCAGATATGTGACAAACAATTTTCTGTGTACTTTGACGACAAATCTTGCTATATACTCAAGCCGGGTTTCGAGTTACCGAAAGAGTGGGTGATGTTAAAGGCGCCGAGAGTCAACAACTTGTACATTCTCGATATGTCGAAAGCCATGACCACCCAAGGCCAAGTCACGTGTTTTCTCTCCAAGGCTACAGAAAAAGAATCAATCATGTGGCATAGGAGAATGGGAGACATTCACCTACGAAAAATGAATCAATTGGTGAAGAATGAACTTGTCACAGGCGTGAACGTCAAACATTTTCACTTAAATGACAAGTGTGTGAGTTGTAAAAAGGGTAAGCAGCACAAGCAATCCCATAGACCAAAGAAAGTTAATTCTGTTGAACTGCCACTTGAACGTTTGCACATGGATCTGTTTGGACCGGTCAAGCGTAAGAGTCATGCTGGGGAATTGTACTGTCTTGTGGTGACTGATGATTTTTCAAGATTTTCATGGGTGATGTGCTTACACCGAAAGAGTGACACGTTTGATAATTTGAAAGTTCTGTTCACTCGTCTGGAAAATATCTATGGTCTCAAGATCAAGAGGATTAGGAGTGATAATGGGACGGAGTTTAAAAATGCACAGATGGACGATCTTCGTGAAAACAAAGGTATTCATCATGAATACAGTGCTCCGTATACCCCACAACAGAACGGTGTCGTGGAACGTAAAAACAGGACTCTAATTGAAACGGCGAGAACAATGCTTGCGGACTCAAATCTTCCAGTAATGTTCTGGAACGAAGCAATTTACGCAGCATGTTATACTCTTAATCGTGTTTTAACGGTGAAGAAGTTTGGCAAAACTTCTTATGAGCTGTTGAATCGTCGAAAGCCGAATTTAGAGTATCTAGAACCGTTTGGAGCTCCTTGTACTATGCTTAATCCATCTGAGAAGTTCGCACCAAAGGCTGAGGAAGGATACTTTGTTGGATATGCAACCCCGCTCAAATGGGTATTCAACAAAAGGACTCGTCAAGTCGAGGAGTGGGCTAACGTTGAAGTGCAACGGTATACTCAGAATTTACAGGGAAGCGGTCCAGACTGGATGTTTGATTACAAAGATTTCTTTGAATCATTCAACCTAGATAGCTTGGTTGAAGAGGCTGTATTACGTTTATATTACGAGGTCGAAAACGCAGTGACATCACCGTTGGTGCGTCCGATCACCGTGAATCCTCAAGCAGCTTCTAATGATACCAATGTTCCTGTCGTTGAAGAAGAGGTATTCCAAGAAGCTTCCACAACGTTGAATTCATCAGAATCAGAAGATGACGACGATGATGTTACAAGTGAAGCTATCTTAGATCATGCTACAGTGATACCACCAGTGAACCCAACTACAAATGGTGCTTCAACATCGAATGTGGGTAATGATCTGGTTTCTGCAGAGAATTTAACTACTCAGACGGGAGTCCAAGTACCAGATTATCCGGAATCTCGGATACATTGAATTCACCCGATCGAGCAGGTTATTGGTGATCCTAGTAGCAGTGTGATGACGAGAGGTCAATTGAGGAATGCTAACTCACCGGAAAACCTTGGCAATCTTGCGTTATATGCCAAAATACAAAAATCATGTTTTCAGAATGACTGGTCTTTTGCTTGTTATGTTTCGCAGGTTGAGCCACGAACTTATAAGGATGCTCTTTTGGACGACGCTTGGGTGGAAGCAATGCAAGAGGAGTTGTTGCAGTTTCAGAAACTTGGCGTTTGGACACTGACAGATTTGCCCCCGGAAGAAAGAAGATTGGAACGAAGTGGGTTTTCAAATGCAAAAAGGATGATAGAGGAGTGATCGTAAGAAACAAAGCTCGTTTGGTTGTACAAGGATTTCATCAAGTCGAGGGAATCGATTACAACGAGATCTATGCTCCAGTTGCACGCTTAGAGGCTATCCGAATGTTTCTGGCGTTTGCATCATTCAAGAAATTTAAGCTGTATCAAATGGATGTCAAGAGCGCGTTTCTCTACGGTGTGGTCAAGAAGGAAGTATACGTAGGTCAACCACCAGGCTTTGAAGATCCTATTCACCGGGATAAGGTCTACGTTTTGAACAAAGCTCTCTACGGGTTGCACCAGGCTCCAAGGCAATGGTATGAGGAGCAGAGCACGTATCTTCTTTCAAAAGGATTCAAGCGAGGTTTGGTAGATTGCACACTGTTCACCAAACGAACAGGCGATGACTTGCTTCTAGTCCAGATTTATGTTGACGATATTATATTTGGGTCTACTAACGAACTTCTGTGTAGAGAATTTGAACATGTTATGCAGGAAAAGTTCGAGATGAGCGCAATGGGAGAGATGCAGTTTTTCCTAGGCTTGCAGGTGGAACAAAGACCAACGGGGATCTTTATTCACCAGACGAAATACGTTTCTGAAGTCTTGAGCCGATTCCAGATGGATGATTCGAAGCCGATGGATACCCCAATTCAACCTAATCACGGGATTGGTGTTGACGCTAAGGGGGAGCTAACTGATCCATTTACATACAGAGCAATCGTCGGATCTCTGATGTATCTCACCGCCTCTAGACCTGATATAATGTTTGTCACATGTCTCTGTGCACGTTATCAGTCGAAGCCGAAACAGAGTCATCTTGCAGCTATCAAACGTATCCTTAGATATCTGAAGGGTTGTCCGTCGAGAGGACTAAGGTACCCTAATGATGATAATTTTGACCTAATCGCTTTTAGTGATGCAGATTGGGGCGGCTGTGACAAAGACAGCAAATCCACAACGGCTGGATGCCAGTTTATGGGGAGCAGGCTCGTAACCTGGCAATGCAAGAAACAGACCGCAGTTGCATCATCCACATGTGAAGCAGAATACGTTTCAGCATCGAGCTGCTGCTCACAGGTTCTTTGGATCCAACAACAGATGGTGGACTACGGTTTGCAATTTCTTAAAACCCCTATTTACTGTGATAACGAAGCCGCAATCGCATTAACAAAAGACTTAGTAAATCACTCAAAGGCTAAACATATCCGGATTAAGTACCATTTTAACCGTGATTGTTATGCTAAAGAGTTGATCGATATGGTCAAAATTCACACTAATTACCAACGCGCAGACCTTTTTACCAAAGCTTTTGATAAATCAAGATTTGAATATCTTTTGAACGCTAACGGTATTAAAGAAAAACAAGACTGATCACCACCTCAGTTTATAACTTTTAGTTTAGTTTTACTGTTTTTCAGAAAAATTTGAAAATCCAAAAACATTGAAAAATTTCAAAATCCATAAAAATTAGAAAACTTCTTTGCTGACTGCTATATCTTCTTCCTTAGATTAACTCCGTCAGATTTCTGTGAACAAACGATATCTGGGCAGTCACATATTTGAAATGCTCCAGCTTATCCTTGGGAACAGTAAATTCAAAAATTCATAAAAATCAGAAAAACCAAAAATGATTTCCTGGAGAAAAAGGGGAAATGATAGTACATCAGTGGGGATCTGACACATTCTAAAGAAATGTAATGCAATATAGGGCGTGTGTCTGAGTCTGTGTGATGTGCTGATAGGCTTCGTAGACCTATTACTGCGTGCCTGATACATACATATCAAACGAATTGTTGTGTGGATGAACTCCTCATGGGCATATGGTCTTAGTACCGTAATTTTGTTTGATAGGGTATTTGTACAAAACTCGGAGGTTTTGGGTCGTTATGTTATTATTTGTCTGGGGATAGCCTCTCTGATCTTCTGCTGTAAGTCATTACGGACCTAGATCAGATAGGGTGTCTTTATAAAAGAGCTTTAAGCCAAATCCTAAAGTTACCGAATTGAGGAACTTTTCATGTTTTATGATAATCAAAGATTATCTATTACATTGTATTAATCACTGATGCAAATCATGATTGATATCAGTCCTCAACCTGGTAGAGTGCACATGTTACTTTGCTGCATTAATTTGCTGACTTGTATACCTCTGTGCCTCATACCTTGTAAATTACAGACGACGAAAACATAATCACGCTTTACAATGAGTCTTTGTGCACTTACTTCTTGATACGGGTGTATGTCGTGTGTGTGGGAACCACAGACAATTGTGTTTATACTATACATAATAGTATCAGTTTAAAGCACTGCACAAAAGTCTGCATGTGAGTTTATGTGGATCACAATATCAGCAGTTGCCAGATCACACATTGTCTTTAATGATAATAAATCAAAAGATCAACGATGTGATCAGATTTCTCAATAACTGATATGATCCCTTTACCGGAAATCCCAAAACATTTACTGTTTTATCTTTACTTTTCTGCTTTTTACTTTTCTCATCAAAAATTACAAAACTCAAAAAGATTTTAGGTGTGTTTTAACATAAACTTTAGAAAATCAAAAAAGATTTTACATTTCTATCTTATTTTTGATAGCTGATGGTGGTTGATGACGATTTTCTAAAACTTGATGGACCATTTGAGCTTTGTAATCTTTAAATGAGAAAATATGATTGTCGGATGCTTAAAAGTTGGAAAATATTTTGAACGGGACTCGATTTTGAGATTTGGTAAAATTTTCAAAAATTCCAGTTCACTTTCGCCCCTTCGTTGGGTCGAAGGAGGAATTTTTTGTTCATTCGTACGATTATATTTAGGCGAATGTGAGAGTTCTTAGAAAAAGTTCACCTTCGAACCCTTTTGTCTCATTCGAACCTTTAATTAGGGTCGAAGGAGACAAAAGCTTCACATTCGACCGGTATGAACGGGCGAAGGAGCAGCCTATATATACACTTATCTGCTCATTCGACCCATTCGAAAAAATTTTCAAAAATTCTGTTGCTAAGACCACTTGCTGCTCGTTACTTTTAGATTGTTCCATTGTGTTCGTCTCATTATACTGATCATTTTGTCACCTTTCTTACAGGTTTTCATCCATTAATGACTATTTAATCAATGATTTTGTGTTCGAGCCCTAACTGATATCGAGCAGGGATTTAGACATGATAATTGGACTTGTTTTTGTTTAGGAATCATTGATTAAGTGTTTTAAGGGGAGATTATTCAAAAACCTAGGGTGTTAATTCATCAGAATGATCAATTGATTATTAAACATGTTCGAACCCTAGTTTTTATAAGAAAACACTGATTCAATGGTTGTTTGTTAAAATTAATGATTAGGAAAGCTTTATCAGAGGTTTTAGGTGTTAGATGAATCAAAATGACAAGTTAAAACATCCTGGATTTCAAAATTGAAATTTGAAATGATGAACTGACACCTTCGCCCATTGACGAATGGTCGAACGTGCAGATTTGGGCGAAGGAGAAGGTTTATCTGGTCGAATGAAGTTAAACGGTCGAATGAAACAATTTTTCAAAAACATTTACATTCGAACCTTTGAAACTTTACATTCGCACCCAAGGTTTCTCATTCGAACCTTTAAATGGTCGAATGTAGAATTCAAAAAATCAAATTTTCAAATTTTTGTTTATTTTGTTTGTTTTTAACGCGTTTACTTGATTTGTTTTGCAGTTTTAACCATGTCTGAACAGGAAGATACGAGTGTTCCTGCTGGATCATCCTCACAGGCTGCCGAGACAACGAAGACTGATATTTTACCATTTGAGAATGCACACAACTGCTGTGCATATCTTGGAGACGTGAAGAAGCATACAAAGTTTACTGGTATAATAGAGTTTCTGCAGAGGAGTCGGGTGATTGATGCGATTGCTACACCCGCTATCATTTACAGAGATTTGTTACAGGATTTCTGGACAAACGCTAAAATGGACTTCTGGGATGGTGAATCTTCTTTGGTTAGCAGGATTCAAGGAGAGCTGATTATTGTGTCAGAGAATGATATTAGGGAGGCGTTGAAGCTTGAAGACGTTAAGACGGATCCCAGAGAACTCAGCTGGACTGAACAAAGGAAGTGCTTTCTCAGAATGAAGTATAACGGACCGATTACTAATGGTTCGTTACACAAAGGAAAGCTCTGTCCTTAGTTCAAGTACTTAGCACATGTTATGATACATGTCTTCGGGTCAGCGGCTGGTGGTTATGATCTGATGAGGAAAAGCATAAGCTCTTTGATGGTAGCACTTATATTGAACAAACCGTTCAATGTACCAGGAATGCTTATGGAACACTTGTTGGAGCCAGTGAGAGGTACAATGACTAGGAAGTTTCTGTTATATCCTAGATTCCATCAGATGATTTTCAATTTAAAGTATAAGAAGTTGAAGAGAGATCCGAAGCAGATTATTGTTCAGGAGCATATAAACATTAATACTCTTGCCAGAATGAAGGCTTATAAGGGGTTGTCTGTGAATGAAAGACCACCAGTGAGACGTTTATTTGGTCACTTAGTCAAGATTGATTATGTGGATCCTGGTAAAGATAAGGTGAGGCATGCTGACAGTGCATCTGACGAAGACAATCCATTACATCTAGTTGACCCTGAGGCAAAACGAAAGCGTCAGGTAGTGAAAGTGGGAGCAAAGAGTGGTAAAGGTAAAGAGAAAGAGATTAGAATTGAAGTTCAGACTGAAGCTGAACCAGCGAAGAAGAAAAGTATGTCAAGAAGGCATAAAAGTATGGCGAAGAAAGGATTACATCTTGTGGATGAAGCGTCGGTTGATTCTGAGGAGACGCAAGAAGATGAGCGATGGGATTCTGATGAAGAGACTGTAAAGAGCACCACGCCCAAGGACACTGTGGCTGGTGAGTCTGCTAGTCTGAATAGATCTTTGGAAGAATAGAGAAACAAGAGCCCTATTCGTTTAGATGAAGCTGATGAGGGTCTTAGTTTGGGAGCTGAAGATTTTCATGGATCACCAGAACAGGGGGAGAAACAGAAAAAGCCTGTTAGGACAAAGAGGATTGGTGAAACCACTTTTGGAAACCTTAGTCTAATTCACTTCTGTCATTTTGGCTAAGTATAGAAGTACTGAAAAGAAAACAAAGAACTGCTGAAGAGAAGATAAGAGAAGTGCTGAAGAACAAACTGCATCAGAAGTTCTGAAGTCCAAACCAGACAAGTTCACTTCAGAAGTACTGAAGACAAACTACTCTTCAGTAGTTTGTCATTCATCAGCACTTAGCATCAGATATTTTCCACCGCCTTTTGCATCAGTAGTTTTATTGTTTATTATTACTTTTAGCTGTATTTGTTTGTTTCAATGTTGCAACTTGTGCAACTTGTTTCTGATATTTGTATACTTGCTTTATGGGCAAGTTACATGTATGTAAACGTCTATAAATAGGAGGCTTCAACCTCCTGTTTTAGACATTGATTTTAATAGAAAAATCCTTCAAACACTTTCACTGTTCTATTCCATTTCTGTATTTATTGTGAATCTGTCTAAGTATCTAATTCTCATTTACTGCTTAGATTCATAATAAATACTTGTCATTTATTAGTTTCAATCATCAAGGGGGAGTAATAACTCTTCCTTAGTATAAAAAGTGTTGCTTTAACTTATACATTCCGCTGTGCTTATAATCTGATTTACAAGGGCTTGCTAAACACTTAAGTGTCAAGATAGCAAGTTCTTACTTAGCAAAAAGAGCAAACTGATCCAACAATTGGTATCAGAGCATTGGTTTATCTGATCACATATCAATATAACAAATTGAGAATCAGACACAAAGCTCTTATTGATATTCAATAAAAAGATCAAAAGTTCACTTTTTATCAACATCCATCACTTAAAAGAGTCATCTGACAAATCTATACTCATTAAAATGGATCCACATAATACTGGTTCTGCCACTAAACCTGCCATGCTTGTGAGAAATGAGTACAACATATGGCAAAAGAGAATGGCACATACCTTGTCACAAACCAACACAGGTTGTTGGAAATCTGTGATATATGGTCCTCACATACCAGTAAATACTAATCTTGAAACTAATGTTAAGGTCCCTAAGGACCCTAAAGAATATACAGATGATGATTTCCTAAAACTTGAGCTAGATGCAAAAGCATTCTCTATGTTGGCAATGGCTCTCCCAAATGAGATATACTCTGGCCTTTTACATTGTGAAAGTGCCAAAGAACTCTGGGATTGTCTTAAAGAACAGTTTGGAGGAACTGAAGAGGTGATTGCCAACACCAGAGAGATTTTAGCTCAACAATATGAAACATTTGCTCATATTATTGGGGAAACTTTAACTCAACAATTTGAAAGATTCTCCTCATTAATATCTGAGCTAAAGTTAAATGGTTAGACCTATACAACAGTGTCTATGCTACATAGATTTTTAAGGTCTTTACCAGACAAATGGGAAACATACTCCATTGTTTTAAGATCCTCACCAGATTTTAGCTCCCTCACTCTTACAAAACTCCATGGGAGATTACTTACTTTTGAGAGAGAAATTGATCAAAAGAAGAAATTACAATCATCTGGTAAAACTGCTGATGACTACCTACCAGGTAGTACAGCACTTTTGGGACAAGATTCACCAACTTGTTCCTATGGATCTTATGACAATATTGACATAACCACTGGGATCTCATCAGAAAGATCTTTCCCAGGTTATGACAATAATGACCAAAGTCAAACTGCTGATAATCTATGTTTTATCATGGATGATTTGAAAAACTTTAGCAGTGATGACTTAGAAGAAATGGACATATTACACCAACTGGCCATGCTAAGCATTAAAACTAACAAGTTTTATAAAAGGTCAGGAAGGAAATTTCCAGGATTGACCAGTAATACAAAAATTGGTTTTGACAAATCTAAATTAAGATGTCACAAGTGTCAGAAGTTGGGACACTTTGCTAGAGAGTGTAGAAGCTCTAGCTTTAACCAATCACAATCTGGAAATAACTATAACCCCAATTATAATAGGAATAATGGAACTCAAGGGAGTGCTCATTTTGTACAGGCACAAGCTCCTCAACAGCAATACATGCCACAAGTACAATATGTTCAAGTGCCTGCTCAACAGATGTAGAGCCAACAATCAATCCCTCCCCTTCCAACTGCTCAACATCCTCCACAGCCTCAACAACCCTCTCAACAAAGTCTTTTCACCTCAGGGTATGTTGACTGGAGCAGTCTCCCTTTTGACACCACAGAGTGCAATCCTGATGCAGACAACAAAATGTTTGACATCAATTGGGGAGAACCAGACAATGGCAGAAAGAACTTTGCCTTAATGGCATTTGAAGGCTGTACTTCAAAATCTGCATTGTCACAGGTATCAAAAGAATCTTTGACAAAACTTTGCTCAAATTCTTGCAAAGAAACTTTTGCTCTCATAAGAGAGACAAATGTGCACTTACAAGGTAAAGCCAATGATTTAGAAAGAAAATACACACAGATAAAATGTGATTTAGAAAGAAAACTGTGTGCTAAAACAAAAGAAGTTTCTAAATTAACTGACTCAGCTATTGAAACCCAAGCACAAATTAAAATCATGCTAAATGACCTGGGAGATGTCAGACAAGAGCTTGCTGACACCAGGATCACATGTGAAAAATGGGTGGAATCTTGTAAGGGGTATCAATTAATGCTAAACAAACAAAGTGCTTCAAATGTTAAGTTTGGCATAGGATACCATCATGTTGAAACACCAACAGATTTTTCTCCCAAAACTACTGAAGATGGGAGAAGAATTGTTTCAAATGAAACTTCTGAAGGGAAAGAGTGCACATCTTTCCATGAAAACTTTCTAAACAGAAATCCTGGCATTTTTAAAGAAAGTACTTCAGAAGTATTAACAAAATCTGACAACAAGCCATCAGTAGTTTCATCTACATCAGGAGTTGAGACCCTGAAAACTACTGATGAGCAAAATCTCTTCACAAATGTCAGAAATTTGCCTTTAAATCAAAAACAAAAGGCAAAAGAGTGTGAAATTTGTGGTCTGTTCAACCACAAAACTGAATTTTGTAGATACAGAAAAGGAATTCAGTTCAATCAAAAGATTAAACAACAGGTTGAGGGAAATCAAATCAGAAATGATTATGAAAGAATCTTTAAACCCAAGAAACAACAACCTGAAAACACCTTTTCTCAGAAAAAGATAAAATCTCAACCAAAATCTTTTTCTCAAAATTCTTTGTCAGTAGTTAGACCTGGATCATCAGCAGTTTCACAAACTGCTGAGATACAAAATCTAATGAACATGGTACAACTACTGATGACCAAGGTTGATGGTGGTCCTGAAAAGGATACCACCATGGTTCTTAATGAAAAATCCATTGCCAAAAAGACATGGATTTCTCAACCTGGTCAAGAACAAACTGTAACTGTTCTCAAGAGCAAACCCAAAGCCAAACAGGCTTGGGTTCCTAGATCTAACTAATTTGCTTTTATGTGCAGAGAGTTTCCAGGGGCTTAAACAGCATATGGTTTGTTGATAGTGGAGGCTCTATGCACATGACTGGATGTAGATACCTGATAACCAACTTTATCAGCCAAAGAGAAGGATCTGTATCCTTTGGGAACAATGCTAAGGGATATGTGCTAGGACATGGCAATGTCTCCTCTGGCAAAATACAGTTTGACAAGGTCAATCTGGTGGAAAACCTTGAATACAACTTGCTGAGTGTGTCACAAATGTGTGATAAAGGATATTCTTCCTTTTTCACAAAGACAGCATGCAAGATCATCTCACCAGAAGGCCAGAAGTTGATAGAGAAGATTATTGAAGATCATACTTTGCTGATTGCCAAAAGATGTGGCAATGTCTATGCAGTGGACATTGAGAAAGACAAAGTATTAAACAACACTGCCTGTTTCTTCTCAAGGGCATCAACTTCAGAAACAGATCTCTGGCACAGGAGACTTGGCCATGTGAACTTTAAAACCATAAATAAAGTCACAAAAATGGGCTTGGTCAGAGGTCTACCTTTGAAAGTATACCAGTGTCAAGAACACTGTGTATCCTGTTTAAAGGGAAAACAGCATAAGTCCTCCTATAAGTCTATTGAAGAATCAAAAACAACTGCATGTCTTCAACTACTCCATATGGACTTATTTGGACCTGTCAAGATTATGAGCCTTGGTAAAAAGAAGTACTGCTTAGTCATCATTGATGACTACTCAAGATTCACATGGGTATTCTTCTTATTCTCCAAGGATGAGGCTGCTGAAATCATCAAGTTCTTCATTCTACAAGTAGAGAAACAATATTCTCTATCTGTCAAAACTATTAGAAGTGACAATGGGACAGAGTTCAGGAACAAAACTCTGGATGAATTCTGTTTGTCTAAAGGGATTATTAGACAATACAGTGTTCCCAGAACTCCTGAACAAAATGGTGTAGTAGAAAGGAAGAACAGAACATTGATAGAAGGAGCAAGAACAATGTTAGCTTATTCTGGACTGCCCTTGTACTTTTGGGCAGAAGCAGTTAACACATCATGTTATGTTCAGAATAGAGTTCTTGTGGTCAAGAGACATTCCAAGACTGCCTATGAAGTTCTTCATGGCATGAAGCCCCTTATCTCCTTTTTCAGGGCTTTTGGGTGTCAATGTTTCATCTTGAACATCAAGGAATCTATTTCAAAGTTTTCTGCCAAAGTTGACTCAGGTTACTTTCTTGGTTACTCTTCAACTAGAAAAGCCTACAAGGTTTTTAATTCTCACACCAGGATAGTTGAAGAAACATTGAATGTCAAGTTCAATGAGTCAAAACACACTCTTATTCCAGCACATCCTGCTGAACTCTTTGACCTTGACAACTTCCACTTTGGACCTGAAAAGACTGTTACTCCTTCCAAACCTACTTATTATGGTGATCAAAGGTTTGAAGATGAGGATCCTACACCATGGACTCCTCAAACAGTCATTAAGTCAACTTCAACACCATCAGAAGTTTCACAAACTTCTGATCCAACAAATACTGAAGGCCAAACTCAAACATCTGCTTCAGCACCTGCAACTACTGAAGAAGCTAAAACTGCTGAACCAGATATTATAGACCTCAGTAGTTTGTTTGAAGAACAAGAACCACCTACACCTGTCAGTGGTTTACAACAACTGATTGAACACAGAGATCATCCACTTGATCAAATCATGGGTGATATAGCTTCAGGTGTTCTTACCAGAAACCAGCTCTCCAACTTTTGCCTATTTTCATCCTTTATTTCACAGTTGGAACCAAAGAAGTACCAGGAAGCCCTCAAAGACAATAATTGGGTGCAAGCTATGCAAGATGAACTGCTTCAGTTCAACAAGCAACAGGTCTGGGAAATCTGTCCCTTACCTCCAAACAAGCAACCAATTGGCACAAGATGGGTTTTCAGGAACAAACAAGATGAAGCTGGTATGATAATCAAGAACAAGGCAAGACTGGTAGTTCAAGGGTACTCTCAAGAAGAGGGAATTGACTATGATGAAACCTTTGCTCCAGTTGCAAGGCTTGAGGCCATCAGGTTATTTCTGGCCTATGCCATTTCCAACAAAATTAAAGTTTATCAAATGGATGTGAAAAGTGCATTTTTGTATGGAAAAATAAAAGAGGAGGTGTATGTCTGTCAGCCACCTGGGTTTGAGGATCCTTCTCATCCTGAGTGGGTGTACAGACTAGACAAAGCTCTTTATGGGCTCAAACAGGCTCCAAGAGCCTGGTATGATACACTCTCCACCTTTTTACTCAAAAATAACTTTACAAGAGGTGCCATTGATAAAACTCTTTTCATTAAACATGTTGGAAATCATGTCTTACTTGTTCAAATTTATGTTGATGATATCATTTTTGGTTCAACAAACACAAAACTGTGTGATGATTTTAAGAAACTCATGCAATCAAAATTTGAGATGAGTACTATGGGAGAACTGCAGTACTTTTTAGGACTGCAGATCAAGCAACAAACTAGTGGAACTTTTATACATCAATCAAAATATGTTAAAGAATTATTGAACAAATTTTCTTTAAAAGACTGTAAATCATGTTCCACTCCCATGACACCAATCACACAAGTTGAACCTGATGATCAAGGAAAACAGGTTGATCAAACCATGTACAGATGCATGATAGGTTCCCTTTTATACTTAACTGCTTCTAGACCAGATATTATGTTTTCAACATGTGTCTGTGCTAGATATCAATCAGCACCAAGGGAATCACACCTTATAGCAGTCAAAAGAATTTTCAGATATCTGAAAGGAACTCCAACACTTGGAATTTGGTATCCTGCTTCAAGCAATACCAAGTTATCAGCTTTTTCAGATAGTGACTATGCAGGGTGTAAGATGACAAGAAAGTCAACATCTGGTGGTTGTCAATTCCTGGGTAACTGTCTAGTGTCATGGCAATCAAAGAAGCAAACATCTGTTGCAACTTCAACTGCTGAAGCTGAATACATTGCAGCTGCAAGTTGTACATCACAGATACAATGGCTCCAATATCAACTTCTTGATTATGGAATCAAAGAGACCAAGACACCTTTGTTTGTAGACAGCAAATCTGCCATTAGCATCATTCAAAATCCGGTATAGTTCTCAAAAACCAAACATATTGAGATCAGGTACCATTTCATAAGAGATTGCTATGAAAAAGGCAAGATTGAGGTGAAGCATGTAGCAACAGCTAATCAAATAGCTGACATCTTCACAAAACCCCTTGACACATCAACATTTCAGAAGTTAGTATCCATGCTTGGGATGCTAAATTTGTAAGTGTTTATTTTCTTATTTTGCAATTTTTCACTTTTCACTTACAAAAACAGACAAAAAGTTTGAAACAAAACTTCTGAAAAGAGAGAAACTGCTGATGAACAAATATCAGTATGGGGATAATTTTCTGAAAAGTGTGTAACTTCTGATAAAATAACCTTCAGAAGTTATGAATAAAAGTATTTATAAAAACATTTCTCATCAGCTGTTAAAACTACTGAAGAGGAAATGGGAACTACTGATGAAGTAATCCTTCATCAGCAGTTTAAGTCAAAAAGGGGCAAAACTGACTTTTCCCATCATCAGAGGTTTGACCTAATCAGTTTAAAACCTCTAATAAAAAGATTTTTAACCAAAGGCGGTTCAAAAACTTCTAATAAAGAAGATTCAAGCGGTTAAAACTTCTGATAAATACCTTTTTCTCCACACTTATCCTTTCAAACTCAAAATATCCCTCCTTCTCTCTCAAAAACTCTCTCAATAACCTAAACCTGCAAATCAACTGTTCGATCAAAACCCAAACCACATGGCTCTAGTTCTAAAGCAGGGACACAATCAAAGGGCCTTTCTTGAAAAACAAGAAGGCTGGTCCCAATACGATGAGATCATTGATCTTGTCGTAAAATCCCAATATTTTACTGCTCTCACAATAAACCCACCAATTCACACTGAAACTCTGAATGAGTTCTGGGCAAATGCTGAGACGGTGACAACGGATGATGAAGTCATTTCCCTCAACTCAAGAATAAAAGGGAAACCACTGACCATCACACCGGCCACATTGGCAACAAGACTGGGTCTGGATGATGTAACTGCCCCTGACCATGTTGCTAATTCTGATATTCACCTAACCATGACTGAGTGTGGTTATCAAGGTACTCTCTCCCATGCTACTATCTTCAAAAAATCTTTTGAACCAAAATACAAGCTTTTGTTTCATTATATTATTATGTGTTTGAGTCCTAAAACAGGGTCTTATGACCAGATGCCCTCCACTTTTCAACCAATATTTCATTCCATTGTGAATGAAACTAAATTCAGGGCATCAAAACTATTTTTCAATGAGTTGGTGTTACATCACAATAATACCAAGAAAGAGTTTTTGTTGTACCCAAGGTTCATTATGCAATGCATAATAGGGGAACTGGGTAATGAGGTGCTTGTGGGAAAAATTTCAACTTTAAATCCTTTAACATCACAAGCATACTCAAGGCATAACAAACCGGCTGCCTGGCCAGAAGATGATCAGGGAGAACAACAACAAATCCCCCTGAAGCCCACATCTTCCAAACTCACACCACCAAAAGCCAAAAAGCCCAAGCCAACAAAGACAACAACCCACCAACCCAAAAGAAAAGCTGTTCAGGAAGTTGAGATGCCTGAACATGCTCATGAGCATTCTGCTCTTCAAATAGGTGAGACTGAAACACCCTCTCAGTCTCATCCATCTCAAACCCCACCAAGAGCACCCATAACCATTTTATTCAAAAGAAAAAGACTTAGAAAAACTATTGAAACACACTCTTCTTTTGAAACTGCTGAACAACAAAATTCACCTATTGCCCAAACTACTGAACCAACCCCACAAATTTCTGAACAAGAGGCAATAGAAATTGCCAAGCTTCTCTCTGGGCTAAAAGAGAAGGTCCCATCTGATTATGTCAGTCCCCTACAACCACAACAAACAGGGGACATAACCACTACATCAGACATGGATGTGGACATCTCTAGCCCTATCCCAAGAGATGAGGGTGGACCAGAGTCTTTAAGCCCAATTTTAGAGACTCTTGGGGCATCTGAGGCTGCTACTACTCAGTTACCACCCAGTAGTGGATCTGAGGATAGAAGTAACATAACTAAGACCTCAGATGTGGCAACTACTGATGAAGGCTTAATGCCTGAAGTAGGAAATCCTCAATACCAAGAACAAGAGGTTCATGAGAGAACTGAGTTGGGCTCAGCTCATGATTTAACTGAGACAGTCCTCATTGAGGGCAACATCAGGGATTCAGATGATTCCATTAATTTGGATGATGTTTCACAAACACAAACTACTGAATTGACGGCACATTATGAAGGTCCTGTTTCAGGGGTATCCAGGCTCAAGAAGCCAGTCACCCCTGCACAGGTTAAAGCCCACTCAATCCCTAAAACCCCTAGAGTGGCATCCTCTGTACAACATGAGGATCTCCCAAAAACACCCCCTTCACAACAAATGCCTACCCAATTCCCTGGGCAAACAAGCATAGACCTGAACCAGCTATGCAGCCCAGAGGGTCCCCTGTACCACATGATGAATACTCTCATCAGAAATCACTTCCAAACATACACAGCTAACTTGGAGCTGTCTATCAAGAATCAATTTGGAGTGATCAAGACCAAGATAAATGATCTGTCCAACAAAATAGACTTCAACAGCAACCAGATTGCTCATCTTCAAGGACAATTCTCCCAACCCTCAACTTCAAAAGTTAAAATTGATGAATCCAAAAAGGGGGAGAAGATCAGGGAACCTAAGGAGTCATTCCAAGCCAGGATAAGGGCAAGAGTGGCCATCCTTGAAAGAGATCAAAAAGATCAGGCCAGGAAAGAAAAACTAGCTAAACAGTTTGGTGTCTCAGTAGAAGAGATTGAAGCAGCAGAAAAAGAAGATGAGACCCAAACATCTGAAGAATCCCTAAGGCTCAATGAAGAAACTTCTGATGGCAAAACTTCTGATGAAGAATCAGAAAGTACTGAAGACAATCCTTCAGTAGTTGACAAACCATCAGCAGTTGTCAACCCATCAGAGGTTAACACTTCCAAACCTCAAACTGCTGACCCTTCCAGAACCACTGCTCCCATTCAACCAACATCTGATCCTATCAGGCCTACAACTGTTACAACAATGACTGTACTAAACCCTTCTCCCATCTCTCAATCAGCTGAATTATTAGAGAAGAGCTTAGTTGCAGCCAACAAGAAGGCCAGAGAAGATCTGATCTGGAAAACTCTGGAAGAAAGGGATGATCTAGATTTAAGCCATGAAGAAAAACTTCAGGCTTATGAAGCTGAACTACAAAGGCAGGCTAGCCTTGATAAGATTGCTGAACAAGATAAAAGACAACAACTGGTGTCTTACATTACCAAGAACAGCAAGACTAAAGCCTATACACTCAAAGGACTCTCTATGCAAGAGCTGACAAGAAGGGCACAACTGCTTGTAGATAAAATGGCCACTAGCAAAGAAGGAAAGGCCAAGAGAGCCCAGATAATAGAAGAATTAGTAGCAGAGGGCTATGGTTCAAAAGCCTCAGTATCCAGATGGAAAGAAGAAAGACTAATGGATACTTACAGAAAATACTTGGCTGCCAAGGCTGCAAATCCAGAGAAGTTTCAAACTACTGATCCTTCAAGATCAGTAGTTAGAACTTCTGTTGTATCAAGTAGAAGAATTGCTACTCAGAGAAAGAAGGCAGAGGACAATGTCAAAACTGACTTTAAAATGGTACTACTTGAAGGAAGTTCAATAGTCCATTCAGATTTTGACATTGAGGAGAAACCTCTGTTAACACAATTCAGGGATCCTTCCACTTTTGCCTACCAAATACAAAAGACCATCAAAGAAAAGCTGCATACCAGAGTAGTGACTAAACACCATCTCCCAACTGTTCAGATGCCTGATATGCAACAACAACAAGGAAGAGACTCCCACCTGAGGCTATCTGAAACTGAAAGCATCCAGCACTCAGGACCATCAACCCAAGGGACAAGTCTGGTTCCCTATTCTTCTGACTTTAACAAGTCAAAGATACCTATCATCAGATGGTCACTTACTGATAACAACTCAGTATTGTTGACAAGAAGAGACCTCTCAAGCAAGGCTTACAAGAAGATCAGTGATCTGAAGAAACTGTCAACACAAGACCTGCTCACAATTCAACATCTAGAACCACAGAGAGGATCTCTATCTGATGGTCAGTTAAACCAGCTCAAGAACACCATGTACAAAGAGATATGGAAGATTGTTCAAGACAGAAGAAAAACATAAGGAATTAGTAAGGTTTTGGCTTCATCAATCCGGGGGGAGATTGTTAGGACAAAGAGGATTGGTGAAACCACTTTTGGAAACCTTAGTCTAATTCACTTCTGTCATTTTGGCTAAGTATAGAAGTACTGAAAAGAAAACAAAGAACCGCTGAAGAGAAGATAAGAGAAGTGCTGAAGAAGAAACTGCATCAGAAGTTCTGAAGTCCAAACCAGACAAGTTCACTTCAGAAGAACTGAAGACAAACTACTCTTCAGTAGTTTGTCATTCATCAGCACTTAGCATCAGATATTTTCCACCGCCATTTGCATCAGTAGTTTTATTGTTTATTATTACTTTTAGCTGTATTTGTTTGTTTCAATGTTGCAACTTGTGCAACTTGTTTCTGATATTTGTATACTTGCTTTATGGGCAAGTTACATGTATGTAAACGTCTATAAATAGGAGGCTTCAACCTCCTGTTTTAGACATTGATTTTAATAGAAAAATCCTTCAAACACTTTCACTGTTCTATTCCATTTCTGTATTTATTGTGAATCTGTCTAAGTATCTAATTCTCATTTACTGCTTAGATTCATAATAAATACTTGTCATTTATTAGTTTCAATCATCAAGGGGGAGTAATAACTCTTCCTTAGTATAAAAAGTGTTGCTTTAACTTATACATTCCGCTGTTCTTATAATCTGATTTACAAGGGCTTGCTAAACACTTAAGTGTCAAGATAGCAAGTTCTTACTTAGCAAAAAGAGCAAACTGATCCAACAAAGCCCCAGTTTAAGAAGAAGGAAAAGGTATTAAAGCCCATGGAAAAGAGAGCTAGAGAGATTGAATCACTGATTGCTGGAAAGAAACTACCACCAGCATCTAGCTCGAAATCACCGGTTACAAGTCCAGTTGCTAAGAAGCAGAAAACATCATCAGGTACTGAGAAAGAGACTGATCTACCTGTTGATAAATTCAATGATACACTGGATAAAGTGCTAAAGAAGATTAAGAAAGGAAAGTTGCCTGCTGTTGCTGAAGCTTCTACTCCAAAGGTCACAGTTGATAGCGATGTGATGAACGCTGTGAACCGGAAGCTAGCTGACATGATGAAGATAATCAATCAGCAGCAAGCAGAGATTGAGAAATTGAAAAACAATGATCAGAAGATGCTAGACGTTGTTTAGACATCGCATGACAATCAGGAAGCACTTGAAGCAGAAATTAAACGACTTCGCAAAGAAAAAAAGAAGTTGTTGAAACACGAACAGAGGAACACCAGACGATACATAGCATTGAAAGAAGACAACAAGAAGCTAAAAGAGAGTAACAAGCACATGGACAACCTGATAAAAGGCTTGTATTCTCGAGCTCCTCAACTAAAAGAAGGTGAAGAGGACAAAGAACAAGATGAGGAGCAAGTTGATTTTGAACCGTCAGACAATGAGGAGAAGGAAGATGAGGATCTTGATGAAGATGCAGGAAATGCTCCTCAAAAGAAGAAGAAGAAGGATGATGGAGATGATGATGGTTCGAATGGTGAATCTGGTGATGGAGACAGCTCTGCATTTGATAGTGATGACGATGATGATGATGATAATACAGATAAGTACAAATGTGAGAAACGTGGATCTGGAAAAGGAGGTGAATCCAGTTCAAAAGCTCCTGGAGGATCGGTTGATGATGATACGATCTTTTGGAATGAAAAGCTGAAGTCATTGTCTGAAAATGATAAACAGATGTATCGCCAGATGCTAACTGATCGAGTCTGGACGATAGACATGACCAGTAGATTTTCTGAGATCTTTGAATCTAGTGACATGATGTTGAATTGGATTATAATGATCCAGATTTAGAAGATGGTGAAGTTTCTACGGCAATGTCAAAGGAGATTTTAGAAGGTTTGGAAAAGCAGGTTGGAAAACATTTGAAGAACTATTGGCTGATAACCAGATTCCTAATCTACCTGAAATGGAAGCTGGGAATCATTCTGATGATCGTGACGTACCTGCATTTGAGGAGATTGAAATTGAAGATATAACCAGTGAAGAGTATCCAGAATATTTCAAGAAAGATAAAGATTCTGGATTTGCTGCTTTCACTGAAGAGTTACTAAAAGAAGCCGAGAAACTTGCTCGAGAAAAGAATGAAAAGTTTGTTGAAGAAGTGTTCAAGGGGCATGATAAACCGAATATCGAACAATCTGACAGTTTGAAAGAGTTACTGAGGAAATTGAAAGAGCAAGAAGCTAATCGTCCCAAAGCAGAGATCTAGGGAAGCTTTTATAAACTACACAACAAGATGTTTAAAGGAAGAGCGTTGGGTTGGAAGTTTATAAAACATTTGAAATGTGTTGCCGTTAAGTGGGAGAAGGGGATACTTTATTTTGACATATTTCATGATCTGAAGACTCTCACGTACTGGGCTATTCGTGATGTTTGTAGACATCGATTGACTGGATCTTCTAACGGTTACATTGCTTATTTTGCTGATCGAATGGCAAGGGAAAGCAGGACGAGGTGGAACTTATTTGAACCTCAGTATCCGAAGCGAATTGTTCACAAGAAAGACATTAATACTATTACCGGTTTGCCCAAGGTGACTCTAAAGTACAAACCACCGAAAGTATTGAAACATATTCCGCTATTACAGATTCCACAACACTTTGCGAAAGATTTTATCTGGTGGTATTATGATTGGAAGATTGTAGAGGCTGTGATTGTGTTGAAGGATGGAGAAAAGAACTTCAAGAAGATACACATATTTGATCCTATGTGGTTGGTGAATTGTTCACATGAGGATATCATTATGTTGTATTACAATCCGATATATAGTGAGGTGAAGGATGCTGAACAAGCAAGTAAATACCAGCGTGTGGTATTTCTGTGCTTTGCTTATGACATAAACGCTGGATGCGATTTTGATAAGAAGCGTGGGAAGTTCGTGAAGATTCAAGATGTTCCTGATGTCAAGAAGAAAAAGCCGAAACAAGTGTTTGAACCGGTGATGACCAAAGAACAAAACACGTTGCTGCACATAAAGCTTATGAACAAAAGGATGGACCAAGAGCGTAAACAATCCAAGCAATAGTCGAGAGGGAGTTTGTAGATGCATTTTGTGCGACTAATGCTTTGGATTACTATTAACATATGTTTTTGTGTTCTGTCGAATGGGCGAAGGAAGAATATATGGGCGAATGAGGATTTCAGAAGGTGCGAAGGAGAGCAAAAGGTGCGAAGGAGAGAGAGGAGGTCGAAGGTAGATTAGTTGTTAATGTATAGCTTGGTTCGACCATGATGAATGGGCGAACCTGCACATTCAACCAAGCAAAGTGGGCGAATGTGCAGGCCTATAAATAGGTCAAGTTCATTTTGAATGTAAGTTTTGGTCATTTTTGTTTCCCTGCTGTTTGAGTCTCTCCCTAGGGTTTTGTGTAAACTTAATTCACGTTTTATTTTGATTGTATAGCTTATTATAACGTGTAATTGAGTTTTTTATGAATGAAATGAAGCTTTTAAAGATGATTTCTGTGTTTTGTTAGTATTGTTATCATTTTGTGATTGATTTAGGGATTCCGCACCTGAATCAAACTTGTTTGATCACTATCTTTGTAGATTTGACGATCCTACGCGCATACAAAAACCACAGCATAATCCCCAACAGAATAGTGAGGTTGTTCCTCTTTATGCCACTTGTGGGAAAGCTCATAGAGGTGTTTGTCGCAGAGCTGTAGGCCTTTGTTTTAGATGCGGAGACACAGGACACATGATCAAAGAGTGCCCTCGACGTGACACTAGAACTGATACTGGGGGAAACACCAGACCTACTACAGTAGGAAGTGTTTTTGCACTCACAGCTAATGAGGCCGTTAATATCCCAGGTACAGTTTCAGGTTATTTGCATATTGGTGAACGTGACTTGTATGCTCTATTTGATACTGGTGCGACACATTCTGTAGTATCACTTCTATTTGCTAAGTACTTGATGACTATGCCTGTTGCTTTAGAGTACCCTTTGGTGATATCTACTCCTTTAAGAGATGCTTCTGTTATCACCCATATTTATAAGGACTATCCAGTTCGTATCGAGTCCATCATTCGTCCAGCAAATTTATATCTTATTCAAATGAGTGACTTTGATGTTATTTTGGGTATGGATTGGCTATCACGACATAACGTCTCAATTGAATGTCAGACTCGTCATGTTCTGTTTGGAAATCCTCAATGTCTCGAACTTGTCTATCAGGGGACTCAAGCTCGTAAATCTCTTAGAGTTATTTCTGCACTTAAGGCTCAAAAGTTTCTATCGCACAGTTGTGTGGGTTTTCTAGCTTCAGTTAAAGTTACATCATCTGAAGAGCCTAATATTTCTGATTTTCCAATCGTCCGTGATTTTCCTGATGTCTTTCCTAAGGAGTTGCTAGGACTCCCACCAGATCGTGAGGTGGAGTTCACCATTGATCTGATCCCCGGTGCCGAACCGATTTCTAAGGCACCGTATCGTATGGCACCTTTAGAGCTCAAGGAGCTCAAAGAACAGCTGCAAGAATTGTTGGAACTTGGTTTTATCCGACCAAGCGTCTCGCCTTGTGGTGCACCGGTCTTATTTGTGAAGAAGAAGGATGGTTCTATGAGACTTTGCATCGACTATCGAGAGTTAAATATAATAACCATCCGGAATCGTTATCCGCTTCCTCGTATTGATGATTTGTTCGACCAGCTTCAGGGTGCTAAATGTTTTTCTAAGATTGATCTGAGGTCTGGTTATCACCAGCTGAAGATCAAAGATTCAGATGTTTCTAAGTCAGCCTTTCGCACTCGGTATGGCCACTACGAGTTTCTAGTTATGCCGTTGGGTTAACAAATGCTCCAGCCGTGTTCATGGACCTGATGAATAGAGTCTTTCATGAGTACCTGGATAAGTTTGTCATAGTCTTCATAGACGATATTCTGATTTATTCCAAAAGCAAGGAGGAGCATGAGGAACACCTTCATACTGTGCTTGAGACTTTGAGACAGAAGAAGCTTTATGCTAAATTTTCAAAGTGCGAATTTTGGTTAAGCAAAGTAGCTTTTCATGGACATGTAGTCTCTGCAGAAGGAATTTCTATGGATCCAGCTAAGGTGGAGGCAATCACAAAATGGCCTACACCAAATTCAGTCACCGAAGTTTGCAGCTTTCTAGGACTCGCCGGTTATTATCGAAGATTTGTCGAAGGCTTTTTGACTATCGCCTTGCCTCTTACGCAACTTATGAGAAAGGGGGTTAAGTACTCTTGGAATGGTGAATGGGAGAAAAGTTTTCAACAACTAATGAAAAGGCTAGTGTCTGCTCCGATTCTCACACTTCCATCAGGTTCATGCGGATATAAGATTTTCAATGATGCTTCAAAGAACGGACTTGGAAGTGTTTTAATGCAACATGATAAAGTTATTGCGTATGCCTCGCGACAACTGAAACCTTACGAGGTTAATTATCCGAAACATGATCTTGAGCTAGCTACTGTTGTCTTCGCTTTAAAGATTTGGCGGCATTACCTGTACGGAGAGACTTGTGACATTTTCACTGATCACAAGAGCTTGAAGTACATTTTCACACAGAAAGAGTTGAACATGAGACAAAGGCGTTGGTTAGAGCTGCTAAAGGATTATGACGCCAACATTCAATATCATCCAGGAAAGGCCAACGTTGTGGCCGATACCCTTAGTCGAAAGAATTTCGGGTCGATAAACTCTCTTCGATTACAACCTCATATTCTCACGGATCTAGATAGGTTGGGTATTGGTCTTCATTTCGGTGACTCTGACGGGTATCTTGCCAAATTTCAAATTGAACCTGACCTAATATCTCGGATAAAAATTGCACAACAAGAAGATGGAAAAATTTGGGCAATTTTAAAGAATTTGGAGGTTGGTAAACAATCGGAATTCAGAATAGACGAGCATGGAGTGGTATGGTGTGGAAAACGTGTATGTGTGCCTAACGATTCTACCCTGCGGGAGTCGTTATTAGCTGAGGCTCACAGTTCACCATTCTCTATTCACCCAGGATCTACAAATATGTATCATGATCTTCGTCAGAATTTTTGGTGGAATGGTATGAAGGAAGAAGTGGCTAAATATGTTAGTAGATGTCTTACTTGTCAGCAAGTTTAGACCGAGCATCAGAGAGCTGGGGGTTTGCTTCAGAATCTAGACATTCCAGTATGGAAGTGGGATGACATTTCGATGGACTTTGTAACTAGATTACCGAGGACGTTCAAGAAGAATGATGCTATCTGGGTTGTGGTCGACCGTTTATCAAAGTCAGCTCATTTTCTTCCTATTCAACAAGAATTCTCAGTCAGTAGATTGTCTAAGATTTTTACTCAAAAAATTATTAGACTCCATGGTACCCCAGTCTTTATTGTTTCTGATCGTGATCCACGTTTCAGTTCTCGGTTTTGGAAAGGGTTGCAAGCAACTTGGGGCACTAGATTGAGATTCAGCACTGCGTTTCATCCTCAGACTGATGGTCAATCTGAACGCACCATTCAGACACTCGAGGATATGCTTCGAGCTTGTGCCTTAGAATGGATCGGAAATTGGGATGAGTATCTTTGTCTTGTTGAGTTTGCCTACAACAATAGTTGGCAAGCTAGCATCAACATGGCACCGTTTGAACTTCTTTATGGACGGAAGTGTAGTGCTCCCATTGGTTGGGATGAAGTTGGTGAAAAGATCATTGAAGGACCTGAACTAGTGCAGATCACGAATGAGAAAGTTGCTATTGCTCGGGAAAAACTAAAGGAAGCTCAGAGTCGTCAGAAAAGCTACGTGGACCAACATCATAGAGCGTTAGAGTTTAATGTCGGTGATCGGGTTTTCTTACGTGTTTCGCCTTTTAAAGGTATTCGTCGTTTTGGAATCAAAGGGAAGCTTAGCCCTAGATTCATCGGACCGTTTGAGATTTTAGAACGCGTTGGTGAAGTTTCTTATCGTTTGGCACTACCACCTTAGTTGTCTCACGTGCATAACGTTTTCCATGTATCTCTCCTTAGGGGATACAACTATCATCCACTTCATGTTGTGAATTACCCTCTTCATCATATTCGGAAAGACCTGTCACTCGAAGAGGAACCCGAAGCTATTCTTGACCGACAAGAACGTGTTATGCGCAGAAAGACCATTTCCTTTTGTTAAAGTCCTTTGGAAAAACCATTCTGAACGCGAAGCTACATGGGAGGTGGAACACACAATCCGTTCCCAATATCCGAATCTATTTACGTCTTACTGTTTTAGTTATGATTTGTTTGGTTGGATTGCGTATGAATTGTTCGGGTTCCGTTTACATGTCCTCTTAGCGATTTTTTTTTTGTTATTTCTTTGCTTTGTATGTTTGTTTATGAATGTTATAAAATCTGAAGCCTTTTCGTACCTGTTCTGGTATTTTCATTTTTGTTCGCTATCCGTACCTAGCAATTTCGAGGCCGAAATTTTATTTAGTGGGGTAGAATTGTAATATACGAAAATCACAGAAACCTAAAAATAATAAATTCTGATTTAATATATCGGATCTTAAACGAATTAATTGCGTCGTTAATCGACTAAGTATGAATGGTTTATACTTAATATTTTACTATATTGTTAATATTAAATAATAGTAATAATAATATTAGGAATAAAGTATAAGAAAAGGAAATGAAATCATGAGAAATTCAAGTCTCCAACTTCCTTGTGTCATGTTTGTTTAGCAACGGAAAATAATAATAATAATAATAATAATAATAATAATAATAATAATAATAATAATAATAAAGAGATAGGAACAAATTACTTAAGATCCGTTTCTTTTCTTCGAATTCCTTAACCGCCACCACAATCATGGATATTAAGTTCACATTAAGACATATTTGATTAACAAACGAAAGTGATTCAGAACCTTCAATCCGAATGAGTTTAAAAGCCAAACACCACCACTCGGATCTTTGTTACTTCAAACCATTTCCGATCGTCGTCTTCCGCCAAACCGAAACCCAGTAGAACAACACCAAAGCAACCGCCACCTCTGATCACGTCCCACACCGACACCGCCGTCTCTTTTGCCGCTCGGTTCTTACGTTTTAACTCCTTGCGACACAACATAACACTCATAAACAGGTATCACGATTACTCTATTTTCTCTCATTCGAAGCATAGTTCTTGTTTTTTTTTTAAACAGCTTCGGTGATCTTAACAGCCATCACAACCGTCGCAGCGCCCTCAGTTTCTGATATCGAACTTACCGGACCACCAAATTTCACGTTGTTATAAGGTAATCCTCTTTGTTTTGAGTTTAATTCCACCGATTTGATTCCGTCTGTTTACGCGAATTATTTATTGTGTGTGTTCAAGTTATCACAGAAGGAAAATGAAAAAACAAGTAAATCACTAAACTAGTAAGTTGATATTTAAGGAATGTGCTTTAATACTTGTACTGTACAAAAGCACCTACACACCAATCTTTATATATACTTCTTTTGATTTCTAAATTAACTAGGATAATATATTGAATGGTATGAGACAAAAAAAAATAAGTATGGCAAATTTATTAGTAATTTGTACTAAAGCATGGATCTTAGAAAGTTTCATAAGTTGAGTACGTACTAGTTATATGAACATGAAATCATATTGTTAATCCTAGAATAGCATTAAATAAGTTTGTATTACTTTAATAATAAAAGATATTTAAATTAACAAGTAATAATAGGTAAACCAAAACTTATCTTAAGTATAACCGTTTATTTAGGCTTTGGTGGCAATTAAGGACGTCGTTGAGTGTGTGCTATTTCGGTTAAGCTAAGCTAAGGTACGGATTCTTTTTATGACATTGTAGTATTTCCTTTTGGTCATGTCCGTTACTTTGTAGTACGGATATTTGTGTAATTCATCGGTTATCTCATATTCATATTATCATACAATTTAATAAGTTCGTTTTGCACGCAATATACCTTAGTTTTGTATTCATTATTGCATGTTCCCATTAGATTTATTTCAGTTGCATGTAAATAATTGCATGCCCATTAGCTTTTGTGCTCTATCACCCGAGCATGTCTGACTTGTCGTTGGGGCGTCAACGACATGAACACTTTCCGTGACAGTGTGTAATAAAAATCACGGCGTCTCTAATATGTACTTGTATAGTACTTTGGCCACCTGGAGGCGAATAGATCGATCTTAGTTTTGTTTCTGATTTCTGTTTCTTACTTCTGGGGGATGGAATAATGTGTGAACGCTACACACACCATCTCATTGGTGCATAGAGTAGCTACCTGTGTACCCCTCTGTTTCGGCTCTGGGTGCTTCCATATTACACGACATGTTTTGTTGATATTTTATGGCCGTGTAATTCGATATATGTATTTGACAAGTTTCTAATTTTTCTTTTGATCATGTTTCAATTGTGTATTGGATGGACCATGCGTATTAATATTCAGTATATGTTTATGTTTCAGTCTAATTTCTAAATTTACCTATAACCGTTTTTGATATAGCTATGCCTTGCTTTCCGCATATCAGCTTTTACATGTACTATTGATTTATCCGTTACTGAGCAATTCTTTGGCTCAGCCGTAGTTTTTTTTTTGTGTTTGTCTTATTTGGTTAACAGGTAATTCGGGAAATCAGGGGACTCAGTGATGGCGAGAGTAAAATGAAGTTCAAGTATTAAAGAGCCTCTGAATTAATAGCTAATGCTTCATCTATCACTTCAGTCAGATTATCAACCGGGGGTACCATCACAGGTGGAACCTCAGCCATATCTTTTAGTGATGGAGGCACACCAGGTACTTCATTATCATTCGTCGAAGTATCCGCTACAGGTCCGCCTTCTTCCTCAGTTAATCCAGCATTGAGGTCCAATCCCTGTTGTGACAAGCCATGTGCAGAGAACATACCAGACTGAGAAGAAGCCAAAGTGTCTTCTCGGGAGTTATTAAACACTATTCTAGGCCTTTTCCTGCTTTTAAATTTTGTTGAGCAGCCCACGTGAAAGCCCATATTGTCACCCAAAATCGGCCCAACAGGGGAAGGAAGTTCAAGGTTGGACTGGCCCACCACATTCACCTTTTCGTTGAACATTACCTCGGCCTGACCCACCACATTTGAAACCTTAGCGGGAATAACATCCGCACCCCTATTTGGTAGGTCCGAAACAGCATGCAAATTTTTCGAGATTTGTTCCTGATTTTTCGGGGGAGCATTAACTTCCTGATCAGCCACTGGTACCGCCTCCGTCGCGTCATGCCGGAATTCGCCCTCCTCCATCTCATCATCAATATGTTCCAACAACACCTCTTCGAACTCCGAAACCCAAGCGGAATTCTCTTCAACAACCCAAACGTTGAAAGGCCTACCCTTCCACATGATCGTAATCTCCTCATCAATTCGGTTAGCAACCTTCGTAAGAACATGGGTAAACCCAATGGAGTTATCCACACCGAGCCATGAAAAGTCAGACGGACACACTACCTCCCTGAATAAACGACCAATGCTATCAAATGCAAAATTTTCTCGTGCTAAAACCGACATGCCCAAAATTTTCAAAACCGCAATACGCTCAAAAGGAATTGTTTGTCCCATTCACGGCGACACAGAAACTAAGGAGTCCTTCCAAACAGCGTCTTTTGAGCCAATGAACCGATTCATCTCCGCACTATCCCTAAAGGTTATAAGCACTGTTAATACCCCAAGATACGAAATAGCTGCTTCCTTAAAACCACCACTCGCCAACATCTTCTTGACCGTATGTAGATTTACAATGGAATCGGACACTCCAACCATAGCCCTTCCACAACAGTGTAAAGGATATGTAGTGTCCCCATGTTGAAGTTGTAACGACTTCTTTGAACCTGATGCACCACCATACACATTCGTTATTGTCGGAAACTCATCCATAGCTATATTCTTATCCTTTGGAAGCCAAGTCTTCTGCATAGGCACTTCTTCATCATAACTAATCTTTCTGTGTGCACGATCAAACATTGCCAAGGACACGGAAATCCTGGAGTCCATAATAACTATCTCATTCAGATCTTGTAAGATAGAATATGGATTCTTGATTTTCTCACACCGAACAAATCCGAAAACTCTACCCTTTATTGATCTTCTTCTCGGCACCCATGAGTCCGTAACATTAACAAATGTCCAAAACGCTTCCCTCAACTTGATTCCCGTGACTCTATCAGAAAAATTCGTAACATAAAATGTAGTTCTGGTAGCAGGATCATCGGAGTTATGATGAGTGGTCGACTGTTGCTGCCGGTCTTGAAATCGCCAAATCTATCAAACATGATGAACTTAAACGAACACGTTCACGAACATAAACGAACGAACACGACCTCTTTTCATGTTCGTTCATTTATTAAACAAACGAACTCAAACGAACTTCCCGCCGAACGGTTCGTGAACTGTTTGCTGAAAGTTCAGTTCGTTTGCAGCCCTACATAAGAACTAATAATAGAAGAATTCTAAGAGGAGTAGGTTAATAATATTTTTTTGAGTGAAATCTTCATATTTTGGTATGTGGTAGTAAATGGTTGTAAGTGCAGAAGAGAAAAAATATATTGTTTATATCTATATTTGATACAGAATTGTTCACCATCTATAATTTTTTAATATTTTTTAAAGTGATTTTGATTAAGAAGAAATAAAAAATATACAATGATAAAAGTATAAAAAATATTATTTAATTAAAAACGTGATGAAACACGGTGATTTTTAGTGTAATATGTGATTATAAGTGAACAAAGACGAAGAACCTAATGTTAATGTGAATGTTATAAGACAACAACAATCAATTCTAAGTACTAAAACAATGTATCTTTTATTTCGTTTATTATTTTTTTCTATCTAGCATCGTGTGGATGGGTGGTTAGTAACTATTACTTTTTTTAAGGGAAAATCACAAAAATAGCCCGTTGACCGAGTGAAAAGCATAAATAGCCCTCTCCCGTCTCTTTGGAAAGACGGGTCACGTTTCCCACCCAGTCTGAAGCGTCTCCCAAGAGGCCTTCGATTCCAGCCAACAGAGGACCGCCACGCGTCGTTGTTGATCCCAAGACAGACTTGAGACGTGAGACAGACCTAAGACGTCTACGGTGACGTCTCCGAAGATGTCTCGGTGAAGACGAAGAACGATCCCTATGAAACGCTTCTTCCTATGAAACTCACCGGAGAAGACGAAGAACTCACCGATGCTGGTTTGAAATGACAAACACGAACGGATGAAAGCTAGAGACGTCTCCGGTAAAGCTAGAGACGTCTCCGGTGGTTTTCCGGTGACATCTCCGGTGAGACTTGTAAACTTACATCTTCTTTCAGTTGACTTTCCGGTGAGACTTGTAAACTTACATCTACTTTCAGTTGACCATCATCATTGTTCCTTTTTTTTTAGTTTTTCTTTGACGTCTCTTTGTGTTGATGATGTGAATAATAATGGGAATAATGATGATGGGAATAATAATGATGAGAGGGTAAAGAACCACCATTGATGGAACTTGGATCAGTACTCTCACTTTGAGAAAGAATATTTTTTAAAGAGAGAGAGAGAGGAGAGAGAGTGAGGAGAGGGGAGAGAGAAAGTGAGGAGACGGTTTAGATAGAGAGAGAGACGTTTTGGATAGAGAGAGAGAGAGAAAGGGAGGGAGAGTGAGGATAGAGGGGAGAGAGATAGTGATGAGGTGTCGGTTTTGTATTGGTTCATACGGGAAGCTTCTCGGGAGACGCCTCAGACGTGTTGGGAACTGTGACCAGTCTCTCCAAAAAGACAGGAGGGGCTATTTATGCTTTTCACTCGGTTAACGGGCTATTTTGATGATTTTCCTTTTTTTTTAATTTCTTTTAGTGTTAAGGAAATTACATAAAACAACAGGATTTGACTTTACAGACACATCAATTAGGTCACATAACAGAATGTTACAATCACATAACAGGATTTGAAATAAAATCTAATATCAATTAGGTCAAAAAATAAATAGAATGTTACAATATTTGACTTTACAGACCGTCAATGCAGTGGCGAAGCTTGACCCGAAACTTCGGAGGTCGGAAGTCACTGGTTTTGAGAGGTCGAAAACCAGTTTCGGGGGGTCGAAACCTTATATACCAAAAAATTTCTATACGAATACTATATAATCGGAACTTCTAAGCGAAAATTTGGGGGGGGGGGTCGGCCGCCCCTCCCTGCCCCTTAAAAGCTACGCCCTTGCGTCAATTTACTTGTTGTATCCACAAGTATGTATGGAAATCGAACCCGATAGGTAAACACAAAACCCGGTACATTTAGAACCGGTTTGGGTTTAGTTAATCGGGTATGAAATTAGTTTTTATTTTTTCTTGGGTTTCGAATTTCGTGATATACTCATTTACCAATAAACTATACCTTTTACCCGATAAATTTCCATTTATTGTTTTTCAATATGCACATATATATGCTTTTCATTTATTGTTTTTCATACATACTAGTAAGGAACGTGCGTGATGCGACACTGGGGACAATTTACAACAACAACAACAACAACAACAATTGTAACACCCTAACCGATGGCGGAAACATCGGGATGTCACGTATTGATGATTGTTAAGTAGCTCATGGTAAATAATAAGTTTCAATAAATGATTTAAATAAATTACATACAATTGTTCTAAGAATTTGTACATCAAAATGAAAAATACAAGCTACGCATCTTCAAGCATTAACTCTAATCTTCGAGCATGTTATAACCTGAAACATGTTAAGTTTGAAAATATTTTGGGTCAACAAAAGTTGGTGAGAATTACATAGGTTTTGAAAATTGAATAAAACTTGTACAATTCAAGTGTCATGGCAAGTCTAGTCCATATGTGAAAAACATACTAGAAGTAAATCGAGTGCATAATCAACCCTTGTGACTGTTATATTGTGGTACATCTCATACGCTCATTGTTCACTCGATTAGGTTATGCGATAACAATCACCCACGCTACCTTTGTAGGAGGCACGTATCCGGGTGGGATTGTCAGTCCAATAGATCTATCATTGTATACCGTCGGCTGATCAATGTTAATGATTATGCTAGAATTGTGCTTACCCTAGTCATGTTCAAGACATAATGCAACATAGAAAAACACATAGACACTTTGATGATTGAATTGCATATAGAATGTTGTAACATGTTTCACCCAAAAAATGGTGATAAATAGAAAAGGGGCTATGTAAAACTCACCTTAGTGTTAGAATGGAGACCCTTGTTATAAGTAAATGTGGCTCGTGTGTATCCAAATATCACCCTTTTTCAAGGTAATAAATAAGTGTTGGGGAAAACTTAATAAGTCTAAGTTTTGTAGTCTAAAATGTGCTAGGGTTCCTAATTTGGGGATTAATAATTGATTTATGATTAAATTTTGAATAATTTAAATAAATATGGAAATAATTAATGAAAATGTTTTCTGGTCAAAATTAACTAAAAGTGGTTGAATTATAATGTAATAAATGTGAAAATAATTTTTATAAAATTATTTTCTTAATTCATGAATATTTAAATATTAATATTTATTTGACAAAATATAGACTTAATATTTAAAAATATTAAAATTTATAAATTTCGAATCAAAAATTTTATATTTCAGATCTACATGATTAATAATAATTTATGTGAAATTTTGATGCAAAAATAATGAAAAATGAATTTATCAAGATTTATTTATGATTTAAAATAACAAAAATCAACTAAATAAAATATTTTTCAGAAATAAAAATCATTTCTGGAATGTTTATTGTTTTATAAACTTAGAATAATTTTTGTGGAATTTTATAAAGTCGTTTTGATATTTTTATAGAATTTTATAATTATTATTGAATAAATTTATGATATTTATTATATATAATAAATAAATGATTTTTGAAAAACTAAAAGTTGGGTATTAAAACTTTATCATAAGACTGACTTAAAATAAATTTTTTAGAATTTATAAATCATGTTTAGTATTTAAAATTTATTTTTTTAAAAATAATTGTAGATTATATAGTATAAGGAAAATCAAATAAAAAGGTTGTATGTGCCATGGATCGAACCCGGGCCAGTGGCCGGTTCGTGTTTCTGAGCCCTTGTGCATAACCAACTGATCTATGGATCAGTTGGTTAATATTCTTGTTTTGTATTTTATATAAAGGATGTGTTGGATCAGTATATTGCTCTTTGTTGAACTTGCTAGTTGACACTTAAGTGTTTAGCAAGTTCTTAATGAGTGATAGCACTGCGGAATGTTTATAAGTTTAAAGTTACACTTATCAACAGGAGTTATTACTCCCCCTGGATTCAAGAACTAATAAATGATAAATGTTTATTGAGAATCTAAGTATTGAATGAGAATGAAACACTTTGACAGATTCTCAAATGAAATGGAAATAACAATAATAAAGTTGAAGGATTTCTTGTATTAAAATCAATGTCTAAAACAGAGGAATGAACCCTTCTATTTATAGACTTTACAAATACATGAACCTTGCCAAAAGCAAGTTCAGAAACAAGTTGCAACAAGTTGCAGTCTTGGAACTTGTACATAAAGCAAAAAGAAATACTAAAGTAATAACTACTGATACAAGAGGCGGTGGAAAAGATCTTCATGTAAGTACTGATGAATGACAAACTACTGATGAGTAATTTGTCTTCAGTAGTTCTTCAGTAGAAGTGTCTGGTTTGAACTTCAGAACTTCTGATGACTTTTCTTCTTCAGCACTTCTGAATCTCTCTTCAGCAGTTCGATCCTTCTTCTTCAGCATTTCTATACTTAGAGTATTTTGACAGAAGTGAATTAGACTAAGGTTTGCAAAAGTGGTTTCACCAATCCTTTTGTCCTAACAATCTCCCCCTGGATTGATGAAGCCAAAACCTTACTAATTCCTTATTGTTCTTTTCAGTCCTTCACAATTTCCATATTCCTTTGAACATGGAATTTCTTGAGCTGGTTCAGCTGTTCATCAGTAAGAGACCCTTTCTGTGGTTCTAAGTGTTGGATTGTAAGCAGGTCTTTGGTTGATAGTTTCTTCAGCTCATTCATCGACCATATGCCATGCTTGTCTGATCTCTTCTTGTCACAAGTACTGAGTTGTTATCAGTAAAGGACCATCAGATGATTGGTTCTTTAGACTTGTCAAAGTCTAAAGTGTAGGGAACCATGGAGGTACCCTGGGTTTCTCCTGAGTGTTGAATATTTTCAATTTCAGTGACTCTCAGGTGGGATTCACTTCCCTGCTGTTGTTCCATCACATTAGGTATCTGAAATGTTGGCAAATGATGTTCAGTTACTACCTTGGTGTGCAGTTTGTCTGTGATGGTCTTCTGGATTTGATATGCAAAGGTGGAAGGATCCCTGAATTGTGTGATCAGAGGCTTTTCTTCTATATCAAAATCAGAATGGACTACTGTACTACCTTCTAGTAGTACCATTCTGAAATCAGTCTTCACTTTCTCCTCTGATTTCTTTCTTTGTGTAGCTGGTCTTCTTTGAACACCAGAAGTTCTAACTACTGAAGTTGAAACTTCAGCAGTTTGAAACTTCTCTGGATTAGCAGCCCTTGCAGCCTTATATTTTCTATAGTGTCCACCAATCTTTCTTCTTTCCATTTGGACACTGAGGCTTTTGAACCATAACCATTAGCTACCAGTTCCTCATCATCTGAGCTCTCTTGGCCTTTGTGTCTTTACTTGTTGCAAGTTTATCTGCAATAAGTTGAGCTCTTCTTGTCAGCTCTTCCACAGAGAGTCTCTTCAGTGTGTGGGCTTTGATTTTGCTGTTCTTTGTAATGTAAGACATCAGTTGATGTCTTTTATCTTCTTCAGCAATCTGGTCTAGGCTAGCCTGCCTTTGGAGTTCAGCTTCATAAGCCTGAAGTTTTTCTTCATGGCTTAGATCCAAGTCATCCCTTTCTTCCAGTGTTTTCCAGATCTGATCTCTCTGGCCTTCTTTTGGGCTGCCACTAAACTCTTCTCAAGTAGTTCTGCTGATTGAGAGATTGGAGAAGGGTTTAGCACAGTCATTGTGGTAACTGTTGTAGTAGGCCTAGTAGGAACAGAGGTTGGTTGAATAGAAGCAGTTGTTCTGGAAGGGTCAGCAGTTTTAGTTTTGGAAGTGTTGACCTTTGATGGGTTGACAACAACTGAAGGTTTGTCAACTACTGAAGGATTGTCTTTAGTACTTGCTGATTCTTCCATCAGAAGTTTGGCCATCAGAGGTTCTTCATTATGCCCTTGGATTCATCAATCTTTTCAGCATCTTCTACTTCTTGAATGGAGATACCAAATTGTTAGGCCAGTTTTTCTTTTCTGGCTTGATCTTTTTGATCTCTTCTCTAGGATAGCCACTCTTTGCCTTTCTTCTGGCTTCAAGTGTAATCCATAGGTACCTTGATTTTCTCCCCCTTTTTGGCTTCATCAGCCTTTGAAGTTGAAGCTTGGGAGAACTGACCTGTAAGATGAGCAATCTGTTTGCTGTTGTGGTCAATCTTGTTGGACAGATCATTCATCTTTGTCTGTATCACTCCAAATTGGTTCTTCATGGACAGCTCCAAGTTAGTTGTGTATGTTTGGAAGTGATTCTTGATGAGGGTGCTCATCATGTGGTATAAGGGACCATCTGGCTGCATAGCTGTTCATGTCTATGCTTGTTTGCCCAGGGAATTGGGTAGCATTTGTAGTGAGGGGTGTGTTTTTTGGGTGATCTTCTTGTTGTACAGAAGATGCCACTCTAGGGGAATCATGGATTGAGTGGGCTTTAACCTGAGATGGTGTGACTAGCTTCTTGAGCTTAGAGACACCAGGTGCAGGACCTTCACTTGTAGCCGTCAATTCAGTAGTTTGGTGTTTTTGAAACATCATCCAAATCATGGAATCATCTGAATCCCTGATTACATCCTCAATGAGGACTGTATCAGTTACATCATGAGCTGAGCCCAACTCAGTTGTCTCATGTACCTCGTTTTCTTGGTTCAGAGGATTTCCTACCTCAGGCATTAAGCCTTCATCAGTAGTTGCCACAGTTGAGGTCTTAGCTATGTTACTTCGTGTCCTCAGGTCCACCACTGGGTGGTAAATGAGTAGTAGCAGCCTCAAAAGTAACAAAAGTTTCTAAGTTTGGGCTTAGAGACTCTGGTTCATCCTCATCTCTTTGGTTAGGGCTTTGAGTGTCCACATCCATGTCAATTTCTGAGGCTATGTCCCCCTGTTTTATGTGGTTGATGGGGACTGACATGTGTAGATGGGACTTTCTCTTTTAGCCCAGAGAGAAGTTTGGCTATTTCAATGTCTGGTTCAGAAATTTGGGGTG